>JAIWVJ010000012.1:0-600000 GCA_024322285.1 Musa beccarii
GCATTGGTATGTTTTCGACGTTTTTCTTCTGCGATCTTTTATTAGCATCACCTCGTATTAGAAGAATATTTGATAAGTTGCTGGAGAAAGTTGAGATCTTGGCTCGTTTCTTAGCGGAACTCATCATAAAGTTGCGATCTTCGTGGTGTAGTGTAACGAGTAAATGTAGGCAATGCCCTGCTTGCTATTTTCCTCGATTTTTTTTCTTTTCCTTTTTGTCAGCAAATTGGTCTTTTATCAAAAAAATATATGTCATTTTTCTGCCAAGAAAGACTCTCCGTCAGACAACAAATACTTTAGGAGCTTTCTGCGAAATCCATGAGGCAGATCTGCTCTTGATCTAGAGTGGTTTTTTGGGGCTTCTCATGGTTGATTCTTTTTCTTTCGATCACCATGTGTAACATGTTTGGTTCAGTTGTCCCCTAACTTCATTGTATTTCTGGATTTTCCAAGAAAACATGATTAAGTGAATAAGTGGTATGCTTCTGCTGAAATATGGTAAACTCAATGCTGAATTATGGATTAGGGCTTCTCTGTTACAATCTAATGCTTGTTGAAACTCAACATGAGTTCCTTCTGTTCAGAGCTTGTTTTTGAGTTGAAAGCTTAATTTGATTTGCCTATAGCCTTGCATCATTGTGGCAAATCTCTTTACCCTGATCGATTCATATTATTGCTTGTTTTGAATGGTCATTTGATGTTAGGCTGCAGGTCTATATACAGTGAAGTGTAACTACATCGTAGGGAGAAAATGCAGGGAGCCGTTTTGGTTGCCATTGCTGCTGCAATTGGCAATATGTTGCAGGGATGGGATAATGCTACCATAGCAGGTAAATCACTTTCAGTGCTTTTTTTTTTTAAACTTGTTAGATGAATTTTTAGGACTCAAAAGCTGAAAGTATGATACTGGGTTCTGCAAGTAGATATCAAAGATTTATTTTAGCAAAGATGATCAACGATGCATCTCATCTAACACGCTAGCACCTTTTCTGCAATTTTGCTCCTTCAGTTTTCTTTAATCTTGTTAACGACCACAAGTATGATTTTCACTTACTTACATGCTTCCATTTTGTACAGGTGCTGTTCTTTACATAAAGAGGGAATTTAAGTTGGAGCGCCAGCCTACTATTGAGGGACTAATTGTGGCCATGTCACTTATTGGTGCCACTATCATTACAACATTCTCAGGAGCAGTGTCAGATTGGATTGGTAGACGGCCCATGTTAATTATCTCATCGGTGCTCTACTTTATTAGTGGTCTGATAATGTTTTGGTGTCCAAATGTATATATGCTACTCTTGGCAAGGCTTATAGATGGATTTGGAATTGGTTTGGCTGTCACACTAGTTCCAGTGTACATATCTGAGATGGCCCCATCTGAGATAAGGGGTTTGTTAAATACTCTCCCACAGTTCACGGGCTCTGGAGGAATGTTTCTTTCATATTGCATGGTTTTTGCAATGTCATTAAAGATCCAACCTGACTGGCGATTGATGCTTGGAGTTCTCTCTGTTCCTTCTCTTTTATATTTTGTGCTGACTGTATTCTTCCTGCCTGAATCACCAAGATGGCTTGTTAGCAAAGGGCGAATGAAGGAGGCCAAACAAGTTTTACAGAGGTTACGTGGAAGAGAAGATGTCTCAGGTTTGTTTTAAGATAGTATGCTTTCAAAAAAAAATTTGATGAGCAACCACATAGAGTTTATGGCTGTAATTTCTGCTCTTCATTACTGCTCAATTTCCATGTACAAACATTTTATACTACTGCTGCGCCTCCATATATACGATTTTATGCTGGGGGCCACAGCAACTCATGATGGTCTCCCTTTTTCTTTTTTGCGAAAACAGAAATATGTATGATGGTCTCCTTTTTATTATCTCAAACTACACACCTTATACTACACATTGTGAAGATAAACATCCTGAATTCTGAAGTTACTCTAATAATTTTCGCAACTATCTTTTCATAAGTTTATTTATCTGAAGTCTTTTCTCTAAGATAGCATTTCTGTAGTTCCATTACTTAAAAAGAGTTTATCTATTTAATGATGTGTATTTGGTCTTTGATGATCTAGTTTGCTTGCATTAATAGGTATCTTAATCAATATGTTCACGCAATTTGGTTAGTAGAAAATTAGTGGAACAGTAGTTAGCAATTATTTGCATCTTTGTCTTGGCTAATGCATGCTGTAAGCAAAACTATTAGCATCTCAAGCAAGATATTAATATTAATGTCAGGTCCTCAGAGATTTTTCTTGTTAATGAACTTGTTTGTATCTTAGTGGACTCCCTTGTTTGCTTGCTTCATTAAATTTGACTTTGATATGAGATTCGGAGGAAGGTAAGGTGTTTCAGTGGGATAAAATGATTTTGACTTTTTGATCATGTCTGTGCTATTGCTGGGTTATGCATTTGCAAGTTGCTTGTTTCTGAATGTGCTTTCAATGGACTGCAGCCCAGCAAAGAGAACTTCTATTTCTGAGTCTATGAAGTAGCCCTTTACAGCATCTAACTAATTTCAGTGTTGGTCATCATTTAAATTATTTCCTCATGCATTTATCTCATACTGTCCCCTTGATCGGGAACCTTGCCACGAATGGTGCTTCTGATAACTAACTCTAAAATAATTATGAGAAAATCTTCTATATTAAATTTATGATCTGATCACTCTTTAATAGTAATCATGTCTGGTATACCTTCTTGAGCCACTGATCTAGGTAGCAATCTCATTATCTTTGTTAGAACCATGGTTTATCTTATCGGTCCGTACCGATGTACCAATTTATTGTTGGTACGGTACATACCGAGCTGTACTAAGCTGTATCGAGCATACCGACATGTGGTACATGAGGATGTATCAATGTACCACCCGTATTAGTCCTTGTCAGACCAATACATACCACTATACTGAATGAGCGGCACGGTAGACCTTGGTAGGAACCAACAAAAAGCCCTCAGAGAAGAACAGAGACATCAAACAAAGTAATAGATGACCACTGTCATTTGTATGCTGTAATATGCTTTATGGATTCTCATTTATATCTCTAGCTCTCTCATCTCATATAATTTTCATGCAACATCACCTAATGCACTAGAATACATACCAGCAAAATCAGCCTTACACTCGTGGGGTGATCTCTGTCATTCATATCTTATATGGTCCTTGTCCCTAATGGACCTCAATCACTGACCTCTAACCCTCCTCAGCTTTCAGTGGTATCTCATCCACGTTCCTTCCCTTGTTGCATTCCCTAGTTCAATTATTCTTTTCCTATTAAATAATGTCAATAGACTGTTAAATTTGTAAGAACCTTATCTTCACTCCTGTTCATGCTATCTGGAACATGGAATGTTCTGAATTGTGATACAAGTGCAGATACAATGTAAAACAATTGGTTAAGATACATTCTTTGGATCAAAAACAATAACAGTAAAGGACATGAAACTCAAGACATCAATGGTGATTTTCTCATATTGTGAATTCATTTCCTCAATTTTTTGTGGTCCAAATTGTGCACTGGAGAGATGAATGATGCACAAGTATCATGATTTATGATGGGGAGTTTGGAACAAGTTTAAGGGGCCATAATCAATATTGTGTTCTGTAGCGATCCATGATGCACAAGTATCATGAATTAGGATGGGGAGTTTGGATCAAATTTAAAGGGATTAGAATGATTTCAGTAACTATATTCCTTTTTATGAAGTAACTATATATCAGCTTCAATGGGCTTCGTAGTTATTTTGCCTGGCTTGTCTTTTTGCTAGTTGTAATTTAACATGTAAGATATGTGCTGATTTTTCTTTATTTTAGGAGAAATGGCTCTTCTTGTTGAAGGTTTAAGAGTAAGTACAGATACAACCATTGAAGAGTATATAATTGGCCCTGCAAATGAGCTCCTTGATGAACAGGATTCAACTGCTGAAAACGACAAGATCATGTTGTATGGTCCACAACAAGGCCTCTCATGGGTTGCACAGCCAGTTACAGGACCAAGTCTTCTTGGAAGTGCATTTAGTCTTATATCACGCAAGGGAAGCATTGTAAATCAGAGCATCCCTCTTATGGATCCTCTAGTTACTCTTTTTGGAAGTGTTCATGGAAAGCTACCCGAAATGGGAAGCATGAGAAGTATTTTGTTCCCCAATTTCGGTAGCATGTTTAGTGTGGCGGAGAACCAGCCAAAAGCTGAGCAATGGGATGAGGAGTTTGGTCATCAGGTTGGTGTGGATTATGTCTCTGATGGTGCAGGAGGTGATTCCGATGATAATTTGCACACTCCATTGCTCTCTTGCCATGGAACAGGCATGGATGGGAACGACATGATGCATAACATCAGTGTTATACAGGAAAATGTTGGTGAGGCAGTGAGTAGTATGGGCATAGGAGGTGGTTGGCAGTTAGCCTGGAAGTGGACTAACAGAGAGGCTGCAGACGGAACAAAAGAAGGAGGTTTCAAGAGGATTTATCTGCGCCAAGAAGGTGTTGTTGCGTCACAGCAAGCTTCCCTTGTCTCAATTCCTGGAGGTAACATCCCAGAAGAAGGTGAATATGTTCAAGCTGCAGCATTAGTAAGCCAACCTGCTCTGTATTCGAAGGAAGTCATGAGCCAGGATCCAGCAGGGCCAGCAATGGTTCATCCATCCAAGATTGCTGCTGAAGGGCCAAAGTGGAGAGTTCTTTTTGAAGCAGGAGTCAGGCATGCATTATTTGTTGGCATTGGGATACAAATTCTTCAGCAGGTAATGAGATGTTATTCGTAAACTACAGCTCGCTGAAGGAACAGATTGATTCTTTAAAATTGTAGCTTTCATGCAATATATTATATAATAGAGAAGTTCCCATCCACCTTGTTATATCATCTAAGTATAAGAATGTAAGATATTAATGGAAAACACCTTTTGTAGACGAAAACTCTGAAATTTCCAGCAAAAATATTTTTCCTCTGCATTCCATTAAAATCAGATATTCCTCCTAGATCATCATTGGTTTTAGAAAAGACTGCAATGGTTAACAAGTACAGTTATATAAAAAGAGAAGACTTCATGTTCATGGCATCAAGTAGGATGATCCATATTAAGTTGTTTGCAGTAAACTTTAGGATTTTGAATTTTTTATATTTCTCTTGGTATATTACATGGTTGGAGGCATGTTATTGTTTGGTTTTAAGGGTACAATGTTATGTTAATTCCTAATTGTAATTTGAAATGGCATCAAAGTGTGAAGTTTCTTTGGTCTGGAACAACTAAGAGCTAACTTCTTAGAGTAGGGTTTCCTGGTTGAGTCTCTATTGAAAAGTCATATCTGACTGGATCATCTGGTTTAGGCCAAAGATATCCATGAATTCCTTAATCCTTATGTTCAAATACATAAAGTAGTGATAACATCCCTATCCTAGTTTTGCATGGGATTCATCATTGGCAAATAGTAAATTATTGACTTTTGACTTAAAAAAAATACATTAGAAAAGGAGTCATGGTTCTATTATAAAGTTTCTCTCTGCAAGGTGGGTGACCAGAATACGAGTCATTGAAACAATTTATTTGCTCACAAAGGTAAAGTTGTATATATTGGCCATATTCAGAGCTCACGCTACAGGAGCATCATGCATTAGGCTGCTCTACTTTTATTTGAAAATACCTTTCATGTTTCACCTCATATGCTACCCGCCAGCTGGAGGATGATTTAGTGATACTTGGGTGTGCTTGTTGCACTAGTTATCAAGGCTGACTTTTCAGGAAAAATTATAATTTTAACCAAAAGAAAAAACAAAAGCTATGTAGACAATATACTCACAATAATGACGAATATGATATGATCATTTGGGATGTAAACTTTGTCATTAAGTTGATACATTTAAATTCCCTGTATGATCTTCATGTCTAGCGATATGTGGCAACTTTTAAAGGGTTTGAAAGCTAGCTAATATTGAATCAATCTCTAGCATTAGTTTTATTTTTCTTGACGAAATGTCCACTGTTACATATATTCAATTCCCAGAATTAATGATTTTCTTCCCAGTGTCTCACTTTTATCTGAAAACTCGGTTCTTGTTCAGTTTGCTGGCATTAATGGGGTTCTTTATTACACTCCGCAAATTCTTGAGCAAGCTGGTGTTGAAGTTCTTCTTGCAAATCTCGGAATTGGTTCTGATTCGGCATCAATACTTATAAGTGCTCTTACGACTCTGTTGATGCTCCCATGCATAGCTGTTGCTATGAGGCTCATGGATGTCTCTGGAAGAAGGTAAAGTCTTACTTTATCAGTCTTATTTTATCTCCATGGCTGCGCTACATTTATGTCCATCTTCACATGCATGTTCTTTGTGACCTTGTCAAGTCTTTGCATTCTGCATTTTTCTAATGTATTGTTTCAATGGAATGGGAAGCACAATGTTTTTTGTTTAGGAAAAGGTTATGTGGTTTTCATCTGTGTTTAAATTCTCATACAATTTGTGGGCTGTTATATAACATTTTATCATAAGGAAGCAATAACGATGTTTACTTTTTTCTCCTTTTTGATGCAGGAGTCTTTTGTTGGCTACAATTCCTGTTTTGATCGTATCACTCGTTGGTCTGGTCCTGACAAACCTTGTGGACCTCGGCTCTGTTGCTCATGCTGTCTTCTCGACCATATGTGTTGTGGTTTACTTCTGTTGCTTTGTCATGGGCTTTGGTCCTATTCCCAACATCCTTTGCTCTGAGATTTTTCCAACTCGTGTACGTGGCTTGTGCATAGCAATATGCTCCCTCACCTTCTGGTTTTGTGATATCATTGTTACCTACAGCCTTCCCGTGATGCTGAACACCATTGGCCTTGCTGGCGTGTTTGGGATCTATGCTATCGTCTGTGTCATAGCATTGGTATTTGCCTTCCTCAAGATTCCTGAAACAAAAGGCATGCCCCTGGAAGTCATCATCGAGTTCTTCAATGTTGGATCCAAGCAAGTCGCCAAAAACTAAATGAAAGATGGAAACTGCATCGGCAAAAGCATCCCCTTGGTGAAGGAAAATCCAACAAGTGCACAAATAATAACACGACCTTCCAGGCATGTTAACAGTCGGTCAATTTCTGTTCTTGTTCGCATTGAGTTGACTGAAAGCAAAAATTAGTTTCCTTTCACTGCATACGTATTGAGCCATTCCTTTTTTTTTCTATGAAATTTCTTGTAACACTTAATATGCAAAATCTTCTTCTTTAAGATGCAAGGAAAACAATCTGATACAAAGAATCAAAAAAATCCATACCAGTTTCTGATGTAATGTGAGCTCTTGATCATCTTTGGAGATGTTTGTACCAGTTGTACCATATCTGGTTGGCACTGTGAAGAATCATTTTATCATCATTGATTCATTATAGCTTTTTGAAACATTCTCCTTGCTAAATGCTTGCCTCAAGCTGACTTCTTGTGGGGAATTCTAAAATCTAAATAGCAAATGATGCATCAATCCCCTTATCGATACTATTATAATATGATGATGACAAGGATAAATGCTAATTATTCATACTAAGAAACTGATTTCCAGTAATATTATGCATGGCCTTCTCAAGTTCTTCCTTACATTCTTCCAGTTGTTCCAACAAAGAACAGAGGTTTAAGGTTTTAGTCCAATTACATAGGAACTTTCATAAACCATCAGTTACATGAATCAAACTATTAAACTTGCTGCAGTTGTCATTAAATTCTACCCAAAATACTTGATTAAATACTGATGCGTTGTCAGGTAGAAAGTTAAAATTCAATTTTTCTAACCTTAAATTTTTTATAAAGGATAGTATCATAAACTTTGTAAATAGACTTTTAAAGCCGGAAAGAAGGAAACAATGTTAAAATTATAAGCTGGTATATCAAGAATAAAGTATGCTAATTTCCAACCCTTATTATCATCATGCATAAGCACTCAAATTTTCTTTTCAATTATTATTAATTAATGGGATAAATGTTGATGATGATAACAATGAATAGTAATTAATTAATTAATAATAACTAGATCCATCTTGCCATGTTTAAGTGGGCCCGACTCAAACCCAACATGGGCGTCACTTCATTTAAAGCTCGGCTTCAGATCCGCGAGCTTTGGTTTGCATCAAAGGCCAGCGCGGTGTCCATTTCGATCGAAAGGAGCTTTGCGCCCCCGCCCCCGCCCCCGCCCCCCCCACCCCCCCCCCCCCCCCTTTGCTCCTCGTCTTCTTCCGGATTCCTCGAGAGCAGAGTGGTAGATATCAGATCGCAATGGCGGCAATCGCGAATCCCCTGGTCTCCGTTAGAGGCCCCCGATTGCAAGCGCTCTCCGGTGGTCTTCTCGCCTCGATTTTTAGGATCGTAGCGTTGGTTTTCCGGTTTCAAGAATCTCAAGATTTTAGGGTTTTTGTTGCCCCCCATCTTTCTAATGGATTCTTTTGTAACGCATTGGATCGATTGCTCTCAGTATCGTGTTCCTGAGCTGATGATTCATATTTTCTAGTTCTTTATTTAATCGGCAGATTCGTGGCGTTCCTGTTGGCTTATGATCTTTTCGTTTTGATGTTTTACGTTTAGGCTATACTTCGAAGGCTTCCGACATGTCTCTTATTGTTTGCCATCCTTTGAGCGTGTCGATTAAATCCCTTCGCCGGTGGAAAGCAGGAGCTGCAGGCTGCAATGGCCAATTTTTTCTCCGAGCAGCCCACAGGTGATTTTACTTGCGGTGAAATTTCAGCTTTGTCGGTTTTTACTCTATCGTTCCATTTGCAACATCTCATGGTTAGGCTTGTTGTTTATTGTAAAGTTTATTAGTGGAGAAATTTGTCCTATAAATTACAATTTCCAAGTTTGGAAGCTTTTTATCATTGCATGTCAGTCGATCTACGTGGTCAACTGTACGGTGGGGAACCCTTTTCTAAACTTCATCTGCCTGTACCATCTCACACCCATACGGTTTAATATTTTGTCATAGTTGTATATAAACGATCGCAATACATAGGATTCATGAGCTGATATATCAGATATCTAACATCTTAAATGAAGAGCAAGGCTATTTCTGCCTTTTGGAGTTCCTTAAAAGAAATCATACCTATGCTAATATTAGCGATGTGATGGTACTAAGATTCGCCTTTCTGGCCAAGAATCACGAGATCAGAATCATAGGATTTAGGATTGGTATGTGCATTGATACCTTTGTTCATTTTGGTTGCAGTCACTTAAGTTGTAGAGCTAGCAATATTCAAATTTAACCAGAGTACAGAGGTTAGTGAGTATAAGAAACTGATGATTTTGACGGTCACAGTATGTTTTTCTCCAATCAGATACAAGCTGTGTATACTTTGATACTTTTATGTTTTGCAGGTAAACGTATGGTTACCTGTGTGGTTTCTCTTGGAGCAGAATAATTATTTTCAAGACCTACAATACCGTACCGTACAGGAGTTTTGATACTTCTTCGTTATGGTACAGTACCGGGTATGGTACGGTACCGTGTATCGAACGATACATTTCGGCATACCGTTTGGTATATATATTTATAATTATAAATATTATATAAATAGATATATATATATATATTTATATATTTATATATATATATATTTCCCCTCGGTGACGTCGCACTCGGCAACGTTGCCCGAGATGTCAATGGGCGACGTCGCCTCCCATCTCGGGCGACGCCGCCTAAAAGTATAAAAAAAAAAAAGATTTTTTCTAATAAAAAATGAAAAAATGATGTCACCTCGAGAGTGTCCCCTCGGCAACGTTGCTCGAGAAGTCCCCTCGGCGACGTCGTCCGAGCCTAAAAAAACCAAAAAAATAATTTTTAATAAAAAAATCATTTTTATTAAAAATTATTTTTATTAAAAAATTATTTTTATTAAAAAAAATTTTATTAAAAAAAATTTTATTAAAAAAAATTTTATTAAAAATATTTTTTTATTAAAAATGATTTTTTTATTAAAAATGATTTTTTTATTAAAAATGATTTTTTTATTAAAAATGATTTTTTTATTAAAAATGATTTTTTTATTAAAAATGATTTTTTATTAAAAATGATTTTTTTATTAAAAATGATTTTTTTATTAAAAAATAAAAAAATCATATCGATCGGTAGCGGGCGGTTCGCGTACCGGTGTCTTGTCGGACTGGTACGTACTGCCCGGTACGGACAATACCAATCGATATTGCATACCTTTAAAGTAAATTCCACATGATGAGCCCATCTTCAAATTCAATCTTATATTCATGCTTTCTATTCTCAGCTAAAATATGAATTGTGCATCTAATAGTCTGATAGACATGTTTTTATCAACTCTACTCAGAATCTATCACTAGTGGCTGAATCGAGGTTTTCATGGAAGTTGAAGATGGTTTATGAACCTTTTGTTTGAATAAGGAGAGTGTTGGCATTGATTTACAGGAACAAAATACTAGCATTTCTGCAACTCAATTTCCTATGATTGGCATGGGAGTACCTAATTTGCTACAATCTGCTCATGTGGACTTTACTGATGCTATGATATATTTTTTAGCCCACAATGTTGCCTCAAAGCCTTTAACTTAGCCCACTCAAATATGACAGCTCATGAGCATATTCCCTACACTAAGTTAAAGTTATTTTAATGTACTTTTCTTTATGACTAAGGAACGTATTAAAGGAGTTAGTTACCAGCTATAAAACATTTAATCTTGTAATTCCCTATGCATGAAGGGTTGTTTCATGCACTAGTACTTATTTTGGTGTTTTAGGGTTAGAAAGGGTTTTAGAAACTGAAGATATTGGCAGAAGCTCTCTTGGAGTTCTCTCGAAAATTCTGTATCTCTTGGATGCTTCCTTGAGTGGTGAGTCTTTTGTTTTCAGTTTTGTATCCTCGTTTAATATCCCTGGGGTGGTGAATTTTTTGTATCCCTTTGTGATTTTAAATCTGGTGGTGAACTATTTTATTTTTATGTAAAGTATTTTCGTGAGATCGTTCTTTTTCTGTCTGAAAAAATTTATTCCAGCAAATACAATTATACCATCGACTTTTTTTCAAAATCCATTCTGCATCACCCCCGTGTCAGTTTGGTATCAGAGCTAAAGGTTACCATCGACTTTCTTTCAAAATCTATTCTGCATCACCCCCGTGTCAATGATCGTCATAAATACTAACATCAGTTTGTAATCATTATCCTATTCCAGGCCGGCAAATGAGAATGCATGTCTACATAACATTTTACTAACGTTTTCATTTATCAGTTATCAAATCTAGGGAATGTTTATATCTTGATGGCTTACTCTAAGAGAAGTTGGAAAATGGACTTGTATATATGATCTTCGTGGGTAGCTTGGGATTAAATATTTTGGGTCTTGTTGAAATGACCATTTCACATAAGTACCTAGATGATCATGAGGAATGGCATCAAAGAATTCTGGCTGCACTGAGACCTACTGTGTCTCCTATTGAATCTTCGATCAATAGTGGTATAGGATTTGATTTAGGCTTTATGTAAAATATTGAACACTCCATTAGTAGAAAAAGGAAAGAGTGGACTTCTCCTTATAGAGAGGGTTATGCATGTTGGGTCAAATTACTCCATGTCACTGATATAGCTAGTTGCTTGGGTCATTATATGAAATTCCACATCCACTTTATGGAGGAGGTTATGCTATGGAGATTGTTGGAAAAGAAACTTGAAATTTGTGGTTGTGTACATATGTTTTAAGTAATTTAGTTGGGGAGGGTAGAATCACATGCAGATTTAAGATTCTCATTGGATAAGTAATTTTTATATGTGCAGCTTGAAGCGCACGTTCTCTTCTACAAGAAAATGTCATTATTGCTCTATTTAATTTTTACTTGTGTTATTGAAAGTAGAAAAGAAAAAAACTAATAACAAAATTACTGGTATTTTTGTTTCTATCAATGAACAATGCTTAAGATCCTGATACTTGTAACAATTTACCAATTTTTATGAGTTGGAATGCATTTTAAATCGTGATTAGTTCCAGAGAAATAAGAACAGATTGAATATCTTTTGAATTTGTAAATATGTTTGTGTCTGAATGGTGGTACTTTTGCCTGGATGTGTAATATGATTCAGGGAGAGTGGAAGCCCAGGCAATGCAGTCTTCTTCATTGGAGGCTTTGTGCTGGGAGGAACTATGGCTGGAACACTTGCTTGTGTTTACGCACCTCAGGTATTGAAGTGATATATTTTCTTTATCTTACATTACCTTTCTAATATGTTTCCTGTAAACCTTACATTTTCTGAGCATCTATCTTAACTGCTATGTGGTGGGTGAAAATGAAATTGTCGAATACTTGTGCTAATATGGTGCAACCTTTTTCAGCATTTATTTTGTTATTAGCTGCAAGTGGCAAGGGTTTGTCAACATACATCTCTCCTTTCAGTGGAAGCTGTACTAGGTCATCATGTGGTAAATAGTAGAGTGGAAAACCTAGAACAATGTATTTCGCTTGACTCCTAGAGTGCTTGACATTGTATCTGTTGTGTGAGAGGGAGTGTGCTTGTGTGTGTGTTTAGTAGTTAGGTCTCCGATAGAGTTTAATCTTACACCAGCTTTGCTAGAAACTAACATATGATGACCCAAGTGAAAATTCTACATTTCAGGATTAAGCAAAATTTTGAAGACATCAACAAACTTCAATTCATGATTTTGTTCTTATATCCTTTCTGATGAGCAGTATTGTTTCAGATCAGCAAAGCACTAACTGGAACTGACAAAAAAGATCCAATAAGGAAGTTACCAAAATTTATCTACAGTGAAGAGAAAGCTTCAGAGGTATGTCTTATGATTATGGTATTAATATTCAAGTACAGTTTACAACATATAATTTTATCTCTTTATCATGCTAGTTTGGTTTTGTTCTCTGTCAATAATTTTTTTATATGTTTTATTGGCTTCTGCTGTAAATTACCATTATCCTAGTTGTCCAATTGTAATTCCGTAGCATGCTGCCTCCTCATGCAAATGGGTCAAGTGGTTTGCTTTTGTTTTTGATTAGCTGGAATTGAACAATCTGTTGCTAGAATGATATTTTATTATCCAGCTATCAGTGAATAGCAATCACATCCCAATCTAGTCTTCCTTCATCTTCAAAATTATGTTTTATAGGTACTCATGGTATATGCCATGCCCCTAGTTTCATCATGTTTTGATGCTCTCTGAGGTCCCATCTAGTTTCCAACAAACTTGGTCTGGACTTTATTAGCTATTTTATTGCTTCTTTATGTGTAATTGTTGCATTTTAAAATGTACTGAACTGTGCCCCTTGGCATTCTAATTACTTCAAATTACTGTTATTCTAATGTACCATTGTTGCAGAACCTTGATTTTTTTTATAAATATTCTTCCACAGGACAGACATAGGAATATGTGGTAGAATTCATTAAAAATCTAAGAGAAGAGTGCAAAATAGGGGAAGAAGGAAATAGAATTGATGGAGAAATACAATAGAAGCCAATTGTCAATAAGCTTCGGTATGCACCTGCAATTCAAACCAGCAAAACACCAACCTATGTGAAGTATCCTAATTCCTAATTTGATTTAGAACAGGACCTTTTAAGAGGAATGGCCATCCATAATTCTCCATTTATTAGTCTTGGTGGAAACATTTTCGGATAAATTTGATTGTTTTAATCCTTTGATGATTCGGCCCTAGTAACTCTCTCTCTCTCTCTCTCTCTCTCTTTCTTAACAGCCATTGATCAACTCTAAAACATCAGTAAAGCTGATGTAGAGATTCCTATGGTATTGGGAAATAATAAAGTTAAACTTAGTTACTTATAACGCAACCTTATTTATACATGTAATCAAACCAAATCTCATGTGAGACATAACTGCATCAGTGGAAAAGCTTCTCCAATCAGTGTGCCTCGAGGGATCATCTTCAAATGCATGACTAATGTAACTAGTTATTGGTTTATCTCCTTCATTTATATAACTAAGATGGATGATAGATTTTCTTGCTGATACTTGATGCACAATCTAGTTACTCATGTTAATTGAATGTGGATTTACAATCTAGCTGTTTTATAACTTTAATAAATACAGATAAAGTCCTATACTGAGAAGATCAGTGCAACATATCCATGTGTACTCAGTATCTTCCTACGTCTGCTCATGCTAACTTTCCATTAGCTACTCAAAAGGAAGAAGCCATGTCTCTTGAGAAAAAAGATGGAAATATTTTCATCTGTTGCTTTCCTTGAGCTGCACTAACAACCAGCCAATTTGGTTTTATCAGAAAACAAGAAAGGCACTGGCGGAGAAGATTGCACAACTTAACGCCGCCATCAATGATGTTTCTTCTCAACTCCGACCAGATGATGAGCCAAATGGAGTGGCTGTGACATCCGACGAGTTTGAAGCTGCAATATAAGATCAAGTTGGGGGCATGAATGGTGTAGCCATCCCCCATTTTCCTCACTCCAATACGGAGAAATTAACTAATTGATCTCGTTGGAATTTGGACCTCGGGGTTCTTTTACTATCACAAGCGTGAATGAGATTTTGAGACGATTGAGCACATATTTATAGGTCATGTAGTAATATTACAGTCCATTCACATTGATAATGTCTTCTTTTTCCTCGGTGGCAGGAATAAGAACGTCAGACATGTTTACCTTGCTTGTATTGAAGAAGAGTTCCCTTTTCAAGGCTTCTCCGAGCCCATATGCCGTCAAGGTGGTAAAATTTGCTATTCCAGAGTGTCATCTAATAATCAAGATTCAGGAAAATTGCCTCTTTTAATATTCACGCTATATCATGTATCCTGACATTTAATAGCCGAAAACATGACATTTATCTCTTTGGATAGGAGTGCTATTTTCTTTGTGTGGCTAGGCATGAGCTAATGTAAATAAATTTACTTTTTCCATATTAACACAATTGCATCATCGAGCTTCAATATGTTGTTGATGGGTTCGTCAGTCTCAAAATAATTCACCTCCTACGTTGCTTAAAATATCAATGTCGATTGAAGATTTAATTCGTAGCATTTGAACCAAGAAGTGTGCATTTGACTAAAAAGAGAAAAAAAAAAAAAAAAGAACAAAGAGGAAATACGAGAGTTTGAATTCGATCCGAAGTATTGGGACGAATCCTCAACTGGTAGTACTTAATAATACTATCGGATTCGGAATTCGATTAAAGGATCCGATCCGATACTTCCCACCTTACCCATACGCGGTACGCTCACCTCCGGCGTTCGGACCAGATTCATCACCTTCGGTAAAGAACCGGCACCCACCCGTTCCTCCCTCGCGGTTAGAGGCCGGAGAATGCAAGGTCAACGGGAGCGCCCGCGCGGCCTCACCGCCTGCCTCCTCCTCCTCCTCCTCCTCCTCCTCCTGTCCGCCTCCGTCCGCGCTGGTACCACCACTCATTCCCGTGCCGAGGTTTTGACCTTCCTCACATTTCCCTAACTTCGGAACCCTAGTTTTTTCGGTTTGGTTCCACTTCTCAGCCTTCGACTTATTCGCAGGTCAATTGCAGTAACAGATGTGTCGCAGAGAACTGCAATTGTAAGCCGGTTTTGTTCTCGGATTGGGTTTCTGGTCCCGGTGGTAAAAATTTGGTCTTGGAGGTATTTGCGTACTAATCCGATGTTTTTGTTTTTGGCAAATTGATCAGCCATTGGGATCCGATATGGGAAGTTCTGCGGTGTGGGTTGGACGGGTTGTCCTGGAGAGAAGCCGTGCGATGAGCTCGACGCTTGTTGCAAAGTCCATGATGAATGCGTTGAGAAAAAAGGTTGGTAATTCTTGTTGCCAGTGATTTCTTTCTTTATTTCTAAAGGTTGGTAATTCTAGTTGTTACCATGTTCGATGCAATCTAACATGATCACGCATGAGATTTCTTTCTTTATTTCTCTGTACGATGGAAGCGAATCAGGACGTACATAGTGATTTCCTGTTGCATTCGTGGATTCAATTGTGGATGAGATAACAGGTTTGCAAAAGGTTCTCAGAAGATTAGACTTGAACCTTTGGTTTGGACCCTGCTTTGCATGTTTTTGATATCACAAGGAATATAGTGTTACTCTGTAGGCCATCAAGCATCTTTTTTGCCCTTTACAGTGCAGTCTATTCAGATGACAATTGAAACCATCTCTGACATACTGTGGGAGAAGTTGGCAAGTTTGTCCACCATTCTGCTTGAATTAATCTAGTTTAGGCCATCGTAAGCAGTTATTTGTTGATTCATGAGGCTGATGAATGAAAGATAGATGACAGCTGAAGTTATAGCTGACATATTGTGGGAGAAGTTAACTTGCCCAGCATTCTGCTTGAATTCATCTAGTTTAGGCCATGGCAAGCAGTTATTTGTTGATTCATGAGGCTGATGAATGAAAGATATAATGTTGATCTTATTTGTTAGTGACCACCACAGAATAGATAGCCTTGTCTATGTTACAACATGCAGAAATGTATGTTGGGTTCCTGTGTCACATGAGTTTTTTGTTTAATGTGAAAAGGGTATATTTGGAGGACATAATATAGCATGTACCCTCTTCATGATAATATATGAGGTGTAACAAGGTAATTTTTTTGTTTCTGCTGCTTCCATTAGATCTATTAGTAGCATATGAGAATAAATTTATACATGTTTATTATAAAGACCATTGCTAAACTATAGAAACCATAAATTTCCAATTGGTGATAGTTCCATTATATGCAAAACTGATGCATATAATGCACTGCACAGTGCATTTATCAGTAATAAGTAATAAGATATTTCTTAGATGACATGGATGCCTATTAAGTTGTCTAGATGCAAGATATGGTCTACCAGAGCCAAGACCAAGTAACAAAACACAAGTTAGCCTAGATGATTAATTACTCAGGAATTTGTATTCAAAATTTTTCATAATTGAGGAACCTTGCGGTAATATTTTCTTGGTAGGGAACCTTATAGCAGTATCAGGAATGATTTAGAAACCCCACATCTGAACTGCCTAAGATAGACATCATCAAGTTCATGTTTCTAGGTTCTTTCCCTAAATTCAGGGACTTGGTTCAAGACAGATCTCTCAAAAGGTTCAATGAGCAAGGATTAAATAACCATAAGACAAGCTTATAAAGAGTGAGGTTGCTTCAATGCAATCGTGTGAAACCCATCGATCATTGGAAGTTTTACCGAGCCTCCACCGATTTCTAAAACTTGAACTAAAGTAGAGAACCAAAATTTAAGCTTTTGGATTATGAGTTTCTTGAGATTTTGCACTTGAACGAGATAAGTTTTTGTGATCTTTTCTATATGTGCATCCATCCAGGAAGAACATTTAAGTTGAGCTATATCAGCAAAAGATTATATCTTCTTTTTCCAAACGAGGCATAAATGACATTTACACTTGTCATAGAAATCATCCGTAAGCTTCCTGACAATGATTCCCATCGTTTGAAATACTTTTCAGGTATGATGAGTGTTCATTGCCATGAGAAGTTCAAGACCTGCATCAAGAAGGTGAAGAAGTCCGGAAAGGTTGGGTTCTCTAAAGAATGCCCCTATGAAACAGCTATGCCGACTATGATGCATGGAATGGATATGGCCATTTTGTTCAGCCAATTGGGCATTCAGAAGGCAGAATTGTGATTTCAACCAAAGCTTCTTCCTTGAAAATCCATCACTAAAGATACATGGGTCTCAACATTTCGATCCATTCTTTGTTTGATTCAATCCCATTGCCGCAGACACAGTAATACAAACACGGTTTGCCTCATTTCGTCTTGTTTTATTCTACAAAGATTGTTAAAGGAACTTTACATGTTATATTAACCAATGATGTGCATTTGCAACACATTTGTTGTAAAAGAAGCTGAAGACTGACATACTCAATCAGTACAGTTTATGTTCATGTTCATTTATAGTCTCATAATCTTATAACTAAGTTGGTATTCAGTTATGATTTGATCGACTCCAGGAATATGTAACGGCACATGATCAATTGTTAGTGGGAGAACATATTTCCCGAAGGCCAGACATGCGTGACACGGGCGGGCCCCGCCGCCATCAAAAGAAACATCGTGGGGAGCCGAGTCCAACAGAAGTGGAGACATTGGCTGGGGCACACCATGTTTGGGAATCTTATCAACAAAGAGGGGGGAGCGAGGGAACGCGGATAAGCTTAACCCGTCGTCGCTAACGAGATTGGCTCATGGTGCTCCACCAGCTCAGCTTTCCTTGCCTTTTCGGCCCCCGCGCTTAGTGCCCTTCCCCGTGACATTTACCCAATTAATCCACGCACATTCCATTTATGACATCATGATTTGCAAATTTGGGTCGACTCGGTTCTCTGACCGCGGTGCCCTCAGGTGACGCGCCTGCTATTGGAGCCACGTGGCGACGGGCCCCTCATCGAGCCCCCGCGCCATCACAGCCGTCCTCGGTCGCCACGCATCGGGCGGTCCAGAAGCCGACGCGCTCCGCGATCGCCACGGATCGGCGCCCCTCGCCGGACAGTACGCGTCCATCGACAAGGCCGCCACGTCGGGGGTCCCTGCGCTCGGCTGCGCAGCGGATCGGGGCCGTCCTACCGGTCCTCCCCCCGGTACGGCGCGGCCAATCATACGCCGCGGATGTGGCGGGAATCACGTGGTGGGCTAGCCTGTCTTCGACCTTTCGTTGCCACGTCGACGTCCTTGCATGGGCCGTTGCGGCATCGGCCGAGTTGGGCCGAGCCTTGTCGTCTACCGCTACGCCCTAACGCTCCGCTTTTAAATCCCCGACGCCTTCGGGGAGTTGGCTGTATTCACGGGTGGGGGCTTTCTCTCTCTCCATTTTAGAAAGTGTAGTGAAGGACGGTCTCCGAGGCGGCTTCCGGAGGGCGAGCACCGGCTTTCGCCCGACGTCTCCTGGTTTTCCGATCACGGTAAAGCGGTTTCCTCGCTTCCCCTCGGTGCTCCTCTTCGATCCATGCAAAGATCGGCTCGACTCTGTCTCTCTCTGCCTCTTTTGCCCCCAGTCTCTCTGCACGGTGTGCTTTAGTCTAGTGGAGATTACTCCTAAGAAATGCGTCGTCTTCCCGCTTGTTTTCCTTCAGCTGCTTTCGATTTTGTTCGTGGTTTACAGCTCTTGCTTCAGTGTTAGGGTTCGGCTTTTGTCGTATTTGTTCCAGGATGTGAGTAACAGCGGGGTTTTTTGGGGGCAAATGTGCTGTGATATAGTCGTTGTTGTTGTGCTCGTTGATTCGGTTGACTAGTGTTAGAGTGTGTGAAAGAGTGCTTTTTGTGTACGGACGTGATGCGATTTAGACTCTGGAGACTCTGGATCTGCGATTGGGCCATTGATGGACGCAGATCTTCGAACCTTACTTACTTGGTTGATACTGTCGTTTACGAGGGTCTTTGCATATGTATTTAGGTATAGTCCGTGCAAGCTTTTGCGCGGCGATGTCTCATTTTTTTGCTCCAGTTTTTACGATTTTTCGTTTCCTTTTGAGATTTATTTCTGTTGCTTAGTGGTTTTTATGTATTGTTCTTTAAACGAACAACCACAAGTTTTGTTTTGGGCAAATGGATGATTCCTTGCTTTCAATAATTTTCTTGTTCTGTGATGCGGCCTCTGTTTCAACTGTTAGTTGTCCAACTTCTTACCCTCTTTTTGTTTAATTTCCTTGAGTGTCTTGCACATGCTTGAGAATATTTGACAGCTCAACTAGTTTAGATGACATCCACTGTTATTGGTTAATTAATGATGATTTAGAACCTTGACGCATCATTTCTGTTTTAAATTAACTTATTATTGTTCTCGATACAAGCATAAAGCACTTTGGAGCTATAAAGATTTTGGGTTGTAGAGGACAGAATCTTTTTTTTTTTTTACATGACCCTAGTGGCACAGTTATGATATCCCTCGAGTTTTGTAATTTCATGAAATTGAGTTTGCCATCTGAGTTTCCATATTTCATCAGCTATTGATTTGAACCATGTTATGCTCTTTAATCGTGCATGCAACGAGCTTTCATGTATTATCCAGCCTAAAGGACACCCTTCCCTGCACTTTTCTGGTGGTTCAATGTATCGGTTATATTCAATGAATGAAGCGTGTTCAAATTAGATTCAGTACCCCTTGAAAATCTGCTGCTGTTCCCTGTGCAATCTTTGTATCTTCCTAGATTTGTTCTGTGATTCTGCTTTCATTCAGTCTTGTTTATTCAGTCCCCCATATGGTGCTTTATTGCTTCCACGTATTATATGCCATTGGTTCTTAAGGCTGCCGAAACTTTTCTTGCATTTCATTTCTCTGCCATGTTGGTGGTTCCTCTATTATAAATAGTTTCTTCCAGGTTTCTGGTATTGGAAGGCGTTTAGGGTAGACATTCTATTCATTCTTGAGGTTTCATGTAGTAACAGTCCTGGATTACTGTAAAAGGTGATTGTCTCAATAAGATTGGGCCTTCAAGTTACTAATGTTTTGTTACTATTGTGTTGTTTGATCTTTTGATTCAACTTTGTTTTCCCCAAAGTTTAGAGCTGGCATTCTTATGCAGTTGACAGCATGGTGAGGAAACGCAGAACTGAAACTTCTGGTACAGGGGAGAGCTCAGAATCTTATGGGACGAGCAGCACCAGTGGGCGAGCAGGGCCCCAGCGGCCATCAGAGAGGGGTCGTGCTCCACAGCAGCAGGGAGGTGGTGCAGGGAGGGGTTGGGCTCCATCTGGTCCTCAACAGCCCCAGCAAGCTGGTCGAGGTGGTGGGGGATACTACCAGGGGCGAGGCGGCCGACCACAACCTCGTGATGTACAGCAACTAGGTGCTTCATCTCAGTACCAGGGTCGGGGTGGGCCTCCACCCAGAGGTGGAATGCTGCCTCAGCAACAGTATGGTGGACGCCGGGGTGGACGTGGTGTGGCTGCCGGACGTGGGGTTGGTCCTTCAGCTGCAGGTCCATCAAGGCCATCGGCTCCCGAGCTGCACCAAGCAACGCAAGCTCCTTCTCAAGCCACTCAAACAGTCCCATCACAGGCAAGTTCATCACGACTGGTGGAAATATCCACTACTGAGGTTGCAGAACAATTTCAACATCTCTCTGTTCAAGGTGTAGCTTCATCCAGTCAAGCAATCCAGCCTATGGTTGTACCAGCATCTTCGAGCAAGTCTGTGAGATTTCCAGTACGGCCTGGAAAAGGTACCTTTGGTGTCAAATGTGTAGTGAAGGCTAACCATTTTTTTGCTGAACTTCCTGACAAAGACCTTCACCAGTATGATGTGAGTTTTCCTTGTTCCCCCTTGAATACTCCTATGAGATACAGGTTTCTCTTTCTTGTTGCATTATATTAACTTGCAGTTGTTACATAATTAATAAGGTTTCAATTACACCGGAAGTTACATCTCGTGTTGTCAATCGTGCTGTGATGGAACAACTAGTTAAACATCATAGAGAATCTTGTCTGGGAGGGCGTCTACCAGCCTATGATGGCCGGAAGAGTCTCTATACAGCTGGGCCGTTGCCATTCACCTCTAGAGAGTTTCAGATAACTTTAGTTGATGAGGATGATGGTTCAGGCATGGAAAGGTCTTTTACTTGACCAATTGATATGCCTCTTTACAATTATTTTCATCTTTTTTTTCATAAAATGGTTCATGAAAAATACGTTTACGGTTTGCAGACGACAGAGGACATTTCGGATTGTTATCAAGTTGGCTGCCCGAGTCGATCTTCACCATCTTGAGATGTTTTTGGCTGGGAGGCAGGCTGATGCTCCTCAAGAAGCATTGCAAGTTCTGGATATTGTGCTTCGTGAACTACCTACTGCCAGGTAAGAATTAATGCTTCAATACCGTGATACCTGATTGATTCACATTTATTGTTAAAGATTTAATGTGATTATTTCTTGATGGTCTGCAGATACTTGCCTGTTGGTCGGTCCTTTTATTCACCTGATTTAGGGAGAAGGCAGCAACTTGGTGAGGGATTGGAAAGCTGGCGAGGTTTTTATCAGAGCATACGCCCAACACAGATGGGCCTTTCTTTAAATATTGGTACGAGCATCCGATTCTCAATTTTGATTTAATTTTTTGAACTTCTTTTAGTCAAGAAGGTAGGTGAACCATGTTGGAAAAATGTAGACATTATTTAAATCATAGATCATGTAACTAGAAGTAATTTGCAGTTTCATGTATGGATGATCATTAAGACTCAGCTAGAATCATAATTGGCTTGTTCCTGTTTGGTTCCTACAATTCCAGTAAATTTGGTCATTTATTGGCTGGTTGTGATGGGATTTATTTTCAATTGGGTTTTAATCCATTCAAACATGCTCCAGTAGGGTGGGAATGTGCTTCTAGCTGGTTCCTACCAAGTTCCACTTGGTGTTGGCTGCTTCTTGATGGACCTTATCTTAGTCCAATTCAGACTAGCTTGGTCAACCCCGATTGAAGTTTTATGAATAATTTCGATCCCAATCCCGATCCTGAACCGTTTGTTTTATTTCTGCATTCCACTGTTCTTTCTGACATTGGCTGGTATATAATTTCTTGATGTCTGAGGACAAATATGTAAACATAAGATTTTTATTTGATATGCAAATGGGGCTTTGTAGTTGCTGTATTTCTTGTTAGGCAGTATGATATCTTAATTTACCTTATGGTGCAGATATGTCCTCCACAGCTTTCATTGAGCCACTGCCTGTTATTGACTTTGTCACCCAGCTTCTGAATAGGGATGTCCAATCAAGACCACTTTCTGATGCTGATCGTGTGAAGGTTTGGTTTCAATATCTTTTTTAATTTGTCATCTTGCCTCTATATATATAAATGAAGAACTTTTTTTTGAATTTGTGAGCATCTTAGTAATTCTGTTGAAACTCTGGTTATTGTGAAGTGGTACTTTCTCTTGATCCTTTTTGCATAGGTTCAGTTGGTCCTGATTTATTTCATGCTTACTCTTTGAGAAAGCTCTTTGGTTTTCTTGTACCTGATATTCATGAGTTGTTCGACATACTTTGACATATCTTGATTCACTGATTTTCTGTAGCTTGTACCAACTCAATTAGAGTCAACTAGCTTTCCTTTTAAAAGAGTTAATGAATATATTTTTGATCAGTTTGTCTGTTTTGTTTTGTTATATCACTGTTTATCATATGTGTGCTACTCCAGATTAAGAAGGCTTTAAGAGGTGTGAAGGTTGAGGTCACTCATCGTGGGAATATGCGCAGAAAATATCGCATATCTGGTTTAACATCGCAGGCAACTAGGGAGCTAACGTGAGAGAATACTTTGTTGTTTACTGATTTAGTTCATTTTAACCTCTTCATTATTTGAAGGACATAGTAAATTTTAATGGAAATGTCATCCTCTATCAGAATGATTCTTATACATTTTTATTTTGTTCTGAATTTGTGAATGACAGTTTCCCAGTTGATGAAAGAGGTACAATGAAGTCTGTTGTCCAATATTTTCAAGAGACTTATGGTTTTACAATCCAACACACAAATTGGCCTTGCTTGCAAGTAGGAAATCAGCAGAGACCAAATTACCTGCCCATGGAGGTGAGCAGTTGTTGTCACAGTGTGGCCTTTGTATTCTATGGTATACTTCTCATATTTATGACTTTATTATTGTGCTTATAAAGCTCAAAAAAACTTCTGATTAGAAAATGCATGTTGTCTTTCATTTTAATTTTGTAGGTCTGTAAGATTGTAGAGGGACAGAGATATTCTAAGAGGTTGAATGAGAGACAAATCACGGCTCTTTTAAAGGTGACATGCCAACGACCTCAGGATCGAGAGCTCGACATTATAGAGGTTATGTATTTATTTTAACGTCAATGATTAGCTTATCTGCTCATGAGTTAGGTCACTTACAATCTTTTTGATTATTACTCAAGATACAAAGATTAATTTGGTTCTTGATGTTACTTGTTCTTTGATGCCTGTTCTATAGTTGTTTTCTTTCCTCTAGAACTATTGACCTGCTGTCATTTTAGTTTAGCTTTGAAACCAAGTTTGGTACAGTGGTAAATCATTAGGGTCATGACTGGGCTGGGCTGACCACATATGGTAGGGTCACATTTGGATTGCGAGGGTAGGATAGTAAAAGTGAGGATACATACGATGTGATATTTCAACTGGTGAACAAACCCTTGCAGCTAACTTGGACCTGGGTTGAGCAGGCTGATGGGTTAAGGTGGGCTGCAGATTGTTTACATGAAAAACTCAGGTTGGTTGACTTGGACTGCATTTTCTTATAAGGGTATTGGTTGGTTTAGTTACAGGGGAATGCTATTGATATTCTCACCCTCACTGAGTATAAGAGAATAGTGAAACCCCATTGCATACCTCCACAAGCAGCCAAGGGAAGAGAGAGTAGTCCTATGAGTGGGGTAAGGTTATGTTATTATCATTTTCTCCCACTTCTATTTTTTAACAACTATTACTTGGTTTTTTAGTTTTACCACTCCTATGTATATACGAGAATCGTACAAACAACAATAGCAACAACAACAATAAAACTGTAAGGCTTGGCTATATATGGGTCTTTTGTTAACATTAAGATCTCTAAAGAGTCATATGTAGGATATTTAAATCTTTATTTATAGTTTTTATTAAAATCTTTATACAAGTAATAGTAATCATTTCATCTCTTTAACTATTATGTAGGTCTCCTAAGCATGTGTCCATGTCATCTTAAATGATTATACTTTAATTTTATCTTCTATTGATAAGATTTTTTTTCTACCTTTCCTATTAACTCCATACATCCATCTCAGCATCTTCATCTCAACAATACATTTCTTGATTGTTCAACACTAAGTATTGTAGGTTTAACAATTATCTTATATATATTTTTTTCTAATCTCAAAAGTATTCAATGATCCAATGATCACACAAGATAATTATACTAAATAACTACCCAACAAAATATAAACCGTCAATTCCTTGCCCTTGGATTTCAGTTACCGAACCAAATGTTTCTTATGGTGACATCTTTGACCTGAGCATGTTTGGGCCTGCTTTTACACAAATTTCTGGCACAAATCTGAGATATGAAGATTTGGTTTCAACAGGATATATTGGGTTATGTTTGACACTGGGTTTTGGTCAAGACTCAAGATTGCCACCCATAAAGCTGTACTTGATCATCATTCACCGTGGAATTCTACCTTAATGATGATTTTGTTTGGAAAATTATATAGTTATAGAATGAAACTGCAATTATTCAGAACGTTTCATGGATATTTCCTGTATCTAGATTCAGCATAGAAAAACTTTCTCTCTCGTTTCTGCATCTGTAACTATGTGCTGGTCTTTTTTATAGACAGTTCATCACAATGCTTACCACGAAGATCCTTATGCTCAAGAATTTGGCATCAAGATCAGCGAGAAACTTGCATCAGTTGAGGCTCGTGTTCTGCCTGCTCCGTGGGTAATGAACACAACTAATTTGATGTTATTAGTGTCTTTTCTGTTTTAAAGAACTCCTGCAGCTTGCAATTTTCACATCATGCTAAATTTCAATGGTTATTGATTAGATTTTGTTGGTTGTGCAGCTTAAGTACCATGATACTGGTAGAGAGAAGGATTGCTTGCCTAGGGTTGGCCAGTGGAATATGATGAATAAGGTATTGCATTGAGCTGCTCTGTTTTAAGCTTACTAGGTTATTAAGCAAGAAGCTCCTACATGTTGATTCTGCTAGTGTTATATGCTTGCATTCATTGATGTTATTGAAATATGCATCTAACAGTCAATGAGCTTTCTTCTCATCTTATGTGTGTGCATGTAGCAACTTAAAGACAGGATTTTATAGCTAACTTCTGTATAGCAACTGATCATAGTATTTACCAAATATTTATAGTTCTGACGGAGATTCAGGATTTGGTCCTTGACTGTCCAGCAGGACAATGCTCTCTAAGACTTCATTTAAGTCAATTTAGTTTTGCTGCGACAACCTTATATTATTATTTTTCTTCTTTCAAGTTCAAAGCATATAATGGAAATTATCAGGGTTCTTTGAGATTTTTTTCTTCTTTGTTGTGGGCATTAGTCTTGTGCTTGTTCACAAATATAGTCAGCTAATACCTTTTTGGTTTCTGCATTATTAATTTGTTGCAATGGGTGCCGATGAAGCTTTATGTACTTCATGCAGAAACATGAACAGGCCTTCTCTCCTATATATTTACCTGTGATACTAATCTGTTTGTTCTGCAAACTGTAGAAAATGGTGAATGGTGGGAGGGTGAACAACTGGACATGTATCAATTTTGCACGGAATGTTCAAGAAAGTGTTGCTCGTGGATTCTGTCATGAGCTTGCTCAGATGTGCCAGATATCTGGAATGGTAGTTGATCTTATTCTTGTCAGAACATATCCTATTTTAATTTGTACTCAAATTCTTGATAGATGATGTATAATAATATAAGAACCTTGATCAATAATGTTACTTAAAATTTTAACAGGAGTTTGCTCGGGAGCCTGTACTTCCTCCATTAAGTGCTAGGCCTGACCAAGTAGAAAGAGCTTTGAAAGCACGCTATCATGATGCAATGAGCATACTCCAGCCCCAGGGCAAAGAACTTGATTTGCTTATTGTCATATTGCCCGATAATAATGGTTCTCTTTACGGTATGATACCATGCATGTGATCTTGTTCTGTATAACTTAATTAACTTCTTTTTTTCATCACCATAAATTTTAATTCGTTCACTACTGCTAATTCACATAATGACAGGTGATTTGAAGCGGATATGTGAGACAGATCTTGGTTTAGTTTCACAATGTTGTTTGACTAAGCATGTTTTCAGGATGTCCAAGCAGTATCTCGCCAATGTTGCGCTTAAAATAAATGTAAAGGTGGGTGTCTGGATGTGTTATCTGTTCCCATTTTTTTTTTATCTCCGTGCTCTGAAAAATATTTTCATGGATAGGTTGGAGGAAGGAACACAGTTCTTATGGATGCCCTGTCAAGGCGCATACCTCTTGTTAGTGACCAACCTACTATTATATTTGGTGCTGATGTCACACATCCTCATCCTGGAGAGGACTCTAGCCCTTCCATCGCTGCTGTAAGATAGTCTTCCTTAACATAATTTTTCTTCTTTTTCCATGTGATCTTTTATTTGGATAGTTATGCTTACCTTGGTTCTATTTGCTTTTCAGGTTGTTGCTTCTCAAGATTGGCCTGAGGTGACAAAATATGCAGGATTAGTTTGTGCACAGGCCCATCGTCAAGAATTGATTCAAGATCTGTTTAAAGTCTGGCAAGATCCTCAGCGTGGAACTGTGACCGGTGGCATGATCAAGTATGACTCATTAATCTATAGCCAGTTATCTATAGAGAATTAGTTGGTAGTTTTTGTCCTGTGTTTTCATGTTAAGCAATCGTCTGATACCTATGGGATGTGCAGAGAGCTTCTTATTTCCTTTAAAAGAGCTACCGGACAAAAGCCCCAACGAATTATTTTCTACAGGTATACAATTAAGATAGTTTTTGCCATTTAATATCTGTTCCTATGATGTAGATTCACTTTTGTTCTTATCTCTTCAGGGATGGAGTAAGTGAGGGACAATTCTATCAAGTTTTACTTTATGAACTTGATGCAATCAGAAAAGTAGGATATCTTGTCACCAGTGTGCATTGTTATTCCAATGCCATCACTATCCAACATCTTTCTTCATTTTTGTTTCAGGCATGTAACTCTCTAGAGCCAAATTATCAACCACCGGTGACTTTTGTGGTTGTCCAAAAACGTCATCACACTAGGCTGTTTGCGAATAATCATAATGATGACCGATCAGTTGATAGGAGTGGAAACATATTACCGGGTAAGTTTGTTTGACCACATGATGCTGCCTACTTAAGTTGTCTGCCTCTTAGCCGTTGCAATGTTGTACCTTATTTTAGTACCTTTGTGCATATGGAAACTTGATCTTGTTGTGGTGTTTTTTTGCCTTGGGAACTTTTAGGGACTGTTGTTGATTCCAAGATCTGTCATCCTACAGAATTTGACTTCTACTTGTGCAGCCATGCCGGCATCCAAGTAATATTATCTCGTCACTACATGCTTTTATTTATTTGTTAATTGAGGTTCTGGTTGGCAATAAAATTTGACCATGTTGTATTGAACATGAAGGGCACAAGCCGTCCTGCACATTACCATGTCTTGTGGGATGAGAACAAATTCACAGCTGATGCGTTGCAAACCCTGACAAACAATCTTTGTTACACGTAAGATCCTACCCTTTTAATCATCCCTTTCTGTGCTTTTTTCCGGTTCATCTATTTGAAACTCAACCTTGATTTCTTTGCAGTTATGCAAGGTGCACACGCTCTGTTTCAATCGGTATGTCTTCCACTCTTTTCTTTTTTATTTTTCTTTTTTCCCTTCCTTTTTGACTTGCAAATTCCCATGGCTGACTTGTCCTATGGTTGTCCAACAGTACCACCTGCATATTATGCCCATCTTGCTGCCTTCCGTGCCCGGTTCTACATGGAACCAGAGACATCAGACAGTGGTTCCATGGCAAGTGGAGCAGCTGCTGGACGTGGCGCTCCCGGTGGCCCACGTAGTACGAGAATTCCAGGTAGTGCAGCAGTTAAACCTCTTCCAGCGCTGAAGGAGAACGTGAAGAGGGTCATGTTCTACTGCTGAGCCGCCAAAGTCCCTGCCTTGTGTTTGCAACTTGACTCCACCTTTAAGTCGGTACTACTATCTTGATTAACTTCTATATGCCACGCATGCACTCATTTTGGCCTTTAGGATGCACACTTGAAATATTTTCTTTGGCAGACCGTACGTATTTGTAGACTGATATGTTGCATGGGATATTCTAGTCAGTATGAATTGTTTTGTATTGACATTTTATGTTATGCATCTTACATATACTTATAGCACTGAGACATTGACAAATTTTTCATTACAAATACGTACGAGAAAAAGGGAAAAAAATTAAAACAAATTAGTGAATGCACACAATAATATCTGTCACCATGATTCACCGACCCAATTCCATTACTGGGTTGTTGCACTCCTGCAGTATCTGCTCTGGTTGCTCTAGTAGAAGGCGGCTGTCGTGTGAGGGAGTATTATTTCCTGGTGATTCATAGCTACTGGGCTCCCTTGTGTTTCCTTGTACAAATGGCTAATAGTTTGCGGATAGGATTTTGGGATGGTTGTGATGCAGGTATTGCCACAGGTTTCGGCTTTGCCTGTTGCTGAGCTTGATCGGTGGCTATCGGTACAGTTTTGGCCTGGGAATGAAGGAAAAGGCAAAAAACTTAGTCGAAAGCTCTCTGTGATGCAGCTAATGTAATCACTTCATCCACTCGTTTAACTCACCAAGTTTCTGAACTGCAGATTGTAGAAAAGCTGCAGGTACTTCTCCTTCGCCTGCTGCTCCTTGTTTAGCTGCCTCCATAAGCCATAGATCGACCCCATGTTCAACACCTTGGTTGCGTAGATCTTCCAGGTGTAGCTGCAGGTCACAATTCCTCTTTCCTCTTATATCTCTTTTACGTGGTTATACTACAGTTCCTACGTACACCAGCGGATTCAGTGCAGTACCATTCGTATATGCGCTGGAGGCCGGCCGTGGAGATCTTGTTCCAGTAGCTCGCGTCCTTGCACTTCTCGAAGAAGTCCGCCATTTTGCCGCTGGCTTCCTCCCCGTCGGTGGGGTCGATATGGAAGCCCGACACGCCGTCCACGATGATCTCCGCCGGTCCTCCTTGGTTCGTCGCGAAGGTGGGCAAGCCGCAGTTCATCGCCTCTATCACCGTCAACCCGAACGCTTCGTACAGAGCAGGCTGCATCAGGAGAACGTAACACATCGTACCATTTAATCGTGATTGCGGAACACCATGACGGGAGACGTTAGAGCGATCGATGAGACCTGCACGAAAGCTCCCTTGGTGTCTGCGATGCAGCGGTACAGCTCGCCGTTGCGGACCCGATCGGTCTGCGCTGCTATCCATCGCATCTGCCCGTTCAACTGGTACTTCTCGATCAGGGAACGCATTTTCTTGATCTCGCTGATCTCCTCCCTGTCCTTCGATTTTGAGGGGTCGAGGAAGCCCGCGACCACGACCAGGTTCACGAGCCCTCTCAGCTTCTTGTTCTTCCCGTACCACTCGACCAGCCCGGTGATGTTCTTCACGGTGTCGAGCCTCGCCATGGAGAAGATGATGGGCTTGTTCCTATCTTCAAGGTATCCTCTGCTTGGAACAAATGTTAGTGCTGCTGAGATGATCATGTCTCGCACGAATTCTAAGGGGGGGAAGGGGGTGGAGGGAGAGAGAGTGGGGGGAGGCCTACGTGTGCTCGTCGTTGTCCGTTTTACCGTACAGCAGCTCCTCGATGGCAGGATGAAGCGAAGTGAGGCGCTTCTGCTTCTGGGTGTAGGGGAAGTAGACGGATTGGTCGGCTCCAGGGGAAGCTATGTTGAACTTGGGATGGAAGACATCGATGCCGGAGACGAACCGGCACAGCCCTGGAAGCGTGAAGGCGTGGTGGCTCTCGTACTGCCCCGGCCGATCCTTGCTGCACCGCCAGAAGACTCGTCTTCACCCAAGAACAGCCATCAAGCATCTCAAACAAATCAAGAACAGCTTCCGAAACCGGTTACCTTCCTGCAATTTCCTGGTACGTACTGGTGATGATGAAATCAGTGGTGTTCATCGCGATCATGTCGGCCGTGAATTGGCACGAGAAATGGTACTTGGGTTCCAGTTCTTTCCACTTCACATCCGAGTCCTCGTACTTGGTCTTTTCGAGAGCATGCGCGATCGTTCCCTGTTCGTCATGGTTATCTTAGGCATCCATTGGCTGTGAAATGAGGAATGGACTTCAAGAGCATCATCCGTTCGCCGCACCTGAGTCACTCCGAGCTTGGTTGCCATGAGAGACGCCACCAAGTTTCCATCGGTGTAATTTCCGATGATGAGGTCCGGTTTCCCTTGCAAGATGTCGACTACTTTGGCAGCAGCATCCTGAGAACCCCACAACCAGATTCAAGTTCACGTCCACCATCACGAGTCTTACTTGAGTTCAACAACGACATGCCTGAGCGTATCTCTCGAGGTAAGGGTAGACGTCGAACCGAGAGACCCACTGTTGCAGAACTCCGGTCTCGGTCTTGAATGGCACCCGGAGGATGTGGGAGTGCTTGGTGTTGAGAATTGGCTCCAGTTCTTGGTTGCATTTCGTCCCCTTGGCTTCTGGTATCAGCCTGGTCACCTGGATTCACCTCATCTTGTTGACTCTGCTTTCTTTCGTTCGAGGCTTTCTCATTCGCTAGTATTTGATCTACTTACCACAAGAATCTGAGGTTTTATCGTCAGTCCTTGTTGCTTGATCCTCAGCAGCAGCTCCTCCTCGAAAGCTTTTACTTGGTCCAGAATGTAGACAATCTGATGATGATGCAAAGAACAAGTCAAAAGACAGCACCGGCAGAGAGTCTAGTTAGTGGTAGAGAGATCGAGTTCCTTGTATACCTGCCCACCGGTGTCGGGCAAGCCAAGAACATCTGCTTGTCCGAAGTAGCCATGCGGGGACAAGATCACGATGTTGAAGATGGAGGGAACTCTGCCGAAGAACTTCTCCAGATTGACAGGATCGGGTGCTTGGAGAACCTCAGATAGACAGTTGAGTGTCTCCTTCACAGTTCCCGCAGTGTCACCCCATCCTTTCTCCAGCCCCCACTCCTCAAATCTGCACACAATGCTGCATGAATCAGTCTGATCTAAAGCTTCACCTGTTTATTAATTTCAAGTCTTTCTTCTTTGTCCGCCACCTGGGTTCGAACTTTTGGAATGGTGTGTTCTTCGGAAGCCCGCTCACGAACACTTCCGCCAAAAGCAGCGCCGTCTGAAGCTTGTTCACATTGTCGAAAGTGTTGTTTATCATTAGCTTCTGCAAATAGCCGATAGAAATGTCAGCAACTAGAGATCTTCGACATGTTCGCGCAAGAAACTATAACCTGCTGTTCTTACTTGGCCTCCGTGATTAAGGGCGAGCAGGTAATCCAGCAATGGCTTCATGCTCTCGGAACTGGCGTCGAGCTTAGCTGATATGAATCTGGATATGAACTGCGCGCCTTTGCCTATCGATGACGGCAAGGTGAGCAGAGGCGTCGACGGCTCAAGAGCTCCGAAGTCCACTTCCAGAGCATGCTCATCCTTTGCCCTGGATTATGATGGAGGGATCAAACAGTGCTAAACGTAAAAGATTTTTTTAGCTGTTCATATACCATTTCTCATCGTAGATTGTTTCTTTGTTCTTGAGGTACTCGCAAGGAGTGATTCCATCGACCGAAAGATCCACGGAGTGGACCTTGACATACTCCCATACCCCGGGATGCGGCCTCACTGCAAACGACACGAACGGCGGAAGAACGACGGCTTCCTGTCGTTCGATGATCATTCCTCGGTCAGTACTCTCTGTCTACAGCAATCGAGAACAAGATGAGGACTTGTCCGTTACCTGTGTGGAACAGATGATGTAGCCGAGAAATCCTTCCATGACCTTGGCCTTCTCCGCCTTGTCATCGATGGACTTCTCCAGCTCCTCCATCAGCTGCGGGTTCTTCATGACCCTCTTGCCCTTGGAGACATACCTAATATATCTCGGACGTTATCGAAGAGTCAACTACACACCATGAATGTTACAGAAAAATCCAAACTTGGCTGGTGAGGTGTTGCATGGCGATACCTCGCGAAGCACTTCTTCATCTGGTACCGGCTCTCCTTCAGTGCTTCAGGCATGCCCTCGGCGATGCTGTCGGATCTCTTGAAGCTGAGCGAAACGGCGGCCATCTCGGAAGCTTCGTTGGTTCTGTGTTTGAAGCCTAGAGAGAGAGAGAGAGGCGGTGTTCTGGGCTTCGTCCACATCCTCGATGCCAATTTATAGCAATGGTTTCGTTTGAGGTACGACTTGCAGATCAGGAGGAGAAAGCACATTTTGTTGGAGAAGTCATCCTCACATACGTCTCGGAAGGGGACAAGCAAAGCAGAGATTCCTTGGCCTGGCTTGCAATCTCTTTTTTGGGTTTCGTCACTCCCAAGTCTTCAATTCCACATCTGCCCTTCCTATCGCTGGGTTTTCATGAAGGTGAGCAAAAAAGGCATCTCTCTTTGCAGCTGTTTCAACCTTTTTGAGCTTTGCACAGAGAGGTGTATAGGCATTAATCACAAGTAGCGTTTTTGAGCCCTATCCCCTGCTAAGGGCATTTTATTGATAGGTTCTATACTAGATCCTATTTGGTCAAATGTCTAGCCATAAGCTCCCATGTTTTTTTCATCATTGTATTTTCAAATAATTTTTTAGATGACAAGGGTAAAGATTATCTTATTGATAATATCGATATTGACGATGGTCATAATATCGATCTATCAACTATGACGAATATACTAACTATGTAAAAATAGATCTATTTAACATCATCATTTAATTCAAATTAGCAAAAGCAATGTTTACCTACTCAAGCTTAACATATTGTCCTTCTCGTTAATTTGATAGTTTAAAACTACACGATTTAAAATGTTCAAGCCTAAATTAATGAAATTATTTTTATATCTAACGCCTGTTATAGATGCTTATAAGATCTCACATGTCGGGAATTGGTCGATCACTTATGCTCGAGCCAACAAACAAACTCTCTAATCTTCGGAAGAACTTTTATCCTCTAGATTTGAGCCTTTTGATTAATTCTGAGGCGAATAAGATGGTCTCCTATTGGTTTTGCTGATAAAGTTTTTTTTTTAAAAATAAAAATAGTAGACTAATCTCCTTTATACAAATATAATACTAAATGACAAAGATCTAAACATAACACAAAATCACCTTGGTATGGTGCCTATGAGGATCGATCGTTCATTAACTCAATCCGGTTTAACTTAAGTTAATGTTAGTAGACTTATCTAAACTGACTCATATCCAACGTCGTCGGATCTTCCGTCTTTGTTAAAAACCCAAAGTGATAGGCCTATCTGGTTCTTATAAATTGACTCTCGACTAATGTCCCGACTAATAAAAATATTTAAATCTAAATTTAATAGTAATAGATCCGATATAGGACTAAGCCGGGCGTTAATCTTCTACAAATATCTAAGCTGCCTCCTCACAAACATCCTTTGTGATGTAGCTCGAAAAGAATCGAGCTTGAGAAGGTGAATGCATTCCACAAGACAAGTCAAATAACATAGATCTTAATTGATTCGTGTGTGCGCTCCATATCGCCCAGATATATAGGATAAGAGAGTAAGGCCCAATGCTTTGGGCCCCGGTCTCGGTGAAGGGTACACAGCACATCCTGTGGGTCTGTTAACTCAAAAGGTGAGACTACAAAGAGATCAAAGCAGAGATGCACCGTTTTGTTTCCCCACGGAACAGCTGCAAGTAGTAACAAGGCCATGAATCTACCTGTCCCCATGTGGCCGTGTGGAGTACATTGTTCACAGGAATGCATGTGCTCCGCATGACATCCGCGTCCTCCGCCACATTGGATTCTCCCTGCAATGGCCCCGCCGTTGTGTTCGACGCCGTACCCACTCGCTGTGGTAGAAATCGATATGCCCATATTAACACTGTACATATGTTATGTCTTCATTTTTCTCTTCTTACTGTGTATACGAAAAGAGTCCGTTGTTTTTAATGAGAGGTGTCTTTTTGTTGTAATTCTTAAAATGATACTGGTATATCCTATAGACCGATGAATCGATCTAATTCGTAGTTGTAGTGCTTTCTTTTCTGATAGGCTTACCATGTCTTTGTGGATGTGTCTAAAACACTATAATTAACGTAGAAAACTTCTGTTTGGTTATTTTTATTTCTAAACTAATAAAAATACATACTCGAAACTTTATTTTTTTTATGTAAGCTGACTTTCTGTTGAGTTTTGAGCTCATTTGTTTCGATTATAATTTTTTAATCGACTTATAACGTTTCGGTGGAGGTGTTAAAAATATTGTAAATCTATTCATAAATACTATAATTGATAGCATAAATGTTATGCATATGTATCGAGTCGATTTACCCTATCGATCAGAGGATATTTCATATAGTCTGATAGACAGTGATGTTTTTTTTTTCGGAAGAAATATGGAAAAGGAGGTCAGTCCGGAAGAGAGAGAGAGAGAGAGAGAGAGAGAGAGAGAGAGAGAGAGAGAGAGAGAGAGAGAGAGAGAGAGGTTTTTAGTTAATTCGTATATACTATATTGGCACTCATCCATAGTGACAAACGCATGCATGTCCCTCAAATCCGCCTCATGTAACGCCTGCCAATCATGGCGACTGCAGCGACGCTCATATTATACAGTACAACGTCTGAAATCCATGAAACAAAGCAGTACCAGCCCCGATAGACTAGCAACCAAGCAACTCATGATTCGAGCAAAGAAAATGTTGTAGAGCCATGTTGTTTACTGTTCTTCATGTGACCCAACAGCTTCCAACTAACATCTTCTTCGCTCGCTCTCTCTTTCTCTCTGCTGAATGATATCTGATCTTACACATCAAAGAATTCACCGCAAAGAGAGAGAGAGAGAGAGAGAGAGAGAGAGAGAGAGAGAAGGACGATCGACGTGACTCGTCAGCTTCAACCTGTCGCTCGAAAGACGAAGCACGCCACGGTCGCGCCTCCCAATGCGCTGCCAAATATGGCAAAGCCAGAACGCATCCACCCCTCCGCTTTCTTTTCTCCCCTTACGATGTTGTTTAGACGAGGAAACCGAGGCGGGGGGACCGCCACCGGACTTTGGCCGGCATTCACGGACGAGAGCCATCGCCCTCCTCGCTGCCCAGATTCCGACGGCAGAAAGGCGGAGGTGGGAAGCGGGAACAGCAGCGTAGTAGGCTTACGACAACCAGAAGCGTCAAGAACCCACTGGTGGCCGGTGGGGCCGCGTTGTCTGCGTCGGTCAATGTCTCGTCCCTCGAGAAGATATAGCGAGGGGGGTCAAGATGTGGCTGTGAAATTTGCGGTGGGTTTGTGCTCCGGCAAAACATTCTTCTCGTGATAGCTAAAGCTTCGCAGTACAGGTTACGTGCACACGGTAACGTGGACTCGTCAGTCGCCACGCTCACATGCACGGACTCACATGGCTGGCTTACTGTACTGCAGCAGTAGACCATGAGGGGAAGGACGCGTAAAACGACAAGACATGGCAGTCGCTCTGTGGGGGATACAATAGGTGTATGATGAAATGCCGGTTCTGGCGAGAAAGAGAAAATAATGACCACCCAAACAAGGAGCACCTTATTTGTATTTCTTCGTCGAGTGTCTCAGCATCCCTGGGATACACCATAAGACGAATATTTATTTTACGGATGTATAAATATATATATATATATATATATCATAATCTTATTTTAAAATATTTATCATTATCCGATTCCAATTGGAGATGAACCGATTCGATGCCGATTTGATCCCGGTCCCACACAAACAGGAGTATCATATAAACTGCGTTCTACTGTGAGAAGGAAACGATTTCCATTTTATTGAACAGTCACACGGTCAAGAAGTAGAAAGCAGGGTCATCTTTGCCGGAGAAGATGCATGGGACATGAAAGAGACATTGCTTGTCGACATCATTAACGGGTAATGAACTCCTACCACACTTTTGATGATGAGAATAAGAACCGCTTATTCCTACCGATTGCTCCTCCTTGAATGCAGACTTCCATCGGTGGAAGGTAGACTACGGTGTCCTGACTTCGTTTCTGAATCCAGAGCGCCGGCCATGGCCACCCCAACCTGACCTCCTGTCTGTCTCGCTCCTGCCCCCACGCTTCTCATCATGCCGCCAACCCCAAGAAAGTCTCTGGTTAGCCCATCGGCCCCTCCCATCCCGCCGGACGATAGGTTGCACAAGCCCGGACTGAAGCCACCCAAACCAGTCTCTCGCTCATTCCCGCCACCAAATATGCCACTGCTTCCATTCGCCAGAGAAAACATAAGGTTCTGGAAATGGTTATCGTTCTCTACCTGTGTCCTCGAACTCTGTCCAGGGCCACTGTTCTTGAATTCGTCTCTGAGATTAGCATGTTTCGAACCACGGCCGGAGGAGTAAGTGCTCCCGAAGCCGGTAAGCAAGGAGCTGCCGCACCGGCCGCTGGATGTTACACCCATTTGCGCTGCCTTCTGGAGCAAGGCAGTGGCAGACATTAGCGGCGCTACCGCAGACTCATTGTGCACGGAAGAGGCGAGCAAAGAAGACATATCCATGTTGTTGTTATTTCTCATCGGATTTCCATCGAACAGCTTTGCTGGCTCACTGTTTCCGTCGATGCTGTTCATTGCGCACATGCCGCGGCTGTCGGAGAAGAAGCTCAGATTGAAAAGACTCCCGGCTGCCGCGGCAGATGACGAGGAGTTTGTGGTTTGCATGTCCTGGATCAGACCAGAGAAAGTCTTATTCTCAAGTATTTGAGGGTCTCCACCGAACTCTTGGCTCGAGCCGCCACCGAGATAGAAGGGCGAGGATTGAGGCTGAGGTGAACGGAAGGCAGAAGAGCTCGGATGATCGAACTGCATTGGGGCGCGGCCGAGGTCAGCTGACGGGAGGGAGTGGCTCTGCAAGGAGGGGACGTGGGAATTCACCGGTGGAAGGCCCAAGTTTATGCTGCTGTTCCCGTACAAGTGGCTGCCGATTGCGCTCATGCCGCTCGGAAGCCTTGCGCTTTCTTGGGCCAATGCGTCGCAGAAGGCTCTGTGGGTGATGAAGCTATCACGCCTACAATCAGTAGAAGACCTTAACAAACAGTTGTGCACCGAAGGTTCTTAACATTGGCAAAATGGAAGGAACGTATATATGCATCAATCAATATAGATGTTGAGGTTGACCACTTGAGCATGAATGGATCATGGCGAAGACTGGATTCCATTAAACTTCATGAAGCTTTCTTGTTCATGAATGTTACCTAAACCAGGAAAGCAGGTGGGTGGATTTCCACAATTCGATCAGATCAATCATTGGTCCAATCCCCTTGGCATCTACTCTTTGCAGCACAGGGGATGAGTTGAATCGCCGGTGCTCGATTCATGCATTGGGAGAGGAAGAATGTGTTGGTCAGTCAAAACCAAATGCAAAAAATTTTACGAGATGGTCAGAACCTGCAGGGTTAGCGTTACGACCGGCGCGATGCCCAGCAGCCAGCATATCTCCAAATCACAACCCAACAAAATTATCCTGCTAAGACTTCCCTCCATGTCACCCCCTGAACAGGGGGGAGAAAGAGAGGCGTTGGTTTCGAGGACGGAAAGACGAGTGCCTTTTTTGAAATGTCGATGGCCATGGCAGTTCAGTTCCATTCACGAGGGAGCAGTTCTTCTTCTGCAGCTCAGATCTTTATTTCTCACTCCTGTCACCGTGGAATCAACCCATAACGAAACTTAACTCTAACCCTAACCCTAACCCTAGCTCAAGAAACCTTAGTAAGCATCGACGAATCCAGGACTGGTGTTCTTTGCGAGGGTATGTGCGTGTGAATGAGTGCAGGTGTGACCTACGTAATCAGAGATCTGCGGCGGCCACCATGATGACGATGAGGGAAATAATGGCGGATCGATTTGATGGGCGAATTCATGGACGGAATGGATGGAGATAGGCAGAACCTGGAGAAGAGGGTGCCGCAGTCGCAGCGGTACTCGCGAGTGCCGCAGGTCTTGGCATGCGCCTTCCAGTCCGACTGCACTGCGTATCGCTTGGAGCACCTGTCGCACTTCCACTTCTTCTCGCCGTGCTTGCGGCAGTAGTGCTTCTTGATGCCGGTGAGGTCGCCGAGGGCGCGCGACGGGTCGTGGTGGACGCAGGTGGGCTCGGGGCAGAGGTACACCCGGCGGCGGGCCTCCTTGGGGTTCTTCTGCTTCAGCTTCCACGGCAGGTTGTGGCCGCGCCGGTGCAGCTGCAGGTTCTGCTCCCGCTGGAACCCCTTGTTGCACACCTCGCAGATGAATCGGTTCGTAGCCAACAGCGTTTTCGGTGACAGAGCGATAACCTCGGCGTCCGGATCTGTGGTCGATTGCAATCGAGTGAATTAGCACCCGTGATATGTAGCGGAAGCAGGAGGTACGAAGAGAGACTAAATACTTGGATTCCCAGGGAGGTTTCTCTTCTTCTTCTTCTTTGGAGTGATGGGTGCTGACGAAGAAGACTGTTGATTGGTGGGTGGCGGCGGTGGCTTGTTGTACTGCTCGCCTCCCTCTCTAATTCCAAAGAGAGGTACCGACGACGAAGCCGCTGCCATGGTCTTGACCAAAGCAGCAAAACAACAAGCGACCTTTTCGAACCCTGATGGTGCGCGCTCTTCTCCCTCGCCTAAGTTTTGGCTTCTGGTAGAGCCACAAAGCAACCCCTCGCTAGCAAACACAGAACCCTGATGAGATCGCCTTTTCGTCTATCGGCTTACTTCGCGCTTACCCTATTCTGAATCTGAGAGGCAAAGGAGAGAAACAACAAAGAAAGCGAGAGCAAAACAGGAAGAGCCCAAATCGAAGTACACAGGGGGTGTGGATCTACACACACACACCCCCAAGAGACAGTCCTAACCAAAAACCTCCAAAAATCTGCCTCCTGACGCTTACTGCCTCTGCTAAAGAACAAAGAGTCGACCCTGGGAGGAATCCAAACAAACAGTTGCACTCAAGTGACAAGCGCAAGATGAGAGAGAAAGATAGAACACAACAGCAAGCTCCAGGCTGACCAAACCGACACCTTCTCCTCCTCCTCCTCTTCTTTCCCCTTCTACTCCTTCGGTGGGGAGAGAGACGCAACAACAGCTATATCTCTTGTTACCTGCCTCTTTACACCGCACACACACAAAAAAAAATCCGCCCAAGCCTATATAAACTGGATGAGGAAGAGTGGGGGGGGGGGGTGGGCGGGGGGCGGGGGCGCGCTGGGTGTGGTGGGAATGTGGTGCAGTTGATGCAGTCGCGAGCAGGCAAGGGTGTCACCATGCGGCGAGCGATGGGCCCCGTGTGACAGTAGCCCTTGCACTCTCCCATCTCCTTCGTTTGGTTTGGTGTCCGTTCCCATCGGTGCAAGGACAAAAGACAGCCTCTCGTTGCAACCCTCTCTTTTTAACCCATTGGTAAACTGACCAAAACACATCTCTCCTTTCTTACTTCAACTGTTGCCATTGTTATTATATATCAATTCACTTCCACTCTATATAAATATAAATATATATATATATGTATATGTATATGTATATATACATATATATATATTTATATGTATACATATACATATATATATACATATATATACATATTATGTCTAAATTAATATTTGAGTATGTGCTTCCAAGACAACATAACTTTTATTGGTGAAAGATCAATAAATGATGTGTCCAGTAAAAAGGAGGGGAATGCATGAAAATGGAAAGAAAATTATTTGATGGTATGCATTCGCAAATTCACTTCGATTGAGTAGCACAATAACCGAAGTCATAATGTCATCGGTATTATTTTGTTACCCAACTACATGTAAAGGATTTTTATCTATAGTTTCTAATAAGATCTTTTTAGGTTTTTCTACCTCTACTAACATCGTTAATATTAACTATTTTATCTTGTTTAATCTTAATATTATGTAGCTCATTAGAATTTTCTAATATTATCCTAATTTTTTATTTTATTATTTCTACACTTAATTATTCATAAATAAAGACATTTCTTTCTTTTTTTTAAATCTATCATAGCTTCATATATCCATTCAACCTTCTTAATTCAATGGCATGAACATTTTGCATGTATTATTTCTGAACCATCTAATATTTAAATCAACCTTGGATAAGTATGGATAGATTTTATGCAAAGAGTAAAACAAAGTCTTTTTTTTTTCTTATTTGGTGACAAAACTGTATCTTTATACCCATCGCTTTCCAGTAAGGGCAAAAAAAACAAAAAAAAAAAGAGTTGACTTTGATTTGTCTTCCCACATTTTTGACTTCAACTTTTGGTCTTTAAAATTGTCCAAAAAGAATAGATGCACAAATTCATGGTTATCAGTCCATATACATCCAATATTATTGTCAACTCAATTTACTTTTATTTACCTCCATATCAACATGATATATATATATATATATATATATATATATATATATATATATATATATATATATATATCCATAATACGACTATGTAATCTATATACACTCATATGTTCTCATCCCATCAGGAAATCTCCACTAAGTGTATGCTGACTGGTCCGCTACCAATTATGTTCTTTTGGCACACACAATCCTAAGAAGGATAAACGTTTTCCTCAGCTTTTTGTCTCTTCACCTACTCTAAACTTGTAGGGAATGGTCACATGGTGATGCAACTTTGACCATGGTCAAAATATAATTAATGCAGCATAAAGAAACATGAAGTAGAAATTACAGGTTAACGAACAAGTGGCGCACGATAGCACCAGATTAAAGTAATTGATACGTCCAAGTGGGGGAGGGTTGTGGAGTTGGTGGGCTTCAGTAGCTTTTGTTGTGCTCTATGTGAACTCGTTCGGTGCCTGGTTGACTTGTTTTCTTGGTACTACGTTGACAACTATTAGATCTTGAGGAACATAAGCTTTTGTTTCTACACACGAAAAGATTTAACTCTCACAGGAGCTTCAAGGAATGCAAAGCGATGCATTTCGATGTACTGCTGTAGGTTGCAGGATGTTGATGGCACTGCATTAATTTGCAGACAGCTTGTCTTGTCTTGATGGAGCTTGTTCTTCGATCGCTCAATGCTCTCAACTGGTCTCCAAGGTTTTCGAGCTGACCATGAAAAGAATGTAAGCAGGAAGATTTGTTCTGGAGTTGGCTTGTTGAGGCTTTGTATCGAGGACCGATTAATTAGATGTGTCACAATCTGGCTCTCTAAATCATTAGTCCAAAATATTTAGCACTCATAAAAACCGATATAATCTAAAATCAAACCAGTTAATGAAAGAAATATTTTACCATGGATTTAGTATGAAACAGTAGTAAGGAAATCAAGAGAAAAGATCGCCGATGTTGATGCGTGAAAGCTGAAAAGCTTTACGAGGGACATCATGCTTGGAACAGTGCAGAATGCAGAACCCAAGGTGACAGAAATTTGTTGATGCCAAGCAAAGCTGGAAAGGAGCAGCAGCAGCTTTTCTTGGCTTTGAAGTGCCATGTTGACCTCTGAATGCAGTCATGCGGAGAGTTGACGCTCCGTATGACGCACCCACAAGAAATGAAGGGATAAGAAAACAAAAACCATCTGCTCGTCTCGAGAACTATATCTCGTTGGCTGATTCCTATTTGGTAATCTAATTTTTATGGCATATAAGTTAATTATTTTTATACTTAACAAGAGAGTCCATACATCTCATATCTCACTCACTGTACACAGTGATGCCATTATTGTGCCACCATGAAGGGTTAACTCTACGGGCAATCTTCGACATCAGCATGAAGTACTGTTATCCCGTAACTGCAACGTCTGACAGTTCGATGTACGACTTAACTCTGCGGGTTAATAATGATAATTGATCATTTCATATAAACGCTTCTCGCATTAACTCATTCCTCCATTCAACAATTAGGTCCAACATAGGATCAATCTAAATAATATTTTTCTTTTACTATTCTTGAATCATTGATCTTACTAATTTTAAGCATCAAGTGGATATTTGTCAAACAGCCCTCGTTGTAATTTTTATAGGATCATTTTAATTTTTTTATTATTATTTTTACATTAGATTTATGATGAGATCGAAAGTTGAATTTGAAGATTTAACGTAGCAGACTCAGAATTAATCATATTTACTATTTAAATATAGCTTTGGTAAGTAAAATATTATATATATATATATATATGAAAGTTTATTAAAGCATCTTATATATAATTTAATATGATGAAAAGAAATTGTTTTTTAATGTAAAAAGATATTGATTTATGACGGCAGAACTAAGCAGACAGAGAAAGCCAGTTGGGAAGTTGGGATGGTAGGATGGATCGTCAATGATTTCTGCGGTGCTGTCTCTTTGCCCCCTCTTCCTCCACGCATAAACACACACAAAACAACAAGGCGAGCTCCGGGCTTCAATAGACTAAGACCACACGCAGCTTTCCACCCAAAAGGCAAAGAGAGAATTGTCACCGGATTCCCGAGCAGGTGATGTTCTTCTTGTTTGTCTTCATGGATTCCGCCACCCACTCTCTCTCTCTCGACAGCTTCCCTGCACTCTTCTTTATCACCACAACGGCGGTGTGGCTGTCGGAGGACGGCATCTTTTCCCGGAATATATTCCCTGGAGAGAGCTAACAAACGCTACCTTCAAAGTTCTCTTGCACAATTAGTAGTTCTCTGGTGTTTGTCCTCTGCTGCTGTTGCCGCTTCCTCCTCTAACTCCTGTACGAGCTGCAATTAGTTCCACTTGAAAATACTCCCGGCAGGAGTACGTAACCATGGAACTGAATTTTACGGTACTCGTTTTTCCATCAGCAAAAGCAAAACCAAAGTTATGAAAAGCTGACGGTAAACGTTGACAGGGGATTGACTCCTTGGATTTTCAGACAGTAAAGTATTTTGGATCAAGCTACGTGACGAGATGACGGCAACATGTCAACGAAGGAAAAAGATCAAGTGTGTCGTCTAATCTTCCCGTCGGTCGTTCTTTTCTCTGTTCCAAACATACATTATGATAAGAGGGAGTGGCTCACATAATGTCCAATCAAACATCCTACCTACTCCCCCTATTGTCCGAGCTAGAGACCCTCAAATCACATCAACATGGGTTCAGCAGAGAAAAAGTATGAAGTGGTTGTGCTGTCTCCTTTGTGTTTGTATACCTACCTACCTACCTATGTGCCCATATAGTTCGTGTCCTTAAAACCTTACAGTAAAACAATGGCTAAATTACACAATTTTATCCTGCACATAATTATTATTATAATATATATTAATATTGATTGTCCGAGGGTATTAGTCTGGTTCGATATCTATTTGTTCATAAGGTCGCTGTTGAAAAATAAGTGGATTCGATGATGATTTATAAATGATTTAAGCAGGTGTCGAAATTTAATGGGAGGTTACTTCGCACAAATGGTATTAGCATTATCAAACCTTACCTGAAAACGAGAAGTCAACTGAAACGTCAAACGTCATGGATGATGAGTCGTTACGACTACGTCATGCTGGATGTTGGATTAACAGTAACATGATATAGGAGCAGCGCACGATAAACTTCTCATATCAAAACATATTAGTGATTAAATTCGATCGACGTTATTTATTGTTTTCACAAAAAGAAATACTTTCTCGTTATAATGCTTGATTTGTATTTTTTTTTAATGATTATGTGGCTACAACCTAATCAGACAGTGGGATCAAATCCGACCCGAAATCTCGAATGTGGGTTATTATTTCTTGGATCCATAAGCATATTGGACGTACGTCCAAAGTGGTTTCAACCCGATAACGCCTTCCATCGGGACCAAGTGTTTGACACGCCACGTGTACGTCTCTCGCTCCTTTCCCGTTGTTGACAGCGCCACCTGCGACGGCCAACCGCCCCTTTTCGATTTGAATTCCGTCGATGCCGTCCCCGCCCGCCCCCTTCTCCTTCACATCTCCCCCGACAAATCTTTCAGTCTCTCCTCTCTTCACCGCTCGATCGATCGACGGGATCCTCTTCTCCGTCTTCTCCTCTCTGGGGGTTCCTGTTCTTGATCGGTTCTGCGGCCCCAAGTGGCCGATCGCCAGTTTTCCCAGGGTTTGGCGTTCCGAGGGTCTCCTTCCCCTCATTCCGTGGCAGACCATGGATCTTTCGCCGGGCACCGAGGAGTACATCAAAGAATCCATCGAGATCTCGTTGGGCCTCCCGGTGTCCGTCGAGAGCCTGAGCCTGAAGCTCCTGGCCTCCGAGGACGCCCGCCGCCGTCTTCAAGATCAGATCTTCGATTTGGAGGACCGCATCAAGGAGTCCAGCAAGAGATTAGAGCAGTCCAGGGTTCGTTACCTACTCTCTCTCTCTCTCTCTCTCTCTCTCTCTCTCTCTCTCTTCTCGGGTTTTGGTGGCTTTTCCTTTTATCTGATTCATGATGGAAAAGATTGTGATTGATAGGCCGAGTCGAAAATGAACGCCCAGGGAGTGAGGAGGTGCGTGGAGGAGAAGGAGGTGATTGCATCGCAGTACGCTGATCTGGTGAATCACTGCCGCAATTTGGAGGAGGAATGCTCTCTGTACGAGCGCGACTTGGAGAGGATAATGGAATCTTGCGATGAGTTAGCGAAGGAGAACGAGGAGTTGCCGGCACAGCTGCAGGACATTTCTAGCGTAAGTACCCTAATTCGGTTAGTTTGTTATCCGATAAGACTTGATGGGAAGAAATATGTCAACTAGTATTAGTCTTAACTCGTAGAAGTAATTTTTTTCCACTCTGGATATGAATAATCAGAGTTCAGAATTGACTAAAAGGTATTAATTTGAAATCATATTTGATTGTACGTTGGCATCTACAATTAAATTAACAATGCAATACTCGAAGGAAGGAGCGACTGGCAATATCATTTATACGTCGCTCTTTTGCTAGAAGTAATTTGAGAGATAAATCACGTCTATCAAGTGCAATATTAATGGTTTTGATGTATTATTAATGTGCTGGGAGCATTGTCTGATTGGCTGAACAAACTTAAGGAGAGTTCTTATATCCTAGAATATTATGATTATGTTGCCGTTTTAGAAGCACAGCGACAGAAGAACAGGCTGCAGACTTAAAAGTCAGCAACTTTCAATTCATTAATTTTAGATTTGAATTAAATAGAGCTATAAGCAAATTCACACACATCCACATGGCAAGAAAGTATGTTGACTAAAACTTGAGTTCAAGTAAGTTATGTATATGGGAAAAGAGGATTCTTGAATTGAATATAGGAGAATCATCAGGTGGATAGTAACCTTCAGGATATTCTCCCTATAAGGAATTGTTGGATAGCTACTTCCGATTATGACTGATTAACCCCATTTCTATTGTTGATCTCTAATCTTGAGCGCTACACAGATTTTTATGTATGGCATATATATACATATATATATATATATATATTAATATCTGCTGATTTATAGCCCAGCTGTGTGCTTTATCTTTTATGCTGACCTTTTTACTGACTTTGTTGAATATTTTAGCTAGAATCATTGGCTGCTGAAGCTGAATCCTTGAAGAAGGACAAGGAACATTTAAGGATAAATCTCCACAGAGCTGAAGAGGAGGTATTTAATCTGATTCAGTTTCTTTTTTCCCCTCTTTGTATCATGATAAGTAGTCTTGTGCTTTACATGCATTCAAGGTCAAGGTTTTCTTTGAAGAAAACAAAATTCTGGATGAAGAGAACAAGAAACTGCTGGAATTACTAAGAAAAGAAAGGCGTCGTCAAGGGTCCAACAGCCACCCAGGCTCTGCCACACCTGCTAAGGTGACCAAAACCTAAAACTTAATTCTCAATCTAAACGAAGGATTATCATTTTATGAATTATTGATACTATCGATGATTCGAGGAGGAAAAAGAAGAAGGAGAGGAGGAAAGGGCGGTGGAAGAAGAAAAGGATGAAGGTGGAGGAAAGAAAAGAAGGATAGAAATAGAAGAGGTGGAAGTGTATCTGATGATGGTGCATGACGGGCAACAGACGATTGTATGAGATAAAATGGAAAAGGCTCGCGTTCGAGACGAAAGAAGGCTCACGAACATCAGCAGCCCCAAAGTTTGATTATTAAAGTTTATATTTTAATTATTCAGATCAAATTGTCTAAAACAGAAGCGATCTGTGCTCAAATCGATATATGCTGCCCATTTCGAATCGGTTCATGCAAAAACATCAAACATCGATCTAAACCATGAATAGTCGTCGGTTCTCATTGTAATGTCAAGTTCTACCACGCTTACTTGGTCGCAACACGATTTGCTTGTGATGTTTATTTTTTTTCTTTTCCCCTCTTAGCTATTGAGTTCTCTAAACCGAATATTTTGTTTATTTTGCAGGGAAAACGTAAGTTGAGTGGCAATGATTGTAGTCCCGGGCTGATGATCCATCTTGGTGCAGCTGATCTATCAAGGCGGCTGTTGTCATCTCTTCATCAGAACTCTCCGGATTCTAGAATGCACAAGTAAAAATGCCGAGTAGCCATTCCTCCCATCCTCCGGCTATGCTACTGCAACCAGCAGCACACAATCCAACAGCTCTCGTTGTATGAAGCCTTGAACTTGGGATACTGGTTCGAATTGCCCCTTTCTGTTTCTTTCTAATTAGGCCATCTTTTTTCTGACCCTTAATTTCTCACGTCAACTTCAACCAGCTTCATATTACAATGACGATTCATGAAATTTCTGATAAGAATGGTTCTGTTTGTCTCATCCAGTGAAGCTCATCCTAATATTCCAACCTGTATATCAATATTCAGCTGTTACAGATGTAAGCATAATTAAAATTAAATAACATTAGATCGATTTTTATGATACTTATCTTTTGATACCATTTGAAATGAATCTTTGTGTGATCTAGGCATCGTCTTTACATTCTCAGTATGCAAGGAGAATTAGATTTTCTTTCTTCTTTATTTCTATCTTTTTATAGGATTTTGAGAATTCCTCCTATCAAGCGCATCCCCTAAGGAATCTTATTATAATATGGACTTTTTTTTCTATTGACTAATATCTATCATCAAAATCTAATTAGTTTTATTTATATTTTATTTAATTATAAATGGCTACATAATATAATATTCTTTCACTTGACCCATTAATTAGATAAGATATTTAAAAATTAAAATAAATAAAAAAATTTATTTATAAATAATTTTACTTAATTAGATTCTTAAAAAATTTTGAAAAGTATTTTATACATGGTCATGAATTTTAAAACAAGCCAATAAGTCTAATAACTATAATAATACTATATTAAGTCCAACTATCAATGTGAGTCATAAAGATTGTATATCATCAATGTCATGCTCCCTTCTATGTACCATAGCATTGTTAACTTTTTCTAATATAATTTATAATGACTCATGTAATTTATCTTGTCAAGAGAGTCATGTTATTATATTTAATTATAATATGCATAAACATAAATATAAATAAGATAACATAAACAAATAACTTTAATTAAGTAAGAAAAAAGTCATAATAACATCCACCTAACTTAACATATTCTTTAAATATTTTATAATATAAAGCTTTAGTAAATTGATCAACAATCATTATATTGGTACTTAGGTTCTCAATTGATACTTGTTGTTTCTAGACTCTTTCTCTAACCATTAAGTACTTTATCTCGATATGCTTGGAACCACTAGAGTACTTACTATTCTTAGAGAAAAAAACTACTACAGTATTATTACAAAATATCTTCAGCGTCTGAAAATTAAGTCGACCACATTGAGTCTTGAGATGAAATTTCGTAGCCATAAAACTTGATTTGTGACCTCAATGTATGTTATAAATTTAGCTTCCATTGTTAATAATGCAATAAGCGATTGCTTTATATTTTTTCAAGAAATTGCCCCACTAGCTAATATGAATACAAATCTTGAAGTGGACTTCCTGCTATCGAGGTAATTTACAAAATCAGTATCTAAACATCCCATCATTTCAAGTTGATCTGATTTCTTGTATGTGAGCATATAATCTTTTGTCCTCTATAAATTTCTCATTACTTTCTTTGTAGCTTTCCAATGTTCAATTCTTGGGTTGCTCTAGTATCTACCTAACATTGCAACTGCAAAATCGATATTTAATCTTGTACAAGTATAAATATATAATAGACTTCCAACTACGCACCCATAAAGAATATTCTTTATTTGATTCCTTTCAAAGTCATTTTTTGAGCATTAGTTTTGGCTGATTTTTTCACCTATAGTAATAAGTGTATCATTGGCTAAGCAAAGCTGCATATTAAATCTTTCTAAGATACGATTAATATATCTTTTCTAAGACAGCCTTAATAATTCTTGAGATCTATCATTGAATATCTCAATGTCAATAATATATACTGTCTCATTCATATTAACCATCTTAAAGTTCTTGTTGAGAAATATCTTGGTTTCATACAATAAACCAATATCATTACTAACAAACAAAATATCATCTATATATAAGACCAATATAATAAACTTACTCTCACTTATGTTCAGATATATGCACTGATCAATAATGTTTTCCTTAAATCTAAAGAAAATAATGATGTCATGAAACTTTATATACCATTATCTGGAAACTTATTTAAGGTCATAAATGCACTAATCAGATATATGCTTACTCTCACTTACGTTCAGATATATGCACTAATCAACAATGTTTTCCTTAAATCTAAAGAAAATAATGGTATCATGAAACTTTATATACCATTATCTAAACTTGTTTAAGGTCATAAATGAATTTCTTAAGTTTAAAAGTCTAATATTTTTTCCTTTTTTATGAATCCTTTAGGTTGTTCTATATAGATTTTCTCATCTAGATCTCCGTTCAGAAATGTTATTTAAATCTAAAAAAATAATGCTTACTCTCACTTATGTTTAGATATATGCACTGATTAATAATGTTTTCCTTAAATCTAAAGAAAATAATAATATCATGAAACTTTATATACCATTATCTGGAAACTTGTTTAAGGTCATAAATGAATTTCTTAAGTTTAAAAGTCTAACATTTTTCCCCTTTTTTATGAATCCTTTAGGTTGTTTCATATAGATTTTCTCATCTAGATCCCCATTCAGAAATATTATTTTCACATCCATATAGTGTAACTCAAGATCATAATAAGCTATTAATGTCATGATGATTCTCAACGAGTCTTTTCTGGAAATTGAAGAAAAGATCTCATTGTAGTCGATGCTTTTTTTCTGAGAAAATTTTTTGACAAGTCTAGCTTTATATCGTTCAATATTACTCGTTGAGTCATGTTTTGTCTTAAAAACTTATTTATAACTGACTCTCTTATAATTATTGGACAATTCAATGAGTACCCAGACACCATTCTAGTCTATTGATTTTAACTCTTCTTTCATTGCATTATACCAGTTTTTAGAATCATTACTTTCTATGTCTTATGAAAATGATAAGGGGTCTCTTTTTATTTCTACATATCTGATTCTTTTAGATATACTATATAATCATCAGAAATAGTATGTTTTCTTTTTTTTGAGATCTTTTCAAAACTATCAATTATGATTGTTCTACAAGATCATCAGTAGTGACATCAATATTATTTAATAGTTCATCGATGTTATTTTGTTGTTCACCTTCACTAATTCTCTCATTTATTTGAGGAACAATAATTTTTAAAATAGGATATGATATAAGAGAATTAACTTGAATCTCCTCAATATTAAAATTAATCCTTCGAGATTTTTCACTCTCACTGATTTCATCATTTTCTAGAAATCTTGGATTACCAGATTCTATTATCCTCGTACCATGATTAGGGTAATAAAATTTATATCCCTTGGACTTTTTTGGATAACTAATAAAATATTCAAAAATAGTTCTTGAATCCAATTTCGTTTCATGTAGATTAAATACTCTTATATCTGCAAGATACTCTTAAATATGTAAATGTCTCAAACTGGGCTTCCTACCGATCCATAACTCAAATGGAGTTAATGAAACTAACTTACTAGGAACCCTGTTCATGATATATATAGTTGTCCTAAGAGCTTTAACCCACATTTACTTAGGTATATAAGAATAATTCATCATGGTCCTAACCATATCCATAAGAGTACGATTTTACTTTTCAGTAAACCATTTTGCTATAACATAGCTGGTAAGACATACTAAGCATAAATACCCCGTTGGTCTAGGAATCTAACAAAATAACCAATATTCTGATCAGATTCATCATATATGCCATAAAATTCACCACTCTTATCAAATCTGATAATTTTAATTTGTCTATCTAATTATCTCTCGACCTCATTTATGTACACTTCAAGAGTGTCAATGGTATGAGATTTGTCATGTATTATATAAGTATAGCTATATTTGGATAGGTCATATATAAATATGATGAAATATCTTTCTTCACTAAAACAGAAAATATGGAGTGGTCTGCAGATATCAGCATGAATAATCTCAAGGAGTTTTTTATTTCTTATGATATTTTTCTTTGTATATTTAGTTTGTTTCCCCTTAATGCAATCTATACAAACATCAAAATCAGTGGAGTCTAAATCTTCCAAAATATTATTCTTTACTAATCTTTCTATTTTTTCCTTAGAGATATTCCACAATCGTTTATGCCATAATATAGAAGATCTTTCATTATTGAAACTATGTATCAATCCAATACTTGATTGTAGGGTCAATAATGTTTTTGTAAACTCAAGATTCAAATTAATTCTGTACAAACCATTACACAGAATTCCAAAATCAATATTTATTGAATCATAAAATATACTAAGTTTACCATTACCAAAAGAAAGACAATATCATAACTCATCAATTCTAGATAGAGAAACTAAATTTCTAGAAATAGCAAAAATAAAATATATATCAACAAGATCCATCAAATGGCCCACTCTCTAGGTGAAGACGATAAGTCCCCAATGATATCACTTTCACTTTGAGACAATCTTTCATAATGACGAATCTTTCATGTTCTTTTAGTTTTCGAATTAAAAGAAATCTTTGGATATTATTGGTAACATGAGTTGAAGCACCAAAATCAATCCATCAAGTATTAGAAGGAACTTTTGTAATGTTTGATTCGAAACATACAAAGGTCCGAGTTCATAAATTTCTTTTTAAACCAAGTTTTACATTTAATGCAGTCCTTCTTGACATATCTTTTTTTATCACAAAAGAAACACTTCACTGTATAAGCTTTTTTTTCATTAGTCTGTTTAATATTTTTAGACCTGGCAAATTTCTTTGATAGATAATGTTTTAATTTTCTTTTCTTGTTACCAACTTCTTGAGTAGTAGTCATGACATTATATAAACTTTCTTGCTTTAATCTTAATTCTTCCTAAACACACATATTAGTTAACTTATTCAAGTCTCACTTATCCTTATTAGTTTTATAGTAAATCTTGAATGGGCCAAACTAATAAGGAAGAGAATTAAAAATGAACTACACGAGAAAAGACTCATCAACATTTATGCTTAATGCTTTAAGTTTTACAGTTTTATTAGTCATATTGAGGATATGATCATGAATTTCTTGAGTGCCATCATACTGAGTCGTAGTCAGTTTTTTATTAGTATAACAGCCAATGACTTATCAACAGATTTAAATATATCTTTAATAATATTTAAATATTTTTATACGCTAGTTGTAATCGATAATGCAGTCTTTATATTATTTGCAATCGTCATTCTTATGAATATTAAACTAAGCCTATCAGAACTTTCTTAAGCGTTCATTTCATTAACTTATTCCACTATCATCAGTCAAGTCTGTGAGCTTTTTAACAAGCAATGCTAAGTCAAGATCTAATACATCTAGTGTAAATTGCACATGCTCTGACAATTCTGAATAATTTGATCCAAAGAGTATAGGAACACTGAAAGCATGAACATGTATCGAAGGAAGTACCATTGTAAAAATATTAAATAATATTAATACTTTGAGTTTTCAAAATATGCTGAACTATTGATATCATCCATATTTTACCTTTGAGTGAAATATTGATAAATATAGTGTTCACTCATTATTATCTATGAATGATTGATATCATCCTTATAGAATAGTATTGTTACTTTTGAGTATACTAAACTGTAAGGATATCTAATTCTACCCCCATCACATAACTATTTGAAATAGATTTTCCTTTGTGATTATCTAAATCTTCAATTATGTATGTCATTCTAAATATTATTTCTTTGATATCATTTAAGACTAATTCTTTAATGTTATTTTATAAATTATTAGTCTAGGTCACTTTGGTAGACTAATATAATAATATAAAATATAATTTAAAATATCCTATAAATAATAAAACTTTTATTATAATTCACATCACAAAAGTCTGTCATCCCAAGCCACTTTGACAACTACTGGTCAGATAAAACTTAGCAAGATAAGTTACAAATAATATTTATCAAATTTCTTCAACTTAATTTATGCTAAGCAGTAGAATAATAGAATAACAGTCATAATAAATATTGAACATTAATCAGTAAAAGAAAAAACTCATATGATAACTATAATCATGATGAAATATAAATCATGAAGAGCCTTTATGTAAAAGATAAATATTATTTTATAATTTTAAATATATATATATATGTGAATAACTAAATAAATATCGAAGAAAAATAATTAAATTTTATTTACCATATGCAATCAATAAATCATATGAGAAAACTATAAAAGAAAGAATAATTAATATTTTTTAATATAAACTATTAAATTAAACTAATTGATTTTATTTAATTTGAGTGAACTAGGCTAAATATTAGGCCAATTAAACAAGTCAATCAAAACTAAAAAATGATCAAAATTTAATCATTTCTAAATTTGATCAAAATTAAATTTAATTAAATAATAAAAATATAATCATGATCAAATTCAATCATAATTAAAATAAATCATATTTATTAATTTTATAATTAAGGATATAAATTAAAAAAATTTAATTTCATAAGGGCAAAATTATAATTTATTGATAAGACATAAAATAGAGTTACAAGATTTATAAAGGGTAGAACTATCAAAATATTAAAAGGTATTAATAAAATATAGAAGGACAACTATAATTCAACTAAAATCCTAATATCAAAGAAAGGGTAAAACTATAATTTTACCTTAAAAAAATTGTTTGTGCTGTCGTCGCCACTTGCACTGTTGCCGTTGGTGTGGTCGCTGCTTGCATGTGGCTACTGACTATGCGACCCCCTTGTAGCACCAACCCGGTGTGTGGCCACCGCTTGGGCTTGGCCTGTGCCCATGTGCAATCGTTGCTTGGATGTGGTTGTCGCTTCTGTGCGATTGCTGCCCTCGCACGATCGTCGTCTATACACGGGTTATGCTTACGCATGGCCGTGCCACCTGTGTGACTGCCTATGCATCTGTGCACGATTGCTGTGGCATGTATGTTGCCCGGCGCAACTACTACCACCAATAGATCCGTCAACCATACATAGCGAGGTCGATAGTGGTGCTACACAATGACCATCGCTACTTCATGATCATCAAAGATTGTATTACAAAGAATCTAATATCACCCGCAAATAAGCAACAAGACAGAATAGATAGGAATATAGATCGATAAAATATGGATCATTCAAACATCGTAAATCAGAAAATAATAGATCTAAAGTATTTGATTTCAAGAACCAAGACTTTGATACTAATTGTAAGCATAAAATCTGTAATATATTATATATAATACAGAAAAACTTTTATGCTATAATTAAAATCTAATAACATTAGATCAGTTTTGAAAAGGATCTCTGTGTGATATGGACATTGTCTCTAGATCCAAAACTACTATTAATCTATAATAAGAACTATACTCTCGTTCCCCTCTCTTCATATCTTTTCACAAGACTATTGAATCTCAAATTTTAATGATGAAACTAATTGATTATATTTTTTATCTAATTATGTTTTGAGTGACGTAGGACTACTTTCGATCAAGGGTAGATAATTGAAGTAGAAAGAATTGATGTTGGGCCGGAGGAGAACATGTCAGAAGATTGGACATCGAGCTGGAGGATCGATTAATGTATCAGCAGAAGGCTTGGGACAAAGGATTCGAGCATCGGGCCAAGAAGAGCGGAGTTGCACCAAGGAGATTGGAGTTGCGGAGGACAACTACCGATTGGGTAATAAACCACAAGAGAGGACAATGCGCCAAAGAATTGGATGAACCGCCGATGGACCAATGACGTATCAGATAACGAATGGATTCAAAATTTTGTAATAATTATCTAGATCGAAGTAGGATTAGGTCTAATTGGGTTAGAATTAGGCCAACTCAATTAGAGGCCAACCGGGCCCAAATCAGAGCTGTGTTGGGCCAAGTGAAAGGTCCAAACAGTGACCTTGTGCTACGTTAGGTGGTGGTGCCGCCCAGTGTCAGGCAGCCTAGGTGGTGGTACCGCCCAGTGAAAAAAAGCCTGGGCGGTGGTACCGCCAATACCTTGAAATTTCAGGGTGTTTGGATTTTGGCTCCAAGTTTTGAAGTCATTTGGGGTCTATAAATACCCCAGCTATTCTTGCTTGGAAGAGCACGAATTGAGCAAAAAATAAAGGAAAAACTTTGTGATTCTAAGTGTAGAAATCCCTCCTCCGAAATCTTAAAAGTAGTTCCTAAGAGAAGTGGTTGAGAGAAGACTTATAAAAGAAAGAGTTTGTAATGGTAGTTAGTTTTCGCCCGATTGAAAGAGGACTGCTAGTGGATACCGATAACCTCGACGAAAGAGGAATCGGGAGTGAATGTAGATCAGATGATCGAACCATTATAAATTGGTTTGTCTTTACTTCCTTGTTATTTATCATTCTGCAAACCACTTTACCTCTTCCTCATCACTTTCTTATAATCACTCTCAAGCTAAAGCATTTCTGATACGCTTTCAATCGAAATGATTTTTCATTATACGAACTGATTTCATTATACGAACCTATACTAATTCAAACCCCAAACTCCTCCCCACCCCCCAACCCAACCAAACCCTCCACACCCCCCCCCCTCCCCCCCTTTAGTGTCAGACTCGATCCTAATAATTGGTATCAAAGTCTTGGTATTTCTTATCTGGATTAACACTCAATAAAAATGGCTCTTTTCGGATTTCAAAAGAGTTTTTCTATCATTCGTCCTCCCATTTCAATGAGATAGATTACACTTATTGGAAAACTCGAATGAGAGTTTTCTTACTTTCTTTATATTTGGATTTATAGAACATCATTGAAAATGGATTTCAAACACTCTCTAAATCCATGAATGAATGAAATAATTTTGAGAAAAAATTATTTTCATTAAATGCAAAGGCTATGAATGCTTTGTTTTATGCATTAGATAAAAATAAGTTTAATAGGATTTCTATTTACGAAATGACTTTTGACATTTGACACACTCTTGAAATCACATATGAAGGCACTAGTAGAGTTAAGGATTCTAAGATAAATACATGATTTTGAACTTTTTCGAATGGTACCAAGTGAGACTATTGGTGACATGTACACCCATTTTACGGATGTCATCAATAGTTTAAAAGCTCTTGGTAAATCTTTTTTCGAGTTTTGAAGTTCTAAACAAGATTTTAAGATCCCTTCTAAAAAGTTGGGATCTGAAAGTAACCGCTGTTCAAGAGGTAAAATATTTAAATAATTTTTCATTGGAAAAACTCATCGGGTCTTTGATGACCTATGAAATAAATTTCTTAGAATATGATGAACTTGAAAATTATCTTTCAAAGAACAAGAAGGATTTGAGACTTTGAACTATAGAAGAACACTCGAGTGAGAGCTCAAATGATGATGACCTTGAACTCATAACAATGAAATTTAAAAAGTTCATCAAACAAGAATCAAAGAATAAAAATGAACCTAAAAAAACACAACCTCTTGCTATGAACGCAAGAAGCCGGGGCACTCCAAAGACAAGTATACAAAAGTGAAGAAGAAGAAAGCATGCAAAGAAGAATCAAATACATCTGAAGATAAAGATGCGAACTACGCCCTGGTGGCTCACAACGATAAGGTAAGTAACTCAATCGAAATATTTTTACATTATTATGAAATTACTTGATCCTTTCATGAGTTGCTTAATTTAGTTTGTAGGAAATAAAAATTTTACAAAACATATATCATGCTTTTCTTTCTAGTAATTTTTGAAAATTAAAATTATGAATTATAATTGGATGATTTGTGATAATGTTTGTACACCTAACAAGATTAATTCCATGAATATTTATCTTGATGATTTCCATATCATTTTTCATAATGCATGATTTTGGCATAAAGACTTAGGCATACTTACATGAAATCATGCTTGATGATTTTAAAGATGTAATTAAAATATTTGATAATTTGAAATCTTATGTTTTGAAATAATGTGTTATGTTGTTGGTCTTGTTGATGAAACTTGTATTTCGGTTTTAAACATGATGCACATCTTTTATACGAAAAACATGAGCATGATCATATGAAAACAATCAACTTAAAATGAAACATATAAAAAGAGATTACATTTTTCATCCATATCTTATTGATTTTTTATAAAAGATTAATAAATATATGCATATTATGAATCTCTTGAAAGTGTTTTTGATGATTTGTCAAATTGAATGTTTTGACAATAAATGTTTGTATCATTATGATTTGAAATCTTGTATTTTGGATTAATGTGTCTTATTGATTTTTACGATAAAACTTGTGAATCGGTTTTAAACATTGATACATGTTTCTATTTAATTTGGCATAAAAAGACAAAGACATACTTATACAAAATGAATCACTTATATTAAAACACATAAAAAGAAATTTCTTTTTCTATCTTATTGAGATTAATGAATTTATTTATGATATTTTATGAATCTCATGAATCTCTAAAAAGTAATTTTGATGAAGAGCTTGGAATTGATGAATTGAATTTGAATGAGATTTTTTAAATGATTATTAACTCTTCTCTTGATATCTTAAAATCATGACTTATGGTGAATTGAGATTTCTTGTGCACAAACTGAGATCCAAGTTTCTATTTACTAAAGAGTATTTATGAATCATGATCTTGAGAATTAAGATTTTTTTCTTTATGAATTAAGATATTTGATCTCTTATGGTTTCGTTTTGTTGTTTACTAAAAGGGAGATTTGTCAAAATGATTTTTGGATTCATAGACTTTTGGATTTATGATTTTTGAATTCATGACTTGATTTTTCATTCGTTTATATGATGGTTGAAATATTTTTACCCTTGAATTCTTCCCCTCTCTTTTCATTTTTTTCATTTAATGATAAAAAGGGAAAAGAAAATATGCTAGCATTCATATTCATGACTTGACTTTGACGATTGAAATATTATATGTTTAAATTAATTTTATTTATGTTTTAATACTCCTTTGTATACATGACTTGATTATTGAAATATTGATGTAAACTTTTGATATATCACTTGTCATGATTTGAAAATTGATGTAATGGAAAAATATTTATAACTTTGTATTATTCCCTTCTTTTTGACAAAGACAAAGGGTGAGATAGCTTGCTAATTTGTGCATCACAATAGAGAAAAATTACCAGCTAGGATATCGCAAAGTTTGCTGGCCTACATAACTCAAGAAAATAAAAATTGCTGGCTTGCAAAGAAAGATAATACTTGCTTGCACTTCTCAAAAGAGAAGAAAGAACTTATCATTTTGAAACATCACTAAGAACTATTAGAAGAAAAAGTGCAAACTTGAAAATTTACAATCTTGCATATCCTTAAATGATGATTTAGTGATCATGCATCTTGTAAAGTGATGTAAATCTTGCTAGTATGTTGTAAAACTTGTATATCCTTAGATGCAACTTCTTTTTATTGATAACAAAGAGGGAGAAGTATAATGATAATCATGCATTATATGATGTATTTAATATTTTAATTTTTCATTATTTATTTATTTTTTTTCTGAAGTTTGAATTATCTATAAATATGGCATATTGATAGGGGGAGTTAAAGGTTAAGTCCGTCATCAATTGGTTGTCATCATCAAAAGGGGGGAGATTGTTGAATCTTGGATTTTGATGATGAAACTAATTGATTGTGCTTTTGGTCTAACTATGTTTTGAGTGATGCAAAACTACTTTCGATTAGGAGTAGACAATTGAAGTAGGAAGAATCGACGTTGGGCCAAAGGAGAACATGTCAGAAGATTGGACGTCGAGCTAGAGGATCGATCAACGTATCACCAAAAAGCTTCGAACAAAGGATTCAGGCATCGGGCCAAGAAGAGAGGAGTTGCGCCAAGGAGATCGAAGTTGCAGAGGACAACTACCGTTTGAGCAATACGTCGCAAGACAGGATAATGCACCGAAGAATCGGATGAAGCACCGATGGACCAATGACATGCCGAACAACGAATGGATTCAAAGCTTTGTAATAATTGTCTAGATTGAAGTAGGATTAGGTCTAATTGGGTTAGAATTGAGCCAACTAAATTATGAGCCAATTGGGCCCAAATCAAAGCTGTGTTGGATTAAGTGAAAAGCTCAAATAGTGACCTGGTGTCACGTTAGGTGGTGGTACCGCTCAGGTGGGCGATGGAACTACATGAAGGCTCGACCTCCAAGGCTAAGTCTAGGCGGTGTATCGCCTAGTGTCAGGCAGCTTAGGCGATGGTATCGCCTAGTGTCAAAGAACCCAGGCAGTGGTATTGCCAGACTAGGCAGTGGTACCGTTAATATCCCAAAATTTCGAAGTGTTTGAATTTTGGCTCCAAGTTTTAAAGTCATTTGGGGTCTATAAATATCCCAGCTATTCTTGCTTGGGAGAGCAAGAATTAAGCAAAAAACAATGAGAAAACTCTGTGATTCTAAGTGTAGAAATCCCTCCTTCGAAATCTTAAAAGTAGTTCCTAAGAGAGGTGGTTAAGGGAAGACTTGTAAAAGAAAGAGTTTATAAGGGTAGTTAGTCTTCGTCCGATTAAAAGAAGACCACTAGTGGATACTGGTGGCCTTGACGAAGGAAGAATCGAGAGTGAATGTAGATCGGATAACCGAACTACTATAAATTGATTTGCCTTTACTTCCTTACTATTTATCATTCTGCAAATTACTTTATCTCTTCCTCATCAATTTGTTACAATCACTCTTAAGCAAAAACATTTTCGATACGTTTTCAATAGAATTATTACCCCCACCCTTCTCTCAGTGCCGGACTCGATCCTAACAAGGATCACTTATATTGATAGTTTAGAGAGGTTAAGAGATAACTAATAATATATCAACTGCATCCTTTATGACTGACATTGTTTAGTCTTAAAGATCTTTTCTATTTATAAACGAGAGTATAGGGTCTAGAATAAATTATTATGAGAGTTCCTATTATCAAGGATATCCTCTAAGAAATTTTATTATAATATATATTTTTTTTATTGATCAATATCTGTCTTCAAAATCTAATTAATTCTATTATATATTTTATCCAATCGTAAAGGTCCCGTAATCTGATAATAAACACTAATAAGGATTCATACTCTGTTTTCGGTGTCTTTAATACAACCCAGTGCTCGGAGTTCGAGTCACAGAAGTCTCTTTTTTATTTTTATTAGATCAAGAGGAGAAAATTGATGCCTATGAGAATTAAGAGGAGAAAATTGATGCCTATGACGGGCTCTCCTCATTACTCACAAAATTGCCACCACTCTTCGTACCCCACTCGCCCCGCGAGACGGGTCGCCTCCGATCCCCTTCTCCGCCTCCCGGAAAGGCGGCCGCAGCGTCGACCTGTCTCTCTGGAGGCGGTGGAGAAATCGGCCTAGAATGGCAGCGCGGATGTGCTCGACCTCCGCGGCGCCTCCACACCGTCAAGAAGCTGGTAAGGCGATATCCTCAGCGGCTGCCGCTCGCGTGGATCGAGCACCGTGGCGGTCGCAGGAACAGGTTGTGGGGGATCTCTTTAAAATTACGGGAAAGCCACTCTCGTCGTGAGGGAGTGGCATTCCCTAGCCTAACGGGAGAGGTACGTGTGACGGCAGGGATGGGTTAGATTGCGGATCCGGACCACAAATGTGAAACCCGAGTCCGAATGGGCCTGGTCCACAGTCGAGGTAATGATTTGGGAACTTCGTGGACTCTGTTAGGAAGAGAATGAAACTTGAATGGTTCTTCATCCACCTACCTACCTACCATTCAACCCCAGAAAAGACCGTCGGTTTTCTGGAGATGTAGAAGAACCATCCTGCTAGCTCGACATGAAACATGCGTTGGGCAGCAACTTAACCACAGAGGCATCGATGCTCCGCAACTCCAAGGCCGAGCTTGTGGGACCGGAGTCCAAACATCCGCAGCAGCGGCAAGGTATGTAAAAATCCTTTTTTAACTTTTTATTCACGTCTTTGTGTGTGTTTTCAAGGCTGAATTTGCAGAAACACGAGTTATGTGAAATACTAATTTATCCCCTGATTTGATAGCCTAAATTATTATGAGGCATCCATTGAACCAAACATATAATAAAAGAGATAGAGGGTGGTTTGTGGAACCTGGTCTAACAATCTTTTGACTGATTAAAAAAAAAAAAAGAACAATTCGAAATATGCTTAATCTTGATAATATCTAATCATAAGTTTCAAGGGGACAAAATCCTCATGCCTGGTGGCTTATTAGCAGCGCAAAAGATAAAAGCAAGGCTAAACAACGGAATATAACTGATGAAAGCTTGAATTTGGCTAAACCAACTCAAATAAAGATATTAAATATAAAGTGAAAAGACAGTATTAAAGATCACAAACAAATTACACGTGTAATTAAAATAATGGCTTGGATGATCTAAGCAACAACTACTTAGCTTGTGTGTATCGAATAAACATCAGCTACACGGACCTCAAAACTATCAAATAAATGTCAAATTAAAGATCACCAACAAATTACAGATGCCAGAGTAGAGAATTTCTAAGCAGGATAAACCAAAGAATATTGCTAGTAGCTATACGGACCTCAAAACAAATGATTATATTCCTACAAACTACATAAAGCAAATCTATTTCTTTGAACAGTTGTACCGCCATCAGAGGATGCCACTTCTGTTGATTTGTTCCCAGAAAACTTCAGCATGAAATGGATATGTAGGCAATTGGTTTATTGTGGGTTCTTTGAAAACAAAAGTTGCATGAGTCCCGATCTAGTGGATCGGATGGTATTGAGTGATCCCACGTTTTGGCGGTAATTTCCTTAAGATGAAGAGTACTAAAGATGAAGGCAAAATTTCTACAAGCTGCAAAAATAAAATCAATGAATAATTGCCACATCCATATTGACAAATGACAAAGAAATAATGACCAAATATTGATTCAACTGTCAACTATAGACATTACAGAGTAAACTGGCCTGGCCATTGAAGATTACTAACGGGTAACCAACCCTTTAAAGGACCAAAAAATACACATGTAGGTACAAAGCTAATCATACCAATAATAACCAGTTTAAAACCAGACAAAGGATTCTTCGAGAAAAAAGACATTGTAGTGGACTTGCAGCAGCTTCTTCTTGATGCTTAAAAACTAAGACTAGAAATGAAAAAGTAGCTTGCAGATAACTGACTTGAGAAAGGACATTGCTTATTCTAAAATGATTTTTTTTGTCAGTGAGGCATGGTTACTAAGAACGTGTAATTTTTAACCATATATGCAAAATGCAAACAATAAACTTCACCAAATTATATGTTAGATGAATCAGAAAAGAACTGTAATAGCAGAACATAAAAGAAGTTCAAACTTATTCTACATATTAATCAATTTTTGCTTCTTGGGCTCAGTAATCATATTACAGAAAAAAACTCTATACTAGCCTTCAAAACTAGATCTAACGTTTAAACTAATCATCATTCCATCATGAGATTAAGAGGTCTAAGTCCAATAAGGCTAGCAGCATTTTCTACTAATATAATCAGATATCAATAGAAGCATGATCATGTAGATACCAGATTGTGTCCACTGATATATATATCAAGTTTCCTGCACAGAGAAACTGCAGAGGACATGTTGAAGAACATATAGAGTATGGACCGTACCAGGTAGTATAAAAGGTTCAGAATTGGATGGTCCAGTACATCAAGGTCTGCAGCTTTATCAAAAGCATTGAAGCACACCTGTCAAGCAACGATTAAAATATAGGAGTTAAGAAATCAAGTATCTAGCAAAATAATAAATTTAACCTAACTTCCTATGCTTACCATAATGCATCTCAACAAGAAACATAGGAAACATATAGTGGTAACATAACCAACCTGTACAAGTGAGGAAAATAAAGTAATTAATATAGGCAAACATGCTGACAAGTAAACAGTGCAATTACTCTTAAATACCTCCTGTAACTTCTTTCGTCTCCCTTTTGATTCAACAGGAAAGCGTTTCAACATTAAGAAAAGCCTATGAATTACAAAAAATCACTTAACACACACAAGTAGAGAGAGAGAGAGAGAGAGAAGTAACTAATATATTTGTCAAGAATCATGAATAATTTGAAGAATTTAAAGCTATTAAAATTATTTCGACATTAAACACAATCCATTCATAAGCTTTCCTGATTAAAATAATCTCCTGTAAATTTACCTACAGAGGCAACATCAAGTATGATAATCCACTCATGATCCTTATGTTAACAAAACAAAAAAGGACTAGTGAGGCCATCAGGTTTAAGTTTCTTGAGTAGCACGTTGTTTGTCTCTAAATATCATGTACAACAGGCGCCTACACGTACGGGAGCAATGTGTACCAGGTCAAGCTGTATATACCAGGTAGAACTAGCAACCAAACACAACCAATTCAACATTTTTTTAATATTTTAGGCCCCAACTCTCCAATCTCATGTAAAATTTGTCATATTGGCAGATCGTGACAATTGTTAAGAAAAGCCACCTTTATGTCCAAAAATAAATGCAAAAAAATTTCCAAGCCAAAAGAATGAAGTATTATTGTGTACTCATCTCAGAAGTTATATCCTGTATGAGATAAATTTACTTTCCCAACAAGGAAACAAAGCCAAGGCTTAAGGGTACTGAGAATTATTTTATGAACTGATTGTTTGGCTCTAAACCATATTCAAACTTGCCCTTTCTGTCAGTTTCTTATATTTGGCCACAAACTAGGAACTGAGCAAAGACCAAACTGGTAATCTAACTAATAAAAAATTAGGTTTTGTCAGGCTGCAAATGCTCAGGTATAAAATCTATCACTTGAGAGGCAATATAACTTCAGCAATATAGATGCAAGACACCCACCTCTCCTCCTTTTTTCCTTTTGGTTTTTCCCCTTCTCCTTCCACTCTCCTCTTCCCATCTCTTTTCATTTTTCAACATGTGATGACATGGTGTCCAAAAGCATATGAAATGACATGAACTATTCTAGAGGGTACATAAGTGCACTAGAGATAACTCACCTCCCTCCATACAGAAGAAAACCAAGGGCAGCAAAGAATGAGACACCTGCCAGAAAATATCTTTGAGGGTTGAAGATTTCCAATAAATAAAATTTCATCTGTGCACGATCATGGAAAATAGAGTGCATTATCAGTAACCAAACCTGCAAAGAATATCTTGGATATGATGATCATGGCTTGAATTGGCTTCCACCACAAGAACAACCAAAGAGCAATCTGCAAACGATTAACATGATACAACCAAGGAAAAGTAATTAAATCTGATGTGATATTTTACTTAACTTTGTACAGTGTCTGCCAGAACTTGTGCACAGAAGGTAACTCATAGTCACAGAAACTTTCTGTTTTTTTTTTTTTCTCTTTTTTGGATATAACCAGAACTTCTATTAGCTAATATCAATACAAACTGTGCAGCAACAGGGTCTGCTGCATGCCAAAAATATGCAAAACTATGAACTCTACCAAAAATAGCTAGCTTGTGGGCTACAGGGTTGGCTTCCCTGGGTATGTGGCAAAACTTTACAGGTCTTAACTTCTCCTGTAAGTATCTGGTATTGATCCATCTTGGGAAACAGATAAATTAAAGGCCAGGTTAAAATGGCATTACTATCAAAATAGTTAGTTAGTACGGCACTTGGTCTGCCACTCGCTAAAACAAAATACAATGCAAGACACAACTTCCACCATATGCAGTGTTTTTCTATTAGGATCTAATCCAAATCCATAGATGTCTTTGCATCGCCTCTTCTCTCTTTTTGTTCCTCGTGCTCCTTAATATATTATCTTGACTGTTTTCACATCAAAAAATAACTTTATTGCATACTGTTGTTGGCTGCAAATGTTTGAATGGTAAAAGTTTGATGTCTTCCTGATCCCTTCTGTTCTACAAGGTTGAAATTTGCTTATTGTTTGACTAACAACATCTTCTGATAATTATCATCGAAATTTGGTCTTTTTATTTACCCAAATTGAGCAAGGTTTGCAAATGGTAACTCAAAATCACACAGATAGAGTCTCTGGACCTTCAATTTGTGTGAAGCAGGAGTCTGTTGGTGATGTCTCAATGGATATAGCCAGAGTGAGGAACAACAGGAACCATGATTACCTTACACCTAGAACTTTAAGTTTTTCGTGAAACAAAAACTATGGAAATTATTGGCAAAGTCAAAAGTGCTCCATAGGTAGGTAGAAACTTATAGCTTTTCTGCACAAATTAGCCATAAGTTATGACATCACGTTAACCATTGAAGTACTAGAAAGATTTTATGTTTGGGAGACTAAACACTTCTACTTTGTCGGTTTTTCATCATGTACTTCTTGAACATTTTAAGTTATCCAAAAGTTGCAAGAAACTGCTGACTACATGCATTTGATGTGGCAATAATAAAACATACAATCCACAATGTATTTGCAGAAGAGACGATTCAGTAGAGACCATCAATTCTGCAAGCTTTCAATTTTCAATCAGGCAGGATACCCACAGATTAACAAGTTTGGACTTAAGACTACCAACATATCTTCGTACAGAAAGACTTTAATTGACCCTTTTCTAGCACCACAAAAGGCAGATAAACCACAGAGAATTACACTGCTCATTGTGGAAAAATACTAACTGCCATTACCTGAATTACATAAGTCACTGCATTAATTGTATAGAACGTTGGTCTAAGCCCATCAGTAGATACAGAACGTGCCTACAAAATGCCATTAAGAAAAAGAAATGAGCACAATTCCCAACTGGCATTTTGCAAACAAGTCAAATATTTAGATTACCAACCTGATAGTATATTTCCGCCCAAAATAAAACCAGTAGAGCATAGGTAGTGAAGAATGCAAGACCAGGCAAATCCAGAAGAATATGTTGAATTATCTGAAACCCCATCAAATGCCATTAGAATAGTTTAAGAACCATCAAGTTTTCTGAAGAACAATAGGATAAATGAAGCACATTACAGGGTTCATTTTCTGGACGCCCCGACGGAATACAAACACCAGTGACCGAACTGCAAATAGCAAGAGACATATTGTCACAGAGCAGCGGATATCAATGAGTGCAACACTGCAAATGCTACTCGACTAACAAAGACGAGCAAAGACAGATCACGGACCGCCATTCACAAGGAAGTTCAAGAGGTGGAAGACCTTCTGCGTCGTCCATCCAAATTCTGGTACTCTACATTCGATCCTAATTAACTGAATCTGCAATTTGATGAACGTGATATGATAAGTGACAACAATGACGAACAATCATGCATTGTAGCAAACGGGACGATCTTGTCTAATCCCTTGAATTCGTTAAATCTCCTCATCAAGAAGTCGAAACCCTAGCGCCGAAAATCCAATGCAACGATCAAGAGGGATCAACAAAATGGAATCAAAAGATATGGACAAGAAGATTACAAGGGCCACGGCGGAGATGAGTCCGAAGAGAACGGAGAGGGCGTGGAAGATGCGATCCTGCCACAAACTGGAATTGTTCACCTCGTCCCACCAAGCAGAGGCGGTCCGGAGGGCGAGAACAACCGACGATGAGTCCATCAGGCGTAGACCCCGGCGGGGCTAAAACTATCCGGAGATCGGACCTTCTTCGCGGCGATCGAGGGGAGACGAGAAAAGGTTGGATTAAAAGGCGAAATATATTAGAAGAAAAGAATAGGAAGAGGCTAGCACGACTGTTTGCGGTGGATCTGACGGTCGCGGAGAGCGCAACGCGTCGCATCACGTCGCATCGCGTGTCGACAGCTCGATATGCGATAGGCCAAGTGAGTTGGGGATTCCTGCGTTCAATATGTGCACTTGATTGATTCCTACGTAAGTCGATCATAATAATCATTTTTATTCATCTTTTTTTTTTTAATGTGTGTTTGAAGTGACGTTACTTTAATTTGAAATTTCTAATGCTCCTTTTTTTTCTAATACTTGATGTTTGTAGTCCTTTTCCTATCAAGATGGCAGGCAATTTAATTATTTATTTTTTATTTCTTATGCTCCGACAGGAAGATGTATCCCCCATACATCTACGAATTGAATGGTGGAAGCAGATCACATTGGGTGGGATGGATCCTGGGCAACGCGGGGTCGATTAGGATGCGAATTCTATATGTCCGATAAAGACTAAAATATGATCCAATCCGATTCACATAGGATCCGAGCGTATTAATTTACATCAAGCTCAATAGAGCTTGAAGATGTCGTATCTCTTTTTCTTTTCTTTTTTTGTTTTTCTTTTGAAATTTTATCGATTCTTCATAAAATCCATGGATGACATTTATTGTCATTTTGGAGTAAAGTAGTAGGATCCACAACTCAAAGCTGACACCATTGATTAATATCTAATCCTAGATTGATGATGATAGAATGTTATCTGGAATTGATTGCCACAAGCAGTAGGATTTCACTCCCTACGACAAATGATGAACATATTTTTTTAGTCTAACGTTGATTGAAGAGGCCCTAAATCAACAAGGTTAAAAGTCGTGTTATATGCTTTTTGAGGTCCACCACAAAGGTGGGGGCAAAACCATACGAGGTTCATCCCAAGATAGTTAATTCCTTGGAGGAGCCAAGGCATTGGCATATACGTTTAAGAGTAAAAGGAAGTACGGTTTCATAAATGTTCAAGAATTAACTCTTCAAGGACTACATAGAGCTTCTACCAGACCATTGGTCAAGACACAGAATCTGTCTAAACATGATTCATCTTTTTTAAAAGCGATTAAACAAAAGGGTAGTTGGTGACCATCACGACAGAGGCAAATCACCTGAACAAATGCTAGGGGCCATCATATACAAATAATAATAATATCTATATTCTATGAGTCGCCTTGTAAAAAGTTCAATGCAAGCAGCATTAGCACACAATACCGAGGAAGCTTCAGCTCCTCATGCACAATAAAACTATAATCTGCTACTGACTTTGGCATAGATTTAATTGCCAAAGGCATCATCTAACACTTGTCAACATTTCAAAGAATAAAAGAACATTAAATCATGCACAGAATTAATTCATGGAACAAAATTTGTCAAGTTAAACTGAAGTATCCACTTTGCCTGACAAAATAAATATTCCAAACATGTCACTCCAGAGAAAATAAAATTAATCAATCATATGATATCATTACGGGCAGAGAAAACAACAAAAAGAAGCTCACAGTGGTTGATTTTAATGGCACTAAAACGACGGTACGAGCGTACTAACTACAAGTCTTAGCTCTTCGATGCAGGTATTACAGGACTCAGCAAGGTCTTAAGAAAGGTATGCGGATACAAAGACAGGACTTCATAGTCGTGGTCAGCCCAAGGATTTCAAACCGATATTTCTGTCCTGGAAATTAAAATGCCATCACTATCTGCATAGAGCCACTCACCATCACAAATCCTAGTCCCAGCGATATTCACCGGTACGTGCTTCTCTCCATATCCTTTCTTGTTTGCCTTCATCGGATGTGAACCCAAAGCTCTTACACCGATATCACATCCATTGATCTCATCAACATCCCTAATGCAACCATTAACGATGATACCAGCCCACCCATTGTTTTGAGCCTGTTGAACTGGGTTACCACCCAAAATTGCACAACGCATGCTTCCACCACCGTCGACAACCAAAACTCTACCATTACCTTTCTCCTCAAGGAACTCACGAACAAGAACATTGTCCTCAAAGACCTTAAGAGTGACAATGGGGCCAGAGAAGACCTGCCTTCGGCCATAAATTTGAAATATTGGTTGAAGTGCACGAAGCTCACCATTAAGGATTAGATGTGGATTCGCATCGCATGCTTCAGCGGTTGCTAATGGTAAACCAGCCATTGTTGTTTAATCAAAGTACCTTGAAGAAAAGGCCACTCATATCAACCTTTGGTGGAATTTAATCAACAATATCAACAGCATATATCACAAAACTAATAACTAGATTCCTCCAGAAAAGAACACCTACAGGATGGTTTGTCTTCATAAATAAAATGGCAGAAAGAACCTGCTAAACATTGGAAATATAATAGCCATAAGATCAATCTAATTGGGTATTAGAAGTGATCTGAGTGCAATGCTGCATTGTTGACTCTCAGCTTTTCTCTGTTGAAACAGAAGCTAATATGTTCATAGCTGAAATTTAAGATCAGGCAACAAACACAGAAATAAGATTTAATTTAGACCTGAACAACATGCATTTTGCAATACCCTACTTGCACTTGTTTAAACTGAACCTATTAATCAATTTTCTTGCAGATAGAATTTCTGGAAGAAAGACAACTGTCCTAACACTAACTAGAATTAGCATGTCTATACTTGCCCGGGTTTTCCTACCATTGAACTTATTTTTAACAAGATGTTAATTATCAGGATCCAAGTAAGCCTCGACTCACATTAGCATATATATGCTTGCATTTGTATTCCAGCAAGTTATGTCAACTTGCTTTTCCTGCCATAATGATTTTATTATTAAATACAGCAATCATCAGTATCTAAATAAGTGTCAAGCTGGAATCAACTGTCTTAAGCTTCCTAACAAGCTCGTATTTAGAATCATCTTTTGTTGCTTCTAGTTCAAAAATATTTAAGACTGATTTTATTTTAGATTAAAGATCTTCAATTTTAAGTTCAGGCAAAGAAACTGTGTTCTTTACAGAACATTAGTGAAAATCCCAACACATTGACACAAGACGTTAAATGTTAACTGTGTCTAAAAATCATTAACACCAATAATATTCAGAAGTAATCTCAGATTCATGCAGCATACTACTGCAATACCTGAATCCTAATTTAAAGTCATCTACAAGATAGTTTCACCTCCTAGGCAGTAGGTAGCTACCTAAACTAAAGAAGAATTTGTGATATGTCTCCTGAACTGATTGCAACCTAAAAATTACTGCATTTACGTGCTGTCCTCTGTGATAGGACCCCGTTAGCCCACCCTCCCACTACAGCACATGTCAAATTGTTCATGCATCATTATAGTGGACAAGTTAATTGGTCTTCATGTCCAAGAATTCAACTTCCGATTTGTGAGCTACACTAGGCAGGTTATGCTTCAGCGACTAGCAAAGAATCATAACCATATTGCATTCATAAATTTAGTTCTATTTAACAATTTAAACCAATTTAATAAACTGTTCAAGTCATTATATGGAAATTTTCAAAAGTAAAGCACCAAACTCAACATAAGGCATATAACAATTGAGTGACAACCTCAAAAGTAACTTGGATCCCACGTGTGAAAAGGATATCATCGTGAGCAAGTTCAATCACTTCTTGATTTCTAGTTAAAGAATCACTGAATTATATATCCATTCAAATTCCGTCTTAAATGAGAAACTTAAGATTTTATTTCACAGACAATCCCTGTTAAATCTTCGGGAAAAAGCTGAGGTGTAATCTTGTGTCTTTGAAGCTATTTCAAGTGCAGTAACAACATACAAAGTACAAAATCATGCCTCCAGCATAAGCCAAGGGGCTTTGACATTATCACTTCTAAAGTTCTTTTTCTTTTCCAAAAATACCACCAAAAGTAAAAGTAATGAGGAAAATTCGTGTAGAAAATCCCCCCAAGAACCTTGATCTAATAAGGACAAATAAAACTGCCACATGTTTCAAGTTTCTTCAGGTGTGCAGTCAAAATTCAGTAAAAAGGGAAAGATATTAAGCCCACTTCTATTATGTTTGTGCACTCCAACTACAAATTAGAATTGCTATGCAATTTGAAGCCCCTATCATGCATCAAAAGAATATAATGCGTTTACGCCTCACTATAACATCATACCAACTAACAATAGCGATGTGGTGTATTACACAAGCTCTATAAGGCTGATTTCATTAAGCAACGAAGCTGCTCATTACCAAGAATATCTGATACTTGTACGATCGTAGATGATTCCATACGAATCAACAGAAACCCATTGAGCCAGCACAAAACCGCGAGAAATTACAAGAGTCAAGCAGAATCTCGCAAAACAAACCCTAATCAGGCAGCGAGAAGGCAAATAATTCCGGATTCGCCGCAAAGATCGTGGGACGGCTAGAAGAAAAGCAATCTGACGACAAGAACGGCGAGCGCGAAGGAGACATCGTGGTGCTTCTTACCTCTGGGAGATCAAGGGTGAAGGGGGTAGGCCTCGAGGTATGGGGGAACGCGACGCTAGGTGAGGGGTGGGGAATCCGGAGGAGTCCGGACTCCAGTATTTTATTCGCCGAATCGAGATGGCTTTGTGGAGTCCAACGCGTCGACCGGATTCCGTCAAACCATCAAAGTCGATCTCCCTGCGCCCGGAACGCTGCTCTCTCTCTCTCTCTCTCTCTCTCTCTCTCTCTCTCTCTCTCATGTTTCCTTGTCGAGTTGCTCCAGAAAAGTTTGTAAGATGATGTGGCCTCCACATCAGATCTGCGAAAGGCCGCATCAGCCTGTAAACTTTCCCTGGGTGATTCAATCGGAAATAAAAGGCATTTCCCTCCCAGATTAGGACTTAAGAGTACTTTTTTTTTTTTTGGTGAAAAGCGGCATCAGCCTGAAACTTTGCTTGGTGATTCAATCGGAAAATAAAATGTATTATTTTTTTATTCTTATAAAAATAAGTGACGAATATGATATTCGAGTTCTGAATTTCGTGATAAGTTATTAAAATTTTATCAACTAATTTGAGCCGTGGAGTACGTTTTCGTTTTGATGTTTATAAATTCATTTATTTATGTGTACTTATATTTTTGAAATTTATAATATGGCTAATGATCATAATATTAAATTAAATGACAATAAGAGGAGCACCAGTGTCATGAGCAAAGTTTATGGGAATGATAATTTCCTTTTTTAAGTGTTTTATGATCGTTATTAACTTTGTATACTCTTCATTTTTCATATTCTATGATCACATTAATATGAATAATAGATATATTTTTATGCCTAAAATATTAGTTTTATAATGGTATGACTCAAGTAGCAAATAATATTAATTTATATATCGACATATTTATGTAAGGATTCGAAACAAAGACATTAGTATGGTGATAATATCAATTATTTTAGTTAATAAAATCTTGATGATTGACATGTTCTAATTATTAGCTTAGATCAAAGCATTGATTTCCTCATTTCAACATTGTGTTGATAGATTATTTTAAGTCATAAGGATCAAAACTTATGCACCCATATATAACACTTTAATTTAATCTCACAGTAAAGATTAAGATTAACATATAAAGAATATAATGAATGTACAACTGTTGATTTGGACTTCAGTATTTTAAGTCAATGATTCAAACTCAACGAAAATAATATACCAATTATCTCATTAGATTGGGTTATGATAATTAATATCAAAATCAATTTAGTTTTAAAGAATATGATGAGAGGCCTAAGTAAGAAATGACTATCCGAAAGACTTAAAATATACATCAAAGCATTAAGTTATTATTGGGTTAGGCCTCACATATACTCCTATGAATCATTCAGGTTTGATTTTGAAACATATTAGTTTTAATGTGGATGTCAAATCCTAAAATAAGGAGAGATCATACCTCCACGATTTAGTCTTATATCGAAAGCATATAAAGAGTAAGATTAACTTATAAAATATCATATAGATAAGCTTAAACATTTTAGTTGAATCTTTCAGATTCAATAAAATTAATAAATCAGTTATCATAATCCGCTACAAATTAGATTCGTTTAAGCCATAAGTCATCGTGCTTCACAGCATTCACATAACACAGCAACAGGCCAACTGCCTTCTGCTGCTCACGCACACACCTTTACTCTCTTCCTTGCAGCAAACGAGTCATCCTTTTGTGGCCAGCAAAAACAAGCATCTAAAATAGCTGTCATAAGTCACCTCAAATGTTACTGAAAGTAAACAAGATTAAACCCACTGACCAGTAGCAAGTAGATGAAGAGTGGTTGAGCTGTAGCAGATGATGAGCAGATTCAGAAATGACACTGCCTTCTGGCTGCAAATAAACAAGTGCCGTAAAGAAATCCAAGGCATGCTACTGCTTCCAACTAGCAAGTAAAAGCTTTTAGAGCCGAGTTCAGTGGATAGATCAAATACCAGCAATCACTCGGTACAGTGTGCACACTGCTCAGATGCAGGTGGGAGAGATGGGCACAGGATTATGAGTTTCATGTGCAGGCAGTGAATGGATGCATGTGATGTGTTGTGTTTGCTCCTCCACCCAACCTTGAGAGAAAGCATTTGCCGCAGCTCCATGATCGCCAGCTATTATGACTAGTTTGAGCACCACCACCACCTCTTCCTCCGTTGGCCTGATGGTGGAGTACCGGAAGTAGTTCCTTATTATTATGATTCTGTACTGCTTTCTTGCAGTACTTGTTTCCAGTTTCAAAACATTTTAATATGTGCTTCATATTGCCTTATCTAATCTAGTTCGGTTGTGATTTCATGTTCTCTAATTGACTCATTAATTTATGAGCTATGTTCTTACATCTTATTATGAGCCGATTTAACTCAATAATACAGAAAAATGTGTGTGAAATAGACAAGAGAGGGAGAGTTCAAATGTTTGCCAACTCCGAGAACGAGGAGGCAAGAAAGCAGAGAACTTTTTTGCATGCATTGTTATCTCTTCCTTCACTGAATCACACCATAAATCGAGTCCTGGAACACCGTGCAAGACTCCACGGATATCGAAGCACTCGCACATCTCCGAATCTTTCAGAGATCGCTTCAGTCTCGCACTGTCATCATCACATTTCTCCTTCCTTTTTCCCCTCGAAATAAATCATACAGGATGCCTGTTCCGGGCACGGAACTGGAAGAAGCACTCGAGGAATATAAATCCATGCGCATCTTTTCTCTCATCTCCGTTTGCTTTCTCGAGAAGAGAAGCTGAGAAGATTCGCACGGCCGGTGGCGGTGTCTCTCGCAGTGCTCGAGCACATGGAGTTCATGATGGAGTCGAAGCCTCGCAAGCATCGTCTCTTGTATACTGCAAGAAGATTTGCACCTTATGACGTGACAGCAATGAGGAGTATGTCCTTTGGCGAAGGGAATGTTAAGGTCTTTGTCCGAGCCTGATCCTTGTTGGGGTGGGGGGTGGTGTGGTTTAGGGGGTGAAGAGCACGGCATGCGGTAGGCTTCAAAGTCGAGGGCAAGTGATCTCAAAGCAGTCGCTGATGCATGAAGTAGTTTTGTCATCATGTCTACACACCAAATCTCAATCTTGTGCAGTACTTCGACGACTGTACTGTTAGATCGGGCTCGAGTTCACTGTGCAGCACCCGGTTCGCCGTCTTCTTCTTCTCTGAGAACTCGAACTGCACGGATCTTGGTTGGCACACGAAGTCGGTCCGGTGCGTTGGGGAACACCTGAGAAAGAACGTGGGTGGCATGATGACCGAAAGAGGATGCTTCGGGGAAGACGAAGGCCTCCATTGATGACGGCACAGCTCTCTCATCTCGCGCATGTCGCACTGGGACGTGCGCGTGAGAGAGAGAGAGAGAGAGAGAGAGAGAGAGAGAGAGAGAGAGAGAGAGAGAGAGAGAGAAAGTACATCTTGGTGGAGAAGATGGAGATTACCTCCGTGAATGGTACTTCTTCTTCGTGAAATGGCAGATGAGAGCCTCAAAGTTGCATTGGACTGATGTTTTCTTACTACCGATTAATGGGATTTTGGTCGACACATAAAAGGAAGGTTTGGGAAGAGAACATAAACAAGAAAATTACAAACAACATGTTGAAACAAATTAATCAGATTTATCGAGATAAGCATAAAAGAAATCAGAACCATCCTTGGCGACGCAGATCCGAGATTGACAGCTGTCCGGACCAGCGGTTCCGCAGCTGGTCACATCAAACAGCTCGATATGACCCCCAAAAGTTGGAACACATGCGCCCGGTTGGGGCATAGCCGAGTTGGTTCGGCTAACTCATCGATGTGACTCCGCAATCTGATTGCGATCGGGTGGGTCTACTTGGAGCTGGCCCCGCCCGCCGTGCAACTTTAGCATCTCAACCATTTCGCGTACATACGCCGCGTACGTATACAGTCACGGAATCGGCGTCTACAGGTGGCTGTGGTCGTGCGTGTCTCTCTCGCGTACGGGATGCGGCTTTTTTCGGCTACCCGGACGGACGTGATACGTTGACAGCTCCGTTAGACGATGGGCAAAGCAACCAAGGGGTTTGTGGGAACCGTCAAAGGCTGGGAACCCTTCCGCTCAGGTACGTCTCACGGGTACAGGTGGGCCGGACAGGCATCTCGGTACCGGTCGACACCGGACAACTGATCGGCCATGATACCTTCAGGGATGATGGGGAGGCCACATCATCTCTGAACGATAGTCGCCTGGGGGCCAACCGCGGACTGATGGGGCCAAGCACGAACTCTTCCGCGCAATCTCTGCTGTGCGGCTCGCGGCAGCGTCCGGGGGAGCCGCACTCTCACCCTCACTCTCTGGTCGGACGCAGCGGGATCCCTGAACCCTGTTCCAGTTCGGGACACCGGAGTCGCAGCCATTGAGAGAAGGCGAGTTTGTGGTGCCGATGCGTGCCAAGTAGGATTGACCTTTTCCGGGGGTAAAATTTTGGGGTATATGTTCCGTGTTCTCCAAAAAAAAAAAGGCCGGTGTTCTGTTCAGAAACACTAAAAGCGACTTTATTCTGCCCAGAAGGGAAGGCAGCGGCCAGTCGAGAGCTCTAACTTCTCTCACTCGTTTCGTGAGATGAAAGTGAAATGTACTCTCCCTCCCTCTCTCTCCTTTCGAGCTCTTCCCAATCTAACTCGCTTACTGCGGGACTTGACCAGCATTCGGGAATGTTACGGTGAAGGCATCACTCGGTGCCTCGTTCTTCTCTTCTCCAGCGGTCAACACTATTGGCCTTTCATTCAGGATTAGAAGTGCATGCGTCGGTCTTACAATCTTCGAGGAGTGTGGGGGAAGGTCCACCGGATCCCATGCCAGAGAGAGAGAGAGAGAGAGAGCGGTAGAGAGATAAATACAGGTTTTAAGAGGCCCGAGGCCGAGAGTACAAGAGATATAGAAATTATATTGGCGACCAGCAGTAAACCCAGAGGTAAGCATCCATCCTCTCCTTTCCTCTGCGCCTCTTCTCCGCCCCTGACTGGCTCACGTGAAGCCACTCCCGTGCTCAGAGTTCGACGGATTCGCTCGCTTCAGCCACCCGCCAAGACTCATGCGCTCCTTCTCGAAATCCAAGTCCAGAGACCCGAGCTTTCCTTTTCCAGCGGGAGCAATGTCACTCGCACCTGACTTCCTCCTCTTCCTCGTTCCCATGGTGGCAGCAGCCTTCGAACGACCGCATTGAACCACCATTTGCACTCCCCAGCCCCTTCTGCTATGCTGTTATGCTACTTTCTCTCTCGATGGAATCGCAGCCCGTTTCTCCAAGGTGCGATTTTTATCTCTCCTTCCTCCTCCTCTGTTTGTCGTTCTCATTCCTTCGCGCTTCCGCCGCCGGCGACTTCGATGCGCTTCTGGCCTTAAAGTCCTCAATAGATCCTCACGGCTCCCTGCCGTGGCGGCGAGAGTCCGCCTCTGGGCTCTGCGGCGGGTGGAAGGGGGTGAAGGGGTGCTCCCGTGATGGCAGAGTAACCAAGCTGGTGCTCGAATTCCTCAACCTCACCGGGTCATTGAACCGGGAACTCCTCGCTCCTCTCGACCAGCTTCGCGTCCTCAGCTTCAAGTCCAACTCGCTCTCCGGCGACATTCCCGACCTATCCCCGCTTGTCAACCTCAAATCCCTCTTCCTCAACGACAACCAGTTCTCCGGCCGGATCCCGGCCACCCTCGCCGCGCTCCACCGCCTAAAAGTGATCGTACTTTCCGACAACCTTCTCTCCGGCCCCATCCCGACGTCCCTCGCCGGACTCCCACGGCTTTACGCGCTCCTGGTACAAGACAACCGCCTTACGGGGAAGATCCCGGCCTTCAACCAACCCAGTCTCAGCTACCTAAACTTCTCGGGCAACAACCTCTCGGGTGAGATCCCGGCCACCCGCGCCCTCGTCCGCTTTAACCTCTCCTCCTTCCTCGGCAATGCCCACCTCTGCGGAGCTCAAATTGGAGCCCCCTGCACCCAGAAGTTGATCTTTCCGCCGACGTCCCTCAGCCCAGAGACGTCGTTTGGCCACGTAAATGCCTTTCCTCCCTTTCTCCCTCCCACCCACAATAAAAGCAGTAGGCGAAGGATCATAGGCATCGTCGCCGGCTCGGTCGCCGGGGCGGTGTTCCTATCGATTTGCTTGGCTCTCGCGTTGCTATTGGCATGCAAGAGGAAGCTTAGGAGAGTGGTCGAGAGCCGGTCGATCGGAGTCGGATTGGGTGGCCGCAGCAAGCCGGCGGAGGAAGACGGCGGCAGAAGAGGAGAAGGCGGCGGAGACGGAGGAGCAGGAGGCGAAGGGGCGAAAAGCGGGTTCTCATGGGAGGCGGAGGGGATCGGGAAGCTGGTGTTCTGCGGCGGCGTGGGTGAGATGTACAGCCTGGAGGAGCTGCTGCGTGCGTCCGCGGAGACGCTGGGGCGTGGGACGGTGGGGAGCACGTACAAGGCGGTGATGGAGTCCGGGTTCATCGTGACGGTGAAGCGGCTCAAAGAGGCGTCCCGCCCGCCCGCGGACGAATTCCGTCGCCGGATGGAGGACCTCGGCCGGCTACGTCACCCCAATCTGGTGCCCCTCCGCGCCTACTTCCACGCCAAGGAGGAGCGCCTCCTCGTCTACGACTACTTCCCCAATGGCAGCCTCTTCTCCCTCATCCACGGTCAGTTCCCCCGCTCCCTCGGTCCCTCTCTCTCTCTCTCTGCTAAGTTTACGCATAAGTCCCTCGACTTATGTTTTATTATACATATCACCACATAGTAAGAGTGTCGACGACTCATAGAATATGCCCAAGGGTACGCCACAGAAATATGATGCCTATGGATTGCACACGAGATGGTGAATCCCAAGCATAGGCATGCGTGAGTCAATATGGGAACACAACCAGCATTCAATGCTGGATCAAGTTGGCATCAATCAGATGAATTGACGCATCTACTTAACTGGACCGATTGGTGGTTGGCTCACTTTATTTTGAGCAGTCCTACCGCCAGTTGCAACACCTACCATCAATGTGACCACCCCATTAAATGGCCACCGATTGGGCAGAGCAGGGGTTGCTCGATCTTCCCTCGGTGAAAGCTTTACTTCTACTGCTTTCATGAATGAGATTCGCGTTGCAATTTGGAGTTTTGTCGATGGACTCGCCGAATCACAAATGGAATGCTGCCGATAACGGATTTGTGTGCCGCTTTCGACCCAACAGGGGTTGCCCGATTCAAATTGAAACCTGTGTCCGGAGAGGCGGACGTCCCTGATCTGTGGCGGTGGATCCGCCGGCTGCCATCGTCTCATCGTGTTGGAGCTGCGGCGTGGGCAGTGGCAGCCTGACACGGCTCTACCTCGTGTCTTTATGTCAGTACTTGTCTGCCTTGTAGCCTTCCCGTTCAAATTTTGAGATCCAGCGCGTGGCAGCGTGGGTGTCTGTGCCCGGTCAAAACAGTCTCTGTCCTTCTTCGTGACAACTGTTATTGCTGCAGCTCTCTCTCATATTCCCTGTGGCGGGTGGGGGGATCATTAAGTGGCCTGCTCGCATCGAAACACAGGGTGGGACTTCAACCATGATTTAGGTTGGCCCAGGTGGCCAAGCTTTGCCTCCCGCTTCTTGCTGACGAGCCCTTTGATTCCTCTTCTTTTCTTTTCTTGCCGTGTTCTCCATCATACACAGCTTGACCTCCCCCCACCCTGTACTTGTTCCTATGGCCTCCTGGTGTGTGCGGCAGCCAGGGATGGTCACGTGGAGATATCGTCGCATCTGTTTCACGGTAGCTAGCACCGCTTGGGTACATAAAAAACGCAAGAATGGTATGATTTGTGTTACCGTGTTAAGTAGCATGGTGGCGTCGGTTCTGCAGGGTCGCGGCCATCCGGGAGCGGGAAGCCGCTGCACTGGACGTCGTGCTTGAAGATAGCGGAGGACGTGGCCACCGGCCTCCTGTACCTCCACCAGAGCAACCCGCCGGCCGTGCACGCCAACCTCAAGCCCTCCAACGTCCTGCTTGGCCCAGACTTCGAGTCCTGCCTCGCCGACTATGCTCTCATCCCGTCCCTCCTCCTCCTTCCCCCGGCCTCACCCCACGACCTCGCCGCCCCCTCCTCCTCCGCCGCATCCTCCTCCCTCTTCTACCGCGCGCCCGAGTCCCGCCTTCCCAAGCCCTCCTTCACTCCCCTCTCCGACGTCTACAGCTTCGGCGTCCTCCTCCTGGAGCTCCTCACCGGGAAGACCCCCTTCCAGGACCTGGTGGAGGAGCACGGCACCGACATCCCCCGGTGGGTCCGCTCCGTGCGGGAGGAGGAGCGGAACGACTCCGGCGAGGACCCCGGGTCGTCCGGGAACGAGGCATCCGAGGAGAAGCTGACGGCGCTGCTGAACATCGCTGTGGCGTGCGTAGCGGTCGAGGCGGAAAAGCGGCCGCCGATGCGGGAGGTGCTGCGGATGATCAGGGAGGCGCGGGCGGAGGTGATGGTCTCGTCCAACAGCAGCGACCACTCGCCGGGGAGGTGGTCGGACACGGTGCAGAGCTTGCCGAGGGAGCATGGATCGGAGGGCTTCGCGGAGAGGGATTAATGACGACGAAGGGAATAATCTGTGTGGGTGCACGACAGATTCGTGTGCGCAAGCGATTCCTCGAGGATTGAAGTTGTAGCGCTTGTGACTATTGTTTTCCCCCCGAGACATGGAAGAAACTACTGGTTTGTGGTCTAGTCTTTGTTCCACTAGTTTTCCGGCCTTTGTTTCTTTCGTTGCAAGGTCACGATGTATTGTTTTCTTTAAACTTTGAAGGGATAAAAATAATGTTTGATGTTTATCTACAGCTTATCCCAAAGCAGAAATTTGAGATATAAACAATATGATTGATATGTGTCAAAAATAAAATAAAAACTTGTGAGAGATGCTTATGATAGTATTAGATTTACATGAGCACGACCCAAATTGAGGCCACGGGGGCAAAACTCATATTCCGAAAACCAGATCTGAAATGATCTCAATTACATGGAGGCATCCTTCATTTTAAGCCAAAATTCTTGATTAACAAAAGCATGAACTACAACCTCAAACCAGAGAACCATGCATTTACAGGATCTGCACTGAAACTAAAGGGCTTCAAACTGCAGCTACCGAACATTTTTTTGCACATATATGATTTCAAATCAAGACTTCACAGCCTCTTGATGTAGGTTGTTTCTGGACCCACAATCATGGTGGAATGATCATTGTGGTTCTCAACTGAGAGATTTGGATTTATTAAGAGGATGAAATATTCAAGATGCTGCTGAACGAGCCCGAGCTGCAGCTCTTTCCAATGCTCTCGAGCGGTTGGCTTCCATTCGTGCCCTCTGCTCTTCTGTAATCTGACTTTTGCTAGGCGCGGAGACACAACTGGCTGCTTCTTGATTTTGTGACACCGGTTCCTTTGTCGAACATAGCTGATGGTTTACTTCTGAGGCATGCGGATGTTCCTGCTGCAAGGACTCACATGGTTCCTGCAGTTGCAAATGTAGTTTTGAAGCACAGGTGTTAACATCTAGGTGATAAAACCAACTTTGCTTCCTATTGAGACATTTCAAAGCATAAACTTTGTTTTAGCATCTAAGTTTTAACCATATAATTTTGACTAATGAAAGTTGAGCTGAATGAAAGTTTTGAGTACAACTAAACATGTATGAAGCTGCTGGATGAAAGGTATTAGCATGTATGCTAAGCTCAAAACTACCAATACAACGGAGGAAATTATTGTCTAAAGAACTTCCAAACAGTTGACATTGCCACATGCAGACTTGAAACAAAGCTTAAACATCTCTCACAGATCCAATTCTAAAAAGTTATTCATATTAACAAACCATTGATTGCCACAGAAGTTCTTTACTGCAAATCCTATTTAAGACATTACATGGTTGTGCTTGTTCTCTCATTTCCTGCAGCCAGGACGTGCACGTAGTATGCAAATGCTCTTGTTAACTTCACCTAATTCCAGAAACAGAAAATGATCCTAAATTCTGCAATCTATCAATGACAGTTTTAGAACAGCATTTACCATTTGCTTCATAACATTCAAACCAAATATCAGGGATGGTTTACGTTGGTCAGATGTGTGTCAAGTTAATACATACATGAACATGAAACTCTCATCTGAAGCCTGGCCTTTATTTATTCTCTCAAAATTCTAAAACCAAATTGACCCGACATACAACCTAGGTTGTTGGTTCACTAAACTTGACTGCTGTTTTTTGGGGTGCCCCTGTGGGTTTCACAACCCAGAATCAGTTGATGTGCACTCATAACAAGGTGCTAAACCAACGCTCATAACATGTTCTAAATAATAATCATTAAGAAAGAAATAGGAGTGTGCACTCAAAATCGAAAAACATGAATTTATTATGATATCAACAGCATTGCTTATTACACAATGGTCTTGAGGGGAGCCAACGTGAGATGAATGATCAGCGTTCTCAAGCAGTTAAACATCAATCCAGAAGGCTCAGAAAATAAAAATGAAATAGAAGATGACTACGCAGGAAAAATCTTAAATAGTGATTACAACGAAAATTGAGAAAAAAGCCTAACGTGAGTAAAAAGATTCTCAGAAAGAAAATTAGATGGTTAAATGAATTTGCCACAGAAGAAAAGGCTAAATGTATTACTTCAGTAGCTTTGTGGAAAATCTCATCAAACATCTCTTGAATGTGATTGGCTTCATGACTCTCTAAAAATGGATCTACTGCATCAACTGCATCAGCAACTGGATCTTCAAGGACAGGATCATCTGCAATGATCAAGCGTAAAAAGATCAAATGAGATACTCGAAGTCATGCTACAAAACATTGTCTTTGTCTTCTTTCCATGAAACTTGCTACATATATAAAGCCATAAACGACATGTGCTGACATCATAGAGGTGTAACTTAGCATCAGAATGTCAGATCTGCCTGTGGTTTACTAAAGAGGTATAAAATGATGGATCAAGTCATAAATGGGAGCTGATTTCTTACCACAGAAACAAGTTTTCTATCATTCCTTTATTTAGGTGTATTTCAGTCTATACAGGCCAATTAACCTCTGGTTTGCCTCCGTTTGAGGAGGCACGTCAGTTGTAAAAAAATTGCAAGCATAAACTAAGTTTAAAAGAAATGAGATTGTAAGACAAGGTTTATGCAACTCAGATGGAAAGTCCAAGCAGGTATCATGTACCTTGCTCTGTTTCTGGAGCAACTTGTTCAACAAGGGGTTCATGCAGCTTTGTGGGGTCCCCTCCTCTGGCAACTCTCTCATTCAATTCTGAGATGCATCTCTTGTGGAAAAAAAAAACGAGGAATAAAAAAAACTCAGACATGTATTAGTTGAGCAATAATATCTTGGAACAATTAGCTAATTATTCTGATATGATTAGAAAATTCATCTTGAATGGTTTTCTTTGAACTTAGTTTTTGTGATCACTACAAACACTAATATTTTCCTAATATTATAGAGAAAGCAACTATCAAGACCTTATTCATGATAGGAAGCAGAAGAGAACATTGTAACATCATCATGTGAGACATCTCTGAACTAAAAAATAGAAGTTATGTGTGAGATTTGCTGATGCATCTAGCACAACATAGATGGGCATATCAAATTAAGCAAACTGAAAGGATAAAGCTATAATGTTTTGATAGGAGTTTCAGAACATGAGCGCAAAGCAAGAACAGAAGTTTCAAGTGCACCAAAAGATCATTCCTCTTAAAATACTTCAAAAAAAAGTAACCAATTTCAACATCTTTAGCCCTAGACTCCAGAATCATTGTGAACAGGACATCCAACCACAACATAAGAAACAGATTATAGCATATTTACTCCAGGTAACATCATCATCGCTAGTAATGCATCAACTTGAGCTTGTTCAAAGGTACAAAATGTGCTTAGTTGACAGATACTTTTTCCATGCTAACAACAGCTGCAGACTGACTCAAATAAGATCATATGAAGTTAAACTTAGTTAATTCTTAATAGGTTATTTTAAATGAAAACCTGGTCCCTTGGACTATCCACCCTACATAATCAATGACAAGGTATGCACGCTTTATAAATGAAAAGAAAATGCATAATGGCCATGGTGCAGAGTTTAAACATGAAATGAAATATCAACCTAAGGTAACAGTTGGAAGTTCTCATATTTGAAACAAAATACAAGGTTGCACACATGGGAACCAAGATCAACATACAAAGAGGTAAATAACGTCTAGAGTCAACTTCTATCATTACAAAGTTACAACCATGTGTATGAAAGTCAGAAGTTAGATCCCCTTTTTTAACTGTGTTCTCATATTCTGGAATAAGTACATAATGCAAAACTAAATCATATTGTGTTTCTCTTAACTATACAATTCAGACATCATGTACCAGTATGTAGCTTCCAACACAAAAGGTAAGAGAAACATCAGTGACAGTTTACTCATAGATAAACCAGACAGACAATCTATAGCGATTATTCTTTTTTTTATTAAAAACTTTGGATTTGGGAAAATCAGCTTACCCTGATTCGCTTGCTGGTACCAACTTGCTCGACCTTGTGTACAAATTGATCAAAGGAGTAGTAAGGGATCAAACGCGAGTGCCATTGTGCATACAGACCAATCAAGTTACCAAGATCAGCCACCTGGAAGCGAAACACCAATACTAACTGAGAAATCTGATCAAAAGCCAAGAACAGCACTTCTGAACCCTTCTTTAGGGAAAAATCTCCAAACAATTTTCAATCATCGACCGGAATCAAATTGCTTCATGTTACCATTTACAACAAAGCAACCTTATAATTCCGATTACCAACAGCAGCATAAGGAGGATAAGTAAGCGGATTAAAAAAACCCTAGAAATTACGAAAGGGTCAAATCATCAATATATAGAAAGATTAATGGTTGCCATGGGAACTCTCCAAGAGTGAAGGAAAAAGATGCATTATTCAGCATTGAACGGTTAGGATACACTAACGAGATCGGATATGATAGAGAAACTCGAAACCAACAGCAAATGCTACTAATTGGGATGGAAAATCGAGTAGAAAAGGGATTGCAGGCACGATCTATCTGAAAAAGCACCTAGGGAATACGTATTAATCTGTATCAAGACATGAAGAGGTTTACCTCATGGCCGCGCCCATGGTACTTGAAGGCACGAGGGAAATGGCGGAGGACGTAGCCGAGGCCATCGTCCGAGAGCAAGAGATCCGGAGTGAGCTTGGGCCTCGTCCTCGGGGCATTCTTGGCGCTGGTCGCTGCAGCGGCGGAGGGCTTCTCGGGAGGCGGCTGCTGAGACGATCTGGAGGAGAAGGCAGTAGCCTCGAGGCCAGAGCTAGGGTTAGGGTTCCCCGAGGAGGAAGGGCAGTCGCGAGACCAGTGCCCCGGCCTCCCGCACTTGAAGCACCCCGTCGGCGCCGTCCCTCCCTTCCGGTGCCTCTCCATCCGTCTCTCTCTCTCTCTCGCTCTCGCTCTCGCTCTCTCCCCCGCTCCAACTCTTCGAAGGTCTCCTTTTCTACCGGGCTCCTTTGGAGTGCGAAAAAGTGGCGGGAAAAGAAAGCACTGGATCTTTATGTATTCCGCCATCTCGCAAGCACGAAATCTCAAATCAAGTCGTGAAATTACGTTACGCCGATTGGCTAACGACTCAGGACACCCCTCCTGAATCTGCGCAGGTACCTACAATCCGCACACACCCGACGTCTCTCTCTCTCTCTCTCTCACCTGGTTAACCCAAGGAGGCCCCAGCGGCTCGTGGCTTCCTAAGTGGGTAGCTCCGGCGTCTCGATTCTTTACCGTCCTCTTTTTATTATTGACCTTTTTTCAAAAAAGAAATCTTTTATTATTATTCACAATTTCAGTATTACCGATTTTATCTCTTATTTTTTAATCTTAACATCCTCTTATTTTATCCTCATTGTTACGCCATTGTCGCCACCATTGACGTTACTCGTTGTCCTCTCCATTGCCTTTATACTAATGTCATCAACGCTCATGCTCGTCAAGACGAGGAAGTAAAATGAGAAAAAACGGAAGAAGGAAGAAAAATATATTTATATTAATTTTAAAAAAAGTTAAAAATATATAAATGATTTTAAAAATATGATTATAAATTGTAAAAAATCATAACTAATAATCTACGATGAATTTATGAGAAAAACCTTTCATTTTAAAATTTTCACAAAAGTTGTCACTTCTTTATCTTGAATCGATTCCAAAATAACATCCGATCATTTATCTTGAATTGTTTCAAAAGGTGAATCAATCTATATGTATAGATTTTTTTATTGGCTTACAATGTCCTTATCAACATGCCAAAAAAATTATAATTCTATTTAAAAATATTATAATTGAGATAAAAATAATATTTTAATTTCAAACTAAATAAAAGTATATTTATTTTAAAATTTTATAATTATATTAAAAAAATATAACTGCACCAATTCACCATCATTGATAGATCAAATAGAAAGGGTGAGTTTTTTTTTTTTTTACTTGTTAAAAAAAATGAAAGAGATCAATTGGGAAAAGCCCAAAAATATTTATTTTAAAAAAATCGCTTAATATAATAATAATGTTGTTGTTGTGATCGGTATTGTTATCTGCCCAATTTCGAGGTCAACCATTCAATTAATTTTGACCAGATTCTCACGTGCCACGACCACCGTCGGCTAACTGCGCTCGCCTTACGCGGGTCCGGCTTCTTTTCTTGGCCTCTAGGAAGTCGGTTCGCTTTCTTCTCTCCAGGGGGACGGTGTCGATAGTTCTTATCGGAACCCCATCGAAAGAAACGAACAAGAAAAGTTCTCCATTTTCCAATCCAATCAGAGAAGAATCGTCGGTGAGTCCTTCGATCCGATCGCGATCGCGATCGCGATTGCCTTTTCTCCTCTTCCTCTTGGATCCTTCAACTCGATATATAATTTTTCGTCTCCCTTCCCGTTCAATTCCATCGGATCCCCTCTTCTCCTTCCTCCCACCTCTTCTCTTCCAGAAATGGTGGTGGAAGAAGCTGCTACGGCCGCCGTGGTCGATCCCGCAAAGTCGTCGAAGGGAGGAAAGCAGCCACGCAGGGGGGTTGTCTCCCGGCTGTGGAGAGGGATTTTTGGTGCCGACGACGACTTCCAGAAGAAGTTGGAGAACCTCTCCAACGAGGAGGCATCGGTCCATGCGAGGTTGAAGAGAAGGGCTAAGTCGTCGCGGAAGATGACCAGGAATATCATAGTATCCTCCGTGATTCTCGAGGTGAAACATTGCCCTTTTTTCTTGCCAACTCCTTCAACTGGAATGGATTGATGTGTTTAAAATAAGATTTTTCCTCTCTTTTCATTGTTCATTGTCAAGTGGCTTCGATAAGTTGGGTACCAAAGGGGGGCAAAAAAAAAGGTCCTGGAGGTTATGTTTAAAACAAGGAAGAAAGTTGTATTCTCTGACGAATTGGAAAATAAGTTTAGAAGAGATGCATTGATTAACTTTGCAACGTGCACAAGTAGCCTAGTTATTAATTATTAAGTGAAATAAATTAGAAAGTGAAGAGATTGCTTTCAGTTTAACTCAATAGATTCTGATGACGAAAACAAAACCCAAAAAAAAATCATAATAATATAGAAGATTTAGTTCTAATTGTAGGGTAATCTTATACATTGTTGAACTTCTTAGTTAGTATAACCATCAACTCCAATTTTCTTATACTCGGTCTTAATTCGGTTTGTTGTGGTTGTTGGTTCCTGACTATGATGTTTCCCTACTTAGGTCACTTTCCCCTCCTATTTTCATGATAAATAAATAGTCATCTATGGTTGCTGACTAGCTGGCCTTATCAATATATTTCCAAAGTTTCCAGCCTTGTTAATTGTCTGTGTCAACTTTGTGGACAATTTTCTGCGGTATCTGCCTGCTATGCTACGACATTGATTCTTGATGCAAGTCAAAAGTCCCTTTCTCTTATATTTTTCATATTTTCGCTCAACATCATATAGAAGATGACCACAGTTTTCTATCTTGATGTTTCACCTTAGGATGTTCCTGTCTAGAGTGACAACACAATCTGCTCCTGTAAACCAGCAACTATTTCTTAGGCAGTCGACTGCTTTACAAACTTATCACATGTTGTCTTGTGAAATAATACAAAGTCAACTCTCATAGTCTGAGAATTTTCATGTTTGACTTGCTGTTGCATTGGGTTATATATACGTTGGAAGTTGTTGATGATACATATTGGATTTATTTGTTGATTTAGTCTGGTGCGGGGAATTCCTGTCAACATCGGTAACCCTTGGCATGTATTTTTCTTTTTGGCTTAACGAATTACTTGGCTACTGACTTAAGAAAAACAATTTCAAGTTTGATCTTGGTTTCTGAAAGCAGCTACTTCTTACCAGGTGGTAGCCGTGACTTGTGCTATAGTCACTACAAGATCAGAGGATTTGGATTGGAAGATGAGGGCCATTCGTGTATTGCCCATGTTTGTATTACCTGGCTTGTCAACTATTATCTACTCCGCACTTGTAAGCTTCACAAGAATGCGTAAATATCAAACTCTTCACCAGCTATTATTAATATAATAGTTTATTCCATTTGCTCCATACTTTTGTATGAGTCACCCGATATTAGATAATCTTATAGTATAATATTTCATTTCTCTATCTTTATGGTTTACATATGTGTTAGTCCATTCTGTAAAAGTACTTTGGTTTATGCTTTCTAAAATTGTGGGTAATTGATCTCGATTCCCTTTCAATTATCTTAGTATACAGATATTGCAAATAGTTTGAGTGAACTACTTGCACAAGGAGACTATCTTTTATGAGTAAAATATATTTCCATCTGAGACAATCGATTAAAGCTCATTAGCCAAAAGATATCCATGCAGTCAAGCCCAAGCTGTTGGGACATTATGGCTATTGTAGTAATTGCTGTTGTACAATTGATTGAAGCCAAAAGTTGTAGCTATAAGCATCACTCGGTTCCCCATGGAAAATAGCAATTTAATCTATTCTAAATGATATCATACAGTTTGGTTTTCACCAATTATATTTCATTCACAATGTCTTGTTTATTTTGAAAAGCTTTGTTGCTTAATAATCTCATTCAGAATGGGCCCACATGCCCATCCTGAAATTCTATTTTTCATAAGACTGGTTAAAACAGTCTACAGATGGTTAGCCATTTAGACCATGAACAGGAGATGATGCACAAATTTTGTACTCTGAGAGGAAGTTGGATATTAAGGGATACATAACTATTAGTTTCTAGGTCATTGTAATAGAGTTTGAATGTCATCATAAGAGTAGATTTCCTTGGCAAAAAAATGTGCAGAAGAGACAATATGCAACAGTGATTGTAGCTTCTAAATGTTTCAAGCCTTGTGATTGTTTTATGATGTAATTGGTTAGGTCAAGTAAATTAAAAAGATTTTCTATTTGCATATTAAAATGAGATGTATGACATTGATTTTCAGAATTTTCATCTGAATTAGTTGATGTGCTGCACAGTTCATGTAAATTTCTTTTATATGACCTCCTTAATTTATATGTTAGAGGAGTTCTGCTTTTTATTGTGTGATCTGTCATTACTTTTGGAAGGAAGCAGAGTTTGGGTGCTTCATTAACATTTTTTTCGTTTCTGTTTGTAACTGTGGTTGCTAGATTAGTTTAGCATCACATGTTTGTCTCATCGCTCTGGTTTTCTTCTCTTCAATTTTCATTATCTTCCTTTTCTTTAACAAATTTGCAGGATAGTTACTCTACTCCCACCTAAAAAGGTGTAATATAATTCATGTTGCAGTTGTGGCATTGTCATGCCCAATATCAATATGCTTTATCCATACTTGTGGACGCCTGTTATTACACATTGCTGCTTGTTGAACTGAGTGCAAATATGTAGTAGATTTCTGTTTTTTGATATTTGTGCATCAGGACATTATACTTTCTTTTCTACAGTTGATGATAAGGACCAGAAAACCCTCGAAAGGCTTCGTGCTGAGAGGCGAGCAAAAATTGATGAGCTCAAGGAGAAAACAAATTATTACAACACACAACAACTTATTCAGGTTTGTTCTTGATATCTCTGTTACCCTTGCACACTTGCTTTCACTCTCTTATATTGCTTTTCAGCTGTTGTGTTAAACATGTTGTGGGGTAAAATCATGGCCCACTTTTATGGTGTACTTTGTTCATTTTATCGAACTTATACTCCATGTCTTCCTTAATTGTGCTGCTTGCTGGCATTTTTTAAAGGTTGTTTAAGTGTGTATACCATTGACTGAACTTTTGAACCAGAGGTATGATCTTGATCCTGCTGCAAAGGCGGCGGCGGCAACTGTTCTGGCATCTAAGCTTGGGGCAGATTCTGGCTTGACAGTCCATGTGGGCGATGAATCTACTTTAAGCACACTCGGTAAAAGCAATGATGTTGAGCTGGTGCAGTCTTCTGGGCTGCGTAACAGGAAACCGATGCATAGGAGAGGTCATAGCACCGGGAGCAGCACATCTCAGATCATCGACAAAACACTTAATGAGTATGTTGACGATACCCAAGAAATTGGTTCTCCTAATCAGAGGGTTGTTGAACACTTCAGAGGTACAGCCTTCGACGATGGAGGTTGGCTTGCTCGGATAGCAGCCCTGCTCGTGGGAGAGGATCCAACTCAGTGCTACGCACTGATATGTGCCCACTGCCACATGCATAACGGTGGGTAGAGCGATGCCCATTACTTTTTCTAACTGGTTTTCTCAAAACTTACGGATGGAGTATATATGCAGGACTAGCTAAAAAAGAGGATTTTGCATACATAACATATTACTGTCCGCACTGTCATGTGTTGAATGGAGGGTCAAGACACTCAGAGGAAGAATTGGGATCCAGTTCAGGGAAGGACACACCTACCTCTTCACTAGATGGTGATGCTATAAGTCGTAGCAAGAACAATGCAAACTCGATTACCAGAAATGCTGTTGTGAGCAGCTTAGCAACCGTAGAAGAGATTCCTGGTGGAGCAACTGATGAGAACGTGCTTGATAAGCATGGTAGTGGCAGTCCTGCTTCAGCACAAGAGATTCCTGAGGAGGTTGATGAGAAGGAGCTTGGTGAACATTCTAGTTGAAGCTTAGGATCGCTGTTTGAATCGGTTGCTGTGTGATGACAGTGTAGTCAGGGTTTCTTTCATGTGTATATGATTAAGACAGGTGTTTTCACCTGTTAGTAGATGCGTGTACTGTAATAATACCGATTTGTTGATGCCTATTTGATGAAATTATAATGTTTGATTAACTTTTGGAAACTAATTATCTGTTTTCAATTTTTTTCATTCATCTAAAAAAAAAAGCAAATTCTCAAAAAAAATCTTAAGTTTTCTTCTCTTTTTCGTGTAGAGTGATCCCTATTTAATTTATTTCTGCACAGGATTTTTATATTTTTAAAAGATAATATTACTCATGACCTTCATCTTGTCAAACTTTGACTTGTTGTGATTGTCTTTGTTTCTCATTGTCATTGTTGTGGCACTCTCCTTCATCGAAGGCACTCTCCTCTATCTTTGTTACAATTTACGTCGTCGTCGTTATTTCCCTCATCACCTCCATCTCAAATGACTTCTACCGTGTCATTTTTGAGGAGGCCATCATTTGCCTCTTAGGTTTGGGACTTTTCATGTTGAAGAAAAGAGAGTAATGCTTGTCACAATGGGCTACTTAGAGGAGAGAGGAGAAGCCCCACTGTTATCACCTCCTTCCCCTATGTCGAGATCAAAGTTTGCAAAATGTGAGGGATTAATGATTGATGTGATGAAAGTTGACAAACGAAAATAATACTATGGTTGCCTCCTTGCCCTTCGTTGTGGTCAATAGTTGGTGTGGTAGATGACGATAAGATCTCCTAATGAGATAGAGGTGACAGAGATGACACCATCGTTGTCTTATTGCACTCAGCCTCGATATTATCGGACAATGGTGAGACAAATATGATGATTGACAAGATAAATATCAGAGGTAATTTTACTTTTTTTTAAAATAAAAAATGTTTTACCAAAATAAAGTGAAAAGATGCTATGTGAAAAAAAAATAATTGAAAACTAAGAAATTTTTTTTTAATGAATTTACCCTAAAAGAATTGGAGAAGAAGCCAACTTTTGTTTCTCGAGCCTTCCATGGATGCTGATTATAAGGTTGACTCGTCCCACTTTCACAGATATCAGGAGAAACAAATCTGTAGCAGGCAAACGAGCCACGGCCAGAGACGACGAACAAAAGGGAAACGAAGACACGCCTACCATAAAAGTTATTTACACAGAATTTAATTTTCTACCGCATTTTTAGTGGCCTCCTCCTCTCTAAACCCTTGCATAAATCCCGGGGGCACCCCCGGTTCTGTTCCGGTCCTTTCTCACGAGTTGCTTATCCTCTTGCGAAAGCCCTTTACCTCGAACCATTCATATCAGGTCTTCGGCTACGGCGGGCTTCTTCTTCTTGTCATGGCTCTTAGCGGCAGAGTTGGAGCATCATGCCTTGCTCTCAACTTCTGCAACCCGGTCCCTTCGGCTCCCCCCGTTTCTACCATGCCCATGCCGTCTAAGAGAACCAAGCCGAGGGATGTGATGGCGTTGGTCGCCGCTGCGACCAGCGGCGGGTTGGGGTCGTCGAGGGGAGGAGCCGGGCTTTTGGAACGCCCCTCCTTCGACCAGTCCCAGTTCGACCCCCTCCCCGAAGCCCAAGAAGGTAACTAACTTTCCTCGTCGATTAAACCATTCACTGGGTCCATCTGCCCTAAAACACTGATCTTTTGTGTCCGCAGGTGGAGACATCGGCAGGCTTGCGTCGAGGAAAGGCCTGGGAAGCGGAGACAGCTACAAAGTTCTGCTCATTGATGATCCACGCCACACGGAGAAGCTAGGTATGCGTACCATCTATATCTGGACGCCACTTCTTCCTCTCAAGGGCTAAGACGACGGGGCCCAAAATATGATTTTGACATTGACCTGTAGCACCAAATTGCCTCCGTTTTGGTTCCTCGAATTCTGAAGCTTCTTCCTCTACAATTTTGCAGTGGAAAATGTTCTGCCACAAGTTGTGCCATCCATTACAGCCGACGGTGCGAGACAAGTATTTCGCGAGTCTCGGCAACTGGGTGTCGCAGTGGTTATTGTTACTGTTAAGGTATCCTTATATTAAGCATTAAGGAAGAAGAGATCTTGCCTTGTGATTCTGACATGCTGATGCCATGCGATTGAGCAGGAGCACGCGGAGTTCTACGCGCAGATGATGGTACGCCGTGGGTTGCGTTGCGCGATAGAACCCGATTCCAACCTGGAAGCATGAGGAACAATAACGCAACCTCGCAGGAGTTCTGTCGAGCATAAAGCGTTCGATTTTGTCAGAGCGGAGTCATTTAATCACTTTTTTTTCCCTAGTTTTTTTATGCATGACAAACTTCATTATTGTTGAAATCAGAGAATGCATGTTATGTAATGCATGAATGGAAGGAGTAGTTCATCTAATGGTCGACCTGAAGCACCCTTTTAAGTGCAATCGTCACTGTAGCAGCTCTTGCTTAGCTTTGTCGATCGCAGATAACTGATGCATATGAGAAGACTTGAGCACCTGCTGGTTCGCTCCAGATAAATATCAACACCTAAAACTTGAAGCGTCGATCCTGTTAGATGGGGAACAGTCAATATCACAAGATTGCTGCTAGCTATGCACTGCTGCGATACGTTCATGGTTCATAGATCTCCAAAAAGTGCTATAATACACTGCTAAGTTAGTTCAAAAGTTGGCCAGAACCTATAACCCCGACGATAACTGGTGGTGATTGAGATCTTGAGCTGAAAACACACATGGAAGCGTTGCATGTGATCTACAGTTTCCAATCGATGGGAGAAAGGCCAAGTTTCTCCAGTGCCCGATTTGTCCCAGAAAAATGCCTGTAAAATAAGAACTCACCATCAGAGAAGAAAATTCAAGTTGTATACCGAGCGAGCAGCTGCATATTAACAGGATAGCCTGAGCTATAATGCTCACACCCGAGACAAGAATCTTTTACTGTATGCTTAAAGGAACTTCGTTAGCATCGGTCATTAGAATAGGAAACAACCTGCATCCGAAGAACCCTCTGTTAGCAGAAAGGCCAGAAGGATGAGCAGCCCTCAAAATGCGATGTTTTGACCCATCAATCAGTCTGCAACAAGCAACATAATAACCATAATTCAAATGGAAGTGCAACATCAACAGCTAATTTTTGCATGTCATATCCAATAATCCGAGAGTTATGTTGCTTACACAGAGAAGCTGTTTCTTTGTTGTTGTTTGGCAATGTTGTCCAATTTTTAATCATTTTAACCAGAAGGCATAAACCAGGTCAAACCATACTAGACCAAGCAAAATATATACGTATACAAGCCCAGAAAAATTGGAATAAAAAGAATTTACCTTGATTTTTCTTGAGCAGAATTTCCCCACAGAAGGAAAACAACTCCTGATTTCTTCTGTGATATTGTTCGAATGATAGCATCAGTAAATGGCTCCCACCCCTTTTTGGCATGTGAATTAGCTTGATGATTCCTAACTGATAAGGGAAATATGTTAAATTAAAAAAATAAAATAAAATAGTTGGACAAGCTAAAGCAACCTCCAAGCATTTTTGTTGGACTAGATAGTACCATTTGCCTAGTTATCAGTAATCTAATAACCTACTGTTTGCTAGCAATGAAATTGAAGCCACGGATTAGGAAAAAAATAAATTAATGTCTTTTATGTTAACATTTCATTATTGCGACCAGTCCCAAATTCTTCTACCAACAAACCCTTCGCTTAAAACAGAAAGGCAAAGAGCAGAACCAAATTGCACTATTAAGCAAACTCCAGAACAGCTATCGTTGACATGGTTGAGTTAACCTTTATACAATCCAAAAATTAGCTTATATATATCACAGATAACCTCATCAAAATAAGTTAATTTCTTCAACCATTTAGGAAGAGATGCTGAATATTTAATAGCCATAACCAGTACCAAATTGCAAGAAGATAATAACTCCATAAAATTTCAACTTCACATCATCTGTCGCTAGATTAATGTAGCATATTCCACAGACTAGCAGCACAGAAAAACAATAAATAATCAGTCAAGATGCTAACAGAGGAAGAAAACATACCAGTGAGGACAGCATTGAGCAAAAGAACACCCTACATTAATATCCAACATCAGTTCAAAAGACAAAAACAAGCAAATAAGCAGAATCAGTTAATTTTGGATATCCAATATCAATCATGAAACACGAGATTTCAGATACTAGAATGTTTTAATTCAATATTGTGAAAATTAAATTTTTTATGGCAAAATTGTTACTATTATTTCATGAAACATCAGTTAAGAAAGTTGTTAATCAACAAAATAAATTCCAAAATGATCATAATAATATCATTTTTTTATACAGAAATTATTGGAAAAAAATTCTTGAGATGATATAATCAGTAGTCCAACTATATTATCAACCCTTTTTCCAATAATACTAGAGGAGATTGAATAAAATTTACAGAAAAATAGAGAAATATAAGAAAAAGGCAACATAAACCTCTTTAGAGGTCCTGACAGCAATGCATGTTAAGTTAGTCATGCCATAAAAGATGGTTTATCTTGTCCCTCGAGGCTAGATCTGCATTTAATATCTCCCATCTAACAATAGCATGATTGGTGATAACTTGGTTGATACCATTAAAAATTATCAATTCAGCATGAGTAAAAAAGACTTCAAAGAAGAAGATTGCTCTGATCCATGAGATGTGATATTTATGATTCACACTTAAGAAGCAACAGATCACTGACTTAAAATATATTCACATGTGCAAAATGCCTTTCTCAAAATATGAGAACAGCATATTATGCAACAAATGGCATGATATATGTCTAAACAATTCTGTGATTTTGTCTACCTGTACAGCCCATCTTTCCAGATTTCCATGCAATGGCACAGAATGCCCTAGATCTTCTTTAACTTCCTTAAAAATGTTGACTAAGCTGGAAGGAATCTTGACCCCATCTGGTACCGAGAAAGCAAGACCCATGGCTTGACCAGGTCCATGATATGGATCCTGTAAGATAAGTATCTATTCAAGTTTATGCTTACCAGAATATATGCATTACAGAAGAGAAATTTTTGATAAGTGGGAAGAGGAATTCAAAGTAACTATGGGACAAACATACTGACATCAAATATGCAGAAGGTAGCATTCAAGCTTATGCTTGGATAAAAGAAAGTATTCTCGATATAGGAGTTGATAAATTTCCTTCATTATTCTTTTCAACTAAAGTCTTGCTGAATTTTTTTATCTGTCAAGCAGGCTTTAAAATCCATTTTTTTCTGTTTGTCCCTGTCCATCTAATATTGGCACAATAATGAGCTAAATTAACATGAGATTTGAGATATCCTTGGATATTTATGGTATTCAGCATGTCTTACTGTAACCATGACAGGAATCGAAAGAGCTTAAGTATAATCTAGTGTTCTATCATTATTCTTATTCAATGAAGATGGCATGGAATATCCAATCTAGAACACTAGATATATCCAAAAATATGACTTCAAGTAGAAAATTAGAAATTACAAGTAAAAGAACAAGATCTAAGTTACACTTTCTAAAAGTGATTGTATGGAATAGATAAAGAGAAGTGATGATGCAGGAGAATGTAAAGGACTGTAATGTATGGCAATAGCTTGCACCTAGAAAATCCTAATACCTTTCTCTAGAGCAAACTACGTAAAAATTCTGTGACAACAGGACACACTGACATTTCTGAACTAACAAAATGCAACATCGAACCGGCTCCCTTCTCCAAAGGAGGGCACAAAATACATCCTTCTTAAAGAAAAGTGAGAGAGTCATTGCAAATACCAAGGGCGAGATGCAAAGGGGAAATATACCTGTCCGATGATCACAACCTTCACTTGATCAAAAGGAGTCAAATGGAGAGCATTAAATATAAGGTATGGCGGAGGGTAGATCGGAACATTCCCTCGCGCCTCCCGCTCCACAAACCTACAAAGATTTTTAGCGTATGGTTTCTGAAGCTCCCCTGGGAGAGCCTCCAACCAGCTTTCCTCCACCAAAAGCTCCTCCAGCTTCACATAATCCATCCCTTCGGCTGGCATTGCCCATGCAATCAGCAACCACTCGTGAAACAAACCAAAAGGAGCTGTAAACCCTAACAAAGTTCCGAGTACCTTTGGCCTTCTCGACTCTTTCTCTGCAGATCCGGAGGTTTCGCTTCGAACGCGCAAGGGCCTTGTTGATCTCGATCCGCTGCTTCTGCTCTGGGGTGAGGGAGGGGGCGGCAGCGGCAGCAGACTCCGACGCGGGGTCGCGGCGGGCGGGGGAGGCCTTACGGAGTGGGGAGACGGGGGAATGGGGGATTAGGGCGTCGGGGGGTTCGGAGGGAGAGAGGGGGCGGAGCCGCTTCGCGGCATGGAAGAGCTCGTCAAGGTTTTTGGCGGACGAAGACATTTTTTGCCCTTCTCCTTTGTCTCCCATTCTTTCTTTTGGTTGGGTAGGTCGGCGCGGCCAATTATAGACGACGATGCCCGGCGGACGTCGTTTTGGCGGGAGGTGCGCAACGTTGCCTCCCGTGCCGTGCTAGGGATTTGAATTGGACGTATATATTAATTATATATGCGTACTACATATTGGAGATTACAAATCAACTCGATCATTCGTGGAAAATGTAAACCGAGCTCGAGTCCAGATTGAGCCACATTTAATCCACCTATATATATATATATTTATATATATATATATATAAATATAATATCACGCTTTACTTGGAACGGCCGCGCTCGAGTTGCCGCCGCCTGCTGCCGTGTTCGTCCCCATGGCCGCGCCGACAGGCTCGATTCGAGCCTCCTCCTCTAAGATTTCTCGTTTCTCCTTCCAGGTCGTCCGCGAGCTATCGAAGGAAACTTGTATGGTAGTTCCTTTTTCTCCCCCTTAGACGGAGATAATGGGTTTCGAGCGATCCGGTAAAGCCGCTGGAGAGAATTGTGGGTCGATTGCAGGTGGTCTGGGAGTCTTCAATCAACTGAAGTCCTTCGAGCATTCGCCAGTCCTGCAATCTGGTATCGTGGCTGTCCAGGTTCGATTCATTTGTTTCTCTTGTAGAATGTCGTCGTTCCCTATGTGGTTAGTGTTATCATTGATTGAATTGTCTTGATTTACATGACGAGGAAAGTTGCAATATATTCATCAGGCATGTTATAATTCCCTACTCTATCTTGTGAAAACTTATTTAGCAACATTCTCCCTTTAATGTCAGGGGTTGATGTTGAAATTTTTGTTTCAACAGCCACAGAAAGGGAAGTTTCAGCTGAGATTGGGACAAAGTGAGCCCATATATGATGCAATCAAGATGATTCAAAATTCTTCATCTGGCCAATCCTATATCGAGCCTGTAAACGTACAGTAGAAGGTAATATGTCATATTTCATCACCAAATATAGCTTTTTTGAAGTTTTTTCTTGTCATAAACAAGTTTATCATCATAGACTACTTTTTAATTTTTTTCTTTCACGCATGACTTGCATAGGCGTGCTATGTCTTTTATGTTACATTGCACAGCGAGACAAACTTTGATTCTCCTAAGATGAAAGGAATGTTTTCCTTGAAATCTCATATTCTTATGATATCATCAGTTAGTTAAATTATTTGTTGTTTGTTATATAAGTGCATGGATGCATTAAATTCCATTTCTTTTTAATGAAGTGTCATCTTTATTCGTTTAGTTGATTTTGCTGATTTGATGGTGATCTATAAGGATTTACAATTTAGACAAATATAGTTTCCAACAGGTTGCCTTTCTTTTTTATTTTTTAAGGCATTTATTTTCCTTTTGCCGTTCAGATCATGAATATTGTTCTTATATTATAAGCCAACTCTTAATGATCAATCAGGCCATTGTCTCTAGGATCTTAGAATCCAATGGTATTGATCTTGGAATCTGAATCAAGGTTACCCAAAGAATGCCGGGGCACATTGTTGGAATAATACCACAGTAGCTTCTAGACCAATGAAATGCGACATTCCCTACATGATAAAACTCCATCCTATCTGTGCCCTGCATGTGGTTCAATTAACATTTTGGGATTTCATATATTAGAATCACATATCTGTTGCTGATTAGCACAGGTGCACAAAAGCAATCTCTGTTTTTCTGGGGGATCATTGAGAGTAAAGAAAATTTTGGCTTCTCAAGTTGAGGAGATTGACACTTTGGTGAGAAAATTTATATTCTGCCGGAACAATAGTTGTGTGTGGATTTTTGAGATTTAGTCCTTGTATTACTGTCCTAGGACGTCACTTTTTTTACTTCCGTCCATGCTGATATTCTTCATTTGTATCTTCTATATTTGATATTTGTTTATAATATGATGTGACGGGCCTCTTCCGGTTGATAAAATCTCGTGGAACTTGGTATTACAATGACCAATGAACTGATAGGTTAACTTTCTTGCATCAGGTCATCAAGGAAACTGGTGACAGGTTCCGAGAAATCATTCTCACACTTGGAGATGGAACATCTCCGTCCGAGGTATGTCGAATATAACTAGTTGTGACAATTGGTCTGATACATAGGTAGAAAACTTTGTGTTCTGTGATTTCTCTGTGGCCATATGCCTACTTCTTGCATTTGTTATGATTGATCCCCGCTTGTTCTCTTGATTTCTGTAAAAAGTGCTATCGAGCTGCTAAACAACTTTGAACCTCTTTCTTTAATGACTTGAAACTAAAACATCTTTGAAGTTGAATTACTCTTCGATCGTATTTGTCTGACAGATCGGTTTGTTGCTTTCTCCGATTAGTTGATCATTTTGTCGTAAAAAGCGAATGCTGTTGAATGTGTCCTTTGTTTGAGTTGTATCAATTGTGTGTCCTGATTTCTTCATGGTATTAATGCTGGGTCCTTGTGGAATTCCGAGGGCGTGAACCTTCCATGCTTAGGCACCAAGATACGAGTGGTGTGAATCCATGAGATTTTGAGGATGGCATTGAGGGCGGGGAAGAGCCGGATGATGGGATTTTGAGAATGGCACTGGTTGAATGTGTAACCAGTAAATTCATGGGTTTCATGTGGGCTACTACATAGACACCCACACTAACAACTTTGAACCTCTTTCTTTAATGACTTGAAACTAAAACATCTTTGAAGTTGAATTACTCTTGGATCGTATTTGTCTGACAGATTGGTTTGTTGCTTTCTCCGATTAGTTGATCATTCTGCCGTAAAAAGTGAATGCTGTTGAATGTGTCCTTTGTTTGAGTTGTATCAATTGTGTGTCCTGATTTCTTCATGGTATTAATGCTGAGTCCTTGTGGAATTCCGATGGCGTGAACCTTCCATGCTTAGGCACCATGATATGAGTGGTGTGAATCCATGAGATTTTGAGGATGGCACTGAGGGCGGGGAAGAGCCGAATGATGGGATTTTGAGAATGGCACTGGTTGAATGTGTAACCAATAAATCCATCAGTTTCATGTGGGCTACTACATAGACACCCACACTAACATATTTCTCAGTCAGCCTGCCATGCCTTCCGGCCACTCCGGCCGAGCGCTCATCCTGTACACAACAATTGGATCGTCAATTCGACAGTTTTACTACCCACTTTACTCTCCTCCCTTCTGACTTCTTATACTAGTCGAAGTGATCGATTTTGTTTCCAAACGTCTCTTGTTATGATCTTGTATTTGAACCAGTAATCTCTCGGTTGACTCTTTTATCATTTTTGATGGCATGACAATATTCTCCATATGAACCACTAATCTCTCGATTGACTATTTATCAGTTTCGGTGACATGATAATATTCTCCGTATTACCTACAATTATGTGTTGAATCTTGGAAGAAGTCTAATATTCCTCGTATTACCAAGAAAAATATTTTCTTTGTTAGCAAAATGATTAGGGGTCAACGGACTATAAAAGATGAATGAGGGGACTATCTATCCAATCGAACACTCTATTTGTATTAGTCCAGGGAGAGTTAATTTGAGTGTTGAAGAAATTATGTTGGAGAATTATTCTCAACATCAGTCTTCATGCAAGAGTAAAATAGCTTGGGTCTTTGGGTCTAACACCATATTGAGTCCCTTTGGTACTTACGACGATGTTAGTTCTCATGGTATAAGTTGAGTCTAATCATCTCATTCGGTTCAAATGTGATCATGGATGTAAGGCAATAAGACCTAGTAGATTTTGTTAGGTAATATGTGGTGTCAATGACATGGTTTGATATTTTTTTGTCCAAACGGTGTGCTCTTATTTAACATAGCATGTCCATCCCACTTGAAAGTCTTTTTTTGTCCAAAAAGAAGAATAAATATTATAATAAATCTAATTTTTAAAATATAAATATAATTTTTATCTAAAAAGTTGTCAGTACATTTCATGTATAGAAAAGACAATTGTAGAACCCATCATATATATATAAATATAAATATAAAAATATATATATATATTTATATGTGCACTATGAAGAAAACTGTTGCATATGGATCATAAACATATGTTATATTTTAATCCGAATTTGTACAAAGCAAGTTGACATTATATTTTAATCCGAAGAATCTTGAGCGTGAGAATATGAAATACTGATTAAGTTAGGAATCAAAACGCAAAAAAAAAAAAAAACAATCACTCTATTTGCCAATCCAGTTGTTACTTAAATATGAAAATAATTAGGGATTAAAATGCATAAAAGACAAGTTTAATCTGAAGAAATGTAATGGTTATTATGAAAAATACGATAGGTTAGGGGTCAAATCGCAAAGAGATGAACCATTGGGTCTGTGACTTCAGAGGGGTTTTACGAAAATACGAAAATGTGAGCGCTTAAATACATAGAAAAGTAGCATTTCACTTCCGTTGGCGCCCGCTCGGTCGTCAGCCCACCGAGGATAAACCCCCTTTTCTCCCCCTTTCCTTTTCCCAACTCTCTCTCTCTCTCTCTCTCTCTCTATACTAACCATTGTTTCCCTTCTTCCTTCATCGTCTTCAGAGCTCGAATGCGAATCCGGATCGAATTGTGGGAGGGAAAGGGAGAAGGATTCGATCATACATGGGATCCGCCTCCATCGATGACCAGTGGACCGACTGCAGCGGATCCGATGGCAAGCTTCGCTGCGCCATCGAGAGCTTTTGCGACACGGATCCCACACTGCTGGGTGCGAGATTTTTTTTTTTATCGGATTGCCTTGAAGTGGATTTTCATATTGTTTGTTGGAATATTGATGGGTGTGGAACGGAAAATGTTTAACAGGGTGGGCATCGAGGAGGCTTCTACTGATATATGTGGCGTTGAGCAGATCAGCTCGAGGAAGAGGTTGGTGTTCTCTTGATCTTGATTCTGATGCAACTGCTCTGACAAAAAGCTTGTTAATCGAATCGATTCATCGATCATTGACATTTCCTCTCCGTTTTGCGGGTTGGGATGGATTATGTGCAGTTAAAATTTATGATTCCTATCTATTGTTTGATTTGTATCCTTGCAACTGAACTAGGAGGTTTCTTGGAATTCGCGGTCAATAGAGTAAAAGGGAGAAAATCTTGAGAGACATCATCCTATTTGAATAAAATTTTCTTATCTAACGAAGACATGTGTTGACATGAAAAGAAAAATGGGTAGAAAATTGATGTTCAATCGAAATAGCTATCAATGTAGAATTAGTGTATCACGTGTTAGGGAACCGACGTGGCCATCGGGTGATGCATTGGGTTGGCTTGGTTCAGTCGTCAAAATCTTGGAGTGTCTTGCCCTGTCCGTCGTTGATGTAAGGTCCCAAGGTGATAAGGGCTTTGTACCTGCAAAGGCTTGGGTCGGGTGTAATCTCAACCTCGCCTCTCACCCCCCCCCAGGCGGGAGGCTTTTATAGGCGTGTCCGAGGTTAGTTTTGCGTACCTGAGTTCGGATGATCCAGATGGTCATCAACATGTATAGGGCGACGTTGTACGGGATGGCTTCATGCAACGTCGTCAGGTCGGGACTCCGTATGGCGCCGTTCCGAACTCCTCGAAATGGACCACTCCGTGCAGCGTCGCCCTGGGCTTTCGGGAACGGACTATCTTGTATGGCTCCGAGTGATGCAGAAGCGTTGTCACGTCCGACCCAAGGTGGCGGATCGGACGTGACGTCCTGTGTGAGGCGTACCTTCGTGCTGATGTGTTTGCTGACTGTTGTCACATGGATAATGCTAGGATATTTTCAATCAACATGGAAAGCTAGACTGGAGTTCAAGGTGTTGGATCATTAAATAATTTATTTTTCTACTGTCCCTAATGGCATCCATATATGAAGAAACTAAAGAACTTAAAGGAATTTTCCATCTGCAACATGTTTGTTTTAACTTTGTTAGCTGAGCCATATACTTGTTTGAAGCATTTATTGCTGTTACGATCGATTTTGATAGAAATCAAAATCATTTTGCCAACTAATAGTCTCGTTGCACAATGCTGGAGAATCGATACAATATTAACATAGTTCAATAAATCCTATTTACATGAAAGATATTTTTACTCAAGTATGATTTTCTTATAAATTATTTTACATAAATTTTAAAAAAATTATATCCTTTTCTCTCATTCTCTATCGAAACTCGGTATTCTCTTTAATACCTTAGAGAGAAACTCATAAACATAAAAAAAATATTTCTCATATTTTGCTCTTCTCTCGCAAACATCTAAAGATACATGAGATATTTATAGAAAAATTAAATCATAATTACTTCGATTTTCTTCTATCACGAGAATTTTTTTTAATCAAATCAAATATTTGATTTAGAAATCAATTTTTATTTCCTTACTTGTTATTATAATTTAGAGAATGTTAATCTTACTTCCTTGTTTATCATTACGAATTAGTAAATGATTATTAAGCATTCCAAATAGAGTGATATCATATTTGTTAGTATATTAAACAAAAATAATTTATATTAAATGAGTAAAAAAATTAAAAAAAAATTTAATGGAGGCTCACCTCCTCCTATTTAATGGGAGAGATTTCTCTACTTCATTCCTCACCTAACCGAGCCCAGCAGCGAGAGGAACGAGAAATTTTATCTTGCGAGTGATAGGTTTTCCCTACCATTGTTGAAATTAAAAAAAATTATTTTGGTACCTTGAATATTAAATTTTTTTTAGTTTGAAATTAGTTAAATCTTTTTAATGTCGAAATAATTATTATTGAATTAAAATATTTTATCTGAAATTTTTAAGATATCATTCGATCGTCTTTAAAGGTTTTTATTTTTGGATTTAAACATACTGAAATTATACATGTTTTGAATACATGATATTAGATTTTTTTAATAATTGGATTAAGAATGTTATTTTATCGTAGTACAATTTATCTTTTAATCTTATTTAGCTTAAAATATACTAAAAGTAGTTTAAAAATAATTCTTAATCCTTTAAATATTAAAATTTTTAGATTAGAATATATTATTTGAAAATTTTATCCTTTTAAAGATTTGGAATGTTCTTGTTTGATTAGATCATGTTGAAATTATTTATGGTTTCTAATTCTTATTGAATTAAGAATGTTATTTCCTTGTATTAAAGTTTATCTTTCAATCTTATCATTTAATATATTATTATATTTTAATATATTATAATTCAATATTTATGAAATTAAATAGGATTGTGTTAAAATAGCCCGTAAGCCAGCCCAACCCACGGGTCATGTAACATCCCTCGCATTCCTTGTTTCTAAGTTTTCGTATAAGAGTTTAATAGAAAAGTTACTATCCATTTTAAATTTGATAGATGAGTTTGAATGAAATTGAAAACCTATTTATAAGATGTGAGGATCTGTTTGTAAAATTCAGAGGACCTATTTGTAAAATTCGGAGGACTTAATTGTAAAAATATGTAACACAAGGACTAAACTACAAAATGCACAAAATAACAAATCCCACCGTTTAAGACTCTCTGCCTTCGTTCCTAAGGAAACTGAGAAGGCAGCATACGTGGAGAAGAAAGGGAGAGAAAGAGAGAAGAAGATAAGAAGAAGAAGAGAAGGAGAATTGGGGATTTAGGGTTCTTGGGCTCAATACTTTTCATCGAGATCAAAATTGATCAAAGGCAAGTGTTCTAACCCCTTCCTACAGTTAGTTTATTCCTTGTTCTCATCTTAAACCTGAAAATTTTAGAAGTTTGAAGTTTAATAATAATATTTCTACAATTTATGTATCAAACAGCGAATCTGGATTTCTTTTCCAGATTCTGTCCTTTCTGCCTTATCATGTCTATAACTCTCTGTACTGAATTCGTATTTAAGCAAAATTAAATTCATCCGAAAGTATACTAGTATATCTTTATTTTGAGACTAAGATGTATGGATTTGGAGTTCAATTGCCTATCTGAACTTTTATTTGAATTGACCCCATAGAATCTGTCAAATAGAGATTCCGAGTTCTGACCTCTGGGCATTCTATCACTTGTAACTCACTGTGAACAGATTCAATGGTGATAAAATTAACTTTATTGGAAAGTAGACTCATAAAGTTTTCTGTGCATATCTTATTTGAAATATTTGGAGTACAGGTACCAACTGAAAACGTCTATTTAGTCGACCCTATACATTCTGTAAAATAGAGATGAAGTTTTCTGACCTGTTGTCACTAAATTATTTGTAACTTCTTGTGGAGACCTCTAATTCATACCAAACTTTGTTAATCCGAATCTAGATTATTATATCTTTCAAATGACACTAATTTAAAATAAATCGGAGCATATTTGGTTACTCAAACAACTCAGGAATTATACCTCTCAAATTCTGTCAGAACCAGATTTTTGTCAAGTTTGCCTATTCTTGTTTTGTCCTTTTTATTGGAAACTGAATTCAGCTAAAGTCCTTCATTCAGTTGAGCTTTATACCATTGTTTCAAACCCTTGTATACACATGTCATTATGTTCATTTCAAAGTTGAATGCATTGTGAAAGAGTACGCTTGTATTGTATTGTTTCGTAAAAGGCGCATGACGCGTTTTTATTGTTCGTATGTGCTTCCGATATGTACCAATTTATTGTTCACACTTGTCCTTTTGTACTCTGGTGTCTTGTGGGATCATGTGAACCTTTGCGAGAAATGGTAAAGGGAGTTATGCATAGAGCCTGAGATGCTCTGCCGCCCCCTTCCGACTTCACCTAGGACGTGGGTGGATGGAGCTCCCAGGCGTGGGAGACTTCTGTTTGGTGGTCATCCAGAAATGGATGGACCATATTCTCGCATTTGGGATCCCACTGCGCCCTCTGTGTTTTGATATGATATCAAAGCATTGTTTGTGTTATATATGTGCGCTTTGGATAATATGAAAGTGAATGATCGATTTGACATTTGAACTTCATTATTTGTTTGTTATTCGATATATATTCGAGAGATCACCCATGCACCATTGATATGTTTCGTATTGTCCTGTGTGTCATTGGATATGCTCCAAACTTACCATTATCATAAATCGATATGCTCTAATTATTCCTTACTCTATTTGTTATGAATTAAATAAGTTAAATAAGAGGACATTCGTGATTCTGATATGATGATATATATGTTTCCCTGTATCTGGCCTTGCATTTTGATATCAAGCTTATTGAAAGCTATTCTCCTTCCCTATGGATATGTTAGTCACTTGCCTTTGAGCTCTGTTATGCTCACCCTGTTGTTATATAATATTTTCAGTTAGCTTATCAGACTCTGGGATGTTTAAATTATGCTGAGGAAGGGAAAGCTAGAAGATTTTGGGTTGATCTTTAGTGGTTGATATGTTTTTGTTGTATAAGTATATTTTGTGTTTAGTGAAATGTCGATGGTGAACCTGAACTTATATGCTATGTAAAGGTTGGAGGACCTCTCATGTTAGAACTTGAAATGTGAAGTTTAAATGGTATGTTGATATAAAGGTGTGGTAAATGTTAGTTTTATAGCTATATGGATTTCCTCACTTGTGGATTTTATGATGTGGATATTGTTTAGTTGAGTTGGCTTTGAAATTTTATGAGTCCTGGAGTGATGTGGTATATGGATTATAAACTGCACATGTTTTATGAAATTATGGGTTTTGGATGTGATTTATGACTTGAATGATTGTTAGTGTCCTCAAATATCAGTTTGGATCATGGGATTGTTTGTTGTTTGAATTTTAATATTATGAATTTTAAGACAGGGTCACACCTCTTGAATGTGATTTCTTTTAAGGGGGGCGTGACAGGTCAGGCCCTAGCCCACAAGCTAACCCAGCCCAGCCCAACATGGATAGTCATGAGCCAGGGTTGGCCCAGCCTAATATGATGTGCACATGACTGGTATATGAGTTGGCCCAACCTAGTCCAATATTATGTAATTGTTGGATTTGAGCCTACATATTAATTAAACTAAACCATACTTGATTAGTCTAGATTAATTCAGGGTGATTCCGAATTAGTCTGACTTTTCAAATCAGTTTAACCTAAATTGAATCTAATCTAGTCTAAATTATATTAGTCTAGGGTGGTTCTAAACCAGTTAAATGAGAATTAAAATTAATTTAGTTAGGTTCTAGTAAATCGAGTTTAATTAGATTGATTTAACTATGGTTTAAGTCAATCGAGGGCTAATTGGTATTCTTGATATTGATGATGTTTGAAACAGAAGTTTTAAATGTGTTATTTCATCCCGATATAGACATGATTAGTATAAGATTATGTTATTTCCCTGCCAAGGGCAGGTAGGGCGATTCCTTTTGGAGATTAGTGGATCGTTAGACGTGGTAACTGGACGGTTATTCCATCCACTGTTGGGAAGAACATGTCCTCAGTTTGGCAAGTGATGGACGCCACTCCATCTGCTATTGGGAGTATGATATGAGTTTACCTTCATCCGCTGTTGGGAGAATATAAACTCATCCTGTAGGATAAATAAAGTTTCTCTGTCTGTTATTGGGAGAGTGCTCTTTTGGGTATTTGATATATGCTAATGGGATGATTGATTTTTGATCATGCATTCATTTTGAGTTGATTTTTGGGGTTCTTATTCAGCGTTGCTAAATTTTCTTTATTTTTGATTTTCAGAGTAGCCTACTACTAGCACTGAATCAAATTTTATTGGAGGGCGAACCTTTCTCTACCGTTAGATAGAGTCACTTGGCTAATTCCTCGAGTTAATATCACTATATTTACCGTTCTAACTTGATAAATAAATAAATTATAATAAATATTTATAATGATGAATAAAGTAATGTTTATCTATGTGACACTTTTTTTTAACTAGAATTCCTTATCCTACTAGGTTATTCACTACAAGTGGAAGGTGCTTGTTAATCTCAACAATTGCTCCTTTGGTGAGTATTTTGTACATTCCAAAAAAAAAATATCTTGCTCATCCTTATTAAATCTTTGACCACTATATCTTTTGGGCTCTAGCATCACTCGAGAGAGAAGAGAATATTTTCAAAACTAAAACAAATCACAGAGATAAACAATTAAATGATATATTAAAAAGTTGATATAAGATTAACATAGTTCGATAAATTTTATTTATTTTATCGAAGAAAATTAAATTCTTCATAGTGTGAAATAAATTATAAGACTTTGAGTTATCCTTACTCGACTTCCTTACCAACATTCACATAAATTTTAAAGAATTTATACTCTTTTTTCTTACTCTCTCTAGAACCTTTAGAGAGTGCTCTCTCTAGACATCGTAGAGAGAGACCCAAGAGTACAAAAAATTCCTCACATTTTGCTCTCTCTCCTCAAAACATAGAGATATATGAAATATTTATAAAAAACTAAACTTTAATTACAAGATTTTTCTTTTTTCACAAGATTTTTTTTACTAGGATTCCTTATCTCTTTGGGACACTAGCTTCTGGAATCCCAAAATACCTATAAATCTCAATAATTTCTTCTTTGGTGAGTATTTTATTTACTTTTGTGTCTTCTAAAGAGAAAATATTTTATCACATCTTCCTCCAATCTTTGTTATTTATTCTTGTTAAATCTCTAACCATAGGATCAGACTCGGAGTCCACTTGTTAGAAAGGGAGAAAGATTTTTAAATCCAAAATAAATCACAAAGATCGACAATCAAATGATATACTAGAAAATCAATATAAGATTAATATAGTTCGACAAATCCTACTTACATCAACGGAGAAAACCAAAATTTGAGATCAATTACACATGATTGATTTATTAAAAAAATCAATTGATATACTAGAAAATTAAAACAAGATTAATATAGTTTGACACATCCTACTTATATCAATGGAGAAAATCAAATTTTATGATCAATTACATGAATTTGAATTATCTCTATTCAAATATGACTTTCTTATTGATCCTCTCATATAAATTTCAAAAAGTTTGTCATTTTCTCTCACTCTTTTTAAAACTTTAGAGAGTAAGATACCTTAGAGAGAAAACGAAAGAAAAAAAAAAAAATCTCATGTCGTGTTCTCCCCTATCAACACTTAGGAATATATGAGATATTTATAAAAAAATTAAGCTCTAATTATTAAGTTTTTTTACTTCACGAAAAATTATTTCTTGTATAGAATTTTTTATCCCACTCTAAGAATCATAAAATATTTGATTAAAATACTTGACAATCCCAATAAATTTAAAAGGTAAAGATGTTGATAGTACGAGCCAAATATTATCCACAACGTCGACAATAAACACATAATGTGCATCTTCTCCTTTTTCTTTTATTTTTTCCTTGAGATGTTGATAGGACGAGCCAAATATTATCCACTACCTCGTCAAGCACACATCATGTTTCTGTGCATCTTCTTTTTTTACTGTTTTCAAGCTCTCTAGTTTAGCCTACCATTCTTGTCAACAGATAATAACATGATGTTTCTGATACAGTAATATGACGATATAATATAAGCATCCATGTATAAGCACCTTCTTATGTATCGTAGATTTTTGATATTTGGTTTAGAAAATTCGTTATATTCTCATGATCGTTGTTTTTTTTTTTAAAGATTTCTCAGTAATAGGATTTAAATCTTTGAGAAAAAAATGTAAGGATGAGTATTATGAATGTTCATTGATACTCCCAATATCACGTGTTTTCAATCTCCTTGTGCAAGGAGGATTTGGTCTACCCAGAGCATAAATTTGATATCTAGCTTTAGTTTTCCTGAATGAGTCATGGTTCATGGCTTAAAAAAGGAAATGATCAACCTAAACAAACAGCTATATCCTTAGATTTTGAGTTGGTTTGAGGAAAGTCTACTGAGTTATACTCGAAATTTAATTAAGTTATGATCAATCGTAGAATGTATCCAAAAGAACTTTAATTTTGATAATTAATTATTATAAAAAATATTTTTTAAATATAATATTTATTATTTTAAAATTAGTTTCTAATGATTCTATGAAAATTTGGATTGGCTTAGTGGAAGTTGATAAAGTTATATTCGAAATTGAACTAAGTTACAAACAAAACTTATTTAAACATTTTAATTTTAATAATTAATCAACATAAAATTTTATAAAAATAATATTAATCATCTTAGAATCATGATCATGCAGTTTAGTGGAAGTTTAAGTTAGCTTAACAGAAGTTGACCAAATCACGCTCGAAATTAAACTAAGTTACACTTGATTAAAGAATATATTAAAAAAATCTAATTTTTATAGTTACTTATCATAAAATTTTTATATAAAAAAAGTACTACCCATCTTAGAATTATGTCCTAGTGGTTTTCTAGAAATTTGGGTGGGTTTAGTACAATATGATAAAGTTACATTCGATCACATTATTGATTCAAAAAATTTTAAATTTTGATAATAATCATCATAAATTCTTAAAAATAAAAAATATTAATCTTCTACGATTTATGTTCTAGTTATTATATTAAAATTTATAGTTAAGTTATGCTTAATCATAAAACGTCCTTAATTTTCTCAATACCAATTGATTTGGTTCATACTTTTTTTTATCATATATAAGAAAACATGTAAAAATAAATATGCGGGTGCAAACCAGTAAAAAGTTAATTGTAAAATTTTTTCCAGTAAAATATCCTATATATATATATATATTACCAAAAGGGAAGATACACACATTTATCTAATTACATACATATAGAACTAAAAATATGTGATTGGTGTGTGAGAGATCTAAAAATATGCTTTTGTTGAGAACAATCTTTGAGCTGCATGCAAGCTTCTGTTGTTTCACTCCATCGAAACGCCTCTCTTCCATTTCCTCACAAACACATCCGTGAGAACATTCTTCGACCGCAACGATGCCTTCAGCAGCTCCAAACCCTATCCATGTCGGGATCAGCATGTAGTAAGTGAATGGCGTGTGAGAGATCAGTGCGTCTAGCATGGCAGAGCAAATGATGGATGGATTGATTACCTCATTCTTCCCCACCTCTACCACTCGCTCAGGGACTTGAGGTCCGTAACGTGGAACCTGTTGAGGAGCCTGACTGCGGAGATGGTGGACACGGGCATGACGGCCACGTTGTCCATCACCATGTACGTGACCACCCCCTTGACGTACCCCCCACCCGCAGCTTCCGTGGCCGCCACGTGCTTGCCCTTCACGTCCCTCCTGCCCGGCACGAACCTCATCTCGGTCGTCATCTCCTTCTCGCACGACGGACACGGCGTCCCGTAGACGTCGGTCACGTGGCCGTAGTTCCCGTAGCAGCTGTTGTGGTTGTCAAAGTAGTAGTGGCTGGTGTCCGCGCCGGAGCAGCGGTAGTAGATCTTGGCGGCCTGGGGCGGGCAGGGGCTGCTTCTGCGCAGGACGTCGAGGGCGGGCGAGGGGGCGTCGGGGACGAAGACGGCGTCGCGGTCGTCGGCGGGGTGCACGAAGTAGCCGTCCTCGAGCTCGTGGAAGCTCTTGCAGAGCGTGGGGAGGCAGCCGGCCATGTGGTCTTCCGTGAGCAGGCGGGCGGCGTGGCCGAGGGTCACACCGAGCAACCCGAAGAGGAAGTCGACGAAGTCCTTGCCGGCCTCGGCGTAGAGGACTTGGCCGGAGTTCTGGTCGACCAGGAGCTTCAGCTGAAGCAGCTTTTTGGGTGTCTGCAACGCCATGCCGCGGCTGATGATTGCAGAAGACCCAACTGAGGGTTTCTACTTATAAAGAAAGCATTGCCATGACCGTTTCCATCGTATAAACAAACATTACAAGGAGATGGTACCGCGTCGTAGCATATCCGAAAGACGCATAGAGGAAGAAGGTGAAGAAGAATGCAATGTATGTAATTGGAATATCTGAAAGACTTGAGCAAAGTCAAGTCTGTAAATAATATTCAACGTAGACGATGGCGATCACCGCCTCACCATCACCAAGAGGAGTGTTTTCAGAAAACGTCACCGTTTCTTTCATCCATAGCAGTGCTAATTATTTAAAGGCAGTAAATACATGGAATCCGAAGCTTGATTGATATCAGTGCGAGTAGATTGTGTATGTGCGTGTGATGGAAAATGACGCGTTTTAGGCAATCTGGTGCGGGATTTGGACTCGGGTGCTTGTTGTGCGAGGAAAGCACTCCTGTAGTCAACCGTAGCTCGCTCTTATTTTAGATATGATGTAGAACAATGCTTGGTCTGGGAGTAAATATGAAGATAACCTTTCACACACTATGCGAGAAAGATAGGCCTTGTCCGACCCCAAGTGGTGTGCTCCATCGACTTGGGAAGGATTAGGTGAATGCTATGCCTGGCTAACACCGTTTTCTTTGTTGGGCCATAGTTGACTAATAAAAATATCAACACTTGATGTTCTTTGACTCGATGGCTTCTAAGAGAAAAAAGCCAAAACACTGGAAGGTTTTTACACCAAATCACGACGACGTTTGAGATCATATGGCCAAAGTCCGGTAGGCAAAGAGGCAACGTTTGAGAAAAATCCCATGTCCTGTATGATGAGCTCAGAGAGTGAAGATATATCCGATCAATGCTACGATTTTGCTCCAAGTATCATTTTCTGCATCGATGATTTTCTTTTTGAGGGTTTCCAATGTGTTTCACATGACATTGGACCAAACTTAAGTCCAACCTGACCACATCACAAGCTCATGCTTAATCATAAAACCTCCTTGATTTTCTCAATATCAATTGATTCGGTTCATTTTTTTTATCATTTATAAGAAAACACGTAAAAATAAATATGCGGGGTGCAAACCAGCAAAAAGTTAATAGTAAAATTTTTTCCAGTAAAATGTCCTATATATATATATATATGTAGAGAGAGAGAGAGAGAGAGAGAGAGAGAGAGAGAGAGAGAGAGAGAGAGAGAGCGAGAGTTTAGGTCTTGTATTGCTGTTGCATAAAAGTTTCATAGAAACCAAGATTATTTTGCCAACTAATAGTCTCATTGCATAATGCTAGAACTAAGTTTAAAAGTTGGCTTATTCCTTTCTTCAGTTACTGCCAAGGCTAATGCCTAAAGCTGGTGTTTTTATATATCCAGCATCAGTTTTTTTTATATATAAATTGAATTTTTGTTTGTGTTTTCAGAATGGGTATTTGAGATTCTTGAACTCTAATTTTGCAGGGCTGGTGATGACTCGTGCATGGGACGTACCCAAGTCAAAAGGCTGCCTCGAGAAAACGCCGCGGGATAGGTTAAATGATTGATGGGTACTCACCTCATTCTCCAACTTCAGTTCTGTGTGTCTTCTCCATGCTACAACTGTAATCCCTCTGTAATAAATGATCGCTTGTCTGAATTTTCCTTTTCTGTGTAGGTTCTCAGAGCTGTCTTCCATCCTCGACCCCCCCAAAGTCCGATAAAGCAAGTATTTCTTTCCAAGTGACGCCGCTCGTGTGTTGATAGAGTTGAAAAGTGAAGCACAAGAACTCAAGGAATCCAATGACATGGCTTCAAGAAACAAATAAGGATCCCAAGGTCTAACTCCATCCTTATGCTTCATCTCTGCTGATGAGTCGCTCAAACGTTTGGCATGATTGGATTATATTTGGTAGAATTGGCCTACGTAGATTGGGGGATTAGCATTTTTGAGAAATTGGATTAACATTAAAGAAGCATGTCTAGGAGGATCACCACAAATGAACAAACATTTCTATACAATAAAGTGCATAATGGAATCCTACCTAATACATCATGCTGTTATTTTTTGTTCTTTTCTAAAATCATTTGCCTATCTATTATTTTGACACAAACAATTATTACCACATGTAATGATTGTAATCGTGGATAGCATATATGATGTCATAGGTGGAAAAGAATGAGCCGAGACGAGAAGATGAAAATGAAGGTTGATAAGGAGAAATTAGAGCAACAAATCGAGGCCCTGATCATGCCGCTTGCAAGCTTCGTACCACGTCCGCTTGCATTTCCACTTGCTTCTGCCGCTGCTGCATTTTCTCCACATGTTCAGGCCTCATCCAACAACTTGCCCCTGTACAATGGCAAGCCTACCTGTCGCCGTCAGGCATACCACACGACATTGCTTGTCACATATAACTACTCTTTTTTCTTTTTCATCAAATTTAATTTCTTATCTTTACAATAATAAATATTTTATTAATTAAAAAAATCACATCTTCTTAGTAATATCAATTCTCTTCCACCCAAATTTTAGATTACTATGAAAATAAATATAAAATAAAAACATATTAACAATCACATATGTTGATAGTAATATCGAAAACTCATAAAAATAATCATCAATATTTATAAAATAAATATCAATAATTTAATAAGAAATAATAACATATCTATTTATCATAAAACTTATGCATCAGATAAATGATGATAATCTATTATATAATAAGTAAAATCATGCATCAGCCACATGCAATACATACAAGATAATTGGATAACAAAGGCGTACATCACACCTGATGATGCATTCTCTATTAGTTATATGTGCCTTATAAGCCAATCACGTGAGTGATGACACCAGTAATATGCTGCATTAATCTCTTTGCTTATGATTACTAATATTTTCTCACATTATCTGGATGTATATTGTGATGTTCTTGGATTTGTGCAACGAAAATTGGATCGTGATGAGATCACAATAACGAGACCGATTCACCTTTGAACACATAGCCTAAATAATCCCGATCATAGGTTACTCGAGAGGGATATCAAAATAATCGAACAGACTGGTATGCTATATACCCATCCATATGATAGAGGTGACTGGTCTTATAACTACTCATGTGGGGACACTAAGGATTCAGTGTAGGTACTCATTGGAGAATGAGTTCACTGATTGATCCGTTTATGAAATGTTGGATGGTTATTGATATTTGACGTCAGACACCGATTCCGTGGTCCTAGTAGTGTATCTGGTCCTTAGATACCAAGGATGTCCTATATAAGTACTCCATTTTTTGATACCAGACTTATAGGTTTGGAAGTTCTAAATCTAGTATAACCAATCATTGGGAGTGGCAACCAATCTTACGAGGGCTATTGTGTGTCAATAGAGGATTATCCACTCTCGGTATCATGAGAGTGGATATCTCATATCCAATACAGGGGTTTATTGGATATCCAATAAGATAGGGGCTCCGACGGATATCTCATATCCGAACCTCTACTCGTCGCAACACCTACCATATATGTGTGACCCTTTAGGCCCAATATCGAGCTGGCTGTGAGTCATACCTATCAGAACTCCTACTGACTCAATGAATTATTATCTCTATAATAATTCACTTGACTCATCGATTGCGGACATACTAGGCCACTACGTCGTAGTCCCGAGACGATACAGGGGAATCCAATCCTTTAGACCTATCTGTCCTCAGTTACCATGTACCTATAGTCCCTCATCCATCTAATATCCCAGAGACCGTATATCGAGCATGGTGCTGTCAGGCCCATATGATTTCCAATTGAGTCTCGCTCTAATCGGATTCTCGTAGAGAATTCTTTCTCTCTCAATCCGAATGACCCTGGCTAGGGATTTGCTTAAGCAAGAATACATAAGATATTCCTCTAATGATACCGAGGGTAGATGATCCTTTATTGACACTCCATTATCCTTGTAAGGTTGGTTGTCACTCCAAATAACTGGCTATACTAGATCTGAAACTTCCAAACCTATAAGTCCGGTATCAAAGAGTAGAGTACTTATACAGGACATCCTTGGTGTCTCAAGTCTAAGGACAAGATACACTACTAGGACTACATAATCGTTGTCTGACGTAAGATATCAAAAACCATCTAGCATTCCATAAGCGGATCAATAAGTGAATTCATTCTCCAATGAGCACTTGTACTGTACTGTTAGTGTCCCCACACAAGTAGCTATAAGACCAGCCACCTTTATAATATGGACGAGTATACAGTACACCAGTCTGTCCGGTTATCTCGATGTTCCTCTCGAGTAAACTATGATCGATATTATTTAGGGTTTATGTTTAAAGGTGAATCGGTCTCATTATCGTGATCTCATCATGATTCGATTCCCATTGCATAGATTCAAGAACATCATAATATACATCGAGATACTGTAAGAAAATATCAATAATCATAAGCAAAGAGATTGACGCAGTGTGTTACAAGTGCCATCACTTATGTGATTGGCTTGTAGGGCACCTATAACTAACAATCTCCCACTTGACCTAAAGCTAATTGTTGGGAAATCCGCAGGGGGCGACATCTCATGTGCAGCGGAAGAGCAAAAAAACAAAAACCTTGGATTTCCCATATAAAGGTTCCATCGTCATGCGAAGATCGATGCATCAAAAATAAATCCGTGAAAACTACATGTGTAAAAGAAAGTACCTAGGGAGATCGTATATTCCTGAATCCTTGTAGATATATAGGAGAGGATAAAAAAGGTCAAGCGTCCTCCTCTCTAGTGGTATCCACATGGTAGGGACTGTAACGATGCACCTCTCTAGGGATAGGAGAACAGGAGGTGGCCACAAAAAAGAACTCCCAGAGCTTTGGTTCCCTCCTATTTATAGAGGCCACCTGTAAACCCTAATGGATCTTGCCCTGTTGGGTATTAGATCTCCATCCAATTATCCAAGTCTCTTGGATTAGTAGGTCTATACCCAATAATTTCTTATTAGCAATTATTGGATCTCATCTTAGGATCCAATAATTTAGGGGCTTAATGGATATCTAATAAGATAGGGGCTCCAGCGGATATTTCATATCCGAACCTCTACTCGTCGTAACACCTACCATATGTGTGTGACCCTCTAGGTCCAATATCGAGCTGGCCATGAGTCATACTTGTCAGAACTCTTTCTGACTTAGTGAATTATTATCTCTATAATAATTCACTCAACTCATCGACTACGGACGTATTAGGCCACTACGCCACAGCCCCTAGACGATACAGGGGAATCCAATCCTTTGGACCTATCTGTCCTCAATTACCATGTATCTATAGTCCCTCATCCAACTAATATCCCAAAGACCTTATATCGGGCATGGCGCTATCAAGCCCATACGGTTTCTCCTCAAGTCTTACTCTTATCGAATTCTCCCGGAAAACTCTTTCTCTCTCAATCCGAATAACCTTGGCCGAGGATTTGTTCAAGCAAGAATACATGAGATATTCCTCTCATGATACCGAGAATGGATGATCCTCTATTGACACTCAATAGCCCTCGTAAGGTTGGCTATCACTACCAATAACCGATTGTACTAGATCTGAAACTTTTAAAACCTATAAGTCTAGTTTTAAAGAGTGGAGTACTTATACAGGACATCCTTGGTGTCTCAAGTCTAAGGACTATATACATTACTAGGACTACAGAATCACTGTTTGACATGAGGTATAAATAACCATCTAGCATTCCGTAGGCGGATCAATCAGTGAAATCATTCCCCAATGAGCACCTGCACTGTACCCTTAGTGTCCCCACACGAGTAGCTATGAGACCAGCCACTTTCATCATATAGATGGGTATATAGCACACCAGTCTATTTGGTTATCTCGATGTCCCTCTCGAGTAACCTATGACCAGGATTATTTAGGATCTGTGATTAAAGGTGAATCGGTCTCATTATCGTGATCTCATCATGATCCGATTCCCATTGCACAGATCCAAGGACATCACAATATATGCAACACGCAAGATAAAGTGATAAAATACCTAATAATAAGCAAAGAGAAAGAGTGCATATCAAGTCACAAGTGCCATCACTCATGTGATTGGCTTACAAGACACATATAACTAGCAATCTCCCACTTGATCTAAAGCCAATCACCAACATGTTTAATCCCTATCAAACCTTTGTGATGCTCAAAGATAATTTGAGTCAATGTCTTTGTTAGTGGATCTGCATTGTTATTTTCGGATGAAACTCTTTCCACTACTACATCTCTTCAGGCCACGATCTCTCTAATAAGCTAGAACCTCCTCAGAACACTTCTGATGAGACCCGGGTTCCCTTATTTGAGTAATCACCCGATATTTATCGTAATTTAAGTGAATTAGCTCTTCGCTAATCGATATGACTCCCAAATCTATGATGAACTTCTTCATCTAGACTCCCTCCTTTGCTGCTTCTGTCGCAGCAATATATTCTGCCTTTGTGGTTGAGTCAGCAGTAGTGTCTTTCTTGAAATTCTTCCAGTATACTACTCCTCCATTCAGGGTAGACACATACCTTGAATTAGACTTGCTATCATCAACATCAGACTGGAAGCTCGAGTCTGTGTAGCCCTCAACCCTGAGGCTACTACCTCCATATACTAGTAAAAGATCCTTAGTCCTTTTCAAGTACTTAAGGATACATTTTACTATTTTTCAGTGCTCCAAGCCTGGATCTGCCTGATACCTGCTTGTGACACTCAGAGTATGCACTATATCAGGCCTTGTACATAGCATAGCAAACATGATAGATCATATCACTGAGGCATATAGTATCATATCCATGTGTGCCATTTCTTCAGGAGTATTTGGGGACATACTCCTAGAAAGTGATATTCCATGTCTCATTAGTATGAGACCTCTCTTAGAATTTTCCATGCCAAACCTTTTGACAATGGTGTCTATGTACCTGGATTGGGATAAGCCAAGCATCCTTTTAGATCTATCTCTATAGATCTATATCCCTAATATACAGGATGCTTCCCCTAAGTCCTTCATGGAGAAGTGCTTAGATATCCAAGCCTTTACTATGGAGAGCATTCCTACATCATTCTCAATGATCAAGATATCATCAACATATAATACCAAAAAGGTGATAGTGCTCTCACTTACCTTCCTGTATATACAAGGCTCATCTTCATTCTTAATGAAGTCATAAGATCTGATCGCCTCATCAAATCTTATGTTCCAACTTTAGGAAGCTTGCTTCAGTCCATAAATGGACCTAAGCAACCTGCACACCATATCTGGGTTATCCCTGGACACGAATCCCTTAAGCGTATCATATATACCTCATCCTCGAGGTTGCCATTGAGGAATGCGATTTTGACGTCTATCTGCCAGATCTCATAATCATAGTGTGTTGCAATAGTCAATAGAATTCGAATGGATTTTAGCATGGCTACAGGTGAGAAAGTTTCATTATAGTTAACACATTGCCTTTGACGATACCCCTTAGCCACTAGCCTTGCTTTATAAGTCTCTACCTTTTCATCTACTCTAATCTTCTTTTTGAAGATCCACTTGCAACAATGGGTACAATACCCTTGGGTGCATCAACTAGGTTCCAAACCTTGTTGGAGTACATGGAATCTATTTCTGAATTTATGGCTTCTTGCCATTTCCCAGAGTCTATGCTCATAATAGCTTCCTCGTAGGTCTGAGGATTAATATCCTTAATATCCTCTCCTCTGATATGTCTCACATATCTCTCAGGAGGATGGGATACTCTACCGGACCTACGTAAAGTTGGAACTTGTATGCTAGGTATCTGAACAGATTTTGGCTATGGAATGGTGCTTGAGCTGGGTTTTCCAATCTTGTTCAACTCTATCATGCTCCCATTGTCTCTACCAAGAATGTGTTCCTTCTTAAGGAATACTGCTCTCTTAGCTACAAAGACCTTTTGGTCCTCAGGGTGATAGAAATAATACCCACAAGTTTCCTTAGGGTATCCCACAAACTTACACCGTTTTGTCTTAGATTCCAACTTGTCGGGGTTATGTTTCTTGATGTGGGTAGGGCAGCTCCAAATCTTAACAACCTTAAGTTCGGGCTTCTTCCCATTCAATATCTCATATGGAGTAGAAATTACTGACTTAGTTGGAATTCTATTCAAAAGGTAAGCTGCGGTCTCTAGGGCATATCCCCAGAATGAGATGGGTAGGTCGGTAAAATTCATCATAGAACGCACCATGTCTAACAGTGTGCGATTCCTCCTTTCTGATACACTATTAAGCAACGGTGTATAAGGAGGTGTCCATTGAGATAAAATCCCATGGTCTTTGAGGAACTGGGTGAACTCTGTACTCAAGTACTCACCTCCTCGATCTGATCGAAGGGTTTTAATACTCTTTCCTATCTAGTTCTCTACTTCATTCTTATATTCCTTGAATTTCTCAAAAACTTCAGACTTGTACTTTATCAAGTACACATGTCCGTATCTTAAGAAATCATCAATGAAAGTAATGAAGTAGGAGTAACCAACTATGACATGAGTCAACATTAGACCACATACATCACTATGTATGAGTTCCAATAACTCAGTGGCTCTCTCTCTAGTTCTACTAAATGGAGAGTTAGTCATCTTTCCTCGAAGGTAAGGTTCATAACTCGTATATGACTCATAGTCAAATGAATCTAGATATCCATTATTCAGTAACTTTTGAATCCTTCCCTTGTGGATGTGACCTAGTCTACACTGCCACATATATGCATTGTTCACCTCTTCTCGTTTTCTCTTAGACTCACTTACACTCATGATATGTGGAGCAGTATCTATCATAAATAAATTATTATGTAATGTTCCTCTCGTGATGATCTCATCATCTAATATTATTAAACAACCATTATTCTAAAAAACTAATTTATATCCACTAATTGTCAAACATGAAATGAAAATAATATTTTTGATAATAGAAGGAATATAATAGCATGCATCTAATGTAATAATAGCTCCACCAGGTAGATGTAAGGTGACCTTGCCAACAGCCACTGCAGCAACCTTTGCTCCATTGCCCATCTTAAGGTCCATCTCATCCCTGTTCAATCTCCTAAGTCCTATCAGAACTTACAACGAATTACAGATATGATAAGCACTTCCGGTATCCAATACCCATATGTTATCATAAGATTCTGACAAATGGAGACTGATCATGAATGTACCTGAAGCTTCTCCAAGCTTTTGTTTCACCCTCTCTGCAAGGTACTCTTTACAGTTCCTCTTCCAGTGCCCATCTTTGACGCAGTGAAAGCATTGGCCTTTGTCCTTTGTTGGGTCTTTCTTGGCAACCTTTGCCTTACCCATTTTGCCCATGCCCTTACCCTTCTTAAGGGACTTCTCAGCCTTCCTTTTCTTTTCGGTCTCACCAGCATAGAGAACTGGCTTCTCTTTCTCGATAGTACTCTCTGCTTCTCTCAACATATTGAGGAGCTTTGGGAGGGTCACCTCAAGTTTGTTCATATTAAAATTCATTATGAACTGAGAAAAGAAATCTGGTAGGGACTGAAGCACAAGATCCACACACAGGTTATCCTCTAGGACCATTCCTAGACCTGTGAGTTTCTCGATCCACTCAATCATCTTAAGGATATGGTTCTGAACCAGTATCCCCTCAGTTATCTTAGCACGGAAAAGATTCTTTGATATCTCATATCATTGAGTTTTTCCCTGTTCCTCAAATAGTTTGCAGAGATATAGGAGTATGAAATTAGCATCCATATTTTTATGCTGTCTCTATAACTCAATAGTCATAGAGGCCAACATATAACAATGAGCAAGAGTGGAATCATTTACGTACTTCACATAGTGAGTGATCTCATCCTCGCTTGCCCCTTCGTCGGGTGTAGGGATCATTGTATCAAGGACATACACAATTTTCTCTGCCGTGAGAACAATTCTTAGATTGTGAAGCCAATTCGTATAATTTGGACCAGTGAGGCAGTTGGCATCAAGTATGCCACGTAAAGGATTTGAAAGCGATATTTTTCTGAAATTAAAGATGTAGCAGAAATAAATAACATGCAGACTTTACAAAAATTAAATAGTTAAGATAAGGACTTATATCTTAATGTATTCCCACTAATTTTTCGTGAGACACACAACACCCTCTGGTATATGAATTGGAGACCCCCGACGGATCTCTAGTGGGGATCGGGATCCAATCGACATCTTAACGTAACCTCGAGGGACTCGACCAATCACGTTAAGCCCGTAAAGGTAGGCAACTCTTGCCAATCACAACTCGTTGTGATTCCTGTCCTATTCGGCCTCTGAACCACCATGGTCTCGAGGGACTCGACCAATCATGATGTTCGGTTAAGTCATCACCATCGTTACAAGATGAGTCTGATTCGATGATATACTCTCGAGGGACTCGACTAAGCATACTATGTCCTCAGGTCACCGGTGATATCTCTATATCGTAGATAAGATAGCATAACGTAATATAGGTGAGTCTCGAGGGACTCGACCAACTCAACCTATACCGGGAATCGGTTCCTACTTATAACGATGGAAGGCCATGTAGGTCAATCTAATTACCTCACGTTTATCGACTTAATATTATTAATAGAGGGGATTTTTATTTGGTCTCCTAACATAATGTGTCACACACATACATATTTAATATATATATATCTACATCGCATGCAAATATATATACATATCTAGTAGGTGTATAACCAATCACACATCACATGAGCAATCACACCAGATGATTATGGACCACATCATAATATGATCAGGCCTGAGCCAGTAGGCCCAATTACTCACATCAAGATCTGTGTACTTCGACACATCTCCATGCCCTATGATCGTCCATCTCGCTTCGTCGATTCTGTCGGTATCTCAACGCATCTTCATACGTCAGATTGTCCGTCTCGACCTCATGGGTCTTGCTATCGCTTCCACACTCTCGCTGTGCCTCCTCATGTAATTACAATATAATTACAAGCACGCAGGCCCGACAATAAATGAGAAAAATAGAGGCTCGCAGGCCCCAATAATAATAATCACATGTACACACATCACATCACAAGTCCATGATCATCTGTCCACATCATACATCACATGTATATGTTATTTTATAGGATTACTAGATAAATAATAATAGTTAATTAAATATTTTAATTAACTAATATTTTTTTGAAATTAGGGATATAAAGGAAATTTTCTAAATTCTGAAGGGTATTTTGATCATTCTGTCAAAAGGGATCAAAATTGAAATTTTTAAAATTTCGAGGTGCAAAAGGGATAGGGCGGGTGTTCATCCCTGCTCGTGGGCGGCGGCAGTCACCCCTACGGGCGCCGCTACCCTAGTGGGTGCCACCCGCCCCTTGCAGGTAGGGCGCCTGCGCAGGCAGCCTGCAGGCCTCCGGTTGCAATAGTTGCTGCCCTTTTTCACTTTTGCGTCAACGATTTTTGACGTCAAAACATAACACACGCAGTTAAAATCCGACCTTCGCACGAACAACCAGGCTCTGATACCATTGTTGGAAAATCCACAGGGGGCGATATCTCATGTAAAGCGGAAGAACAGAAACACAAAAACCTTGAATTTCCCATAGAAATGTTCCGTCGTCGTGTGAAGATCGGTGCGTCAAAAATAAATCTGTGAAAACTGCATGTATAAAAGAAAGTACATAGGGAGATCGTATATCCTTGAATCCTTGTAGATTTGTAGGAGAGGATGAAGAAGGTCAAGCGTCCTCCTCTGTAGCGGTATCCACATGACAGAGACTGCAATGATGCACCTCTATGGGGAGAGAAGAATAGGAGGTGGCCACCAAAAAGAACTCCCAGCCTATAGAGCTTTGGTTCCCTCCTATTTACAGAGGCCTCCTATAAACCCTAATGGATCTTACCCTGTTGGGTATTGGATCTCCATTCAATTACCCAAGCCTCTTGGATTAGTGGATCTATACCTAATAATTTCTTATTAGCAATTATTGGATCTCATCTTAGGATCCAATAATTCAGGGGCTTAATGGATATCCAATAAGATAGGGGCTCCAACATTTATCTCATATCTAAATCTATACTCGTCGCAACACCTACCATATGTGTGTGACCCTCTAGGCCTAATATCGAGCTGGCCGTGAGTCATACTTATCAGAACTCCTTCTGACTTAGTGAATTATTATCTCTATAATAATTCACCCAACTCATCGACTACGGACGTACTAGGCCACAGCCCCTAGATGATATAGGGGAATCCAATCCCTTGGACCTATTTGTCCTCAATTACCATGTATCTATAGTCCCTCATCCAACTAATATCCCAGAAATCCAATATTGGGCATGGTGCTGTCAGGCCCATACGGTCTCTCCTCGAGTCTTGCTCTTGTCAGATTCTCCTGGAGAACTCTTTCTCTCTCAATCCGAATAACCTTGGCCAAGGATTTATTCAAGCAAGAATACATGGAATATTCCTCTTATGATACCGAAAGTGAATGATCCTCTATTGACACTCAATAGCCCTTGTAAGTTTGGCTACCACTTGCAATAATCGACTGTACTAGATCTGAACTTTCCAAACCTATAATTCCAGCATCAAAGAGTGGAGTACTCATACAGGACATCATTGGTGTCTCAAGTCTAAGGACCAGATACACTACTAGGACTAAGGAATCGCTGTTTGATGTGAGGTATTAATAACTATCCAGTATTCCGTAGGCAGATCAATCAGTGAACTCATTCCCCAATGAGCACTTGCATTGTACCCTTAGTGTCTCTACACGAGTAGCCATGAGACCAGCCACCTTCATCATATGGACAGATATACAACACACCAGTCTATCCGGTTATCTTGATGTCCCTCTCGAGTAACCTATGACCAGGATTATTTAGGGTTTATGTTTAAAGATGAATCGGTCTCATTATCATGATCTCATCATGATTCGATTTCCATTGCATAAATCCAAGGACATCACAATATATGCAACACGCAAGATAAAGTAATAAAATGCCTAATAATAAGCAAAGAGAAAGAGTTCATATCAAGTTACAAGTGCCATCACTCATGTGATTGACTTGCAGGGCACATATGACTAGCACCAATCACCTATGTGTTTGATCCCCATCAGACCTCTGTGACGCTCAAAGACAATCTGAGTCAATAGCTTTGTCAGTGGACTGTAATGTTATCTTCGGATGGAACTCTTTCCACTGTTACATCTCTTTGGGCCATGATCTCTCTAATAAACTAGAACCTCCTTAGAACACTTCTGATGAGACCTGAGTTCTCTTATTTGAGTAATTGCCTCATAGTTGTCGTAATATAAGGAAATTAGCTCATCGCTACTCAGCATAACTCCTAAATCTATGATGAAATACTTCATCTAGACTCCCTCCTTTACTGCCTCTATTACAGAATGTACTCCATCTCTATAGTCGAGTCAGTAGTAGTATCTTGCTTGGAATTCTTCCAGCATACTGCTCCTTCATTCAGGATAAACACATGCCCTGAATTGGCTTGCCATCATCAACATTAGACTAGAAGGTCGAGTCCATGCAGCCCTCAACCCTGAGGTTACTTTCTCCATATACCAGTAAAAGATCCTTAGTCCTCCTCAAGTGCTTAAGGATACTCTTTACTGCTTTCCAATGCTCCAAGCCTGGATCCACCTGATACTTGCTCGTGACACTCAGAGCATGCGCTATATCAGGCCTGGTACATAGCATAACATATATGATAGATCATATCGCTAAGGCATATGATATCCTATCCATGTGTGCCCTTTCTGGGAGCCTTTGGGGATATACTTATAGAAAGTGATAACCGATGTCTCATCGGTATGAGACCTCTCTTGAAATTTTTCATGTCAAACCTTTTGACAATGGTGTCTATGTACATGAACTAGGACAAGCTAAGTATCTACTTGGATCTATCTCTATAGATATGAATCCCCAATAAGTAGGATGCTTCCCCTAAGTCCTTCATGGAGAAGTGTCTAGATAACCAAACTTTTAGCATGGAGAGCATTCCTGCATCATTCTCAATGATTAGGATGTCATCTACATATAACACCAAAAAGGTGATAGTGCTCCTACTTACCTTCCTGTATACACAAGGCTCATCTTCGTTTTTAATGAAGTCATAAGATCTGATCGCCTCATTAAATCTTATGTTCCAACTTTGGGAAGCTTGCTTCAGTCCATAGATGGACCTAAGCAACCTGCACACCTTATCTGGACTATCCTTAGACATGAATCCCTCAGGTTGTATCATATACACCTCCTCCTCGAAGTTACCATTGAGGAATATAGTTTTGACGTTTATCTGCTAGATCTCATAATCATAGTGTGTTACAATAGCTAATAGAATTCAAATGGATTTTAGTATGGCTATGGGTGAGAAAGTTTCGTCATAGTCAATACCTTGCCTTTGACGATACTCCTTAGCCGCTAGCCTTGCTTTACAGGTCTCTACCATTCCATTTACTTCGATCTTTTTCTTGAAGATCTACTTGCAGCCAATAGGTATGATACCCTTGAGTGCATTAATAAGGTTCTAAACCTTATTGGAGTACATGGAATCCATCTTTGAATTCATGGCTTCTTACAACTTCTCGGAGTCTATACCCATAATTTTTGAATCTCAGATTTTGATGATGAAACTAATTGATTGTGTTTTAGTCTAAACTACGTTTTGAGTTACGCAGGTCTACTCAATCAGAATTAGATAGTTGACGTAGGAGGAATTGATGTTGCATCGGAGGAATACATCAGTACATTGGACGTCGAGCTGGAGGTCCGATCGACAATTGGTAGAAGGCTTCAGATATCAGGCATCGGGACAAGAAGAGCGGGTTGCGCCAAGGAGATCGGGGTTGCGGAGGTCAACCACTGATTGGGCAACAAATCATAAGAGAGGACGGTGTGTCGAATAATTGCATGAAGCGCCGACCAATGATGCGTTGGGCAACAAGATATCAATTCGCGTTGTAATAACTATCTAGATCGAAGTAGAGTTTTTGTTTATGTGTGTGCAGAATTAACTACGATAATGATGAAGACATAAAGCAAATTACCGGAGTTAACTTGTTGGGAGTTTGAGAGTCCACCAAAAGTCCGAAGGATCGTCGGAGGTGATGCCGGAATCAACCGAGAAAGAATCAGGGACTTGCCGAAGGTTTTGGAAGTTCGTTGGAAAGTTCGTCGGAGGTTCATGGAGCTCATCGAGAAGGTTCAAAAGCTTGCCCAAGATTCGTCAAACTCGCCACAAGTTCGGGAGCCTATTGGGAGTCCGCCGGAAGAAATCTGAGAGTGCGTCAGAAATTGACCAGAAGTTCATTGGAAAGCTCGCCAGAAGAAGACTCGACATTATCGGTTGTTAATTTGCTTAGAATTATATTTCAATTTAGTAGTTAGCACATAATTAGGGTAAGGATTAGGTAATAATCCTGTTTAACCCTTGTAGGAGCCAATTGGGCCTTATTTAGGTTGATTTGGGTCAAAGTTAGCGCCCGTTCAGTCTTGCTGGAATAGTCTAGCGGTGGCATTGCCAGACCTAGGCGGTGGCACCGACCAGGGACCGAAATCCCAAGTGTTCTGGACAGTGGCACCGCTGCCTCGGGTGGTGGTACCGCCCAGTACACTGACCATGTCAGTGTGTCAGGTGGTGGTACCACCCAGCACTAGCGGTAGTATCGCATGTACACGAAAAAATTGGGATGATTCAAATTTGAGCTCCAAATTTGAATCACCTTGGGGCTTATAAATACTCCTCTCATTCATAGTTGAAAAATACATAAAAACTGAGAAAGAAAAAGGGAAAACTCTATTGTAATAGTATCAAAATCTTCTCTCTAATTCTAAAGTGTGATCTAGGCTTAGAGAGGGTTGAGAGGTCTTATAAGGGTTACCTCCTAAGCCCATCAAAAGGAGAGCGTTGTAAGGGAGCTTGTCTTCGCTCGTTGGAAGGAAGGCACATAGTGGAAAGCTAGTGGCCTCAAGAGAAGAGGAATTAGGAGTGGACGTAGGTCGTATGACCAAACCACTATAAAAATTTTGGTTTACATTTCTATTATTGTTATTTACATTTATGGAAACCATCATCACTTTACTTCCCTTATTTCTCCTTCTTATAATTGGCTTTAAGTTTAAAGCATTATTCCTTTCTAGGTTTAAACGAAATGTTGCTTTTGATCATACAAACTTTTCAAACTTGTTTAGATTACCGAAAATTATCGTACTTAACCGCTACACTAATTCACCCCCCTCTTAGTATTGCTCGTTCCCTAATAATTGGTATCAGAGCCTCGTTTTTCTCTTTCGGATTCACACCCGTGAGAAATGGCTCTTCACGGCTTTCAAGAGGGTTTTTCAATTGTTCGTCCTCCGTTCTTTAACGGATTAGACTACACTTATTGGAAAACTTGAATAAGAGTTTTCTTACTTTCTATGAATTTAGATTTATAGAACGTCATTGAAAATGGATTTTAACTTCTCTCTAAACCAATGAACGAATGGTCGGACTTAGAGAGAAAATCTTTTTCTTTAAATGCAAAGGCTATGAATGTTTTATTTTGCGCTTTAGATAAAAATGAGTTCAATCAGATTTCTATATGCGAAACCGCTTTTGATATTTGGCGGACACTTAAAATCATGCATGAGGGAACTAGTAGAGTCAAAGACTCGAGAGTAAATCACTTATTGCATGATTTTGAGCTCTTCTGAATGATACTAAGCGAATCTATCGGCGACATGTACACCCGTTTCACGGATGTCGTTAATAGCTTGAAAAGTCTTGGTAAATATTTTTTTGAATTTTGAACTCACTAACAAGATCTTAAGATCCCTTCCAAAAAGGTAAGATCCTAAAGTAACCGCAATACAAAGAGGCTAAAAATTTAAATGATTTTTCATTAGAAGAACTAATCGGGTCATTAATGACCTATGAAATGACATTCTTGGAACATTTTGAACTTGATGAATACATGAACCACCTTCCAAAGAATAAGAAGGATTTGAAACTTTGGACTATAAAATGCCACTTGAGTGATGACTCAAGTGATGAGGACAATGAAGAGGACATTGAACTTTTAATGAATTTTAATAAGTTAATTAAATAAAAATCTAAAATAAAAAAATGAACTTGAACGAAAGATGAGACCAAAGAAGAGGAAGGCACCCAAGGACGAATTAAGGATTGCCAAAGGTGAAGCGGCAAATTAGGCTTTCACGAGTTTCAACCATGAGATAAGCAACTCACCTAAAATGTTCTTATGTTATTTTGAAATTATATGACTTTTCCATGAGAGCTTAACTTAGTTAGTGGGAAATAAATAATTATTTTTCAAAAAATTATATCATGCTTTTCTTTCTAGTATTTTTTGAGAATTATAAAAAAAAATAAATGATGATTGCTTAACTTGTGCTATTACAAGATCAATCTCATGTATGATTTTGAAATAATAATTCAATGCATGGTTTTTGACACAAAATGAATCATCATGATAATTGCATCTCATGCTTGTACACATAACAAGATTAAATCCAATAAATATTTATCTTGATGAATTCCGTATCGCTTTTCATAATGACATAATGAAAATATAAAATCATGTGTATCCTATTGATTTATTTTATGAAATCTATTTTTTGGTTTTAAACTTGATACATATCGTTTATACAAAAGAATTGAGCATGCTTACATCTAATCAATTTACTTTACTCCTAACAAATTTTTGGAATGAAAGATTTTGATGATAATTTCAAATTTATATGATGCTTGGCTTTTGTGTGAAAATGTGAACATGCTTATATGAGATCAACCACATAAAATAAAACATATAAAAATTGAAAATGTGTTATCATGATGTTTTATTTTTGATGTGTTTGGTCTTGACGAGTTTATGACTAAACTTATGTCTTGTTGATAAATGTTTTCATAAAAAGATTTGAATATGCTCACATGAAAATAATTGCATGAAATGAAAATTCATTTTCTATCCTATTGAGGTTAATAAATTCACTTTACTAATCTTGTGAATCTCATGAAAATAATCATGATGAATATTTTAAAAATAAATGAGTGTATCATGCATTTGGTTTAAATAATTTCTCTTGAAACTTACTTTTCGGATCTATACAATGATACATAAATCTAGTAGAAAAAGACAAGAGCATGCTTACATGTAAACCATCTCCGTTGCTCTTAATAAAATTTTCAAATGAAAGATTTTGATGCATTTGATCTTGATGACTTTAATGACAAAACTTGCATTTTGAATTTATATGATGATGGCTTTCATTGAATATACCTTATGAAATCATCATTGATAATGATGAAATGGAAATATTAAAAGTTTGTTATCATGCTTAATGTGTTTCATCTTAATAATTTTTAAGACAAAATTTGTCTTTTCGTCTTGAATGATGACACTTGTTTTATTAAAAGCAAAGGCTTGATAATAAAATGAAATATATTATCATAAATTGAATCTTATGTTTTGAAATAATGTGTTAGATTTTGTCTTGACAATTTTTGTGATAAAGTTTGTCTTTCGGTTTTGAATGTTGTTACCTATATTTGATTGGGCATATAAAGACAAATGCATGCTTAGACGAAATAAATTACTCAAAAAGAAAAAGCTTTTCTTACCTTATCGAGATTAAACATTTTTTTTTAAATCTCATGAATGATTTTGATGATTCATTTTGTAAAATTGAATAAGCTAAAAATGATGAATATCTTAACAATGAAAGCTTGTATAATGCTTGATGAATTCACATTTTAAATCTATGCATGATGAATCATATGTCTTAGACTAATATGTTTTTGGTCTAAATCATTTTTATGATATTTTTATCCTTACGTCTTGAACGATCATGCTTGTTTCTATTTGACTTAAAAAGGCAAAGGCATGATCATATAAAATAAATACATAAATTGAAATAACTAAAAGAGAAATGCATGTTTCTTGAACATCTCTCTTTTTCTAAAGTTTCGGATTTTTCAAATAAAAGATAAGTGATAAATTCATTTATGATATTTTATAAATCACTTGAATTATGAATGAGATTTTGATGATACGGTAATGACTTTATTCATGTTATGAATCTCAAAAATGATAATTTGATTATGAGCCTTGAGTTGATGAATTGACTTGAATGAGATTTTGTTTCAAGTGAATCATGATCTCTCTTGATTTCTTGACTTGAGATTTTTTTTTTATGCAAATCAAAATCCTTTTCCTCTATGACTCCTTTATTCTATCATTTACTAAAGAGAAATACAATCCAAGTCTTGATATCTCGATAATTGATACTTGAATTTTTATGAATTCGTGATCTTGATATTTTGATACTTGCATTTTTAAATATATTGAGTAATGAGAGTTTGAATGCATGAATCGAAATTTTTTGATTCCTTACTCAAAATTTCTTTTTCATGATTTTGATTTCTTGGAACTATTTATTTGAAATTCTTTCTATGAAATCATGATCGTAATGAAAATTCCTACGTATAAATTAAGATCTTGTGCTTGATCTCCTTAGACTTCGTCTTGTTATTTTCTAAAAAGGAGACTTATTAAAATAATTCATAAACATTTTGATTTATGACTTTTGAATTCATGACTTAAGGTCGATGATTAAAACAATATATGCTTAAATTGATTCTTTTTATGTTTCAATACTTCCTTGAATGCATCATGCGATGATTGAAAAAATTGATGTATATTTTGATGTAAGTTTATAATTGATATGAAAAATGGATGTAATTAAAATTTTTAGCCATTGAATCCTCCACTTCATTTTGACAAAAACTAAGGGGGAGCTAGCTTGTTAAATTCATATTCATGACTTGAATTTTGATGATTGAAAATTGATTTGCTTTATGATGAATCATGAATGTAAATTTTTGATACCCCATTGATCTCCTGATAAATATTTATCTTTGTTGATTGTCATAATTTCAAAAATAATGTAAAGGGAAAAGAATTGTAATCTTCCCTTCTTTTTGACAAAAACAAAGGGGGAGAAGATTTATTGCTAGCCTACGACTTCAATGAAAAATTTGCTAGCTCGATTATTGAAATCAAGGAACATCCTATCTTGAACATAAAAAATTGCTACCTTGCAATTTCAAAAGAAGCAAGTAAAAATTGCTATGCTTGAACTTAAAAATCTTGTTATGATTTAATGTTGTAAATCTAGCTTATATGTTGACTTGCATATCCTTTAAAATAGGTAGAGTAACTTCTCTTTTTTGTTGATGACAAAGGGAGAGAAATAGATTGATGTTATCATGCAATATGTGATGTTTTGAATATTTTATAATTTGTATCATGCTTTTGATAACATGATTTTGATACATGTTACTTGGATTTAGAAAAATCCAAGGTTTCTATCAATGGCATATTGATAGGGGGAGTTTGTTTAAATTCTGAAGAGTTAAGATTAACTCCGTCATTAATTAGTTATCATCATCAAAAAGGGAGAGATTATTTAATCTCAGATTTTAATGATGAAACTAATTGATCATGTTTTATTATCTAAACCGCGTTTTGAGTTACGCAAGTCTACTTGATCAGGATTAGATAGTTGATGCAGGAGGAATTGATGTTACGTTAGAGGAACATGTTAGTATATTGGACGTCGAGCCGGAGGTCCGATCGACAATTGGCAGAAGGCTTTGGGTATCGGCCACTGGGACAAGAAGAATGAGTTACGCCAAGGAGATTGGGGTTGCGGAGGTCAACTACCGATTGGGCAACAGATCGCAAGAGAGGACGGTGCGCTGAAGAATTGCATGAAGTGTCGACCAATGATGTGCTAGGCAACAAAATGTCAATTCGCATTGTAATAACTGTCTAGATCGAAGTAGAATTTTTGTTTGAGTATATGCAGAATTAACTATGATAATGATGAAGACATAAAGAAAATTACCGGAGTCAAGTTGTTGGGAGTTCGAGAGTCCACCAGAAGTCCGAAGGATCGTCGGAAGTGCTGTTGGAATCAATCGAGAAAGAATCAGGGACCTATTGAAGGTTTTGGAAGTTCGCTAGAAAGTTCATAGAAGGTTCGTGGAGCTCACTGAGAAGGTTTGGAAGCTTGCCCAAGATTCATCAAACTCGCCACAAGTCCAGGAGCCTGTTGGGAGTCCGCCGGAAGAAATCCGAGGATGCGTCGGAAGTCGATCGGAAGTTCACCGGAAAGCTTATCGGAAGAAGACTCGACATTGTCGGTTATTAATTTGCTTAGAATTATATTTTAATTTAGTAGTTAACACGTAATTAGGGTAAGAATTAGGTAATAATCTTGTTTAATCTTGTAGAGGCCAATTGGGCCTTATTTGGACTGACTTGGGCCGAAGTTAGGGCCTATTCAGCTTTACTAGAATAGTCTAGCGGTAGCACCGCCAGACCCAGGTGGTGGCACCACCCAGGGACTGAAATCCTAAGTGTTCTGGGCGATGGCATCGCTGCCTCGGGTGGTGGTACCGCCCAGTACACTGACCATGTCAATGTGTCAGGTGGTGGTACCGCCCAGCACTGGCAATAATACCGCCCATACCCGGAAAAACCAGGATGATTTAAATTTAGGCTCCAAATTTGAATCACCTTGGGGCCTATAAATATCCCTCTCATTCATGGTCGAAAAACACACAAAAACTAAGAAAAAAAAGGGAAAACTCTATTGTAATAGTGTCAAAAGTTTTTCTCTAATTCTAAAGTGTGATATAGACTTAGAGAGGGTTGAGAGGCCTTGTAAGGGTTACCTCTTAAGCCCGTCAAAAGGAGAGCACTGTAAGGGAACTTGTCTTCGCCCATTGGAAGGAAGAAATCTAGTGGAAAGCCGGTGGTCTCAAGAGAAGAGGAATCGGGAGTGGACGTAGGTTGTATGACTAAACCACTATAAAAATTCTGGTTTGCATTTCTATTATTGTTATTTACATTTATGCAAACCATCTTCACTTTACTTCCCTTATTTCTCCTTCTTACAATCGGCTTTAAGTTTAAAGCATCTTTCCTTTCCGAGTTCAAACAAAATGTTGCTTTTGATCGTACAAAATTTTCGAACTTGTATAGATCGTTGAAAATTATTGTACTTAATCGCTGCACTAATTTACCCCCCCTCTTAGTGCCGCTCGATCCCTAATAGTAATAGGCTCCTTGTAGGTCTGAGGATCAATATCCTCAACATCTGCTCCTCTGATATATCCCACATACTCTTAGGAGGATGAGATACTCTACCACACCTACGTAAAATTGGAACTTATGTGTTAGGTACCTGAACAGACTTTGGCTATGGAATGATGCTTGAGCTAGGTTCTTCAATCTCGCTCAACTCTATCATGCTCCCACTGTTTCCACCAAGAATGTATTCCTTCTCAAGGAACACTACTCTCTTAGCTACAAAAATGGGGTGATAGAAATAATACCCATAAGTTTTCTTGGGGTATCCCACGAACTTGCACCCTTCCATCCTGGATTCTAACTTATTGGGTATATGTCTCTTAATGTGGATAGGGCAGCCCCAAATCGTAACAACATTAAGATTGGATTTCTTTTTTCATATCTCATATAGTGTAGATACTACCGATTTAGTTGGAACTCTGTTTAGAAGGTAAGCTGCGGACTCTAGGGCATATCCCCAGAATGAGACGGGTAGGTCGATGAAACTCATCATGGACTGCACCATATCTAATAGTGGGCGATTCCTCCTTTTGAATATACTATTGAGCTAGAGTGTATAAGGAGGTGTCTATTTGGATAGAATCCCCTGGTCCTTGAGGAACTGGGCGAACTCTATACTCAAGTACTCACCTCCTCGATTTGATTGAAGAGTCTTGATACTCTTTTCAGTCTGAACCTCTACTTCATTTTTATACTCCTTGAATTTCTCGAAGGCTTCGAACTTGTACTTCATCAAGTACATGTGTCCGTACCTAGAGAAATCGTCAATGAAAATAATAAAGTAGAAATAATCACTGATGGTCTGAGTTGACATGGGACCACATACATCACTATGTATAAGTACCAACAACTCAATGGCTCTCTCTCTAGTTCTACTAAATGAAGAGTTGCTCATCTTTCCACGAAAGTAAGGTTCGTAAGTCACATATGACTCATAGTCAAAGGGATCTAGGTATCCATCTGTTAACAACTTTTGAATCATTCCCTTATGGATATGACCTAGCTTATAATGCCATAGGTATGCATTGTTCACCTCATCTCGTTTTCTCTTGGACACACTTACATTCATGATACGTGGAGTAGAGTATAGTATAATCAAATCATTATGCAATGTTTCTCTCATGATGATCTTATCATCCTCAATAGTTGAACAACTATTATTCTCAAAAACTACTTTATAACTATTCAATGTCAAATATGAAATGGAAATAATATTTTTGATAATAGAGGAAACAAAATAATATACATCTAATGCAATAGTAGCTCCACTGGGTAGGTGTAGGGTGACCTCGCTAATAGCAATAGTAGCAACTCTTGCTTCGTTGCCCATCTTGAGGTCCATGTTGCCTCTCATCAATCTCCTAGGTTCTGTCAGAACCGACAATAAATTACAAATATGATAAACACTATCGGTATCCAATACCTATGTGTTATCATATGAGTTTGACAGATAAAGACTAATCACGAATGCATATCTGAAGCTTCTCTAAGCTTTTGTTTCGCCTTCTCTGCAATATACTCTTTGCAATTCCTCTTATAATGCTTGTCTTTGTCATAGTGGAAGCATTGGCTTTTGTTCTCTTCGGGTCTTCTTAGCAAACTTTGCTTTACCCGATCTGCCCTTGCCCTTTGCCCTTCTCAAGGGACTTCTCTGCCTTCCTTTTCTTTCTGGTCTTATCAGCATAAAGAACAGTGAAAAGGAATCGAGTAGGGACTGAAGCATAAGATCCAGATATAGGTTATCCTCTAGGACCATTCCTAGACCTGTGAGTATCTCTATCCACTCAATCATCTTAAGGATATTATTCTGAATCTGTGTCCTCTCAATCAACCTAGCATGAAAGAAACTCTTCGATATCTCATATCATTGAGTTCTTCCCTGTTCGTCAAATAATTTGAGGAGATGTAGGAGTATGGATCTGACATCCATTTTTTTTTCAGGTTGTCTCTATAACTCATGAGTCATGAAGCCCAACATGTAACACTGAGCAAGAGTAGAATCATCTACATACTTCACATAGCGAGCGATCTCATCCTCGCTTGCCCTTTCCTTGGGCATAGGCATCACTATTTCAAGGACATATGCGATTTTCTCTGCTATGAGAACTATTCTCGAGTTACGGAGTCAGTATGCATAGGTTTGACCAATGAAGTGATTGGCATCAAGTATGCCATGTAGAGAGTCTAATAGCGATATTTTTAAAAAATAAAGATGTAGCAAACATAAATAACATGCAGATTTTGCATAAATATAAATAATCAAAATATGGACTTCTATCTTGATGTACTTCCACTATTTTTATAGTGAGTCACGCGACACCCTCAGCATGTGAAACAAAAGTCTCCAGCAGACTTCTAGTGGGGATCGAGATCCAATCAGCATCTTAGTGTAATCTCGAGGGACTCGACCAATCATACTAAGCCCAAAAGGTTGTCAACTCTTACCGATCACAACTCCTTGTGATTCCTATCTTGTTTGGCCTTCGAACCACCATGACTTTGAGGGACTTGACCAACCATGATGTTCGGTTAGGTCAACACCATTGTTACAAGATGAGTCTGATTCAATAATATACCCTCGAGGGACTCGACCAAGCATACAATGTCCTTAGGTCACCAGTGACATCTCTGTTGGTTGTAGGTGCCCTACAAGCCAATCACGTGAGTGGTGGCACCTGTGACATGTTACATCGATCTCTTCGCATATTATTATTGGTATTTTCTCACATTATCTGGATGAATATTATGATGTCCATGGATCTATTCAATGGAAATCGGATCGTGATGAGATCATGATAATGAGACCAATGTACCTTTAAACATAGATCCTAAATCATCCTGGTCATAGGTTACTCGATGAGGACATCAAGATAACCCGATAGACTAGTGCACTATATACTCATCTATATGATAGAGGCGACTAGTCTTATAGTTGCTTGTGTAGGGACACTAGAGGTACAGTGTAGGTGCTTATTAGAGAATGAGTTCACTGATTGATCTGGTTATAGAATGCTGTATAGTTAATGATACCTAATGTCAGATAGCGATTTCATAATCCTAGTAGTGTATCTGGTCCTTAGACTTGTGGCACCAAAGATGCCTTGTTTGAGTACTCTATTCTTTGATGCCAGACTTACAAGTTTAGAGAGCTCCAGATCTGGTATAGTTGGTTCTCGGGAATGGTAGCCAACCTTATAAAGGCAATTGTATGTCAATAGAGGATCATCTACTCTCGGTATCATAAGAGATATATCCCACATGTGCTCACTCAAGCAAAATCCTTGGCCATGGTCATTCGGATTGAGAGAGGAGTTCTCCGAGAGAATCCGATTAAAGCGAGACTCGAATAGAATTCCGTATGGGCCTGACTTTACCATGCCCAATATACGATCTCTGGGATATTAGATGGATGAGGAACTATAGATACATGGTAACTAAGGATAGACAGGTTCGATGGATTAGATCCCCCTGTACCGTCTGGGGATTATGGCGTACTGGCCCAATACGTCCATAGTCGATGAGTCGAGTGAATTATTATGGAGATAATAATTTACTATATCAGAAGGTGTTCTAAGTCAGAAGGAGTTCTGATGAGAGCAACTCATGGTCAGCTCGGTATCGGGCCTAGAGGGTCACACACATAAGGTGGATGTTGCGATGAGTAAAGGTGTGGATATGAGATATCTGCGAAGCCCCTAGTTTGGATCTTATGGATGAGATCCAATTAAATGATTGGATGAGATCCAATTAAATGATTGGATGAGATCCAATTAAATGATTGGATAAGATCCAATTGGATGAGATCAAATTGGGTCCTATGGATGAGATCCAACTGGATAGAGATCCAGTGTGAACAGAATCTGTTAAGGATAAGCTTCCTCCACCTCTATAAATAGGAGGAACCTCTTGGTTCATAGGTGTTGAGCTCTTGGCTGTCATCCTCCTATTCTCCTCAATCTCCTCTCCTCCTCCTTAGCACCTGCAGCCTTGTGGTGCACATGGAGAGAGATCCCGCGGTGATCTGAGGAGCATCGTTGCTGCGTCTGCTATGTAGATTACCGCTAGAGAGGAGTACACTAGTGCTCCTTCATCCTTTTCATCGGATCTGAAATTTTCGGGGATATACAATCTCCCCAGGTAATGCTTCTAACATGATACATGCGGATTTTTTGGATTTACGATTTTTGCGCATCAATCGTCACATAACGACCAAGTACGTAACTATGGAAAATCCGATCTTGTTTTTGTTTTCCACTGTGCATGAGATGCTGAATCTCTCGATTTCCCAACAATCTCTATATCATAGATAAGATAGTAAATCGCGATATAGGTGAGTCTCGAGAGACTCGACCAACTCAACCTACACCGGGAATCAGTTCCTACCTGTAACGATGGAAGGCCATGTGGGTCAATCTAATTATCTCACGTTTACCGACTTAATATTATTGAGAAAGAGAATTTTGATTTGGTCTCCTAATATAATATGTCACACATATACATATTTAATATATATCTACATCGCATACAAATATATATATATATACATATCTAGTAGGTGTATAACCAATCACACATCACATGAGTAATCACACTAGATGATCATGGACTACATCCTAACGTGATGAAGCCTAAGCTAGTGGGCCCAATCACTCACATCAAGATCTATATATTTTGGTGCATCTCTATGCCCTGTGATCGTCCATCTCGCTTCGTTGGTTCCATCGGCATCTCAACGCATCTCCAAGCGTCGGATTATCCGTCTCAGCCTCGTGGGTCTCGCTATCGCTTCCACGCTCCCGTTGCGCCTCTTCATGTAATTATAATATAATTACAAGCATGTAGGCCCGACAAAAAATGAAATAATAGAGGCTCATAGGCCCCAATAATAATAATAATCACATTATATACATATATCACATCACACGATCCATGATCATCTGTCCATATAATACATCACATGTATGTATTATTATATAGGACTACTAGATAAATAATAATAGTTAATTAAATATTTTAATTAACTAATTATTTTGAAAACAAGGATATATAGAGAATTTTTTAAATTCTGAAGGGCATTTTGGTCATTCGACCAGGAGGGACAAATTGGAATTTCTGAAATTCCCTAGGGCAAAATTATCTTTTGCCTAGAAAGTCCTAATTCTCTCACTGCTTGTGTTGTAGTGTGGGGATCCAATAATACATGGGCTTATTGAATATCCAATAAGATAGGGGCTTCGGCGGATATCTCATATCCGAATCTCTACTCGTCGCAACACCTACCATATGTGTGTGACCCTCTAGGCACAATATTGAGCTGGCCATGAGTCATACCTATCAGAACTCCTTCTGACTCAGTGAATTATTATCTCTATAATAATACACTCGGCTCATCGACTGTAGACATACTAGGCCACTACGCCGTAGCCCCCAGACGATACAGGGGAATCCAATCCTTTGGACCTATCTATCCTTAGTTACCATATACCTATAGTCTCTCATCCATCTAATATCATAGAGACCCTATATCGAGCATGGTGCTATCAGGCCCATACGATTTCTAATCAAGTCTTGCTCTAATCAGATTCTCCCGGAGAACTCTTTCTCTCTCAATCCGAATGACCCTAGCGAGGGATTTGCTTGAGCAAGAATATATTAGATTTTCCTCTCATGATACTGAGAGTGAATGATCCTTTACTGACATTTAATTACCCTCGTAAGGTTGGCTGCCACTCCCAATAACCGGTTGTACTAGATCTGAAACTTCCAAACCTATAAGTCCGGTATCAAAGTGTGGAGTACTCATACAGGATATCCTTGGTGTCTCAAGTCTAAGAACCAGATACACTACTGAGACTACATAATCGCTGTTTGATATGAGATATCAATAACCATCCAGCATTCCGTAAGCGAATCAATTAGTGAACTCATTCTCTAATGAGCACTTGTACTGTACCCTTAGTGTCCTCACACGAGTAGCTATAAGACCAGCCACCTCCATCATATGGACGGGTATATAGCACACCAATTTGTCCAGTTATCTTGATGTCCCTCTCGAGTAACCTATGACGGGATTATTTAGAGTCTGTGTTTAAAGGTGAATCGATCTCATTATCATGATCTCATCATGGTCCGATTTCCATTGCACAGATCCAAGGACATCACAATATACATCAAGATAATGTAAGAAAATGTCAATAATCATAAGCAAAGAGATTGACGTAGCATGGTGCCATCACTCACATGATTGGCTTGTAGGGCACCTATAACTAGTAATATTTCTGTAAAATCTGTATGTTATTTAATTCTGCTATATCTTTATTTTAGAAAATATTGCCATTAGACTCTCTATGTGGCATACTTGATGCCAATCGCCTCATTAGTTCAAACTATATGGATCTGCTTCGTAACTTGAGAATAGTTCTCGTAGTGGAGAAAGTCGCATATGTCCTTGATATAGTGATGCCTGCGCCGAATAAAAGGGCAAGCGAGGATGAGATCACTCGCTATGTGAAGAATACAAATAACTCCACTCTTACTTGGGCTTCATGATTCCCGAGTTGCAGAGACAACATGAAAAGATGGATGCGAGATCCATACTCTTGTATCTTTGTAAATTGTTTGAGGAATATGGAAGAACTCAACAATATGAGATATTGAAGAGTCTCTTCCATACCAGGATGAGTGAGGGGATACCGGTTCAGAACCATATCCTTAAAGATGATTCAGTGGATAGAGAAACTCACAGGTCTAGGAATAGTCCTAGAAGATAATATATGTGAATCTTGTGCTTTAGTTCCTGCTAGATTCCTCTTCACAGCTCTCTATGCTGGTAAGACCAAAAAGAAAATGAAGATGGAGAAGTTCCTTAAGAAGGGCAAGGGCAAGGGCAGATCGGGTAAAGCAAAGGTTGTTATAAAAGACTCAACAAAAGATAAAAGCCTGTGCTTCCATTGTGGCAAAGTGATAAGACCCCTTAGGGTTTTATCGTGGAAGAAGTGGAGGAGAAGCGGAAGAAGTGGGGGAAAAGGAGATAAATGATCACTTCGAGGGGATCGGCCTCCTTGATCACTTCGAGGGGATCAGCCTCCTTGGGTTTAGTCAAAAGACTGAATAATATTTTCTTTTTCATTGTCTGAAAGAAATAGTTATATCCCTTTTTATATAGTCCCACATAGAGTCTCCCAGGACTTGGACTCTTATTAACCGACTCCGTAATAGACTCCTAACCGAATCAATAACCGACTCCCTACTAGATAACTCCATAACATTATCCAAAGCATTATCCAAAGCTTAGAAAGTAAAAGATTCGTAACAGTTCCGCCTTCGTCAAATCAGCCTTGTTCTCAAGGCTGAGCGGCATCAAATTCGGCACAAGGTATCTGTGGCGCATTGCAACTCGCTGATCAAGTAAGTACGACCTCCACTTGATGGTGTGAGCAACAGGTCGGCCTTTTAGTGTAGTAGTCTTTAAAGTCTTTTGGAGAACCCTCTTCATTCAATGGCTAGTAGCAGCTGTGGCCTTACTTCTTTGTCTTCCATTTAGGATCAGCATTTTGAAGTCTTCTAAGGGTAGCAAAAAGAAATCCCACAGCAGTTTTTGGCCCTGTATAAACAATTTTATCTTTGAACATTTGCAATCACAAGTCAAAGGTCGTCCATCAACGATCTTTACTTCAAATTTGTCACAGTCTTTAATATGATAGGCTAATCGATCAGCAACCTTACTGTCCATGAAATTATTAGTGCTATCGGTATCATTCAAACTGTAATAGGTTGATGTTCCAAAATTCTTTAAGCTTTCATAGTTTGTGGGTTAGAATAGTCAGCTAATGCATGCACTGTATGTGCAATATGTTCAACATCTTTATCAAAATTTATACCTTCATTATCGAAGTCAACTTTGTCAGCTTCTAGTTCCTCTCTAATTGGTTCAATCACCAAAGATTCCTCTTGTTTACATTTGGTGCTCCTTACTAGGTGGCTCGTTGATCATTTGTTTGTAGTCACTTCTGTATCGATGATTTTCTCGGTTGATTTTTTCTTCATGTAGACATGCAAATGAAATTGCAGCCATTATAGTACGGGGCTATCGAGCCTTAACTTTATATTTGATATCTAGATTAAGCCCTTGAATAAAGGTATCTACTAGTTATCATTCAGACCAATTTGTGGCTTGATTTGATAATCGTTGGAATCTGTCTTGATATTCTAACACTGTAGAAGTTTGACGAATTTTAGCGAGCTGTCCATCTTGTTGAAACTTACTAAAGTTCTCCAGCAAGCTTCTTTTGAATTCAGTAAGTGTCTCCTGTAGTTGATTCTCAATTCTGATTTTGAGTGCTTCCATTTGGGCTTTTACTGAATCATTACTAGCCATTGCGTAAGACTGAAGATCTATAATTCCCCAGTCATGCTTCCGATGGCGTGAACTGCGAAGTGCAACGTAAGGCTCGCTGCGGTTGTTGTGCGGAGAAAAAAAAATTCTATTTCTCCGTGCTGCGTGCGATATTGTTGTAGGGCTGTGATGAAGAAAAAAAAAGGCGATGGTTGCTAGCGAGATCGGTGGCTGTGATGGTGATGGTCGCGGAGGGAAAGAGCAGGGGCAGCGGGGAAGGGTGTGAGCCAAGAAGTAGTGGCGGCCCAGATGCGAGGCCGTTATTGCAGCAGCGATGGCGGTGAGAGGGGGCAGAGATCACTGACCACAGAGATGGCGGTGGTCGCGGCCGGGAAGAGCTTTGTTTCGCCGCAGAATAGGGGCTATTGGAAGGCAGCAGTGTCATGGGCTGGATGACAGTGACACCGTAGGGAGTCGCCGTGAGGGGAAGCGGCGGCGTTCTGTGGCAGAGGACTCTGTTTTGTCGCAGAACAGGGGCGGTGGGGGTGTGTGGGTCAGGAAGCAGTGGCGGTTGCTAGCCAGGAGGGCAGCGATGGCGATGGTCATTGGCAGTGACAGTGGTGGAGAGGGGCAGCGATTGCGCAGTTAGATATGCATTGTCGAGGGAGCGATGGGGTTAGATCTGTGTTACCGAGGCAGCCAAGGAGATGACCTCTGGCCGGAGGTTGCGTCGGAAACGATCGCGGGCTGAGCATAGCGACGACGGAGGGGTGTGTGTGGCTATCGATTGAAGTAGGGGGTGTTGGGAAATCCATCAAGGGGGGAGCGACATCACATGCGCAACAGAAGAACAGAAAACAAAACACCCCAGATTTCCCGTAGAAAGTTTCTGTCGTCGTGCGAAGATCGGTGCATCAAAAGCAAATCCGTGAAAACTATACATGTAAAAGAAGATACCTAGGGAGATCATATATCCCTGAATTCCTGTAGATCTGTGGAAGAGGATGAAGGAAGTAAAGTATCCTCCTCTCTAGCGGTATCCACACAGCAGGGATTGCGACGATGCTCCTCTCTCTCTGGGGGAGGAGAACAGGAGGTGGCTACCAAAAGAAACCCTCAGCCTATAGAGCTTTGGTCCCCTCCTATTTATAGAGGCCCCCCCTGAAAAACCCTAATGGATCTTTTGCCCTATTGGGTATTGGATCTCCATCCAATTACCCAAGCCTCTTGGATTAGTGGGCCTCTACCCAATAATCTCTTATTAGCAATTATTGGATCTCATCTCAGGATCCAATAATTCAGGAGCTTAATGGATATCCAATAAGATAGGGGGCTCAGCGGATATCTCATATCCGAACCTCTACTCGTCGCAACACCTACCATATGTGTGTGACCCTTTAGGCCCAATATCGAGCTGGCCGTGAGTCATACTTGTCAGAACTCCTTCTGACTTAGTGAATTATTATCTCTATAATAATTCACCCAACTCATCGATCGTGGTCGTACCAGGCCACTACACCGCGGCCCCTAGACGATACAGGGGAATCTAATCCTTTAGACCTATTTGTCCTCAGTTACCATGTATCTATAGTCTCTTATCCATCTAATATCCCAGAGACCCTATACCGGGCATGGTGCTGTCAGGCCCATACGGTCTCTCTTTGAGTCTTGCTTTTGTCGGATTCTCCCAGAGAACTCTTTTTCTCTCAATCCGAATGACCTTGGCCAAGGATTTGTTCGAGCAAGAACACATGGGATATTCCTCTCATGATACCGAGAGCGGATGATCCTCTGTTGACACTCAATAGCCCTCGTAAGGTTGGCTACCACTCCCAATGACTGACTGTACTAGATATGGAGCTTTCCAAACCTATAAGTCTGATATCAAAGAGTGGAGTACTCATATAGGACATCCTTGGTGTCTTAAGTCTAAGGACCAGATACACTACTGGGACTACGGAATCGTTGTCTAACGTGAGGTATCAATAACCATCCAGCATTCCGTAGGTGGATCAATCAGTGAACTTATTCTCCAATGAGCACCTGCACTGTACCCTTAGTGTCCCCACACGAGTAGCTATGAGACCAGCTACCTCCATCATATAAACGGGTATACAGTACACCAGTCTATCTGGTTATCTCGATGTCCTTCTCGAGTAACCTATGACCAGGATAATTTAGGGTCTGTGTTTAAAGATGAATTGGTCTCATTATCGTAATCTCATCACGATCCAATTCCCATTGCACAGATCCAGGGACATCACAATATACATCTAGATAATGTGAGATAATAATACCAATAATCATAAGCAAAGAGATTGACGCAGCGTATTACAGGTGCTATCACTCATGTGATTGGCTTGTAGGGCATCTATAACTAGCAATCTCCCACTTGACCTAAAGCCAATCAACAACATGTCTGATCCCCATCAGACCTCTATGACGCTCAAAGATAATCTAAGTCAATGGCTTTGTCAGTGGAACTGCAATGTTATCTTCGGATGGAACTCTTTCCATTACTTCATCTCTTCGGGCCACGATCTCTCTAATAAGTTGGATCCTCCTCAGAACACTTCTGATGAGACCCAGGTTCCCTTATTTCAGTAATCATCTCATATTTATCGCAATATAAAAGAATCAGCTCCTCCCTGCTCGGGATGACTCCTAGATCTGTGATGAACTTCTTCATCCAGACTACCTCCTTTGCTGCCTCTGCCGCAACAATGTATTCTGCCTCTGTGGTCGAGTCAGCAGTAGTGTCTTGCTTGGAACTCTTCCAGCATACTGCTCCTCCATTCAGAGTGAACACATACCCTGAATTAGACTTACTATCACGACATCGGACTAGTAGCTCGAGTCCGTGTAGCCCTCAACCTTGAGGCTACTACTTCCATATACTAGTAAAAGATCCTTAGTCCTTCTCAAGTACTTAAGGATACATTTTACTGCTTTCCAGTGCTCCAAGCCTGGATCTACCTGATATCTGCTCGTGACACTCAGAGCATGTGCTATATCAGGCCTGGTACATAACATAGTATACATGATAGAACCTATCACTGATGCATATGGTATCATATCCATGTATGCCCTTTCTTTAGGAGTCTTTGAGGACATACTCCTAGAAAGTGATATTCCATGTCTCATTGGTATGAGACATCTCTTGGAATTTTCCATGCCAAACCTTTTGACAATGGTATCTATGTACCTGGACTAGGACAAGCCATGCATCCTCTTAGATCTATCTCTATAGATCTGTATCCCCAATATATAGGATGCTTCCCCTAAATCCTTCATGGAGAAGTGCCTAGATAATCAAGTCTTTACTGTGGAGAGCATTCCTACATCATTCCCAATGATCAGGATGTCATCCACATATAATACTAAAAAGGTGATAGTGCTCCCACTTAATTTCCTGTACACCCAAGGTTCATCTTCGTTCTTAACGAAGTCATAAGATCTGATCGCCTCATCAAATCTTATGTTCCAACTTTAGGAAGCTTGCTTTAATCCATAAATGGACCTAAGCAACTTGCACACCTTATCTGGGTTATCCTTGGACACGAATCCCTCAAGCTGTATCATATACACCTCCTCATCGAGGTTACCATTGAGGAACGTGGTTTTGACGTCCATCTGCCAGATCTCATAATCATAGTGTGCTGCAATAGCCAACAGAATTCGAATGGATTTTAGCATGGCTACAGGTGAGAAAGTTTCGTCATAGTCAACACCTTGTCTTTGACGATACCTCTTAGCTACTAGCCTTGCTTTATAGGTCTCTACCTTTCCATATACTCCAATCTTCTTTTTGAAGATCCACTTGCAACCAATGGGTACAATACCCTCGGGTGCATTAACTAGGTTCCAAACCTTGTTGAAGTACATGGAATCCATTTCTGAATTAATGGCTTCTTGCCATTTCCCGGAGTCTATGCTCATGATAGTCTCCTCGTAGGTCTGAGGATCAATATCCTCAACATCCTCTCTTCTGATATGTCCCACATATCTCTTAGGAGGATGGGATACTCTATCGGACCTACGTAAAGTTGGAACTTATATGTCAGGTATCTGAACAGATTCTGGAATGGTGCTTGAGCTAGGTTCTCCAACCTCGCTTAACTCTATCATGCTCCCACTGTCTCCACCAAGAATGTGTTCGTTCTTAAGGAACACTGCTCTCTTGGCTACAAAGACCTTTCGGTCCTCAGGATGATAGAAATAATACCCACAAGTTTCGTTGGGGTATCCCACGAACTTGCACCGTTCCATCCTAGATTCTAACTTATCAGGGTTGTGTCTCTTAACGTGGGCAGGGCAGCCCCAAATCTTAATAATTTTAAGATCGAGCTTCTTCCCATTCCATATCTCATATGAAGTAGACATCACTGATTTAGTTAAAATTCTGTTTAGAAGGTAAGCTACGGTCTCTAGGGCATATCCCCAGAATGAGATGGGTAGGTCGGCGAAACACATCAGGGAACGCACCATGTCTAACAATGTGCGATTCCTCCTTTCTGATACACCATTAAGCTGTAGTGTATAAGGAGGTGTCCATTGGGATAAGATCCCATAGTCTTTGAGGAATTGGGTGAACTCTATACTCAAGTACTTACCTCTTCGATCTGATCGAAGGGTTTTAATACTCTTTCCTGTTTGGTTCTCCACTTCTCGTTTCCTCTTAAACTCATATACACTCATGATATGTGGAGATATATCTAGCATAAATAAACCATTATGCACTGTTCCTCTCGTGATAATCTCATCATCTAATATTATTGAACAACCATTGTTCTCAAAAACTAATTTATATCCAATAACTGTCAAACTTGAAATGGAAATAATGTTTTTGATAATAGAAGGAACATAATAGCATGTATCTAATACAATAATAGCTCCACCAGGCAGATGTAAGGTGACCTTGCCAACAGCCAGTGCAGCAACCTTTGCTCCATTGCCCATCTTAAGGTCCATCTTACCTCTGTTCAATCTCCTAGGTCCTGCCAGAACCTACAACGAATTGCAAATATGATAAGCACTCTCAGTATCCAATACCCATGTGTTATCATAAGATTCTGACAAATGGAGACTGATCATGAATGTACTTGAAGCTTCTCCAAGCTTCTGTTTCACCCTCTCTATAAGGTACTCTTTGTAGTTCCTCTTCTAGTGCCCATCTTTACCGTAGTGGAAGCATTGGCCTTTGTCCTTTGTTGGGTCTTTCTTGGCAACCTTTGTCTTACCCATTTTGCTCTTGCCCTTGCCCTTCTTAAGGGTCTTCTCATCTTCCTTTTCTTTCTGGTCTCACTAGTGTAGAGAACCAGCTTCTCTTTCTTGAAGGTGCTCTCTGCTTCTCTCAACATATTGAGGAGCTCTGGAAGGGTCACCTCAAGTTTGTTCATATTAAAATTCATTATGAATTGAGAAAAGGAATCTGGTAGGGACTGAAGTACAAGATCCACATACAGGTTATCCTCTAGGACCATTTCTAGACCTGTAAGTTTCTCGATCCACTCAATCATCTTAAGGACATGGTTCTGAACCGGTGTCCCCTCAATCATCCTAGCATGGAAAAGACTCTTTGATATCTGATATCGTTGAGTTCTTCCCTGTTCCTCAAACAGTTTGCGGAGATGTAAGAGTATGGAATTAGCATCCATATTTTTGTGCTGTCTCTGTAACTCAGTAGTTATAGAGGCCAACATGTAACACTGAGCAAGAGTGGAATCATCTAAGTACTTCACATAACGAGTGATCTCATCCTCGCTTGCCCCTTCGTCGGGCGTAGGGATCACTGTATCAAGGACATATACGATTTTCTCCGCCGTGATAACGATTCTCAGATTGCGAAGCCAATCCGTATAATTTGGACCAGTGAGGCGGTTGGCATCAAGTATGTCACGTAAAGGATTTGAAAACGACATTTTTCTGAAATAAAAGATGTAGCAGAAATAAATAACATGCAGACTTTGCAGAAATTAAATAATTAAGATAATGACTTCTATCTTAATGTATTCCCACTAATTTTTCGCGAGACACACAACACCCTCCGGTATATGAATCGGAGACCCCCTACGGATGTCTAGTGGGATCAGGATCCAATCGGCGTCTTAACGTAACCTCGAGGGACTTGACCAATCACGTTAAGCCCGTAAAGGTAGGCAACTCTTGCCAATCACAACTCCTTGTGATTCCTGTCCTGTTCGGCCTCCGAACCACCATGGCCTCGAGGGACTCGACCAACCATGATGTTCGGTTAAGTCATTAACATCGTTACCAGATGAGTCTAATTAGGTGATATACTCTCGAGGGACTCGACCAAGCATACCATGTTCTCAGGTCACCTCTGACATCTCTATGTTGTAGATAAGATGGCGAGACGCGATATAGGTGAGTCTCGAGAGACTCAACTAACTCAACCTACACCGAGAATCGGCTCCTAGCTATAACGATGGAAGGCCACGTGGGTCAATCTAATTGCCTCACGTTTACCGACTTAATATTATTAATGGAGAGAATTTTTGATTTGGTCTCTTAACATAATGTGTCACACACATACGTATTTAATATATATATCTACATCGCATGCAAATATATATATATATATATATATATATATATATATATATATATATAGTAGGTATATAACTAATCACACATCACATGAGCAATCACACCAGATGATCATGGACCTTATCCTAATGTGATCAGGCCCGAGCCAGTGGGCCCAATCACTCATATTAAGATCTATGTGTACTTCGGCACATCTCTATGTCCTGTGATCATCCATCTCGCTTCGTCGGATCCGTCGACATCTCAACGCATCTCCATGCGTTGAATCGTCCGTCTCGGCCTCGCAAGTCACGCTACTGCTGTGCCTCCTCTGATAATTACAACATAATTACAGGTACGCAGGCCCGACAATAAACGAGAAAAATAGAGGTTCGTAGACCCCAATAATAATAATCACATGTACACACACCACATCACAAGTCCATGATCATCTGTCCACATCATACATCATATGTATATGTTATTTTATAGGACTACTAGATAAAAAATAATAGTTAATTAAACTATTTAATTAATATATTTAATTTTTTCTGAAAATAAGGACATAGAGGAAATTTTTTGAATTTTCAAGGGTATTTTGGTCATTCGACCAAAAAGGACAGACATTGGAATTTCTCAAATTATGAGGGTATTTTGGTAATTCTATCAAAAGGGATAGAATATGGAATTTTTAAAATTTCGAGGGGCAAAACCGTCTTTTGCCCTAAAACCCTAATCCCTCTGCCCTGTTGCGTTTGCGGCTGCGGTGCGCCCGTCGCCACCCAACCGGCGGCGGCGTCATGGGCGGCATGGCGCACAGTGGGTGCTGGCGCCAGCGCGCCGCCCGGCCGTGGTGGCGCCGCTTCGCATAGCGCCACCCACGGCAAGGTGCGCAGCGCGCTGCCCGCGGCAACTCCACCGCGCGCGCCGCTGTTCTGCCGCGCGGCGCGTTGCCCCTGCGAGTGGCGTCGGCGGCGACGCCCCTTTGCGGGGGCCATGGCGGCGGCTGCCCTGCGAGCGGCAAGATCCGCTATGCCCTATGGCGGGCCGCAGGCGGCTTACTGCGCCACCAACCACCGGCCGACGGTGCTTTGCTGTCGCGGCAGGCAGCAAGGATGCAAGCAGCCTTGTGGCCGCTGTACGAACACAGCAAGGGCAGCAATAGTCGCTGCACTTCCTCGTCCTTTGCGCCAACGATTTTGGCGATGTAACATGTTCTAGATCACAACACACGCAGTTTTAAGATCCGATCTTCGCACGAACAACCTGGCTCTGATACCACTATTGGGAAATCCATCAAGGGGGGAGCGACATCACATGCGTAGAGGAAGAACAGAAAACAAAACACCCCAGATTTCCCATAGAAAATTTTCATCGTCGTGCGAAGATCGGTGCGTCAAAAGTAAATCTGTGAAAACTGCACATGTAAAAGAAGATACCTAGGGAGATCGTATATCTCTGAATTCCTGTAAATCTGTGGGAGAGGATGAAGGAAGTCAAGTGTCCTCCTCTCTAGCGGTATCCACATAGCAGGGATTGCGACAATGCTCCTCTCTCTCTGGGGGGGAGGAGAACAGGAGGTGGCTACCAAAAGAAACCCTCAGCCTAATAGAGCTTTGGTCCCCTCCTATTTATAGAGGCCCCCCCCTGAAAAATCCTAATGGATCTTTTGCCCTATTGAGTATTAGATCTCCATCTAATTACCCAAGTCTCTTGGATTAGTGGGCCTCTACCCAATAATCTCTTATTAGCAATTATTGGATCTCATCTCAGGATCCAATAATTCAGGAGCTTACTGGATATCTAATAAGATAGGGGGTTCAGCAGATATCTCATATCCGAACCTCTACTCGTCGTAACACCTACCATATGTGTGTGACCCTCTAGGCCCAATATCGAGCTGGCCATGAGTCAAACTTATCAGAATTCCTTCTGACTTAGTGAATTATTATCTCTATAATAATTCACCCAACTCATCGACTGCGGTCGTACCAGGCCACTACGCCGCGGCCCCCAAACGATACAGGGGAATCCAATCCTTTGGGCCTATTTGTCCTCAGTTATCATGTATCTATAGTCTCTCATCCATCTAATATCCCAGAGACCCTATACCGGGCATGGTGCTGTCAGGCCCATACAGTCTCTCCTCGAGTCTTGCTCTTGTATGATTCTCCTAGAGAACTCTTTCTCTCTCAATCCGAATGACCTTGGCTAAGGATTTGTTCGAGCAAGAACACATGGGATATTCCTCTCATGATACCGAGAGCGGATGATCCTCTATTGACACTCAATAGCCCTCGTAAGGTTGGCTACCACTCCCAATGACCGGCTGTACTAGATATGGAGCTTTCCAAACCTATAAGTCCCGTATCAAAGAGTGGAGTACTCATACAGGGCATTCTTGGTGTCTCAAGTCTAAGGACCAGATACACTCTTTGGGACTACGGAATCATTATCTGACGTGAGGTATCAATAACCATCCAGCATTCCGTAGGCGGATCAATCAGTGAACTCATTCTCCAATGAGCACCTGCACTGTACCCTTAGTATCCCCACACGAGTAGCTATGAGACCAACTACCTCTATCATATGAACGGGTATACAGCACACCAGTCTATCCGGTTATCTCGATGTTCTTCTCGAGTAACCTATGACCAGGATAATTTAGGGTCTGTGTTTAAAGGTGAATTGGTCTCATTATCGTAATCTCATCACGATCCAATTCCCATTGCACAGATCCAGGGACATCACAATATACATCTAGATAATGTGAGATAATGCCAATAATCATAAGCAAAGAGATTGACGTAGCGTGTTACAGGTGCTATCACTCATGTGATTGGCTTGTAGGGCACCTATAACTAGCAGGGGGGAATAAGTGAGTTCCACCCCTTGCGTGGCCGTCGGTGAGGTGAGCGCAGGGAACAGGGAACGTGGCTGCGTTCTTTTGCGTTTGCCCCCCTTTTCTTTTTTTATTAGGAATGCGACAAGGTTGATGCGAAGTTGTAGTGAAAAACACCGAGGATTGCTGCTCTGATGCCAAATGATAAGACTCCTTAGAGTTTTATCGTGGAAGAAGTGGAAGAAGCGGAAGAAGCGGAGGAGAAGCAAAAGAAGTGGGGGAAAAGGGGATAAATGATCACTTCGAGGGGATCAGCCTCCTTGACCACTTTGAGGGGATCGGCCTCCTTGATCACTTCAAGGGGATCAGCCTCCTTGGATTTAGTCAAAAGATTGAATAATATTTTCTTTCTCATTGTCTGAAAGAAATAGTTACATCCCTTTTTATAGAGTCCCACATAAAGTCCCCCAGGACTTGGACTCTTATTAATCGACTCTGTAACTGACTCCAAACTGAATCAGTAACTGACTCCCTACTAGATAACTCGATAACATTATCTAAAGCATTATCCAAAGCTTAGAAAGTAAAAGATTCTTAACACAAAGATGGGCACTGGAAGAGGAACTGCACGAAGTATCTTGTAGAAAAGGCGAAACAGAAACTTGGATAAGCTTCAAGTACATTCATGATCAGTCTGCATTTGTCAGACTTATATGATAATACATAAGTATTGGATATTGGTAGTGTTTATCATATATGTAATTCGTTGTAGATTCTGACAAGACCTAAGAGATTGATGAGAGATAAGATAGACCTCAAGATGAGCAATAAAGTAAGAGTTACTGTTGTTGCTATTGGCGAAGTCACCCTACATTTGTCTGGTGGAGCTACTATTGCATTAGATGCATGTTATTTTATTCCCTCTATTATCAAAAATGTTATTTCCAATTTATGTTTGACATTGAATGGTTATAAAGTAGTTTTTGAGAACAATAGTTGTTCAATTATTAAGGATGATGAAATCATTAGGAGAGGAAACGAGATCAGGTGAATAGTGTATACCTATGGCATTGTAGGCTATGTCATATCTATAAGGGAAGGATTCAAAAGTTGTTGATAGATAGATACCTATATCCATTTGACTATGAGTCATATGCGACTTGTAAATTTTGTCTCTATAGAAAGATGACTAACTCTCCATTTACTATAATTGGAGAGAGAGCCATCGAGTTGTTAGAACTTATACATAGTGATGTATGTGGTCCCATGTCAACTCAGGCCATCGGTAGTTATTCCTACTTCATTATTTTCATTGACGATTTCTTTAGGTATGGGCACATGTACTTAATGAAGTACAAGTCTAAAGCCTTCGAAAAATTCAGGGAATATAAGAATGAAGTAGAGAACCAGATTGGAAAGAGTATCAAGACTCTTCAATCAGATTAATGAGGTGAGTACTTGAGTATAGAGTTCACCTAGTTCCTCAAAGATCATGAGATTTTGTCCTAATGGATACCTCCTTACACACCCTAGCTTAATAGTGTATCCGAAAGGAGGAATCATATACTATTAGATATGGTGCGGTACATAATGAGTTTCGTCGATCTACTCATCTCATTCTAGGGATACACTCCAAAGTCTACACTATATGAGATATGGAAAGGAAAGAAGCTCGATCTTAAAGTTATTAATATTTAGGGCTGCCCTACCCATGTTAAGAGACATAAGATCGATAAATTAGAATCCAAGACGGAATAGCCAAGTTCGTGAGATACCCCAAGAAAACTTTGTGGGAATTATTTCTATCACCTTAAGGACCAAAAGATTTTTGTAGCTAATAGAGTAATATTCCTTGAGAAGGAACATATTCTTGGTGGAGACAATGAGAGCGTGATAGAGTTGAGTGAGGTTGAAGAACCTAGCTCAAGCACCATTCCACAGCCAGAGTCTGTTTAGGTACCTAGCACACAAGTTCCGACTTTACATAGTTTTGGTAGAATATCCCATCCTCCTGAGAGATATGTGGGATATATCAAAGAAGAGGATGTTGAGGATATTAATCCTCAGATCTACGAGGAGGCTATTATGAGTATATGCTCCAGGAAGTGGCAAGAAGCCATGAATTCAAAGATGGATTCCATGTACTCTAACAAGGTTTGGAACCTAGTTGATGCACCAGAGGGTATCATACACATTAGCTACAAGTGGATCTTCAAGAAGAAAATAGAGTAGATGGAAAGGTAGAGACATATAAAGCAAGACTAGTGGCTAAGGGGTATCATCAAAGATAAGGTGTTGACTATGATGAAACCTTTTCACACATAGCCATACTAAAATCCATCCAAATTCTATTGGCTATTATAGCGCACTATGATTATGAGATCTAATAGATGGACGTGAAAACTGCATTCCTCAATAGCAACCTCGAGGAGGAAGTGTATATGATACAGCCTGAGGGATTCATGTCCAAGGATAGTCCAAATAAGATGTGCAGGTTGCTTAGATCTATCTATGGATAGAAATAAGCTTCCTAAAGTTGGAACAAAAGATTTGATAAGGTGATCAGATCTGATGACTTCATTACGAAGAAGATGAGCCTTGTGTGTATAGAAACGTAAGTGAGAGCACTATCACCTTCTTGGTGTTATATGTGGATGATATCATAATAATTCGGAATGATATAGGAATGCTCTCTACGGTAAAGGCTTATCTATCTAGACACTTCTCCATGAAGGATTTAGGGGAAGCATCCTACATATTGGAGATTCGAATCTATAGAGATAGATCCAAGAGGATACTTGGCTTATCCCAATCCTAGGTACATAAATACTATTGTAAAAAAATTTGACATGAAAAATTCCAAGAGATGTCTCATACCGATAAGACATAGGCTATCACTTTCTAGGAGTAAGTTTCCAAAGACTCTTGAAGAAAGGGCACATATGGATAGGATACCCTATGCCTAAGCGATGTAGTCTATTATATATGTTATGCTATGTACCAGGCCTGATATAGCATATGCTTTGAGTGTCACAAGCAGGTATCAGGTGGATCCAGGCTTGGAACACTGGAAAGTAGTAAAGTATATCCTTAAGTACTTGAGAAGGACTAAGGATCTTTTACTGGTACATGGAGAAAGTAGCCTTAGGATTGAAGACTACACAGACTCAAGCTTCTAGTCCAATATTGATGATGACAAGTCTAATTCAGGATATGTGTTCACCTTGAATAGAGAAGTAGTATACTGGAAGAGTTCTAAGTAAGATACTACTGCTAACTTGACCACAGAGATAGAGTACATTGCTACGGCAAAGGCAACAAAGGAGGGAGTCTGGATGAAGAAGTTTATCACAGATATGGGAGTCGTGCCGAGCAGCGAAGAACTGATTCCCTTATATTATGACAACTACAGGGCGATTGCTCAAATAAGGAAACCCATGTCTCATTAGAGGTGTTCTGAGGAGGTTCCAGCTTATTAGAGAGATTGTGGCCCGAAGAGATATAGTAGTGAAAAGAGTTCTATCCGAAGATAATATCGTAGAACCACTGACGAAGCCATTGTCTCAGATTGTCTTTGAGTATCACAAAGGTCTGATGGGGATCAGACACGTAGGTGATTGGCTTTAGGTCAAGTAGGAGATTGTTAATTATATGTGCCCTACGAGCCAATCACGTGAGTGATGGCACCTGTAACATGCTGCATCAATCTCTTTGCTTATGATTACTGACATTTTCTCACATTATCTGAATCTATATTGTGATGTTATTAGATCCGTGCAATGAGAATCGGATCGTGATGAGATCACGATAATGAGACCGATTCACCTTTAAACATAGACCCTAAATAATCCCGGTTATAGGTTACTCGAGAGGGATATCGAGATAACTGGATAGATTGGTATGCTATATACTCGTCCATATGATGAATGTAGCTGTCGATGAGTCGAGTGAATTATTATGGAGATAATAATTCACTACGTCAATAGGAGTTCTAATATGTATGACTCACGGCTAGCTCGATATTGGGCCTAGAGGGTCACACACATATGGTAGGTGTTACAATGAGTAGAGGTTCGGATATGAGATATCTGCCAGAGTTCCTATCTTATTGGATATCTAATAAGCCCCTGAATTATTGGATCTCATAAATGAGATCTAATAAGACCTAATAAGAGATTGTTGGGTAGAGACCTATTAATCTGAGATGCTTGGATAATTGGATGGAGATCCAGTACCTAATAGGGCAAGATCCATTAGGGTTTATAGGGGGCCTCTATAAATAGGAGGGAACCAAAGGTCCATAGACTAAAGATTTTTTTTGTAGCCACCTTATATTCTCCTCTCCTTTCCCCTTCTCAGCCAACAGCCTCAGTTTGGGATATGTTCAGGTATCTGACACACAAGTTTCAACTTTACGTAGGTCTGGTAGAGAGTTACACCCTCCTGAGTGATATGTGGGACATATCAATGGAGAGAACACTCAGGATGTTGATCCTCAGACCTACGAGGAGGCTATTATGAGCATAGACTCTAGGAAGTGGCAAGAAGCCATGAATTCTGAGATGGAATTCATGTACTCTAACAAGGTTTGGAACCTTATTGATGCACCTCAGGGTATCGTACCCATCGATTACAAATGAATATTCAAAAAGAAGATCGGGGTAGATGGAAAGGTAGAGACCTATAAGACAAGACTAATAGCTAAGGGGTATCATCAAAGGTAATGTGTTGATAATGACAAAACCTTCGCACCCGTAGATATGCTAAAATCCATCCGAATTCTATTGACTATTATAGCACATTATGACTATGAGTTCTGATAGGTGGATGTGAAAACCATGTTCCTCAATGGCATCCTCGAGGAGAAGGTGTATATAATACAACTTGAGGGATTCATGTCTAAGCAAAGTCCAGATAAGGTGTGCAGATTGCTTAAGTCCATTTATGGACTAAAGCAGGCTTCCTGAAGTTGGAAAATAAGATTTGATCAGATTTTATGACTTCATTAAGAACGAAGGTGGGCCTTGTGTGTATAGGAAGATAAGTGTAAGTGCTATCACTTTCTTGGTATTATATGTAGATGACATCTTAATCATTAGGAATGATGTAGGAATGCTCTTCACAGTAAAGGTTTGGATATTGAGACACTTCTCTATGAAGGACTTAGGGGAAGCATCTTATATTTTGGGGATTCGGATCTATAGAGATAGATTCAAGAGGATGTTTGGCTTGTCCTAGTCCAAGTATATAGAATTTCACTTTCTAGGAGTATGTCTCTAAAAACTCTTAAAGAAAGGACAAACATAGATAGGATACCCTGTGCTTCTACGATAGGATCTATCATGTATGCTATGCTATATACCATGCCTAATATAGCACATGTTTCGAGTGTCATGAGTAGGTATCAGGGAAATCCAGACTTGGAGCTCTGTAAAATAGTAAAGTGTATCCTTAAGTACTTGAAAAGGACTAAGGATCTTCTACTGGTATATGAAGGAGATAGTCTTTAGATTGAGAGCTACACAGACTTGAGTTTCTAGTTTGATATCGATGATAGCAAGTCGACTTCAAGGTATGTGTTCACCTTGAATGGAGCAGAAGTAAGTTAGAAGGGTTCTAAGCAAGATACTACTGCTGACTTGACCACAGAGGTGGAATACATTACTGTGGCAGAAGCAGCAAAAGAGAGTATTTAGATGAAGAAGTTTATCATGGATTTAGGAATCGTATCGAGTAGTGTGAACCTGATTCCTATATATGGCGACAATAACGAGGTGATCGATCAAGCTAGGGATCTCGAGTCTCATCAGGAGTGTTCTGAGGGGTTCCACCTGATTAGAGAGATCATGGCCCATGGAGATGTAGTAGTGGAAAGAGTTCCATCTGAAGATAGCATTACAGATCCACTAACCAAGCTATTAACTCATATTGTATTTGAGCATCACAGAGGTTTAATGAGGATCAGACACATAGGTGATTGACATTAGGTCAAGTGGGAGATTGTCAGTTATAAGTGCCCTATATGCCAATCACATGAGTGATGACACCTGTGACACATTGCATCGATATCTTTGCTCATTATTACTAGTATTTTCTTATATTATCTGAATGAATATTGTAATGTCCTTAGATTTGTGTAATGAGAGTCGGATCATGATGAGACCATGATAATGAGACCAATATACTTTTAAACACAGATCCTAAATCATCATGGTCATAAGTTACTCAAAAAAATATCGAGATAACTGGATAGACTAGTGCGATATTTACTCGTCTATATGATAAAGGCGATTGGTCTCATAGTTGCTTGTGTGGGGACACTAGAGGTATAGTGCAGGTGCTCATTGGAGAATGAGTTCACTAATTGATCCGCTTACGGAATGCTGGATGGTTAATGATAGCTGATGTCAGACAGTGATTCTGTAGTCCCAGTTATGTGTCTAGTCCTTAGACTTGTGGCACCAAAGATGCCTTATATGAGTACTCTATTCTTTGATACCAAACTTACATATTTGGAAAGCTCCAGATCTGGTATAACCGGTTCTCGGGAATGGTAGCTAACTTTATGAAGGTAATTGAGTGTCAATAGAGGATCATCCACTTTTGGTATTGTGAGAGGAATATCCTGCGTATGCTCGCTCAGGTAAAATTTCCTAGCCAAGGTTGTTCGGATTAAGAGAATTCTCCGGGAGAATCCGATTAGAGCGAGACTTAGACAGGATTCCATATGGGCCTGACATTACCATACCCAATATACGATCTCTATGATATTAGATGGATGAGGGACTATAGATACATGATAACTGAGGACAGACGAGTTTGATGGATTAGATCCCCCTGTACCATTTGGAGACTATGGCGTAGTAGCCTAGTACGTCCATAGTTGATGAGCTGAGTGAATTATTATGGAGATAATAATTCATGGCTAGCTCGATAATTATTAGAAGGAGTTCTGAGTCAGAAGGAGTTCTGATGGGAGTGACTCACGACTAGCTCGATATTGGGCCTAGAGGGTCACACACATTAGGTGGATGTTGTGACGAGTAGAGGTGCAGATATGCGATAACTACAGAGCCCCTAGTTTATGTTGGAAAATCCTTCTAGGGAGCAATATCTCATGCACAGCAGAAGAATAAAAAACAAAATACCCCAGATTTCTCGTAGAAAGGTTCCGTCGTCGTGCGAAGATTAGTGCGTCAAAACAAATTCACGAAAAGTGCATGTGTAAAAGAAAATACCTAGGGAGATCATATATCCCTGAATCCCTGCAGATCTATAGGAGAGGATGAAGAAGGTCAAGCGTCCTCCTCTCTAGCGATATCCACACAGCAGGGACTACGACGATACACCTCTCTGGGGGGAGGAGAACAGAAGGTGGCTACCAAAAGAACTCTCAGCCTGTAGAGCTTTGGTTCCCTCCTATTGATAGATCTCATCTTAGCAATTATTGGATCTCATCTTAGGATCCAATAATTCAGGGACTTAATGGATATCTAATAAGATAGGGTCTCCAACGGATATCTCATATCCGAACCTCTACTCGTCGCAACACCAACCATATATGTGTGACCCTCTAGACCTAATATCGAGCTGGCCGTGAGTCATACTTGTCAGAACTCCTTCTGACTAAGTAAATTATTATTTCTATAATAATTCACCAAACTCATCGACTACGGACGTACTAGGCCACTACGCCATAGCCCCCAGACAATATAGGGGAATCCAATCCTTTGGACCTTATTGTCCTCAGTTACCATGTATCTATAGTTCCTCATCCAACTAATATCCCAGAGACCCTATACTAGGCATGGTGCTGTCAGTCCCATACGGTCTCTCCTCGAGTCTTGCTCTTATCGGATTCTCCCGGAGAACTCTTTCTCTCTCAATCCAAATAACCTTAGCCAAGGATTTGTTCGAGCAAGAATACATAAGATATTTCTCTCATGATACCGAGAGCGGATGATTCTCTATTGACACTCAATAACCCTCGTAAGGTTGGCTACCACTCCTAATAATCGATTGTACTAGATCTTGAACTTTCCAAACCTATAAGTTCGATATCAAAGAGTGGAGTACTCATACAGGACATCCTTGGTGTCTCAAGTCTAAGAACTAGATACACTACTGGAACTACGGAAACGTTGTCTGACATGAGGTATCAATAACCATCCAACATTCCATAGGCAGATCAATCAGTGAACTCATTCCCCAATGAGCACCTGCACTGTACCCTTAGTGTCCCCACACGAGCAGTTATGAGACTAGCCACCTCCATCATATGGACAGGTATACAGCACACTAGTCTATCCAGTTATCTCGATGTCCTACTTGAGTAACCTATGATCAGGATAATTTAGGGTCTGTATTTAAAAGTGAATTGGTCTCATTATCATGATCTCATCATGATCCGATTTCCATTGCACAGATCCAAGGACATCACAATATATGCAACACGTAAGGTAAAGTGATAAAACGCTTAATAATACGCAAAGAAAAAAAGTGCATATCAAGTCACAAGTGTCATCACTCGTGTGATTGGCTTGCAGGGAACATATAACTAGCATTCTCCCACTTAACCTAAAGCTAATCACCAATATGTCTGATCCCCATCAGACCTCTGTAACGCTCAAATACAATTTGAGTTAATGGCTTTGTTAGTGGATCTGCAATGTTATCTTCGGATGGAACTCTTTCCACTACTACATCTCTTCAGGCCACGATCTCTCTAATAAGCTAGAACCTCCTCAGAACACATCTGATGAGACCCAGGTTCCCTTATTTGAGTAATCACCCTGTAGTTGTCACAATTTAAGGGAATCGACTCCTCGCTACTCTAGACGACTCCTAGATCTGTGATGAACTTCTTCATCCAGATTCCCTCCTTTGCTGCCTCTGCCATAGCAATGTATTCCGCCTCTGTGGTCGAGTCAGCAGTAGTGTCTTACTTGGAACTCTTCCAGTATACTGCTCCTCCATTCAGGGTAAACACATACCCTGAATTAGACTTGCTATCATCAACACCGGACTGGAAGCTCGAGTCTGAGTATCCCTCAACCTTGAGGCTACTTCCTCCATATACCAATAAAAGATCCTTAGTCCTTCTCAAGTACTTAAGGATACATTTTACTGCTTTCCAGTGCTCCAAGCCTAGATCTACTTGATATCTACTTGTGACACTCAGAGCATGCGCTATATCAAGCCTGATATATAGCATAGCATACATGAAAGATCCTATCGCTGAGGCATATGGTATCATATCTATGTGTGCCCTTTCTTTAGGAGTCTTTGGAGACATACTCCTAGAAAGTGATATTCCATGTCTCATTGGTATGAGACCTCTTTTGAAATTTTTCATACCAAACCTTTTGACAATGGTGTCTATGTACCTAGACTGGGACAAGCTAAGCATCCTCTTGGATCTATCTCTATAGATCCGTATCCATAATATGCAGGATGCTTCCCCTAAGCCCTTTATGGAGAAGTGCTTAGATAACTAAACTTTTACTATGAAGAGCATTCCTACATCATTCCCAATGATCAGGATGTCATCCATATATAATACCAAAAATGTGATAGTGCTCCCACTTACTTTCCTGTATACACAAGGCTCATCTTCATTCTTAACGAAGTCATTGTTAGGATCAAAAGGCACTAAGAGGGGGGGTGAATTAGTGCAGCGGATTAAACTCGTATTCTTGAAACCGATTTCTCAAAGAAACACAAGTTCGTGGAAGAATTCGATTCGACGAAAGAGAACTTGAAAGTAATTGCTTGTGAAAAGGAACTAACTAAGAACTTGCAGCCAAGAAATGAAGTGATTTCAGAAATGTAAACACTCACACATTTGAGGAGACAATGATGTATAGTGGTTCGGTCAAATGACCTACATCCACTCTTGAAGCCTTTGCGATGAGGCTCCGCTCTTCCACTAGCAAGTCCTTTGAAGGGGAAGGATCAAACACCCCTTTTTACAACCCTTTACAAGATGTTCACACTTGTACAAGATCTCTCAAGAAGAAGAAAGGTGAACACTTAGCAAAGAATACAACACTTTTCAAAGACTCTTCAAAAGCTCAAGACTCAAACTTTTTGCTCAAAAGGGTTCCTTTCATTTGAAAAGGAAGGGGTATTTATAAGCCTCAAAGTGATTCAAATTTGGAGCCCAAACATGGAGCCAAAATTTGAATCCTTTGAGTTTTTCGATCTTGATCAACTCTTGGCGGTGACGACACCAGTGCGGTTCTATCGCTTCAGCCCGTGCGTGCTACTACGCCTGGCTCACGCACCAGCGGTATTACTACCGCGCCGCTCACCAAAGCGGTGCTACCGCTGGCAGCTACGGCGGGGCGGCGGTACTCGATGCTGCATCACATAGCTCTTTGCTACGATGGCGAACTCTTGTAGCAGCATGCACGCTATCGGTCTTCTTTGGCGTGCTACGCTTCATAATCTACCGCCCACCGGTTTCTTTGGCGGTGCTCCGCCCGACCAGCTAATCGCTGCTGGTGAACTACCGCCCGACCAGTCTTCTTGCTTGGCGGACCACCGCCCGCCATTCTTCTTTGGCGGTGCCACGCCTTGGCCATTCTTTGGCGAACTAGCCTTTCTGCTGGCGGTGCTACCGCTTGGCCGATTCTTTGGTTTGGCTGGCGATGCTACGCCAAAGCATGCATGCAACGATGCATGCATGCACACGGCGATATGCATCTTCTTTGGCGGTGCAACGACCCGACATGCATGCAGCGTGCATGCATGCACAGCGGCATGCATCATCTTTGGGCGGTGCAACCGCCAACATGCATGCAACGTGCATGCATGCACTGGCAAAGAACATGCATCTTCTTTGGCGGTGCAACCGCCAAAGATGCATACACGTAGCCGATTGGGTTTGGGCCAAAATTTTGGCCCAAACTCATCCTAATCAAGGCCCAATGGGCCCCCACTTTGGGTTATCTAATCCTAACCCAAAATACGTGCTAACTACGAATTTTAAAGCGTTTCTAAGCTATTACAAAGTCCACATGACAACTTCTTTGGCGAGCTTAGGTCAACTTCCGAAGCGAGTCTTCCGAACGAACCTTCGGAAACCATTCCGGACTCACGGCAAGCTCTCGGACTTCACGATGATCTTGGCGAGTTCCCCGAGCTTCTTTGGCAAGCACGATCTTTCTTGGCAAGCTCGCGAACTTCCGACGAACCTCGTGAACTTCCGAAAACCTTCGGCAAGCTTCCTACTCGTTCTCGGCCGCTCCGGACGCGCTCCCAACGAATCTTCGGACTTCCTTTGAACACTCGAACTCCCAACGATTCATCACACTTGTCTTCGACCCTTTGTTTCGCTTTACGTCTTCATCCCTATCGTAGTCAATCCTGCTCGATAGTAGACCTGCATAACTCAAAACGCAGTTAGACCACAAATCACACTCAATTAGTTTCATCATCAAAATCCGAGATTCAACAGTCATAAGATCTGATCACCTCATCAAATCTTATATTTCAACTTCGGGAAGCTTGCTTCAGTCTATAAATGGACCTAAGCAACCTGCATAACTTATTTGGGTTATCCTTGGACATGAATTCCTCAAGTTGTATCATATACACCTCCTCCTCGAGATTGCTATTGAGGAATACGATTTTGACATCCATCTGCTAGATCTCATAATCATAGTGTGCTGTAATAGCTAATAGAATTTGAATGGATTTTAGCATAGCTACAGGTGAGAAAGTTTCGTCATAATTAACATTTTACCTCTAACGATACCCCTTAGCCACTAGCCTTGCTTTATAGGTCTCTACCTTTCCATCTACTTCAATCTTCTTTTTAAAGATCCACTTGTAGCCAATGGGTACAATACGCTCGGGTACATCAACTAGGTTCCAAACCTTGTTAGAGTACATGGAATCCATTTCTGAATTCATGGCTTCTTGCTATTTCCCGGAGTCTATGCTCATAATAGCCTCTTTGTAGGTCTGAGGATCAATATCCTCAACATCCTCTCCTCTGATATGTCCCACATATCTCTTAGGAGGATGAGATACTCTACCAGACCTACGTAAAGTTGGAACTTGTGTGCTACGTACCTGAACAGACTCTGGCTGTGGAATGGTGCTTAAGCTAGGTTCTCCAACCTCACTCAACTCTATCATGCTCTCACTGTCTCCATCAAGAATGTGTTCCTTCTCAAGAAATACTGCTCTATTGGCTACAAAGACCTTTTGGTCTTCAGGGTGATAAAAATATTACTCACAAGTTTCCTTGGGATATCCCAAGAACTTGCACCGTTCCATCCTGGATTCCAACTTATCGAGATTATGTCTCTTGACATAGGTAGGGTAGCCCCAAATCTTAACAACATTAAGATCGGACTTCTTCCCATTCCATATCTCATATGGAGTAGACATCATTGACTTAGTTGGAATTCTGTTCAGAAGGTAAGCTGCGGTCTCTAGGGCATATCCCTAGAATGAGATGGGTAGGTCGACAAAACACATCATGAAATGCACCATGTCTAACAGTGTGTAATTCCTCCTTTCTGATACACCATTAAGCTGTGGTGTATAAGGAGGTGTCTATTGGAATACAATCCTATAGTCTTTGAGGAATTGGGTGAACTCTGTACTCAAGTACTCACCTCCTCGATCTGATCGAAGGGTTTTAATACTCTTTTTTGTCTGATTTTTCACTTCATTTTTATATTTTCTGAATTTCTTAAAAGTTTCAGACTTGTACTTTATCAAGTACACATGTCCGTATCTTGAGAAATCATCAGTAAAAGTAATGAAGTAGGAGTAACCACCTATGACATGAGTCGACATGGGACCGCATATATCACTATATATGAGTTCCAGTAACTCAATGGCTCTCTCTAGTTCCACTAAATGGAGAGTTGGTCATCTTTCCCCGAAGACAAGGTTCACAAGTCACATATGACTCATAGTCAAATAGATCTACATATCCATTCTTCAGCAACTTTTGAATCCTTCCCTCGTGGATGTGACCTAGCCTACAATGCCACAGATATGCATTATTCACCTCTTCTTGTTTCCTCTTAGACTCACTTATACTCATGATATGTGGAGCTATATCTAGCATAAATAAACTATTATGCAATGTTCCTCTCGTGATGATCTCATCATCTAATATTATTGAACAACCATTGTTCTCAAAAACTAATTTATATTCACTAACTATTAAACATGAAATGAAAATAATATTTTTGATAATAGAAGAAACATAATAGCATACATCTAATGCAATAATAGCTCCACCAAGTAGATGTAAGGTGACCTTGCCAACAGCCACTGTAGTAACCTTTACTCCATTGCTCATCTTAAGGTCCATCTCGCCTTTATTCAATCTCCTAGTTCCTGCCAGAACTTGCAATGAATTATAAATATGATAAGCACTCCCGGTATCCAATACCCATGTGTTATTATAAGATTCTGACAAATGGAGACTGATCATGAATGTACCTGAAGCTTCTCCAAGCTTTTGTTTTGCCCTCTCTGCAAGGTACTCTTTGCAGTTCCTCTTCCAGTGCCCATTTTTGCCGTAGTGGAAGCACTGGCCTTTGTCTTTTGTTGGGTCTTTCTTGGCAACCTTTGCCTTATCCATTTTTCCCTTGCCCTTACCCTTCTTAAGGGACTTCTCAACCTTTCTTTTCTTTCTAGTCTCACCAGCATAGAGAACTGGCTTCTCTTTCTTGATGGTACTCTTTGCTTCTCAACATATTGAGGAGCTTTAGGAGGGTCACCTCAAGTTTGTTCATATTAAAATTCATTATGAATTAAGAAAAGAAATCTGGTAGGGATTGAAGCATAAGATCCACACACAGGTTGTCCTCTAGGACCATTTCTAGACCTGTGAGTTTCTCAATCCACTCAATCATCTTAAGGGCATGGTTCTGAATCGCTGTCCCCTTAGTCATCCTGGCATGGAAAAGACTCTTTGATATCTTATATCGCTAAGTTCATCCCTATTCCTCAAACAATTGCGGAGATGCAGGAGTATGAAATTAGCATCCATATTTTCATGCTATCTCTATAACTCAGTAGTCATAGAGGCCAACATATAACACTAAGCAAGAGTGGAATCATCTATGTACTTCACATAACGAGCGATCTCATCCTCGCTTTCCCCTTTGTCGGGTGTAGGGATCATTATATCAAGGACATACGTGATTTTCTTCGCCGTGAGAATGATTCTCAGATTGTGAAGTCAATCCGTATAATTTGGACCAATGAGGTGATTGGTATCAAGTATGCCATGTAAAGGATTTGAAAGTGATATTTTTTTAAAATTAAAGATGTAGCAGAAATAAATTGTTAGGACTCTAGCTATGAGAGTCCTAATTTAGTTTCATTGATAAGGGCATTCATGTAAATCCTATCTAGCCGACCCCTATTAAAGAGGTGAAGAGGCCGGCTAGGTTAGGGTTAGGTTGCTTCTTAGGAAATGAGTCCTATTATAAGTAGGAGTTCTATTAGGAAAAGAGTCCTATTAGAAGTAGAAGTCCTATTAGGAAAGGAGTCCTATTATAAGTAAGAGTTTTATTAGGAAAAGAGTCCTATTAGAAGTAGAAGTCCTATTAGGAAGAGAGTCCTATTAGAAGTAGAAGTCCTATTAGGAAGAGAGTCCTATTAGAAGTAGAAGTCCTACTAGAGAAGGAGTCCTAATTAGAAGTTGGTTAGAAGTAGGAGTCTTAAGTAAGAGTCCTATTAGGAGTTGGGGCTTAGAAGCCCTATAAATAGCCATGTATTCATCCTCTTTTAATCAATGAATAGATCAATATTTTTGCAGCCTTTGTGCAGCAACTTGGAGAAAGGAACCCCTATAGAGTTCCAAGGAGGCCGATCCCCTATAGAGATCAACCCCAAGCTTAGAATCCGCGGAGGGTTCTAACACTTGGTATCAGAGCAGCGTTCTTGGCGTCTCGCTGCCCTTCCACAGCCATCCACCAGCCCTCCACAACCACGCAAAGCAATTCCCACAATTGCTTAGAAGATCATCGCTGAATTCCGCCGTCATCTCCACCACCGTAGATCATCTTTTGATCTTCCCGTGAATTGCAACAGGTTCTGGTTATCTACCCTACTGCTGCTGCAATTTAGTTATCCTTATTCAAAAAATCCAAAAAAATTCGTTCCTATAATTGCTGCATAAACTTTTCGTCGTAAAGTTTTCATCTCTACGACGAAAGTCGCACTGCAGAATTTCAGCCGCATAGCACTGCCTTTTTGATCTTGCTACTGTGTTTTTTCTATCCAAATCTCTATGAAATTTTTACGACGGCTTTGACACTTCCTAACAGTGGTTTTCCCTTTGGTTTTGTCGAAAAATTCTCAATATAAACCACTTATCTTTTACGTCCAAAACTGCTGCACTTTAGACGTAAAAATCTGCTATAACACCTCTCCGTGATTCTCAATTTTGCCAAACCTTTTGCTGTCGTTTCTTCCTACGAAATTTTTACAGCATTACCTCTTCCTTATCAGAAGATCCCCTTTGAGTTTTACTTGAATCTCTTTTGAAAATTTCTGGAAAAAATTACATCTTTACTGCTGGAATTTTTTCGTTGAAAAATCTGGTATTGCACCTTTGTCCTTTTTTCTTCTCCGTAACCTACCAAACCCTAGCCACCTTGCTGCCACAAGCCAAGACGTCTTTAGGGCATCCCTCTAGCCTCAAGACGCAGCCATCGTAACCTAGTTTCATAACCCTAACAGCATAAAAAACCACAGCCAAAAATAGTAAACCATTACAGCTGAACCCTTCAATCACCGATCTATTGTCCGAACCTTCCACCACCCCATGCCATTAACCCGTCAACAGAAAAAAGACAAGGGCATCTCTGATCTACAGACAAATGCTATGGCTTCTCAAGATCCAATTGATGCCAAATTTGAAGCATGGGAATCTCGGATTGAATCACGGCTTGAATCGCGCTTGGAAGACAAATTGCGTGCTTTGTTTGCAGAATTCAGAATTGGACAACCATCGAGCCCAACCAAACTGCAGCAAGGAGAAAATTTAGAAAGGACCCCAGAGAAGGAGGGACAGCCCTCGGACGTGCTTCAGCCACGCATGAGGGTGGACTTCCCACGATGGGAAGAAGGAGACCCAGCGGGGTGGATTTCGCGCGCAGAACGTTACTTTAGCTACTACCGAACGTCGGATAATGCTATGGTGGAGATTGCTGTCATCCACCTTGAAGGAGATGCTATTCAATGGTAATTGCTGGCTGGAATATAATCATGGGGCTCCGACATGGAATCAATTTAAGAATGCACTGCTGAACCATTTCGGACCTACGGAGTATGAAAATATCGACGACCAACTCGCAAAGATTCGACAAACCTCTACGATTCAAGAGTACCAAACCAGGTTTGAGAAGCTATCTTACCTTGCTCGTGATTGGACTGACCGTCAATTGTTAGGAACATTTATCGAAGGACTCAAGCCAGAGATAAAAGGGGAAGTTAAGGCACGGCTTGACCCCGCATCAGTGATGGCTGCGATTTCTTTTGCCCGAATACAAGAAGAACGACTTAACCAAGATACTCGGAGGATGAGAACCACTCATGGAACCTCAACATATAAACCCCCTTCTGCTCCCAGCCATCCTTCGCTGCCCACAAAATTGACAAGAGAAGAACTACGTGGACCGTCAAAGAAAGGGTCTTTGTTGGCATTGTGGACGAGCCATGGAACCGCGATCATCGCTGCAAAGGGGCCACCTCCTATTGATTGAACCTCTTGAAGACATGGAGGAGGAGGTCCAGAAGCATGAGGAAGAGGTCACGGATGAAGAACAGCAGCCAATTGATATTACGATGCATGCCCTTGCGGTTATGCGAACCGCAAACAATGAAAGTGGGAGGATTTACGAAGCAACAACCAATCACCGTTCTTATTGACACCGGGAGCACTAATAATTTTATGAACAGCAAGGTTGCTGTCCGGATGGCCTTACCTATTGAGAATTGCAGCAGGTTCGATGTTAAAGTCGCAGATGGACGAATTTTGAAGTGTGATCGTAAGTACCCACGGGTGAAACTATTCTTTGCAGGACCAAGAGATAATTGCAGATTTTTTCCTCCTCTCTCTCGATGATTATGAGGCCGTGCTTGGCATCGAATGGTTGATGACATTAGGTGATGTTTCCTGGAATTTTTTGAAACTAATTATGAAATTTTACAGCAAGGGGAAACAGGTGATCTTGTCACGGGAAACGTGGGGCGACGTAACGACAATTTGCACACAACGAATGGAGAAAGTTTTGCACAAAGAATGCAGCGGCTTTTTGGTACAACTTGAGCAACAACCTAAGGGAGAGCCAACCAAATTTGAAGATCCAAACCTACTTCCCTTGCTTGTTGAATTTTCAGATATATTTGACGAACCACGCAGCCTACCTCCTAACCGCCGACACGATCATCGTATACCGATTCTTCCAGGGAAACCTCCAGCAAATACTCGACCATATTAGTATCCACATCTCCAAAAAGATGAAATAAAAGGATTGTAAAAGAGATGCTTGAAACAGGAGTTATTCGGCCAAGTTGCAGCCCCTACTCTTCACCAAAGGTGCTCCTAAATGCGAAAGAAAGATAGAACATGGCGAATGTGCGTTGATTACCAAGCTCTCAACGACATAATCGTCAAGGACAAGTATCCTATTCCAGTAGTAGATGAATTGCTTGATAAATTAAAGGAGCACGAGTCTTCACAAAGTTGGACCTTCGATCCGGGATCATATCATCAAATACGAGTGTGCGAAGAAGACATACCGAAAAGCGCTTTCAAGCGCACAACGGTCACTATGAATTTCTGCTTTCTTCAACAAAAGATAGAATATCTTGGGCATATCATATCAGAGGAATGGGTGACAGTGGACCCTCCAAAATTGAAGCAATGCAGAATGGCCAACCCGAGGAACATAAAATCAACTGCGCGGCTTTCTTGGTTTAACAGTTACTATCGTAAGTTCGTGAAAGACTATGGAAAGATCAGTGCACCCCTTACTTTCTTGCTGAAAAAAGATGCTTTCAGTGGTCGGACAAAGCCACCACCGCCTTCGACGAACTTAAAGTCGCAATGATAACAACACCAATACTAGCATTACCCGACTTCGATGAGACTTTTATTATTGAAGCGATGCCTCGGAGCGAGAATTGGTGTTGTACTAATGCAAGATGGCCGACCCTCGCTTATACTAGTAAGGCGTTATCTCCTTCCTACCTCAAGATGACTATTTACGACAAGGAGATGCTCGCGATTGTGCATGCGATGTCCAAATGGAGACCGTACTTAATTGGGCAACGCTTTCACATCAAGATCAACCATAAAAGCCTAAAATATTTCTTGGAGCGCATCGGAGCAGTAGCATACAGATTGGACTTACCCCCGCCAGACCCGAATCCATCCAGTCTTCCATGTATCATGTTTGAAGCTCAGTTGGGACAACACGAGACAGCCCAAAGCCATCTACCAAATATAACTACCCAAGGAGAGCTCCAGACCCAACCAAGTGCCATTATTGATCGACGAATCGTGACTTGACGACGACGACCTACTACTGAAGTGTTAATACAGTGGGCAAACCTACCAGTAGAAGATGCCACTTGGGAGAACTACGACGACTTGAAGATCAAATCCCCAGAAGTCATGGAACGTCAGCCTCGAGGACAAGGCTGATTTGAAGAGGGCGGGTCTGTTAGGACTCTAGCTTGAGAGTCCTAATTTAGTTTCATTGATAAGGGCATTCATGTAAATCCTATCTAGCCGACCCCTATTAAAGAGGTGAAGAGGCCGGCTAGGTTAGGGTTAGGTTGCTTCTTAGGAAAGGAGTCCTATTATAAGTAGGAGTTCTATTAGGAAAAGAGTCCTATTAGAAGTAGAAGTCCTATTAGGAAAGGAGTCCTATTATAAGTAAGAGTTTTATTAGGAAAAGAGTCCTATTAGAAGTAGAAGTCCTATTAGGAAGAGAGTCCTATTAGAAGTAGAAGTCCTATTAGGAAGAGAGTCCTATTAGAAGTAGAAGTCCTACTAGAGAAGGAGTCCTAATTAGAAGTTGGTTAGAAGTAGGAGTCTTAAGTAAGAGTCCTATTAGGAGTTGGGGCTTAGAAGCCCTATAAATAGCCATGTATTCATCCTCTTTTAATCAATGAATAGATCAATATTTTTGCAGCCTTTGTGCAGCAACTTGGAGAAAGGAACCCCTATAGAGTTCCAAGGAGGCCGATCCCCTATAGAGATCAACCCCAAGCTTAGAATCCGCGGAGGGTTCTAACATAAATAACATGCAGACTTTGCAAAAATTAAATAGTTAAGATAAGGACTTCTATCTTAATATATTCTCACTAATTTTTCGTGAGACACACAACACCCTCCGGTATGTGAATCGGAGACCCCCGACGGATCTCTAGTGGGGATCGGGATCCAATTGGCATCTTAACGTAACCTCGAGGAACTCGACCAATTACGTTAAGCCTGTAAAGGTAGGCAACTTTTGCCAATCACAACTTCTTGTGATTCCCGTCCTGTTCGGCCTTCGAACCACCATGGCCTTGAGGGACTTGACCAACTATGATGTTCGGTTAAGTCATCACCATCATTACAAGATGAGTCTGATTCGATGATATACTCTCAAGAGACTCGACCAAGCATCCCATGTCCTCATGTCACCGATGATATCTCTATGTCATAGATAAGATAGCAAAATGCGATATAGGTGAGTCTCGAGGGACTCGACCAACTCAACCTATACCGGGAATCAGTTCCTACCTATAACGATGGAAGGCCACGTGGGTCAATCTAATTGTCTCATGCTTACCAACTTAATATTATTAATAGAGAGGATTTTTGATTTGATCTCCTAACATAATGTGTCACACACATACATATTTAATATATATATCTACATCACTTGCATATATATATATATATATATAGTATGTGTATAACCAATCACACATCACATGAGCAATCACACCAGATGATTATGGACCACATTCTAATGTGATCAGGCTCGAGCCAATTGGCCCAATCACTTACATCTAGATCTATGTGTGCTCAGGTGCATCTCCATGCCCTGTGATCGTCCTTCTCGCTTCGTTGATTCCGTCGGCAACTCAACGCATCTTCATGAGCCGGATCGTCTGTCTCGGCTTTGTGGCTCCTACTATCGCTATGCCTCCTCATTTAATTACAACATAATTACATGTACGTAGGCCCGACAATAAACAAGAAAAATAGAAGCTCACAGGCTCCAATAATAATAATCACATGTACACACATCACATCACAGGTCCATGATCATCTGTCCACATCATACATTACATGTATATGTTATTTTATAGGACTACTAGATAAAAATAATAGTTAATTAAACTATTTAATTAACATATATATATTTTTGAAATCAGGGACATAGAGAAAATTTTTTAAATTCCCAAGGGTATTTTGGTTATTCGGCTACAATGGATAAGACTAGAATTTCATAAATTCTCAGGGGCAAACCTATTTTTTGCCTAAAACCCTAACCCCTCTCACTACTTTGCTACAATGTGGTCGTCGCCACTCTGTTGGCGGCGGCCATTGCGCGGCGAACGCGCCGGCCTTTGCCCACAGGAGGCGCTACCCCTTGTGGGCGAGCGATGCCTCTCGATGGCGCCGCCTTGCAGGCGCGCGCCCCTGCGGGCACCGCTGCAGGCTGGTCACCCTCAGGCGGGCATTGCTACGGGTGGGCCGATGGCCACATGCCTGCAGGCCCTATGCCCGCAGCTGCAGCCGCCACCACCGCCGGTGCAGGCAGCAAGGCTGCAAGCAGCCTCTTCATCGCTATGCGAGCATAGCAAGGGTAGCAACAGTTGATGCCCCTCATCGCCTTTTGCACCCACAATTTTGGTGTCAAAAGTAGATCTAAAACACAACACACGTAGTTTAAGATCCGATCTTCGCACGAACAACCTAGCTCTGATACCACTATTGGTAAATCCTTTTGGGGAGCGACATATCATGCGCAGTGAAAGAACAAAAAATAAAACACCTCAGATTTCTCATGGAAAGGTTCCATCATCGTACGAAGATCAGTGCGTCAAAACGAATCCGCGAAAACTACATGTGTAAAAAAAAAACCTAGGGAGATCGTATATTCCTGAATCCATGCAGATTTGTAGGAGAGGATGAAGAAGGTCAAGCGTCCTCCTCTCTAACAGTATCCACATGGTAGGGACTGCGACGATGCACCTCTTTAGGGAGAGGAGAACAGAAGGTGGTTACCAAAAAAACTCTCAACCTATAGAGCTTTGGTTCCCTCCTATTTATAGAGGCCCCCTGTAAACCCTAATGGATCTTGCCCTGTTGGGTATTGGATCTCTATCCAATTACCCAAGCCTCTTGGATTAGTGGGTCTCTACCAAATAATCTCTTATTAGCAATTATTGGATCTTATCTTAGGATCCAATAATTTAGGGGCTTAATGGATATCCAATAAGATAGGAGCTCCAGCGGATATCTCATATCCGAACCTCTACTCGTCGTAATACCTACCATATGTGTGTGACCCTCTAGGCCAAATATCAAGCTGGCCATGAGTCATACTTGTCAAAACTCTTTCTGACTTAGTGAATTATTATCTCTATAATAATTCACCCAACTCATCAACTACAGACGTACTAGGCCACTACGCCATGGCTCCCAGACGATATAGGGGAATCTAATCCTTTGGACCTATCTGACCTCAGTTACCATGTATCTATAGTCCCTCATCCAACTAATATCCCAAAGACCCTATACTGGGTATGGAGCTATTAGGCCCATACGGTCTCTCCTCAAGTCTTACTCTTGTTGGATTCTCCCGGAGAACTCATTCTCTCTCAATCCGAATAACCATAGCTAAGGATTTATTCGAGCAAGAATACATAGGATATTTCTCTCATGATACCGAGGCGGATGATCCTCTATTGACACTCAATAGCCCTCGTAAGATTAACTACTACTCCCAATAACTGATTGTACTAGATCTGGAACTTTCCAAACCTATAAGTCCGGTATCAAAGAGTAGAGTACTCATATAGGACATCCTTGGTATCTCAAGTCTAAGGACCAGATACACTACTGGGACTACGGAATCGCTGTCTAACGTGAGGTATCAATAACCATCCAGCATTTCGTAGGTGAATCAATCAGTGAACTCATTCCCCAATGATCACTTGCATTGTACCCTTAGTGTCTCTACACGAGTAATTATGAAACTAGCCACCTCCATCATATGGACGGGTATACAACACACTAGTCTATCCGATTATCTTGATGTCCTTCTCGAGTAACCTATGACCAAGATAATTTAAGGTCTATGTTTAAAGGTGAATTGGTCTCATTATCGTGATCTCATCACGATCCGATTCCCATTGCACAGATCCAAGGACATCACAATATATATAACATGCAAGATAAAGTAATAAAATGCCTAATAATACACAAAGAGAAAAAGTGCATATCAAGTCACAAGTGCCATCACTCATGTGATTGGCTTATAGGGAACATATGACTAGCAGTTTAGATCTTATGGATAAGATTCAATTGAATGATTGGATAGACATCCAATTGGATGATTGAATGAGATCCAGTTGGATAATTAGATAAGATCTAATTAGATAGAGATCCAACTAGATAATTGGATAGAGATCCAATACAAACAAGATCCATGAAGGATAAGCTTCTTGCACATCTATAAATAGGAGGAACTTCTTGGTTCATAGGCTAGAGCTATTGGTAGTCGCCCCTCCTATTTTCCTCAGCCTCCTCTCCTCCTCCTTGGCTCCAACAGTCTTGTGGTGTATGTGGAGAGGGAGATCCCGAGGTGAACTGAGGAGCGTTGTCGCTATATCTACTATGTAGATTACCACTAGAGAGGAGTACGCTAGTGCTCCTTCATCCCCTTCATCGGATTTAAAAATTTCAAGGATATACGATCTCCCTAGGTAACGCTTCTAACATTATATGTGCGATTTTTCAGATTTATGATTTATTCATGCATTAATCATCGCACAATAACCAAGCACTTAACTATGGAAAATCTAGTCTTGTTTTTATTTTTTGCTACGTATGAGATGTCGATTCATGATTTTCCAATAATATGCATTGTTCATCTCTTCTCGTTTCCTCTTAGACTCACTTCACTCATGATGTGTAGAGTTGTGTCTAGCATAAATAAGCCATTATGCAACATTTCTCTCGTGATAATCTTATCATCTAATGATACTGAACAATTATTATTCTTAAAAACTAATTTATATCCACTAACTATCAAACATGAAATAAAAATAATATTTTTGATAATAGAAGGAACATAATAGCATGCATCTAATGCAATAATAGCTCCACCAGACAGATGTAGGGTGACCTCGTCAACAGCCACTATAGTAACTTTTACTCCATTGCCCATCTTGAGGTCCATCTCGCCTCTCTTCAATTTCCTAGGTCCTATCAGAACCTACAACAAATTGCAGATATGATAAGTGCTAGTTATAGGTGCCCTACAAGTCAATCACATAAGTGATGACACCTGTAACATGTTATGTCAATCTCTTTTCTTATGATTACTGAAATTTTCTCATATTATCTTGCGTGTTGCATATATTGTGATGTCCTTAGATCTATGCAATGGGAATCGAATCGTGATGAGATCATGATAATGAGATCGATTCACCTTTAAACATAGACCCTAAATAATCCCGATCATAGGTTACTCGAGAGGGACATCGAGATGACCAGACAAACTAGTGTACTATATACTCGTCCATATGATGAAGGTGACTGGTCTTATAGCTACTTATGTGGGGACACTAAGAGTACAATACAAGTGCTCATTGGAGAAATGAGTTCACTGATTGATCCGCTTACAGAATGCTGGATGGTTATTGATACTTCATGTCAAACAATAAATTGGTAGTCCCAGTAGTGTATCTGGTCCTTAGACTTAAGACACCAAAGATACCTTGTATAAGTACTCTATTTTTTGATGTCAGACTTATAGGTTTAAAAAGTTTTAAATTTGGTACAATCGGTTCTCGGGAAAGGTAACCAACCTTACAAAGGTAATTGAGTACCAATAGAGGATAATCCACTCTTGATATCATGAGAGGAATATCCCATGTATTCTTGCTCAGGCAAATCCTTGGCCAGGATCATTCGGATTGAGAGAGAAAGAGTTTTCCAAGAGAATCCAATTAGAGTGAGACTCGATTGAAACCGTATGGGCATGATAGCACCATGCCCGATATACGGTCTCTGAGATATTAGATGGATGAGAGACTATAGGTACATGATAACTGAGGGTAGATAGGTCCAAAGGATTAGATTCCCCTATATCGTCTGGGGACTACGACGTAGTGGCATAGTACGTCCACAGTCGATGAATCGAGTGAATTATTATGGAGATAATAATTCACTGAGTCAGAAGGAGTTTTGATAAGTATGACTCACGGCCAGCTCGATATTGGGCCTAGAGGGCCACACAAATATGATAGATGTTGCAACGAGTAGAGGTTTAGATATGAGATATCCGTCGGAGCCCCTATTGTTGAATCTTAGATTTTGATGATGAAACTAATTGATAGTGTTTTATTGTCTAACTATGTTTTGAGTGACGTAGGTCTACTATCGATCAGGATTAGACAGTTGACATAGGATGAATCAGCGTTGCACCAGAAGAGATCACGTCAGGATATTGGATGTCGAGCTAGAGGTCCGGTCAACAATCGGTAGAAGGCTTCGGATATTGGGCATTGGGCCAAGAAGAGTGGTGTTATGCCAAGGATATCAGTGTTGCAAAGGTCAACCGTCGATTGGGCAATAGGCCGCAAGAGAGGACGGTGCACCGAAAAACTAGACGAAGTACCGACCAATGACATGCCGGGCAATAGGATGTTGATTCGTGTAATAATTATCTAGATCAAAGTAGGGTTAAGATTTACTTAGTGTGAGGATTAACTATGATAACGAGGAAGACATAAAGCGAAGCAAAGTGCCAGAGTCAAGTGCGATGAAATTGTTGGGAGTTCAAGAGTTCGACGGAAGTCCGAAGATTCTTCGGAGTGCTGCTGGAATTGGCCAAGAACGAGTAGGGAGCTTGTCGAAGGGTTTTCGAAAGTTCACCAGAAGGTTCGTCGAAAGTTCACGAAGTTCGTCGAGAAAGATCGAAGCTTACCGAAGAAACTCATCGGAACTTGCTAGTGATTCCATCGAGAAGTCTAGGAGCTTACCGAGAGTCCACAGAATGGTGTCTGAGGGTCCGTCGGAAGACGGCCGAAAGTTCGCCGGAAGCTCACCTGAAGAAATCTTGACTTTTCGGACTTTGCATTAGCTTAGGAAATGTCTTTAATTTTATAGTTAGTATATAATTAGGGCTAGGATTAGGTATTAATCTTTTAACCCTGTTAGGGGCCAACTGGGCCTGGTATTAGACTGGTTTGGGTCGAGTTTAAGGCCCAACCAGGAGTGCTGGACCTTGTCTAGCGGTGGCACCGCTAGACTGGGGAGGTGGCATTGCCTAGGTCCAGCTCCTCAAATTGTACTGGGTGGTGGTACCGTCTAATACATTGACTATGTTAGTGTGTCAAGCGATGGTATCGCCAAACTGGGTGGTGGTACCGTCCAGTACACTGACAGAACCAAAGTGGTAGGCGGTGGTATCGCTACTACCCGGTAAACCCGGGATGGGAAGGTTTTTGGTTCCAAGTTTAAATCCAATTGGAGCTTACAAAAACCCCTCTCATCCCTAGATTGAATATACTAGCACATACACTTTGAAAGTAGAGAAACTCTTTTTAAATCTCTAGAAATCCCCTCCTCTAGTCCTTACTTGTTTTCAAGTTAAAAGAGAGGAGAGAGTGCTTGTAAGGGTTACCTCTTAAGCCCATCAAAAGGAGACAGCACTGTAAGGGAACTTATCCTCGCTCGTTAGAAGGAGGATAGCTAGTGGAAAGTCGGTGGCCTCAAGTGAAAAGGAATTGGGAGTGGATGTAGGTCATATGACCGAACCATTATAAAATCAATTTGCATTTACTTTATCACAATTTATATTTCAGCGAACCTTCTTTACTTGCTTGACTTCCTCATCATCTTTTTTAAATGCGTTCAAACTCAATACGTTTCCAATCAGCTTTCATCAAAATATATTTTAATCGTACAAAGTTTTCAAAAGCTTATTTTTAAATCGTCAAAATTTATCGTGTTTAACTGCTACACTAATTCACCCCCCCTCCCCCTTTTAGTGCCGCTCTAGATCCCAACAATTGGTATTAGAGCATCGTTATTTCTCTTTCGGATTCACACCTACGAGAAATGAATCTTCATAGCTTTCAAGAGGGTTTTTCGATTGTTCGTCCCCCGTTCTTTGATGGATCATACTACACATATTAGAAAACTCGAATGAAAGTTTTTTTTATTTCTCTAGATTTAAACTTATGGAATATCATTAAAAATGACTTTTAACTTCCCTCTAAACTGATGAGCGAATGGTCGGATTTGGAGAGAAAATCTTTTTTCATTAAATGCAAAGGTTATGAATGCCTTATTTTTCACTCCAGATAAAACTGAGTTCAATCAGATTTCTATGTGTGAAACAGCTTTCGATATTTAGTATATATTTGAAGTCACACACGAAGGAATGAGTAGAGTCAAAGACTCGAAAGTTAACATTTTGATGCACGATTTTGAATATTTTCGAATGGAACCAAATGAGATTATCGATGACATATTCTTCCGTTTCTCAGATGTCATCAATAGTCTAAGAGCACTTGGTAAATGTTTCTCAGATTTTGAACTCGTTAATAAGATTTTAAGATCCCTTCCAAAAAGATGGGATCCTAAAATAACGGCGATACATGAAACTAAAAATCTAAATGAATTTCTATTGGAAGAACTAATCGGGTCATTAATGACCTATGAAATGAGTTTCTTTGAAACTGATGAACACTTGAACCACCTTCCAAAGAACAAGAAGGATTTGAAACTCCGGACTATAAAATGTCACTTGAGTGATGACTCAAGTGATGAGGACATTGAAGAGGACATTGAACTTTTAATAAATCTTAATAAGTTCATTAAATAAAAATCTAAAACTAAAAATGAACTTGAACCAATGAAGAGGCCACCAAAGAAGAAGAAGAAGAAGGCTCACCAAGAAGAATCAAGTAAAGAAGAGACAAATTGGGCTTTGACGGTTTTCGTCAATTAGGTAAGTAACTCACCCATTACGCTTTTACCTTATTTTGAAATTACATGATGTTTTTCATGTGTGCTTAATTTAGACAGTAGGAAATAAAAATTATTTTCAAAAATTATATTATGCTTTTCCTTTTAGTATTTTTGAAAAGTAAAAAATTATGAATGATGATCAGTTGATTTATGATAATGATTGAAAATTTAATGCAATTCCATATATGCTTTTTGTATCGGTTTTTGTTTTTAAATATGATGCACTTCTATGAACGTTGTTGCTTGTTTTTGGGCATACTTATGTAAAATCTTGCTTGATAATGAAAATGCTCCATGCGTATGTATCTTGATGTTTTATATTGCTCTTCGATTCTAAACATGATGCTTGACAATTTTTATCATGCATGAGTTTTTGAAGTAATAAGGTATCATATTGTGATGAAGAAACTTGTTTTTAGAATTTATAAAATGATACATGATTTTGGCAAAAATTTGAGCATAACTCTTTGTTAACACTAAGCTAGAATCATGTAAGAAAGAAAAAATCTTGTTAGAACTAATGAAAATTAAAGAAAGAATATTAGAATAAAATTTTTGAGGATGTTTTATGGTATCATGCTTGATGATGCATGAGAATTTAAAATAATAACTTGAAATCTCATATTTTTAAACAATGTGTTTGTCTTGATGATCTTGATAATGAAATCATTTCTAAATACGATGATGATTTCAATTTAAAATAAGATGCATTGTTTTTTATACAAAAAATTATTTATCATGATAATCGCATATTTCATGATAATGCTTGCACACCAAACATGATTAAAAGATAAAAACAAGCATATTGATGGTTTCGTTTTCAACATAAGACATGACTTTTTATATGAAAATTTGAATATACTTATATGTGATCAATCACATGAAATAAAACTCATAAAAATAGAAAAATATGCTATTATGATGTTTTATGTTTGATGTGTTTGGTCTTGATGGTTTTGATGATAAAATCACCTTTTCGGTTTTAAACATGACACATTTTTTTATATAAAAAAGGACTTGAGCATGCTTATGTGTAATCAATTTACTTTGCTCCTAACAAATTTTCCAAATGAAAGATTTTGATTATAACTCTAGATTTATATGATCAATCATGGCTTTCGAACAAAAATTGAATATACCTTACGAAATCATACTTGAAAATAAAAATATTAAAAGTTTGTTATCATGCTTAATGATTTTATGATATCATGCATGAGGATTTGAATGTGTTATATCTTGATGACGAAACTCATGTTTTGATTTTAAAATTGATACTCATCTTTTAAAACATAAACACACCTATATGAAACAAACAACTTAAAATAAAACACATTATGCATGATGAGTGACTTACATTTTTGAACTAATGTGTTTTTAGTCTTAATCATTTTTATGATGAATTTTGCTTTTATATCTTGAACTTTCATGCTTGACATTTAAAGACAAAGGCATGTTCAAATGAAATTAATCATAAAAAGGGAAATGTATGATTCTTGAAATTTTTGATTTTTCATGAAATACAAGTGATGAATTTATTTATGATATTTTGTGAATCACTTAAATTATGAATGAGATTTTGATGATGTGTTAAATAATCCATCTATATGAATCTATGAAAATGATTTTAATGATAATCATGAAGTAGTCAAATTGAACTTGAATGATTTTTCTTTTAGTGATTCTTGACTCTTCTCTTAATCTCTTAGAATTATGACTTGTTAAGATATATTAATGCTTGAATCAAGTTCTAAAAGATTTCATTTTGCTATAAAGAAATTTTTTTGAAATCATGATCTTGACAATTATAATATAAAGTTCTTTATATATCAAGATCGTTTATCTTGCTTCTTCCGGTTATCAAAAGAAAAATTTTCAAATGAGATGCAACTTGTCTTTTGATTTTTTGAAACTATTTATTTAAATTTTTTTTATGAAATCATGATCATGATAAAAATTCCTACGTATAAATCAAGATCTTATGTTTGATCTCCTAAGACTTCTTTTTGTTATTTCCAAAAAAAGAAGGCTTGTCAAAATGATTCATGAACCTCTTGATTTATGACTTTTGGATTCATGACTTGATTGAAATATTATATGCTTAAATTGACTCTTTTTATGTTTCAATACTTCTTTGAATACATCATGCGATGATTGAAAAATTGATGTATATTGATATAAATTTATAATTGACATAAAAAGTGGATGTAATTGAAATTTTTAGCTATTGAGTCCTCCACTTCATTTTGACAATAACTAAGGGGGAGCTAGCTTGTTGGCTTGAATGTTGAATTCATATTCATGACTTAAATTTTGATGATAGAAACATTTATGTCAATATTAGTTTCTAATATCTCATTTGTCATTTTGATGAAAAAGGAAATCAATTACAACATTGCATCCTCCCTTTTTTTTAAGAATGATAAAGGGAAAAAAGTTACTAGCTTGAAGCAAATTACTAGCATGGAGAAAACTCTCTAGCTTGTGTATCATAAAAAAAAGTAGCAAAAGTAGCTAGCTAAAATTTGCAAAAATTATTACCTTACAATTTCATGAGAAGCTAAGAATTACTATATCAAAGGATGCAAATATTACTATCTTGCCTATCTCAAGAAGAGAAAATGCAAAACTTAGAAAATTTGCATTCCTACACTTGCCATGCTTTTATGCTCGTATGTTGTAATGAAAATTTAGCTTGCATATTTAAAGTGATGAAATGTTTACACAAATTGATTGCATATCACAAAGGAAGCAAAGAAAGTGCAACTTGCACATCTCAAGAAATGAATGAAGAATTGCTATCTTGCCTATCTTTAGAAAGAAAAGTGCAAACTTGCACATTTCAAGGAGCAAGTAAAAATTGTCATTCTTGAACATAAAATCTTTCTATGATTGAATGTTTTTAAAGAGATATATATTGAACATCTAGATTGATAGCTAGTATAATTACAAAACTTGTATATCTTTTAAACTAGCTATGATGCAACTTCTCCTTTTTGTTAATAACAAAGGGGGAGAAGTAGATTTATGAGTTCATGCAATGTAAATATTAATTGAATATTTTATATATTTTGCATGATATTTTTGATAACATGATTATGATACATGTTGCTTGGATTTGGCATAATCCAAGTGTTCTATCAATGACATATTGATAGAGGGAGTTTGGTTAAACTCTAGGACTTAAGGTTAACTCCGTCAATCATCAATTTGTTGTCATCATCAAAAAGGGGGAGATTATTGAATCTCATATTTTGATGATGAAACTAATTGATAGTGTTTTGTTGTTTAACTACGTTTTAAGTGACGCAGGTCTACTATCGATCAGGATTAGACAGTTGACACAAGATGAATCAACGTTGCACTAGAAGAGATCACGTTAGGATATTGGATGTCAAGCCAGAGGTCTGGTTGAAATCGACAGAAGGCTTCGGACATCGGGCATTGGGCTAAGAAGAGTGGTGTTGCACCAAGGATATCAGGGTTGCGGAGGTCAACCGTGGATTGGGCAACAGGCCGCAAGATAGGATGGCACACCGAAGAACTAGATGAAGCACTGACCAATGACGTGTCGGGCAACAGGATGTTGATTCGTGTAATAATTGTCTAGATCGAAGTAGGGTTAAGATTTACTTAGTGTGGAAGATTAACTACGATAATGAGGAAGACATAAAACGAAGCAAAGTGCCAGAGTCAAGTGCAATGAAATCATTGGGAGTTCAAGAGTTCGATGGAAGTCCAAAGATTCATCTGAGTACTACCGGAATTGGTTGAGAACGAGTAGGGAGCTTACCGAAGGGTTTTCGAAAGTTCACTGAAAGGTTCATCGGAAGTTCATGGAGCTTGCCGAGAAAGATCGGAGCTTGCCGACGAAGCTCATCGGAACTCACCAGTGATTCCATCAAGAAGTCCAGGAGCTTGTCGGGAGTCCGCAGAATGGTGTCCGATGGTTCGTCGAAAGACTGCTAAAAGTTCACCGGAAGATCACCGGAAGAAATCTTGACTTTCTGGACTTTGCATTAGCTTAGAAAATATCTTTAATTTCATAGTTAGCACATAATTAGGGTTAGGATTAGGTGTTAATCCTTTAATCCTGTTATGGGCCAACTAGACCCAATATTGGACTGGTTTGGGCGAAGTTTAAGGCCTAACCAGGATTGCTAGACCTTGTCTAGCGGTGGCACCGTAAGACTGGGGCAATGACATCACCCACGTCTAGCTCCCCAGGTTGTTCTGGGCGGTGGTAACGCCTAGTACATTGACTGTGTTAGTGTGTCAGGCGGTGGTATCGCCAAACTGGGCAGTAGTACCGCCCAGTACACTGATAGAACCAGAGTGCCAGGTGATGGTATTGCCCAGCACTAACGGTGGTACCGCTAGTACCCAGTAAACCCAGGATGGAAAGGTTTTTGGCTCCAAGTTTGAATTCAATTGGAGCCTATAAAAACCCCTCCCATCCCCGAGTTGAATATACAAGCACATATACTTTGAAAGTAGAGAAACTCTATTTAAATCTCTAGAAATACCCTCCTCTAGTCCTTACTTGTTTTCAAGTTAAAAGAGAGGAGAGAGTGCTTGTAAGGGTTACCTCCTAAGCCTGTTAAAAGGAGAGAGTACTGTAAGGGAACTTGTCCTCGCCCGTTAGAAGGACGATAGCTAATGGAAAGCCGGTGGCCTTAAGTGAAGAGGAATCGGGAGTGGACGTAGGTCGTATGACCGAACCACTATAAAATCGGTTTGTATTTACTTTATCATAATTTACATTTCAGCATACCTTCTTTACTTGCTTGACTTCCTCATCATCTTCTTTAAACGCATTCAAGCTCAATACGTTTTCAATCGGCTGTCATCGAAATATATTTTAATCATATAAAGTTTCCAAAGCTTATTTTTATATCGTTGAAATTTATCATGTTTAACCGCTGTACTAATTCACCCCATTCTTAGTGCTGCTCTAGATCCCAACATCTATCTTATTGGATATCCAATAAGCCCTTGTATTATTGGATCCCATGGATGAGATCCAATAAGAGCTAGATTATTGGGTAGAGACCCATTAATCTAAGAGGCTTAAGTAATTGGATAGAGATCCAATACCCAATAGGGCTAGATCTATTAGGGTTGACAAGGGGCCTCTATAAATAGGAGAGAACCAAAGACTCACAGGCTAGGGTTTTTTTCTTGGTGGCCACCTCTTATTCTCCTCTCTCCAGAGAGGAGCATCGTCACAGCCCTACCGTGTGGATCACCGCTAGAGAGGAGTACGCTTGACCTCCTTCATCCATCCCATGGATCTGTAGGAATTTAGGGATATACGATCTCCCTAGGTACTATCTTTCCTACATATGCAGTTTTCGGATTCGCGGACTTATTTTTCGCATCGATCTTCGTACGACAACAGAACCTTTTCTTGGAAATCCAAGATTTTTATTTTTTGTTCTTCTGCTATGCATGTGATGTCACCCTTGGATTTTCCAACAATAAGCACTCCCAATATCCAATACCTATGTGTTATCATAAGATTCTAACAAATGAAGACTGATCATGAATGTACCTGAAGCTTCTCTAAGCTTCTATTTCACGATCTCTACAAGGTACTCTTTGTAGTTTCTCTTCTAGTGCCCATCTTTACCACAGTGGAAGCACTAGCCTTTGTCCTTTGTGTTAGAATCTGTGCGGCACTAAGGGGGAGGGGGTGAATTAGTGCAGTGGATAAAACCTATAAATTTGAAACCAATTTTGGAAATAGTTGTTCGAAGAGAAATTTCGGTCCGACGAATGAGGTTTGAGCAAAGTGATTCATGAGAATGCGATTGAGAGTAGAGAGAATAAGATCAAAAGATTTACGGCTAAGTAAAGAATAAGACGCAGTAATTAAAACTCACACATTCAGAGTAGTACACAGCGATGTATAGTGGTTCGGTCAAATGACCTACGTCCACTTCGGAAACCTCCTCTGATGAGGTTCCCAACTTTCACTATCAAATCTTCTTGAAGGGGAATGACTAAGCACCCCTCTTATAAACTTTTTATTAGTGGTTCACACTCTTACATAATTTTGGCAAAGTAAAAAACACTCAAACTATCGAACTCGATTTTACTATAGCTTAGACTCAGTTTATATCACTTCTCAATGGTACTTAACCAGCTGAGAAAAGAGGGGTATTTATAGACTCAATTGGCTTCAGAATTAGAGCCAAAAAGAGTCACATCCTAGATTTTTGGGTACTGGCAGTGCCATCGCCTGGCACTGGCGGTACCACCACCAGTTGACCTTGCTTTGTCAATGTACTAGGTGGTACCACCACTCAGTCTAGTGGTACCATCGCCTGACAGAATCTTCGGACTACTGTTAGGGTACCACCGCTGACCTAGGTACAACCATTGACCCGGGATGGTACCACCACCCAGACTACCTAGGGACCTATTTCCGGGGCCATGCCATAGTCCCAGTCTGGCGGTGCTACTTCTAAGCCTGGTCTAGTACTATTGAATGGGCCCTAAATCCAGTCCAATTCAATCCAATTAAGGTCTAGTTGGCCCCTACTAGGGTTAATCAGGATTATCATATAATCCTAACCCTAATTACATGCTAACTATAAAATTAAAAATATATTCTAAGCAAAAACTAAACCGGCACGTTGAGTTTTCTTTTGGCAAGCTTCCGGCGAACTTCCGACGGACTTCCGACACACCCTCGAATTTCTTCCAGCGGACTCCCAACAGGCTCCCGAATTTTATGACAAGTTCTTTGAATCTTTGGCAAGCTTTCGAACATTCTCAGTGAGCTCCACGAACCTCTAACGATCTTTCCGGTGAACTTCTGAAACCTTCGGCAAGTCCCCGATTCATTCTCAATTGGTTCCGGCAGCACTTCTGACAATCCTTCGGACTTCCGGCAGACTCTTGAACTTCCAACATACTTGACTCTAGTAATTTACTTTGTCTTCATTGCTATCGTAGTTAATCCTGCAAACTTATCTCAATAATATGGATTAGATCAAATAACCTATCAATTGACTTCATTATCAAAATTCGAGATTTAACAATCTTCCCCTTTTTGATGATGACAATCAATTATTGACGGAGTTAATCTTAACTCTCCCTATCTATATATGATATTATGAGAAGGAAAATACTTGAATTCAATCTTCTTAAATTCAAGTCGAAACCGATAAGTTTCATCTGTTGAACTTATCATCATGCTTAATAAGCATGACCTTTCATTCCTAAATATGAAACTTCATATTTTTCACATTTTGAAAACAATGTCAAGGTATGACACTCAATTTCAAGTCAAATGATGATAGACATTTATTACTTCGACAAATGATACTAATTATAATTTAAAATATAACAAGGATCAAACAATATCAATATAAAAAGCATAAATGCAAGGCATGATATCATTTTTTTGATACATCATCAAATGAGATGATAACATATTATATCAATGAAAGATACCAACTTTTAAACATGATATAATAACAATCTTTGAAAAATTTATATATTAAGAATGTATAAACCATTTGCAATACATGTGATACATTGCGATATGCTACAAATTTTATTGTGATGCTTTTAAAGATAGTAACCAATTTTCAATTACAAAGCATGGCAAAAGTAATTATTACAATATAAAACATATAAGACTTATATCATTCCATCAAGTCATTGTGATACGATATGATACATATAAGTCATTTATTAAGTCATGGATTTTTTTTTTCATATTCTTCTCAATGCATGCAAGGCATTAAGTCATCAATTTATTTTGTCATTTTCTTCTCCCCCTTTGTCATCAACAAAAAGGAAGTGAAGGTAGTCATTATAAGGTATTAATATGCTAGTCATTTATTAACCATATCAAAATTGGAAAGGTAGTCATGAAAGATTCATACATGAAAGAGGTTCAAGATGCAATATTGAAAATTCAAGCATAAAATTGTAAAGTTGAAGGATAGATCATTGAAGCCATTCATCAAACATTTAGTCATTCGTCAAACATATTAATAAGAGCTCATATCATTTATTCAAGGAAAAATTCGTGAGAGAGACGAATCAAAATTCATGAAAAAGTTCAACTTGGCATTTATGAATTCATGAAGTGGAACACATCAACATCAAAAGTTTCATAGAGAAAGATTCAACTCGATATACTTATAAGAATTCATGAGGCGAAAGATAACAACAAAAGCTCAAGACTTAGAGATTAGCACAAGAGTTAAGAATAAAGTCCGAAAAGAGTATAACAAATACTTAAGAGCTTAATCTTCATGACATTAATCTATGCATATGTAAAGTTTCAAATGATATGAAAATCATAAAAACCATTTAATCATCCCAATAGAGGTAAAGAGAGTATAAAACCGATTTCACTTCATCATCGAAGATGATGATATTACTTAAGGTTCATTGACAGAAGAAGGAGTAGTATCAAAATATTACAATTGAAGGATAAAAATGAGAGCTTGTTAGAACCCTCCGCGGATTCTAAGCTTGGGGTTGATCTCTATAGGGGATCGGTATCCTTGGAACTCTATAGGGGTTCCTTCCTCCAAGTTGCTGCACAAAGGCTGCAAAATATTGATCTATTCATTGATTAAAAGAGGATGAATACATGGCTATTTATAGGGCTTCTAAGCCCCAACTCCTAATAGGACTCTTACTTAAGACTCCTACTTCTAACCAACTTCTAATTAGGACTCCTTCTCTAGTAGAACTTCTACTTTTAATAGGACTCTCTTCCTAATAGGACTTCTACTTTTAATAGGACTCTCTTCCTAATAGGACTTCTACTTCTAATAGGACTCTCTTCCTAATAGGACTTCTACTTCTAATAGGACTCTCTTCCTAATAGGACTTCTACTTCTAATAGGACTCTTTTCCTAATAAAACTCTTACTTATAATAGGACTCCTTTCCTAAGAAGCAACCTAACCCTAACCTAGCCGGCCTCTTCATCTCTTTAATAGGGGTCGGCTAGATAGGATTTACATGAATGCCCTTATCAATGAAACTAAATTAGGACTCTCATAGCTAAAGTCCTAACAGACCCTTCCCTCTTCAAATCAGCCTTGTCCTCGAGGCGACGCCCATGACTTCTGGGGATTTGATCTTCAAGTCGTCGTAGTTCTCCCAAGTGGCATCTTCTGCTGGTAGGTTTACCCACTGTATTAACACTTCAGTAGCAGGTCGTCATCGTCGAGTCACGATTTGTCGATCAATAATGGCACTTGGTTGGGTCTGGAGCTCTCCTTGGGTAGTTATATTTGGTAGATGGCTTTGGGCTGTCTCGTGTTGTCCCAACCTGAGCTTCAAACATGATACATGGAAGACTGGATGGATTCGGGAGCTGGCGGGTAAGTCCAATCTGTATGCTACTTCTCCGATGCGCTCCAAGAAATATTTTAGGCTTTTATGGTCGGTCTTGATGTGAAAGCGTCGCCCAATTAAGTATGGTCTCCATTTGGACACCGCATGCACAATCCCGAGCATCTCCTTGTCGTAAATAGTCATCTTGAGGTGGGAAGGAGATAATGCCTTACTAGTATAAGCGAGGGGTCGGCCATCTTGCATTAATATAGCACCAATTCCTGCTCCGGAGGCATCAGCTTCAATAATAATAGTCTCATCGAAGTCGGGTAATGCTAGTACTGGCGTTATTATCATTGTGACTTTAAGTTCCTCGAAGGCGGTGGTGGCTTTGTCCGACCACTGGAAAGCATCTTTTTTCAGCAAGGAAGTAAGGGGTGCACTGATCTTTCCATAGTCTTTCACGAACTTACGGTAGTAACCTGTTAAACCAAGAAAGCCGCGCAGTGATTTTATGTTCCTCGGGGTTGGCTTGATTCTGTATTGCTTCAATTTTGGAGGGTCCTTTGCCACACCTTCCTCGATATGATATGCCCAAGATATTCCACTTTTTGTTGAAGAAAGCTACACTTCGTTTTTTTGGCAAAAAGAACATGTTCTCGCAAAATTATCAAAACAAGTCTTAAGTGCTGAATATGACTTTCAAGAGAAGGGTTGTAAATAAGGATATTGTCAAAGAAAACTAGCACAAACTTTCGAAGATAACTCCGAAAAATATCATTCATAAGGATTTGGAAGGTGGAGGGATCATTGGTGAGACCAAAGGGCATTACCAGAAATTCATAGTGACCCGTTAAGCGTTCAAAAGGCGTTTTCAAGTATGTCTTCTTCGCACACTCGTATTTGATGATACCGGATCGAAGGTCCAACTTTGTGAAGACTCGTGCTCCTTTTAATTCATCAAGCAATTCATCTACTACTGGAATAGGATACTTGTCCTTGACGGTTATGTCGTTGAGAGCTCGGTAATCAACACACATTCGCCATGTTCCATCTTTCTTTCGTACGAGGAGCACTGGTGAAGAGTAGGGGCTGCAACTTGGCCGAATAACTCCTGTTTCAAGCATCTCTTTTATAATCCTTTCTATTTCATCTTTTTGGAGATGTGGATACTGATATGGTCGAGTATTTGCTGGAGGTTTCCCTGGAAGAATCGGTATACGATGATCGTGCTGGTGATTAGGAGGTAGGCTGCGTGGTTCGTCAAATATATTTGAAAATTCAGCAAGCAAGGGAAGTAGGTTTGGATCTTCAAATTTGGTTGGCTCTCCCTTAGGTTGCTGCTCAAGTTGTACCAAAAAGCCGCTGCATGCTTTGTGCAAAACTTTCTCCATTCGTTGTGTGCAAATTGTCGTTACGTCGCCCCCACGTTTCCCGTACAGTATCACCTGTTTCCCCTTGCTGTAAAATTTCATAATTAATTTCAAAAAATTCCAGGAAACAGCACCTAATGTCGTCAACCATTCGATGCCAAGCACAGCCTCATAATCATCGAGAGAGAGGAGAAAAAAATCTGCAATTATCTCTTGGTCCTGTAGCAACAGTTTCACCCGTGGGCACTTACGATCACACTTCAAAATTCGTCCATCTGCGAATTTAACATTGAACCTGCTGCAATTCTCAATAGGTAAGGCCATCTAGACAGCAACCTTGCTGTTCATAAAATTATTAGTGCTCCCGGTGTCAATAAGAATGGTGATTGGTTGTTGCTTCAGAAATCCTCCCACTTTCATTGTTTGCGGGTTCGCATAACCGGCAAGGGCATGCATCATAATATCAATTGGCTGCTGTTCTTCATCCGTGACCTCTTCCTCATGCTCCTGGACCTCCTCCTCCCTGTCTTCAAGAGGTTCAATCAATAAGAGGTGGCCCCTTTTGCAGCGATGATCGCGGTTCCATGGCTCGTCGCAATGCCAACAAAGACCCTTTGCTGATCGATCACGTAGTTCTTCTCTTGTCAATTTTTTGGGCAGCGAAGGATGGTTGGAAGTAGAAGGGGGTTTATATGTTGAGGTTCTAGGAGTGGTTCTCATCCTTCGAGAATCTTGGTTGAGTCGTTCTTCTTGTATTCGGGCAAAAGAAATCGCAGCCATCACGGTACGGGGCTGTCGTGCCTTAACTTCCCCTTTTATCTCTGGCTTGAGTCCTTCGATAAATGTTCCTAACAATTGACGATCAGTCCAATCACGAGCAAGGTAAGATAGCTTCTCAAACCTGGTTTGGTACTCTTGAATCGTAGAGGTTTGTCGAATCTTTGCGAGTTGGCCGTCGATATTTTCATACTCCGTAGGTCCGAAACGGTTCAATAGTGCATTCTTAAATTGATTCCATGTCGGAGCCCCATGATTATATTTCAGCCAATTGTACCATTGAATAGCATCTCCTTCAAGGTGGATAACAGCAATCTCCACCATAGCATTATCCGACGTTCGGTAGTAGCGAAAGTAACGTTCTGCGCGCGAAATCCACCCCGCTGGGTCTCCTTCTTCCCATCGTGGGAAGTCCACCCTCATGCGTGGCTGAAGCACGTCCGAGGGCTGTCCCTCCTTCTCTGGGGTCCTTTCTAAATTCTCTCCTTGCTGTAGTTTGGTTGGACTCGATGGTTGTCCAATTCTGAATTCTGCAAACAAAGCGCGCAATTTGTCTTCCAAGCGTGATTCAATCCGAGATTCCCATGCTTCAAATTTAGCATCAATTGGATCTTGGGAAGCCATAGCATATGTCTGTAGATCAGAGATGCCCTTGTCTTTTTTCTGTTGATGGGTTAATGGCATAGGGTGGTGGAAGGTTCGGACAATAGATCAGTGATTGAAGGGTTCAGCTGTAATGGTTTACTGTATTGGGCTGTGGTTTTTGATGATGTTAGGGTTATGAAACTAGGTTATGATGGCTGCATCTTGAGGCTAGAGGGATGCCCTAAAGACATCTTGGTTTGTGGCAGCAAGGTGGCTAGGGTTTGATAGGTTACGGAGAAGAAAAAAGGACAAAGGTGCAATACCAGATTTTTAGCAAAAAATTCCAGCAGTAAAGATGTAATTTTTCAGAAATTTTCAAAAGAGATTCAAGTAAAACTCAAAGGGGATCTACTGATAAGGAAGAGGTAATACTGTAAAAAATTTCGTAGGAAGAAACGACAACAAGAGGTTTGGCAAAATTGAGAATCACGGAGAGGTATTATAGCAGATTTTTACGTCTAAAGTGTAGCAGATTGGACGTAAAAGATAAGTGGTTTTTATTGAGAATTTTTCGACAAAACCAAAGGGAAAACCACTGTTAGGAAGTGTCAAAGCCGCCGTAAAAATTCCATAGAGAATTGGATAGAAAAAACGTAGTAGCAAGATCAAAAAGGCAGTGCTATGCAGCTGAAATTCTGCAGTGTGACTTTCGTTGTAGAGATGAAAACTTTGCGACGAAAAGTTTATGCAGCAATTATAGGAACGAATTTTTTTGGATTTTTTGAATTAGGATAACTAAATTGTAGCAGCAGTAGGGTAGATAACCAAAACCTGTTGCAATTCACGGGAAGATCAAAGGATGATCTACGGTGGTGGAGATGATGGCGGAATTCAGCGATGATCTTTTAAGCAATTGTGGGAATTGCTTTGGCGGTCGTGGAGGGCTGGTGGATGTCTGTGGAAGGGCAGCGAGATGCCAAGAATGCTGCTCTGATACCAAGTGTTAGAACCCTCCGCGGATTCTAAGCTTGGGGTTGATCTCTATAGGGGATCGGCCTCCTTGGAACTCTATAGGGGTTCCTTCCTCTAAGTTGCTGCACAAAGGCTGCAAAATATTGATCTATTCATTGATTAAAAGAGGATGAATACATGGCTATTTATAGGGCTTCTAAGCCCCAACTCCTAATAGGACTCTTACTTAAGACTCCTACTTCTAACCAACTTCTAATTAGGACTCCTTCTCTAGTAGAACTTCTACTTTTAATAGGACTCTCTTCCTAATAGGACTTCTACTTTTAATAGGACTCTCTTCCTAATAGGACTTCTACTTCTAATAGGACTCTCTTCCTAATAGGACTTCTACTTCTAATAGGACTCTCTTCCTAATAGGACTTCTACTTCTAATAGGACTCTCTTCCTAATAGGACTTCTACTTCTAATAGGACTCTTTTCCTAATAAAATTCTTACTTATAATAGGACTCCTTTCCTAAGAAGCAACATAACCCTAACCTAGCCGGCCTCTTCATCTCTTTAATAGGGGTCGGCTAGATAGGATTTACATGAATGCCCTTATCAATGAAACTAAATTAGGACTCTCATAGCTAGAGTCCTAACAGAGCTCCATTCAAAATATGATATTATAGAGATGTCATCCAAAATCCAAAAATAATAACAAGTTGAGATCATGAAAACCAAAGTTAAAAAAAAAATTTTTGGAAAAGAAACATATAACATCATGTATTAGGACAATTTAGCATGCCTAATTCTCTTCTAATGAAGTCAAATTGTTCTTCATTTACGGGTTTTATGAAGATGTCTGCTAATTGGCATTTTGTATCAATAAATTCTAGAATGACATCATTATTATTGATATGATCTCGTATAAAGTGATGCCTGATGTCAATATGCTTAGTTCTAGAGTGTTAAATGAGATTTTTGATTAGACAAATAGCACTTGTGTTATCATATTTTATGGGAATATTCTTTAAATGAATTCTATTGTCTTCTAAAGTATTTTTCATCTAAACAACTTGTGCATAATATGTACTTGTGGCTATGTATTCGACTTCGACCGTAAATAGTACAACCGAGTTTTATTTCTTGGAAGTCCAAGAAATAAGTGCATGTCCTAAAAATAGCATGTTCCGGATATGCTTTTTCTATCTATTTTACATCCATCAAAATTCGTATTTGCATAGGCTTTTAAATCAAAGTCATCAGATTTTGGATACCATCATCCTAGGTTAGGAGTTCCTTTAAGATATCTAAGGATTCTTTTAACGGCTTTAAAGTAAGATAACTTAGGATTAGCTTAAAATCTTATACAAAGTCCTACACTAAATATGATATCCAGTCCAGTTGCGGTGAGGTAAAGTAAGTTACCTATCATTCCCCTATATGTTTTTTGATCAAAATTTTCTTCACTTTCATCCAAGTCTAACTTAGTGGAAGTACTCATAGGAGTGTTTATGGCTTTTGAACCATCTATGTTAAAATGTTTTAACAATTCTAATGTATATTTAGTTTGATTAAAAAATATACCATCACTAAGTTGTTTAATTTGTAATCCTAAAAAGAAGGTTAATTCACCCATTATACTTATTTCAAATTCATGATTTATATATTTGACAAATGATTCACATAGTGATTCGTTAGTAGAACCAAAGATAATATCATCAACATAGATTTGAATAATAAAAAAATTATTTTTAAAATATTTAATAAACAATGTAATATCGACCTTGCCTTTAGTAAAATTATTTGAAATTAGAAATGGACTAAATCTCTCATACCAAGCCCTTGGGGCTTGTTTTAACCTATAGAGAGCCTTAGTCAATTTAAACACATGATTAGGAAAAAGAGAGTTATCCAAACCGGGTGGTTGTTCAACAAACACTTCTTCAAAAATAAAACCATTTAAGAAAGCACTTTTGACATCCATTTGAAATAACTTAAAACTATTATTACTAGCATAGGCAAGGAGAATCCTAATGGCTTCTAATTTTATCATAGGAGCAAAGGTCTCTTCGTAATTGATACCTTCTTCTTGGTTGAAACCTTTGGCCACTAATCTAGCCTTGTTTCTAACCATGATACCTGTTGGGAAATCCAAGGGGCAACATCTCATGCATAGTGGAAGAAAAAAAATTAAAATATCCTAGATTTCCATGAAAGGTTTTATCATCGTATAAAGATCGGTGTGTCAAAAATAAATCTGCAAATCCAAAAAATACGTGTGTAAAAAGAAAGTACCTAGGGAGATCGTATATCCCTGAATCCCTATAGATCTGTAGGAATGGATGAAGGAGTTCAAATGTCCTCCTCTCTAGCGATAATCCACGTGATAGGGACTGCAACGATGCTTCTCTCTTGGGGAGAGGATAATAGAAAGGTGGCTACTAAAAAAAACCCAGCCTATAGACCTTTGGTTCTCTCATATTTAAAGAGGCCCCTTGTCAACTTAACCCTAATGAATCTTGCCTTGTTGGGTATTGGATCTTCATCCAATTACCCAAGCTTCTTGGATTAGTGGGTCTCTACCCAATAATCTCTTATTAGCTCTTATTAGATCTCATCTAGGATCTAATAATTCATGGGCTTAATGGATATCCAATAAGTTAGGGGCTCTGATAGATATCTCATATCCGAACCTCTACTCGTCGCGACACCTACCATATGTGTGTGATCCTCTAGGCCCAATATCAAGCTGGTCATGAATCATACTTATCAGAACTCCTTCTGACTTAGTGAATTATTATCTCCATAATAATTCACCAGACTCATCGATTACGGATGTACTAAGCCACTGCGTTGTAGTCTCCAAACGATATAGGGGACTCCAATCCTTTGGACCTATCTGTCCTTAATTACCATGTATCTATAGTCCCTTATCCATCTAATATCCCAGAGACCTTGTACCGGGATTGGTGCGGTCATGCCGATACGGTCTCTCCTCGAGTCTCGCTCTAATCGGATTCTCTTGGAGAACTCTTTCTCTCTCAATCCGAATAACCTTGGCTAAGGATTTGTCTGAGTAAGAATATATGGTATATTCCTCTCATGATACCGAGAGCGAATGATCCTCTATTGACACTCAATAGCCTTCGTAAGGTTAGCTACCACTCCTTATTTGGAAATCCTATGGGGCGACATCTCATTCGTAGTGGAAGAACAAAAAATAAAACCATAGATTTCCCATCGAAAGGTTCCATTGTTGAGTGAAGTTTTGGTGTGTCAAAAACAAATTTACGAAAACTGCATGTGTAAAAGAAGATACCTTGGGAAATCGTATATCCCTGAATCCCTACAGATCTGTAGGAGAGGATGAGGAAGGTCAAGCGTCCTCCTCTCTAGCGGTATCCACATGGCTGGGACTACGACGATGCACCTCTCTAGGGAGAGGAGAACAGAAGGTGGCTACCAAAAGAACCCCCAGCTTATAGAGCTTTGGTTCCCTCCTATTTATAGAGGCCCCTTGTAAACCCTAATGGATCTTACCCTGTTGGGCATTGGATCTCCATCCAATTACCCAAGCTTCTTGGATTAGTAGGTCTCTACCCAATAATCTCTTATTAGCAATTATTGAATCTCATCTTAGGATCCAATAATTCAGAGGCTTAATGGATATCCAATAAGATAAGCGCTCCAACGGATATCTCATATCCGAACCTCTACTTGTCGCAATACCTACCATATGTGTGTGACCCTCTAGGCCCAATATCGAGCTGGCAGTGAGTCATACTTGTCAGAACTTCTTCTGACTTAGTGAATTATTATCTCTATAATAATTCACTCAACTCATCAACTTTAGACATACTAGGCCACTACGCTGCGACCCCCAAACGATACAGGGGAATCTAATCCTGTTGACCTATCTATCCTCAATTACCAAGTATCTATAGTCCCTCATCCAACTAATATCCCAAAGACCCTATATCGGGCATGGTGCTGTTAGGCCCATACGGTCTCTCCTCGAGTCTTTCTCTTGTCGGATTCTCCCGGAGAACTCTTTCTCTCTCAATCCAAATAACCTTGGCCAAGGATTTGTTCGAGCAAGAATACATGAGATATTTCTCTCATAATACCAAGAGTGGATGGTCCTCTATTGACACTCAATAGCCCTTGTAAGATTGGCTACCACTCCCAATAACCGGTTGTACTAGATCTAGAATTTCCAAACCTATAAGTCTGGTATCAAAGAGTAGAGTATTTATATAGAACATCCTTGGTGTCTCAAGTCTAAGGACTAGATACACTACTGGGACTACGAAATTGCTGTCTGACGTGAGGTATCAATAACCATCCAGCATTCCGTAAGTGGATCAATCAGTGAACTCATTCCCCAATGAGCACCTGCATTGTACCCTTAGTGTCCCCACACGAGTAGCTATGAGACCAACCACCTCCATCATATGGACAGGTATATAGAACACCAGTCAATCCGGTTATCTCGATGTCCCTTTCGAGTAACCTATGACCAGGATTATTTAGGGTCTGTGTTTAAAGGTGAATCAGTCTTATTATCGTGATCTCATCACGATCCGATTCCTATAGCACAAATCCAAGGACATCATAATATATGCAACATGCAAGATAAAGTGATAAAATACCTAATAATAAGCAAAGAGATATAGTTCATATCAAGTCATAAGTGCCATCACTCATGTGATTGGCTTGCAGGGCACATATGACTAGCAATCTCCCACTTGACCTAAAGTCAATCACCAACATGTTTGATCCCCATCAGACCTCTGTGACACTTAAAGACAATTTGAGTCAATGGCTTTGTCAGTGGATCTACAATGTTATCTTCGGATGGAACTCTTTCCACTACTACATCTCTTCGGGCCACGATCTCTCTAATAAGCTAGAACGTCCTCAAAACACTTCTGATGAGACCTGGGTTCCATTATTTGAGTAATCGCCCCATATTTATCATAATTTAAGGGAATCAGCTTCTCACTTCTCAACATGACTCTCAAATCTATGATGAACTTCTTCTTTCAGACTCCCTCCTTTGCTGCCTCTGCCACAGCAATATATTCTACCTCTGTGATCGAGTAAGTAGTAGTGTCTTGCTTGGAACTCTTTCAGTATACTGCTCCTCTATTCAGGGTGAACAAATACCCTGAATTAGACTTGTTATCATCAATATCGGACTGGAAGTTTGAGTTCGTGTAGCTCTCAACCCTGAGGCTACTGCCTCCATATACTAGTAAAAGATCCTTAGTCATCAAGTACTTAAGAATACATTTTATTGCTTTCCAGTGCTCCAAGCCTGGATCTGTCTAATACTAGCTCGTGACACTCAAAGCATACGCTATATCAGGCCTGGTACATAGCATAGCATACATGATAGATCCTATCACTGAGGCATATGGTATCATATATATGTGTGCCCTTTCTTTAGGAGTCTTTGGGGACATACTCCTAGAAAGTGATATTCCATGTCTCATTGGTATGAAACCTCACTTGGAATTTTTCATGCCAAACCTTTTGACAATGGTGTCTATGTACTTGGACTAGGACAACCCAAGCATCCTCTTGGATCTATCTCTATAGATCTATATCCCCAATATGCAAGATGCTTCCCCTAAGTCCTTCATGGAGAAGTGCCTAGATAGTCAAGCTTTTACTATTGAGAGCATTCTTATATCATTTCTAATGATCAGGATGTCATCCACATATAATACCAAAAAGGTAATAGTGCTCCCACTTACCTTCCTATACACACAAGACTCATCTTCGTTCTTAACGAAGTCATAAAATCTGATCGCCTCATCAAATCTTATATTCCAACTTTGGGAAGCTTGCTTCAGTCCATAAATGGACCTAAGAAACCTGCACACCTTATCTGGATTATCCCTGGACACGAATCCCTCAAGCTGTATCATATACACCTCTTCCTCGAGGTTGCCATTGAGGAATGTGATTTTTACGTCCATCTGTCAGATCTCATAATTATAGTGTGCTGCAATAGCCAATAGAATTCGAATGGATTTTACTAGCGGGCGCTTCTGAATCGATCTCATTATCGTGATCTCATCATGATCCGATTTTCATTGCACAGATCCAAGGACATTACAATATATACAACACGTAAGATAAAGTGATAAAATGCCTAATAATAAGCAAAGAGAAAGAGTGCATATCAAGTCATAAGTGCCATCACTCATATGATTGGCTTGTAGGGCACATATGACTAGAACTCCCAATAACAGGTTGTACTAGATATGGAACTTCCAAACCTATAAGTCTGGTATCAAAGAGTGGAGTACTTATATAATACATCATTGGTGTCTTAAGTCTAAAGACCAAATACACTACTGGAACTACGGAATCGCTGTTTGACGTGAGGTATCAATAACTATCCAGCATTCCGTAAGTGGATCAATTAGTGAACTTATTCTCTAATGAGCACTTGTACTGTATCCTTAGTGTCTCCACATAAGTAGCTATGAGACCAGCCACCTTTATCATATGGACGATATATAGCACACCAATCTATCCGGTTATCTCGATGTCCATCTCGAGTAACCTATGACCGGGATTATTTAGGGTCCGCGTTTAAAGTTGAATTAGTCTCATTATCGTGATCTCATCACGATCCGATTCCCATTGTACAAATCTAAGGATATCATAATATATGCAACATGCATGATAAAGTGATAAAATACCTAATAATAATAAGCAAAAGAAAGAGTGCATGTCAAATCACAAGTGTCATCACTTATGTGATTGGCTTGTAGGGCACATATGACTAACAATCTCCCACTTGACCTAGAGCCAATCACCTATGTGTCTGATCCCTATCAGACTTCTATGACGCTCAAAGATAATCTGAGTCAATGGCTTTGTCAGTGGATCTGCAATATTATTTTCAGATGGAACTCTTTCTACTGCTACATTTTTCAGGTCACGATCTCTCTAATAAGCTAGAACCTCCTCAGAACACTTTTTGATTAGACTCGGGTTCCCTTATTTGAGTAATCGTCTCGTAATTATTGCAATAGATGGGAATCAGCTCCTCGCGGGTCAGCACGACTCTCAATTCTATAATGAACTGCTTCATCCAGACTCCCTCTTTTACTGCATCTAGTACAATAATGTACTCCGCCTCTATGGTCGAGTCAGTAGTAGTATCTTGCTTAGAACTCTTCTAGCATACTGCTCCTTCATTTAGAGTAAACACATGCCCTGAATTGGCTTGCCATCATCAACATTGGACTGAAAAGTCGAGTCCATGCAGCCCTCAACCCTGAGCCTACTTTCTCTATATATCAGTAAAAGATCCTTAGTCCTTCTCAAGTACTTAAGGATACATTTTACTGTTTCTAGTACTCCAAGCCTAGATCTGCTTGATATCTACTCGTGATACTCAGAGCATGAGCTATATCAGGCCTAGTACATAGCATAACATACATGATAGATCCTATCACTAAGGCATATGGTATCCTATCCATAAGTGCCCTTTCTTCAGGAGTCTTTGGGGACACACTATTATAAAGTAATATTCTATATCTCATTGGTATAAGACCTCTATTAGAATTTTTCATGCCAAACCTTTTGATAATGGTGTCTATGTACCTAGATTGGGACAAGCCAAGCATCCTATTGGATTTATTTCTATAGATCTGTATCCCCAATACGCAGGATGCTTCCCCTAAGTCCTTTATAGATAAGTGCCTAGATAGCCAAGCCTTTACAATGGAGAGCATTCCTACATCATTCTCATTGATTAGGATGTTATCCACATACAACACCAAAAAACTAATAGCACTCCCACTTACCTTCCTGTATACACAAGGCTCATCTTCATTCTTAATGATGTCATAAGATTTAATCCCTTATCAAATCTTATGTTCTAACTTTATGAGGCTTGCTTCAGTCTATAGATGGACCTAAGCAACCTGCACACCTTATCTGGACTATCTTTAGACACGAATCCCTCATGTTGTATCATATACACCTCCTCCTTGAGGTTACCATTGAGGAATGCGATTTTGACATCCATCTACCAGATCTCATAATCATAGTGTGTTGCAATAGCTAATAGAATTCGAATAGATTTTAGCATGGCTATGGGTGAGAAAATTTCATCATAGTCAATACCTTGCCTTTGACGATACCCCTTAGCTACTAGCCTTGCTTTATAGGTCTCTACATTTTCATCTACTCCAATCTTATTTTTGAAGATCCACTTGTAGCCAATGGGTACAATACCCTCTAGTGTAATAACTAGATTCTAAATCTTGTTAGAGTACATAGAATCCATTTCTGAATTTATAACTTCTTGCCATTTCCTGGAGTCTATACTCATAATAGCCTCCTCGTATGTCTGAGGATCAATATCCTCAACATCCTCTCTTCTAATATGTCCCACATATCTCTAAGAATGATGGGATACTCTACCGGACCTATGTAAAATTGGAACTTGTATGCTAGATACCTGAACAAATTTTGGCTATAGAATGGTGCTTGAGCGAGGTTCTTCAACCTCGCTCAACTCTATCATGCTCACACTGTCTCCACCAACAATGTGTTCCTTCTCAAGGAACACTGTTCTCTTAGCTACAAAGACCTTTTGGTGATAGAAATAATACCCACAAGTTTCCTTGGGGTATCCCATGAACTTGCACCATTCTGTCCTGAATTCTAACTTGTTATGGTTATGTCTTTTGACGTGGGCAGGGCACCCCCAAATCTTAACAATCTTAAAATCGGGTTTCTTCCCATTCCATATCTCATATGGAGTAAACACTACTGACTTAGTTGGAATTTTGTTCAGAAGATAAGCTACGGTCTCTAGGGCATATCCCCAGAATGAGATGGGTAGGTTGGCGAAACTCATCATAGAACGCACCATGTCTAATAGTGTGTAATTCCTCTTTTCTGATACACCATTAAGCTACGGTGTATAAGGAGGTATCCATTGGGATAAAATCCTATGGTCTTTAAGGAACTAGGTGAACTCTATACTCAAGTAGATCTGCCTACGGAATGCTGGATGGTTATTGATACCTCACGTCAACCTATGAGCCTTTGGTTCCCTCCTATTTATAAAGGTTCCTTGTCAACTTAACCCTAATAGATCTTGCCCTGTTGGGTATTGGATCTCCATCCAATTACCCAAGCCTCTTGGATTAGTAGGTCTGTACCCAATAATCTCTTATTACCTCTTATTGGGTCTCATCTTAGGATGGCTTAACGGATATCCAATAAGTTAGGGGCTCCAACGGATATCTCATATCTGAACCTCTACTCATCGCGACACCTACCATATATGTGTGATCCTCTAGGCCCAATATCAAGTTGGTCGTGAGTCATACTTGTCAGAACTCCTTCTAACTTAGTGAATTATTATCTCCATAATAATTCACCCGACTTATCGACTGCAAACGTACTAGGCCACTACACTATAGTCTCGAGATGATACAAGGGAATCTAATCCTTTAGACATATCTGTCCTCAATTACCATGTATCTATAGTCCCTCATCCATCTATATGCAACACGCAAGATAAAGTAATAAAATATCTAATAATAATAAGCAAAAGAAAGAGTGCATGTCAAGTCATAAGTGTCATCACTCATGTGATTGGCTTGTAGGGCACATATGACTAGCAATACCAAATTCATCTTGCTTGTTTCTAAATACCCATTTAGTACCTATAACTAAATGGTCACTTGGTCTAGGAACAAGCTTCCACACCTTATTCCTTTCAAATTGGTTCAATTCTTCTTGCATTGCAATAACCCAAGAATCATCTTTCAGAGTTTCGTCAATGCACTTATGTTCAATTTGAGAAAGAAAAGTGACATTAGCATAAAAATTCTTAAAAGAGGAACGAGTTTGAACCCCTTTTGATGTGTCTCCTATAATTAGCTCCTTTGGATGGGCATCTACATACTTCCATTCCTTAGATAAGAAAATTTGGGAAGAAGATGCATCCAAGTTGTAATTTTGATAAGAGGGTTCATTTAAATTCAAACTATCAAAACCAAGATCATCATCAAAATTATTTTTCTTAAATTTAGAAATTTCATTAAAAACTACATGAATAGACTCTTCTATAACCAATGTTCTTTTGTTAAAAACATGAAAAACTTTAGAAACGGAGGAGTAACTAAGAAAGATGTCTTCATCAGATTTAGCATCTAATTTTCCTAAGGCATCCTTTTCATTCAAGATAAAGCATTTACAACTAAAAACTTTAAAATAAGAAATATTTAGTTTTTTGTTATTCCATAATTCATAAGGAGTTTTGGATAGAGATGGTCTTATTAAAACCCTATTCATGACATAGCAAACCATATTAACGGCTTTGGTCCAAAAGTATTTGGGTAAACTATGTTCATTTAACATGGTTCTTGTCATTTCTTATAAATTTCTATTCTTTCTTTCTACTACTCTATGTTGTTGAGGATTCTTCGGAGTAGAGAAGTTGTGGATATATCCATTAGATTCATAAAAATTTTGGAAGTCACGGTTTTGGAATTCACCACTATGATCACTTCGAATCGATGAAATCATGAAACCCTTTTCATTTTGTGCAAGTTTACAAAATTTAGAGAAATATTTAAAGTAATCACTTTTATGAACTAAGAAATAGGTCCAAGTGAATCTACTATACTACAATTACAAAGGCATATATGCTATCTCCTAGACTCGTTGTGTCAATTAGTCCAAATAAATCCATATGGATCAATTGTAATTGTCTAGAGATACTTATTTGATTCTTTGATTTGAAGCTAGTTTTTATTTGTTTACCTAGTTGATAAGCATCACATACTTTGTCTTTAATGAACTTAACATTGGGAATACCTTTTACAAGATCTTTAGATGTGATTTGAGAGATTAGTTTCATGCTAGCATGACCTAATCTCCAATGACAAAGCCAAGCATCATCATTCAAAATCGAAAAACATATTTCATTACTAAGATCATCAATGATTATAGTGTAGATATTATTTTATTTTAGTACAATCATAGATGTGTTATTGTGTGATTTTTTAATAATGCAAGTATTAGATTCAAATTTCATAATATATCCCTTATCGCATAATTGACTAATGCTCAAAAGATTATGCTTTAAACCATCTACCAATAACATATTATCAATTGAAAAACTTGATTTGTTACCTATAGTTCCCTTGTCAATGATTTTACCCTTGTTGTTGTCTCCGAAGGTGACATACCCTTTGTCTTGGTGATAGAACCCCAGAGGAATTCTATCGAGATTGATCTTTGAGGGGGATCAACCCTTGGAACGCTATAGGGGTTCCACCCTCCAAGTAGCCTGGTGGCTGCAATTGTAGATTGATCTTTCTTATTCCAAAGAGGTGGAGGCTACAAGATTATATAGAGCTCCAAACCCTAACCCTAGGGGTTGCTTCCTAAGTGAACTACCCAATTTGCCCTCAACCTTAGCGGGCCGGCCCAGTAACAAGGGGGCGGCGGCTAAGAAGCCCAAAGACCCAAATATAAACCCTAGCCTCTCTTCTTTATAGGATAGAGGCGGCTAGGTGGGGTTTATTACATTCTCACAGGGTTTTTATTAGCTGTTACATGGTTGAGTAGGACCTAACCCTGCTAGGGTCCTATCAAGCCCGCCCTCTTCAAATCACCTTGTCTCAAGGTGGGGTTCCATGAACTCAAGGAACCAGGGACTTCACTCCTCATATGATTCCCATGTGGCATCTTCAAGTGGTAAATTAGTCCAATGTACTAGTACTTCAAGAGAGGGATGTCGACGACGCATCACGACTGCGGTCAAGGATGGCTTGTGGTTGGGCTTGAATATTTCCATCATCAGTGGTGTTGGGCGCTTGATCAGGATGCCTCGTGTTCTCCCAACTTGGGCTTCAAGCATGACACGTGGAAGACAGGGTGAATTTTGGCATCTTTAGATAATTTAAGTCTCAGACGCCCACGGCCCAATACGCTCTATGATCCGATAGGGCCCATAAAAACATGGAGATAGCTTCATGGAGGCTCGTGTGTTGATGGATAGTTGCTTGTATGGTTGTAGGCGAAGATAAACCAGTCTCCTACTAAAAATTCTCTTTCACTTCTTCGTGTGTCACTGTCGCTTCATTCTAGCTTGAGCGGTAGAGAGATTATTCTTTAGCAACTTTGTAGGAGTTTGTCCTGTCAATTAAATTGATCGACCTGATCTACCTTAGTGAGCCAATTACATAAATTGGAATCACAGAGCCTACCGACCATATAATGCTTCATATGGGGTACATTTTGTAGATGAATGATATATAGTATTATACCACCATTCGGCCCAGGGGGAGCCATTTTGGTCCACTCCTTTGGTCGATCACTAGCGAAGCACCGAAGGTATGTCTCTAAACATCTATTCACCACTTGCTGTTTGGCCGTCGGTTTGTGGATGATATGCAGTGCTCATCTTGAGTTTGGTGCCCTCAACTGAAATAACTCGGTCCATAATTTACTAGTGAAGACCCTGTCACGATCACTTACGATGGACCTTGGCATCCCATGTAGTTTAACAATATTTTCTATGAAAATCTTAGCAATACTAACAAATGAATGTAGGGATTTCTCACAAAGACAAAAATAAGCATATTTCGTAAGTCGATCAAACCACCACAAGGATTGTGCTTTTACCTTTGGAAGGTGGCAACCCTTCGATGAAGTCCATGGAGATGTCAGTCCATACCGAGTCTGGTATAGGTAGTGGTTGTAGTTTCCTTGGACTCGCCACTGTTTCGCCTTTTTGCTGTTGACATACATCACATTGTGCTACGTATTCAGAAATAATTTTTTTCATCCCTTTCCAATAAAAGTTTTGCTTCACTCTTTTGTAGGTTCTTAGAAATCCGGAGTGCCCTGCAAAAGGTATGGAGTGCATTTCGTGCAGAATGACTTTGATGCAAGGGGAGTTTGGTATAAGCACAATACGACCTTTATAGCATAGATCCCTCGAATCCCAAGTATAGTGAGCTATTGCGCTTGGATCCTCCTCTAATTTTTTGATGATGTTGCTGGTTTCTGGATCCTTCTTCCATTCCTCCCCCTCTGGTTGGTGCTGGAGATGCATAAGAAAGCCACCATTTATCTTGTGTAAAACTTTCTCCATTCGTTGAAACGGTGGTTACGTTGCTTCCACGCTCCCCGCGTAGGGTGACCTGCTTACCTTTGCAATAGAATTTCATAATCAATTTGGAAAAGTTCCAAGAGACATCACCTAGTGTCATCACCATTCTATGCCCAAAGCACAGCCTCATAATCATTAATTGGTAGGAGGAAGAAGTCGGCAACAATTTCTTGGCCCTGCAGTAATAGTTTCACCTGTGGGCATCTTTGGTCGCATTTTAGGATTCGGCCATCGGCAACCTTTACGTCGAACTTGCTGCAACCTTCGATATAGAGCGCCATCCGAGCAGCAACCTTACTATTTAGAAAATTATTAGTACGCCTGATCGATGAGAACAGTGATTGGTTGTTGTTTGAGCAGGCCTCCAACTTTCATCGCTTCGGATTTGAGTAGCCGGCTAGCGCATGTACCATAAAGTTGATTGATTGTGGCTCTTCTTCCACATCTTCATCCTCATGTTCAAGACTCTCTTCTGGCTGTTCACTGATCTTTTCTTCCACTGGTTCAATCACAAGAAGTCTCCCCTTTTTACATCGATGCTCGCGCTCCACGGCTCGTCACAATGCCAACATAACCCCTTAGCGGATCGGTCTCAAGCTCTTCGCTTGTCAACCTTTTGGTGCAGGAGCTCGGCTGATAGTAGGTGAGGCCGAGGGCTTCAATATTTCTAGTCGGGAGCGACCCTAGTCCTCCGGGCTTCATGGTTCAATCGCTCCTCCCAAGTCGTGCGAAAGAGATGGCTGCCATAAGCGTGTACGGTTGTCGCGCTTTAACTTCTCCCCGGATCTCCGGCTTCAAGCCCTCAATAAATGTCCCCAATAACTGTTTTTCAGACCAATCACGAGTTTGATTAGATAACCTTTCAAACCTGGTTTGATACTCCTGGATGGTGGAGGTTTGTCGGATCTTTGCTAGTTGTCCGTCGATGTTCTCGTAATCGGTTGGTCCGAAACGGATCAGCAGTCCTTCTTTGAATTGTCGCCATGAGAGGACTCCATGAGTATGTTCAAACCAATCAAACCATTGTATGGCATCTCCTTCAAGATGTATAGCTGCAATTTCTACCATAGATGCATCTCATGGTTTTGTGGTACCAAAATATCGCTCGCTGAGATCCAACCAATCGGGTCTCCTTCTTCCCATCTAGGAAGTCCACCTCATGCGTGGATAGTAGGGATCGATCATAGAGCCTCCCTTCTCTTGGGAGTCATCTCTTCTGGGTCAGAGATCTCTCCTTGATGAGATTTCTTTGGGCTCGGTGTTCTACCGAAATCGAGTTCTGATAAAGAGAGCCCGAATCTTATCCTCCATTCGCGTCTCAAGGCTTGAATTTAGCATTTATCACCTCCTCGGATGCCATAGTATATGACTCCAGATCTGTAATATTAATATCTCTTTGTTGCCGGGTTAAAGGCATGAATTTTTTTAGGGAAGTGGTGGTTGAAAGGGTTTGTGGATCGGTGGATGTAGGTTACGGTTTAGGCTTGTTTTGTGGCTGTTTTGGGTGCTGTTTGGGGCTGCGATTTGATGGAGTTTTGGGCTAAGATGGTAGTGGATAAAGGTTAGGGAAGAGGGTTTTAGATCTGTGGTAGATCGCAGCAAAGATTTGACAAAATCAGTAGCAATTGCTGCCTATGTGCGCTGCCTCGAAGAGCAGAATTGTCGTCGAAGAAATAGCGATTTCTCTAAATTTCCAGCTAAAACTCAGGGATTTGAGGAGGGGTTTTGATGGTAGAATCTTAGTTTAGATAGCAACAAGGATAACAAATTGGATCAAGAAATTTCGGCAGCAAAGCAGTAAAGAAATCGGTGCAAGTTGCGATAGCAGAATTCTCATCAAAAAATTTCAGCAGTATGTGACGAGAGATTGCAGCAACACACGAATTTGTTTTTGTGATGAATTCTACAATAGATCAATCACGGATGGGAGCCAAGATGATCTATGAGGTGCACAAAAAATTTCGTTCAAAAAGGATAACAATTAGATCGGTTAAAGGCAGCAACACGCTGGCTGAAATTTTCTGCAAGCAATTCTTCGTTCGCAAAGATGGTAACTTTTGCGACGCAAGGAATTCGCAGCAAGGAATCGATAGAAAACTTCTTTTTGATATTTTAGATGAAAAATTACAGCAGCAAAAGGTATTGGTGGTAGAAAATACCAGATCTCTCGATGCAATTGGAGGTGGCGACTGTAGATTGATTTGATCTACGTCAAGAGATGATGGTGGAGACGACGACGTCAAGAGCAATTGTGGGAATTGCTTGGCTAATGGTGGGCGGCAGGGATGGCAGCAAAAGCAGCAAGATCGCTGCTCTGATACCAAATGATAGAACCCAGAGGAATTCTATCGAGATTGATCTTTGAGGGGATCAACCCTTGAATTATAGGGGTTCCACCTCCAAGTAGCCTGGTGGCTGCAATTGTAGATTGATCTTTCTTATTCCAAAGAGGTGGAGGCTACAAGATTATATAGAGCTCCAAACCCTAACCCTAGGGGTTGCTTCCTAAGTGAACTACCCAATTTGCCTCAACCTTAGCGGGCCGGCCCAAGAACAAGGGGGCGCGGCTAAGAAGCCCAAAGACCCAAATATAAACCCTAGCCTCTCTTCTTTATAGGATAGAGGCGGCTAGGTGGGGTTTATTACATTCTCACAGGGTTTTTATTAGCTGTTACATGGTTGAGTAGGACCTAACCCTGCTAGGGTCCTATCACTTGGCTAGTGAGCTTAGAGAATTAAGATTGATCTTCGGTCATGTGCCTTGAGCATCCACTATCAAGGTACCATCTCTTGCTCCTGGCTTATGTAAGTGAATGTGTCTACAAAAGAGGATGGGTTTTAGGTATCCATTTGAACTTGGGTGCCTCAAATATTGATCTACTAAACTTATCATTATTCATTGAATTCCTTATCGTTCCTTTAGGAACCCATATTAACCTATGTGGGCTAAATTTCTTATACGGACATTTGTAAGTAACATGTCCGGATTTGCAATAAAAATTACATTTCAAATGAGATGACACATGTAGTGTGGGTCCTTTAATGAAGGCGGTTGGGGTTCAATGAGATCCATTCATTAATCCAATTCCACTTCTTTTTCCAACGTGACCCTTGTTTGCAAGGATCATGTCTAAGCCCTTGCTACTAACCTTAAACTTGTTTAGGGTCTTTTTAAGTAGCAAGCTCTTTTTTTTATTACCTCTAAGTGTTCACACTTAGAGCATGAGGGTAAGGAGGGAGTATCGAGTTCAAGACTTTCAAGTTTATCAAGTAAGATAGCATGCTCCTTTTTCAATAAATTAAACTTCTTACTAATAGCTCTACACTCATCAAATAATTCATGAAAAGCAATTGAAAGTTCATCGAAAGATAAATTTTCATTAAATAACTCACTTACCTCATCTGCTAAAGCCATCAATTTAAAGTTGGCCTCCTCTTTGTTGCTTGCTTCTTCATCTTTGGAGCCACTTGAGTTATCCCATGTCGCCTTTAGAGTTTTCTTCCTCTTTGATTGCTTCTTCTTGGCTTGGGGGTATTCACTTTTGAAGTGTCCTAGTTTCTTGCATTCGTAACATATAATTTGATCATTTTTCGATTTAAGTTTATTTTTAGTGTCATTTTTAAATTTATTATTTCTTATAAATTTTTTGAATTTCTGAGTTAAGAGTATAAGTTCATCATCAAGGTCCTCATCACTTAAAGATTCCTTCAAGTGGTCTTCTTGTGTTCTCAATGTCATATCCTTCCTGTTCTTTAGAAGGAGGTTCTCTAGCTCATCATGAGCATGACATGTTATTTCATAGGTCATTAAAGACCTAATAAGTTCTTCAAGAGGAAAATATTTAAAGTCCTTGGCCTCTTGAATGGCCTTAACTTTTGGATCTCAACTCTTTAGAATGGATCTTAAAATTTTAGTTACAAGTTCAAAATTAGAAAAAACCTTTACAAAGTGTTTTGAGTCCGTTGACGACATCCGTAAAACAGGTATACATGTCTCGATGGACTCATTTGGTTTCATTCGAAACAATCCATAAGAGTGGACCAAAAGGTTGATTTCAAGAGTGTGCCTTCAAGAGTGCCTTCATAAGTGATTTCAAGAGTGTGTCAAATATCAAAAGTCGATTTATAAATCAAAACATGATTAAACTTATTTTTATCAAGTGTGCAAAACAAGGCATTCATAGCCTTTACATTAAGAGCAAAAATCTTCTTCTCCGATTCATTCCATTCATTTATCAGAAGAGAAGATTTTTTAAATTTATTTTCAATGATATTTAAAGTTCAAAATCTATGAAAAAAAGAAAAATCTTTATATGAGTCTTCCAATAGGTGTAATCCGACCCATTAAACATACGTGAACATATAATGGAATGACCCTCTTGCATGCCAGAATAAGCCATCTCTTATGGGTTTTAAACCAAATGAGAGTGACCTAGCTCTGGTACCAATTATTATGATCTGAGCAACACTAAGAGGGGGGCTGAATTAGTGTAGCGGATAAAACCCATAAATTTAAAATCGATTTCGAAAATAGTTGTTCAAAGAGAAATTTTGGTCCGACGAATGAAATTTGAGCAAAGTGATTTGTGAGAATACGATTGAGAGTAGAGAGAATAAGATCGAAAGATTTGCAGCAAAGTAAAAAATAAGACATAGTAATTAAAACTCACACATTCAAAGTAGTACGCAACGATGTAGAGTGGTTCGTTCAAATGACCTACGTTCACTTCGGAAACCTCCTCCGATGAGATTCCCAACTTCCACTATCAAATCTTCTTAAAGGGAAAGGACCAAGCATCCCTCTTACAAACTTTTTACAAGTCATTCACACTCTTACAGAATTTTGACAAAGTAAAAATGTGGGAGGTGAACACTCAAGCAATCGAACTCGATTTTGCTATAGCTTAGACTTAGTTTATATCACTTCTCAATGGTACTTAACCAACTGAGAAGAGAGGGGTATTTATAGACTCAAATGGCTTCAGAATTAGAGCAAAAAAGAGTCACATCTCGGATTTTCGAGTACTGGCGGTATCACCACTCAGTCAGGCGGTAGCATCGCTAGTTGACCCTGCTCTATTAGTGTACTAGGTGGTACTACCACTCAGTCTAGTAGTACCATCGCCTGATAAGGTCCTCGAACTTTGTGGATTGATGGTACCACTGCTTGTCAAGCGATACCATCGTTGACAAATAATAATTGTCAGCGGTGCCATCGCTGACCTGGGGCGGTACCACCCACCAGACTACCTGGGGACCTATTCCCGGAGTAGTGCCACCACCCTAGTCTGGTGGTGCCACCACTAGGCCTGGTCCAGTACTACTGAATGGGCCCTGAATCCGACCCAATTCAACCCAATTAAGGCCCAATTGGCCCCTACTAGGGTTAATCAGGATTATCACCTAATCCTAACCCTAATTATATACTAACTACGAAATTGAAAATATATTCTAAGCAAAAACTAAACCAGCACATTGAGTTTTCTTTCGATGAACTTCCGGTGGGCTTCCGACACACCCTCGGATTTCTTCTAGTGGACTCCCAGTAGGCTCTCGGACTTTATGGCAAGTTCATTGAATCTTTGGCAAGTTTCCGAACTTTCTCAGTGAACTTCGTGAACCTCTGACGATCTTTTCGGTGAACTTCTGAAACCTTCAGCAAGTCCCCGATTCATTCTCGGCTAGTTCCGACAGCACTTCCGACGATCCTTCGGACTTTCGATGGACTCTTGAACTTCCAACGTCCTTGACTCCGGCAATTCACTTTATGTTTTTATTGCTATCATAGTTAATCCTGCATACTTATCTCAATAATATGGATTAGATCAAATAATCTATCAATTGACTTCATCATCAAAATTCGAGATTCAACACTTTGTTGGGTCTTTCTTAGCAACCTTTGCCTTGCATGGTTTGCCCTTACCCTTGTTGGGAAATCCAAGGGGCGACATCTAATGCACAACAGAAGAATAGAAAAATAAAACGCCCTAGATTTTCATAAAAGGTTCTGTTGTCATGCGAAGATCGATGCATCAAAAATAAATCCGTGAATCCGAAAACTGCGTGTAAAAAGAAAATACCTAGGGAGATCGTATATCCCTGAATCTTTACAGATCTGTAGGACTGGATGAAGGAGTTCAAATGTTCTCCTCTCTAGTGATAATCTACATAGCATGTACTACAACGATACTCCTCTCTTGGGGAGAGGAGAATAGAAGGTGGCTACCAAAAAATCCCAGCCTATGGATCTTTGATTCCCTCCTATTTATAGAGGCCCCTTGTAAATCCTAATGGATCCTGCCCTATTGGGTATTGGATCTCCATCCAATTACCTAAGCCTCTTGGATTAGTAGGTCTGTACCCAATAATCTCTTATTAGCTCTTATTGGATCTCATCTTAGGATCCAATAATTTATGGGCTTAACGGATATCCAATAAGTTAGGGGCTCTCATGGTTATCTCATATCTGAACCTCTACTCGTCGCAACACCTACCATATGTGTGTGACCTTCTAGGCCCAATATTGAGCTGGTCGTGAGTCATACCTGTCAGAACTTCTTTTGAATCAGTGAATTATTATATCCATAATAATTCTCTCGACTCATCGACTGTGAATATACTGTCACTATGCCGTAGTCCCTAGACGATACAAGGGAATCTAATCCTTTGAACCAGTCTATCCTTGGTTACCATGTATCTATAGTCCCTCATCCATCTAATATCCCAGAGACCTTATACCGGGCATGATGCTGTCAGGCCCATACGGTTTCTCCTCGAGTCTCACTCTAATTGGATTCTCCCAGAGAACTCTTTCTCTCTCAATCTGAATAACCTTGGCCAAAGATTTGTTTGAACAAGAATACATGGGATATTCCTCTCATGACACTGAGAGCGGATGATCATCTTTTGATACTCAATAACCCTCGCAAGGTTGGCTACCACTCCCAATAATCAGCTGTACTAGATCTAGAACTTTCAAACCTATAAGTCTGGTATCAAAGAGTAGAGTACTCATACAAGGCATCCTTGATGTCTCAAGTCTAAGGACCATATACACTATTGAAACTACGGAATCGCTGTCTAATGTGAGGTATCAATAACCATCCAGTATTCCGTAAGCGGATCAATCAATGAATTCATTCTCCAATGAGTACCTATAATATATCCTTAGTGTCTCCACACGAGTAACTATGAGACCAGCCACCTTCATCATATGGATGGGTATACAGCACACCGGTCTATTCAGTTATCTCGATGTCCCTCTCGAGTAACCTATGACTGGGATTATTTAGGGTTTGTGTTTAAAGATGAATTGGTCTCATTATCGTAATCTCATCATGATCTGATTCCCACTGCACAAATCTAATGACATTAGAATATATGCAACACGAAAGATAAAGTGATAAAAATGCCTAATAATAATAAGCAAAAGAAAGAGTGCATGTCAAGTCACAAGTGTCATTACTCATATGATTGGCTTGCAATGCACATATAACTAGCAATCTCTCACTTGACCTAAAGTCAATCACCTACGTATCTGATCCCCACCAAGCCCTTATGATGCTCAAAGATAATTTGAGGTAATGGCTTGGTTAGTGGATTTGCAATGTTATCTTCAGATGGAACTCTTTCCACTGCTACATCTCTTCGGGCCACGTTCTCTCTAATAAGTTGAAACCTCTTTAGAACACTTCTGATGAGACCCGGGTTCCCATATTTAAGTAATCGCCCTGTAGTTGTCGTAATATAAGGGAATCAGCTACTCGTTGCTCGACACGACTCCCAAATCTATGATGAACTGCTTCATCCAAACTCCCTCTTTTACTGCCTCTACCATAGTAATATACTTTATCTCTATGGTCGAGGTAGCAGTAGTATCTTACTTGGAACTCTTCCGACATACTGCTCTTCTACTCAATATGAACACATACCCTGAATTAGACTTGCCATCATTGACATCGGACTCGAAGCTCGAGTTTGTGTAGTCCTCAACCCTGAGGTTACTGCCTCCATATAACAATAAAAGATCCTCAGTTCTTCCTAAGTACTTAAGGATATATTTTACTACTTTCCAATGCTCTAAGCTTGGATCTACCTGATATCTGCTCATGACACTCAGAGCATGCGTTATATCGGGCTTGGTACATAGCATAGCATATATGATAGATCGTATCGCTAAGGCATATGATATCCTACTCATGTGTGCCCTTTCTTCAAGAGTCTTTTGGGACATACTCCTAGAAAGTGATATTCCATGTTTTATTGGTATGAGACCTCTCTTGGAATTTTTCATGTCAAACCTTTCGACAATGGTATCTATGTACTTGGACTAGGACAAGCCAAGCATCCTCTTGGATCTATCTCTATAGATCCGTGTCCCCAATACGCAGGATGCTTCCCCTAAGTCCTTCATGGAGAAGTGCTTAGATAGCTAAAGTCATTATTATGGAGAGCATTCCTACATCATTCACAATGATCAAGAAGTCATCCACATATAACACCAAAAACATAATAGTGCTCCCACTTACCTTCTTGTACACACAAAGATCATCTTCGTTCTTAACGAAGTCATAAGATCTGATCCCTTATCAAATCTTATATTCCAACTTTAGGAAGCTTGCTTTAGTCCATAGATGGACCTAAGCAACCTGCACACCTTATCTGGACTCTCCTTGGACACTAATCTCTTATGCTGTATCATATACACCTTGTCGTCGAGGTTACCATTGAGGAATGCGATTTTGACACCCATCTGCCAAATCTCATAATCATAGTGTGTTGCAATAGCTAATAGAATTCGAATGGATTTTAGCATGACTATAGGTGAGAAAGTTTCATTATAGTCAATACCTTGCCTTTGACGATACCCCTTAGCTACTAGCCTTGCTTTATAGGTCTCTAATTTTCATGTACTCTAATCTTCATTTTGAAGATCCACTTGTAGACAATGGGTACGAAACCCTCGGGTGTATCAACTAGGTTCTAAACCTTATTGGAGTACATGGAATCTATTTCTGAATTTATGGCTTCTTGCCATTTCCCAAAGTCAATGCATATAATAGCCTCCTCGTAGGTTTGAGGATCAATATCCTCAACATCCTCTCTTCTGATATATCCCACATATCTCTCAAGAGGATGGGATACTCCATCGGACCTACGTAAAGTTGAAACTTGTGTGCTAGGTATCTGAACAGATTCTGGCTATAGAATGGTGCTTGAGCGAGGTTCCAACCTCACTCAACTCTATCATGCTCCCACTGTCTCCACCAAGAATGTGTTCCTTCTCAAGGAACACTACACTCTTAGCTACAAAGACCTTTTGGTCCTCAAGGTGATAGAAATAATACCCATAAGTTTTCTTGGGATATCCCACGAACTTGCACCGTTCTGTCCTAGATTCCAACTTATCGGGATTGTGTCTCTTGACGTAGGCAGGGTACCCCCAAATCTTAACAACCTTAAGATCGGGCTTCTTCCCATTCCATATCTCATATGGAGTAGACATTACTGACTTAGTTAGAATTTTATTCAGAAAGTAAGCTACGGTCTCTACGGCATTTCCCTAGAATGAGATGGGTAGGTCGGTGAAACTCATCATAGAATGCACCATATCTAACAGTGTGCAATTCCTCCTTTCTGATACACCATTAAGCTGTGGTGTATAAGGAGGTGTCTACTGGGATAAAATCCTATGGTCTTTGAGGTACTGGGTGAATTCTATACTCAAGTACTCACCTTCTCGATCTGATCGAAGGGTTTTAATACTCTTTTCAGTCTTGTTCTCCACTTCATTCTTTTATTCCTTGAATTTCTCAAAAGCCTCAGACTTATACTTCATCAAGTACACATGTCCGTATCTTAAGAAATCATCAGTGAAAGTAATGAAGTATGAGTAACCACCTATGGCATGAGTCGACATAAGACCACATGCATCACTATGTAAGAGTTCCAACAACTTAGTGACTCTCTCTCTAGTTCTACTAAATGGAGAGTTGATCATCTTTCCCCGAAGGCAAGGTTCGCAAGTCGCATATGACTTATAGTCGAATGGATCTAGATATCCATTCTTCAGCAACTTTTGAATCCTTCCCTCATGGATGTGACCTAGCATATAATGTCATAGATATGCATTGTTCACCTCTTCTCGTTTCCTCTTTAACTCACTTACACTCATGATGTGTGGAGCTATATCTAGCATAAATAAATTATTATGCAATATTTCTCTCGTGATGATCTCATCATCTAATGTTATTGAACAACCATTGTTCTAAAAAACTAATTTATATCCACTAACTGTCAAACATGAAATGAAAATAATATTTTTGATAATAGAAGGAACATAATAGCATGTATTTAATGCAATAATAGCTCCACCAGGTAGATATAGCGTGGCCTTACAAACGGCCACTACAGTAACCTTTGCTCCATTACCCATCTTAAGGTCCATCTCGCCTCTTTTCAATCTCCTAGGTCCTGTCAAAACCTGCAATGAATTACAGATCTGATAAGCACTCCCGATATCTAATACCTATGTGTTATCATAAGATTCTGACAAATGGAGACTGATCATGAATGTACTTGAAGCTTCTCCAAGCTTCTATTTCGCCCTCTCTGCAAAGTGTTGGAAAATCCAAGGGGGCGACATCTCATGCGCAGCAGAAGAACAGAAAAAAATACCTTGGATTTCCATGAAAGGTTTCGTCATCGTGCGAAGATTGGTGCGTTTTAAAAATAAATCTGCGAAAATTACATGTGTAAAGAAAGTACCTAGGGAGATCGTATATCCCTGAATCCCTGCAGATCTATAAGAGATGATAAAAAAGGTCAAGCGTCCTCCTCTCTAGTGGTATCCACATGGCAGGGACTGCAACGATGCTTCTCGCTTGGGCAGAGGAGAATAGAAGGTGGCTATTGAGAGAACCCCAACCTATGGGCTTTCAATTCCCTCCTATTTATAGAGGCCCCCTGTAAACCCTAATGGATCTTGCCTTATTGGGTACTGGATCTCTATCCAATTACCCAAGCCTCTTAGATTAATGGGTCTGTACCCAATAATCTCTTATTAGCTCTTATTGGATTTCATCTTATGATCAAATAATTCAAGAGCTTATTGGATATCCAATAAGATAGGGGCTCTAGCAGATATCTCATATTCAAACCTCTACTCGTCGCAACACTTACCATATATGTGTGACCCTCTAGGCTCAATATCGAGCTGACCGTGAGTCATACTTATTAGAACTTCTTCTGACTTAGTGAATTATTATCTCTATAATAATTCACCCAACTCATCGTCTACGGACATACTGGGCACTATGTCGTAGTCCCCAGACGATACAGGGGAATCCAATCCTTTGGACTTATCTATCCTTAGTTACCATGTATCTATAGTCCCTTATCCATCTAATATCCCAGAGACCCTATTTCGAGCATGGTGCTATCATACCTATACGGTCTCTCCTCAAGTCTCGCTCTTATCGGATTCTCCCGGAGAACTCTTTCTCTCTCAATCCGAATAATCTTGGCTAAGGATTTGTTCAAGCAAGAATATATGGGATATTCTTTACATAATACCGAGAGCGGATGATCCTCTATTAACACTAAATAGCCCTCATAAGGTTGGCTACTACTCCCAATAACCGGTTGTACTAGATCTAGAACTTTTAAATTTATAAGTATGGTATCAAAGAGTGGAGTACTCATGCAGAACATCTTTTGTATCTCAAGTCTAAGGACCAGATACACTACTGGGACTACGAAATCGGTGTCTGACATGAGATATCAATAACCATCTAGTATTTTGTAAACGGATCAATTAGTGAACTCATTCTCCAATGAGCACCTACACTGTATCCTTAGTGTCTCCACACGAGTAGCTATGAGACCAACCACCTCCATCATATGGATGGGTATACAGCACACCAGTCTATCCTATTATCTTGATGTCCCTCTCAAGTAACCTATGACCGGGATTATTTAGGGTCGGTGTTTAAAGGTGAATCAGCCTCATTATCGTGATCTCATCATAATCTGATTCTCATTACACAGATCCAAGGACATCACAATATATGTAACACGCAAGATAAAGTGATAAAATGTCTAATAATAAGCAAAGGAAATAGTGCATGTTAAGTTACAAGTGTCATCACTCGTGATTGGCTTGTAGGGCACCTATAACTAGCAATTTTTCACTTGACCTAAAGCCAATCACCTACGTGTCTGATCTCTATTAGACCTCTGTGATGCTTAAGACAATCTGAGTCAATGGCTTTGTCAGTGGATCTGCAATGCTATCTTCAGATGGAACTCTTTCCACTATTATATCTCTTCAGGCCATGATCTCTCTAATAAGTTGGAACCTCCTTAGAACACTTCTGATGAGATCCAGATTTTCTTATTTGAGTAATCGCCCCGTAGTTGTCACAATATAAGGGAATCGGCTCCTCATTGCTTGGGATGACTCCCAAATCTATGATGAACTATTTCATCCAAACTCCTCTTTTACTGTCTCTATCGTAGTAATATACTCTGCCTCTATGGTCGATGTAACAGTAGTTTCTTACTTGGACTCTTCCAGCATACTGCTCTTCCACTCAGGGTGAATTAGACTTGCCATCATTGACATCGGACTTGAAGCTCGAGTCCGTGTAGCCCTCAACCCTAATGCTACTGCCTCCATATATCAGTAAGAGATCCTTAGTCCTTCTCAAGTATTTAAGGATGCATTTTACTGCTTTCCAATGCTCCAAGCCTAGATCTACCTGATACCTGCTCGTGACACTCAGTGCATGTGCTATATCAGGCCTGGTACATAGAATAGCATATATGATAGATCATATCGCTGAGGCATATGGTATCCTATCCATGTGTGCCCTTTCTTCAGGAGTTTTAGGGACATACTCCTAGAAAGTGATATTCCATATCTCATTGGTATGAGACCTCTCTTGAAATTTTCCATGTCAAACCTTTTGATAATGGTGTCTATGTACCTGGACTGGGACAAGCCAAGCATCCTCTTGGATCTATCTCTATAGATCCGTATCCCCAATACGCAGGATTCTTCTTCTTAGTCCTTCATGGAGAAGTGCCTAGATAGCCAAGCCTTTACTGTAGAGAGCATTCTTGCATCATTCCCAATGATCAGGATATCATCCACATACATTACCAAAAAGGTGATAGCGCTCCCACTAACCTTCTTGTACATACAAGGCTCATCTTCGTTCTTAATGAAGTCATAAGATCTGATCACCTCATCAAATCTTATGTTCCAACTACGGGAAACTTGCTTCAGTCCATAGATGGACCTAAGCAACCTGCACACCTTGTCTGGGTTATTCTTGGACACGAATCCCTCGGGCTGTATCATATACACGTCCTCCTCGAGGTTGCTATTGAGGAATGCGATTTTGACGTCCATCTGCCAGATCTCATAATCATAGTGTGCTACAATAGTTAATAGAATTCGAATGAATTTTAGCAAGGCTACGGGTGAGAAAGTTTTGTCATAGCCAACACCTTGCCTTTGACGATACCCCTTAGCCACTAGCCTTACTTTATAGGTCTCTACCTTTTTCATCTATTCTGATCTTCTTCTTGAAGATCCATTTGTAGCCAATGGGTACAATACCCTCGGGTGCATCAACTAAGTTCCAAACCTTATTGGAGTACATGGAATCCATTTATGAATTCATGGCTTCTTGCCATTTCCTGGAATCCATGCTCATAATAGCTTCCTCATAGGTCTAAGGATCAATATCCTCAATATCCTCTCTTCTGATATGTCTCACATATCCCTCAGGAAGATGGGATACTCTACCGGACCTACATAAAGTTGAAACTTATGTGCTAAGTACCTAAACAGATTCTGGCTCTAGAATGGTGCTTGAGCTAGGTTCTCAAACCTCGCTCAATTCTATCATGCTCCCACTGTCTCCACCAAGAATGTGTTCCTTCTCAAGGAACATTGCTCTCTTGGTTACAAAGACTTTTTGGTCCTCATGGTGATAGAAATAATACCCACAAGTTTCCTTGGGGTATCCCACGAACTTGCACCATTCTGTCCTGGATTCTAACTTATCGGGGTTGTGTCTCTTGACATGGGCAGGGCAGTCCTAAATCTTAACAACCTTAAGATCGGACTTCTTCCCATTCCATATCTCATATGAAGTAGACACTACTTACTTAGTTGGAATTCTGTTTAGAAGGTAATCTACAGTCTCTATGGCATATCCCCAGAATAAGATGGATAAGTCGATAAAACTCATCATGGAACGCATCATGTCTACCAGTGTACGATTCCTCCTTTTTGATACACCATTAAGCTACGGTGTACAAGGAGGTGTCCACTGGGATAAAATCTTATAGTCTTTGAGGGACTAGGTGAACTCTATACTCAAGTACTCATCTCCTCGATCTGATCAAAGGGTTTTAATACTCTTTCCAGCCTGGTGAGCACTTCATTCTTATATTCATTGAATTTCTCAAAAGTCTCATACTTGCACTTCATCAAGTACACATATCTATTTCTTGAGAAATCATTAGTGAAAGTAATAAAGTATGAGGAACTACCTATGGTATGAGTCAAAATGGGACCACATACATTACTATGTATGAGTTCCAGCAACTCAGTGGCTCTCTCTCTAGTTCTACTAAATGGAGAGTTGGTCATCTTTCCCCGAAGGCAAGGTTCGCAAGTCACATATGACTCATAGTTAAATGGATCTAGATATCTATTCTCCAGCAACTTTTGAATCCTTTCCTCATGGATGTGACCTAGCCTACAATGCCACAGATATGCATTGTTCATCTCTTCTCGTTTCCTCTTAGACTCACCTACACTCATGATGTGTAGAGTTGTATCTAGCATAAATAAACCATTATGCAATGTTCCTCTCGTGATGATCTCATCATCTAATGCTATTGAACAACCATTATTCTCAAAAACTAATTTATATCCACTAACTGTCAAACATAAAATAGAAATAATATTTTTGATAATAGAAGGAACATAATAGCATACATCTAATATAATAATAGCTCCACCAGATAGATGTAAAGTGACCTTGCCAATAGCCACTGCAATAACCTTTACTCCATTGCCCATGTTAAGCTCCATCTCGCCTCTGTTTAATCTCATAGGTCCTGCCAGAACCTGCAACGAATTGCAGATATGATAAGCACTCCCGGTATCCAACACTCATGTGTTATCATATGATTCTGACAAATGAAGATTGATCATGAATGTACCTGAAGCTTCTCCAAGCTTCTGTTTTGCCCTCTTTGCAAGGTACTCTTTGAAGTTCCTATTCTAGTGCCCATCTTTGCCGTAGTGGAAGCACTAGCCTTTTTCCTTTGTTGGGTCTTTCTTAGCAACCTTTGCCTTATCCATTTTGCCCTTGCCCTTCTTAAGGGACTTCTCAGCCTTCCTTTTCTTTCTGGTCTCACCAGTATAGAGTGCTAGCTTCTCTTTCTCGATGGTGCTCTCTGCTTCACTCAACATATTGAGGAGCTCTGGGAGGGTCACCTCAAGCTTATTCATGTTAAAATTCATTATAAACTGGAAAAAAGGAATCTAGTAGGGACTGAAGCACAAGATCCACACATAGGTTATCCTCTAGGATCATTCCTAAACCTGTGAGTTTTTCGATCTACTTAATCATCTTAAGGACATGGTTCTGAATTAGTGTCCTTTTAGTCATTCTAGTACGGAAAAGACTCTTTGATATCTCATATCGTTGAGTTCTTTCTTGTTCCTCAAATAGTTTGCGGGGATATAGGAATATAGAATTAGCATCCATATTTTCATATTGTCTCTGTAACTCAGTAGTCATAGAGGCCAATATATAACACTGAGCAAGAGTGGAATCATCTATGTACTTCACATAGTGAGCGATCTCATCCTCGCTTGCCCCTTCATCGGGCGTAGGGATCACTGTATCAAGGACATATATGATTTTCTCCGTTGTGAGAACAATTCTCAGATTGCGAAGCCAATCCATATAATTTGGACCGGTGAGGCGGTTGGCATCAAGTATGTCACGTAAAGGATTTAAAAGCGATATTTTTCTGAAATTAAAGATGTAGCAGAAATAAATAACATGCAGACTTTACAAAAATTAAACAGTTAAGATAAGGACTTCTGTCTTAATATATTCCTACTAATTTTTTATGAGACACACAACACCCTCTGGTATGTGAATCGGAGACCCCCGGTGAATCTCTAGTGGGGATCGGGATCCAATCGACATCTTAACGTAACCTCGAGGGACTCGACCAATCACGTTAAGCCCGTAAAGGTAGGCAACTCTTGCCAATCACAACTCCTTGTGATTCTTATCTTGTTCGACCTCCAAACTATCATGGCCTCGAGGGACTCGACCAACCATGATGTTCAGTTAAGTCATCACCATCGTTACAAGATGAGTTTGATTCCATGATATACTCTCGAGGGACTCAACCAAGTATACCATATCCTTAGGTCACCGGTGACATCTCTATGTCATAGATAAGATAGCGAAACACGATATAGGTAAGTCTCGAGGAACTTGACCAACTCAACCTATACCGGGAATCGGTTCCTACCTATAACGATGGAAGGCCACTTGGGTTAATATAATTGCCTCATATTTATCGACTTAATATTATTAATAGAGAAAATTTTTAATTTGGTCTCCTAATATAATGTGTCACACACATATATATTTAATATATATCTACATCGCATGCAAATATATATATATAGTAGGTGTATAACCAATTACACATCACATGAGCAATCACACCAAATGATCATGGATCACATCCTAATATGATCAAGCCTAAGTCAGTGGGCCTAATCACTCATATCAAGATCTATATGTGCTTCAGCATATCTCCATGCCCTGTGATCGTCCATCTCGCTTCGTCGGTTCCGTTGGCATCTCAATGCATCTCCATACGTCGGATCGTTCATCTAGGCCTCGTGGGTCCCGCTCTCACTATGCCTCCTCGTGTAATTATAATATAATTACAGGCATGCAGGCCCAATAATAAACGAGAAAAATATAGGCTCGTAGGCCCCAATAATAATAATCACATGTATACACATCACATCACACGGTCCATAATCATCTGTCCACATCATACATCACATGTATATGTTATAATATAGGACTACTAGAAAAATAATAATAGTTAATTAAATATTTTAATTAACTAATATTTTTCTGAAAACAGAAACATACAAGAAATTTTTTTGAATTATGAAGGGTATTTTGGTAATTCAGACAAAAGGATAACACTGAAATTTTAAAAATTCTCAAGGGCAAAACTATCTTTTGTCCTAAACCCTAATCCTTCACTGCTTTGTTGCGTTATGTCCATCGCCACCCTACCGAAGGCTACCACAGCCCATGGGCACGTCGCCCTTGGTCGCGAGTAGCTCGCCCGCGGGTGATATCCCTAGAGGCAACGCCACTGCAGCGAGTGGTGGCGCCATAGTGGGCGAGCACCCCTGCGGGTGCTTCTGCACATGGGTGGTGTTGTTGCAGTCGGTGGGCACAACACTCGCAGCGGGTCGGTGCCCCCTTTTGTAGGCGAGCCGCCACGAGTGGCGCTGCCCCCCGCGGGCGCTAGTGCCGCCCCTACTAGATGAGACGCTGCCTCCGCGGGCACCGCCCTCCCCTGTGGGCTCCCTTCGCATGAGTCCAGTGCTGCCATTGCGGGTAGACGGCCACCACCGGCCGGTTGCCACCTGCAGCCTGCCTACGGGCCCCTTGACCACAACCATCATCACTACTACTGCAGGTAGCAAGGCTTGCGGTTGTTGTGCGAGCAGCCTTGCGATTGTTGTGCGAGTGCAATAATGACAGCAACACTTGCTGCCCTTCCTTACCTTTTGCGCCAATAACTTTGATGACAAAAGCTGTTCTAAATCATAACACACGCAGTTAAAATTCAATCTTCACATGAACAACCTGGCTTTGATATCACTGTTGGGAAATCCAAGGGGCGACATCTCATGCGTAATGGAAGAACAGAAAAACAAAACACCCTAGATTTTTGCAAAAGGTTCCATCATCGTGTGAAGATCGGTGCGTCAAAAATAAATTCATGAATCCAAAAACTGCATGTGTAAAAAAAAATACCTAGAGAGATCATAAATCTCTGAATCCCTACAGATCTGTAGGATGGGATGAAAAAGTTCAAATGTCCACCTCTCTAGCGATAATCTACACAGTACAGACTACAACGATGCTCCTCTCTTAGGGAGAGAAGAATAGAATGTGGCTACTAAAAAACCCCAACCTATGGACCTTTGGTTCCCTCATATTTATAGAGGCCCCCTGTAAACCCTAATGGATCCTACCCTATTGGGTATTGGATCTCCATCCAATTACCCAAGCCTCTTGGATTAGTGGGTCTCTACCCAATAATCTCTTATTAGCTCTTATTGGATCTCATTTTAGGATGCAATAATTCAAGGGTTTATCGGATATCCAATAAGTTAGGGGCTCCAGCGGATATCTCACATCTGAATCTCTACTCGTCGCGACACCTTCCATATGTGTGTGACCCTCTAGGCCCAATATCAAGCTGGCCGTAAGTCATACTTGTCAAAACTCCTTCTGACTTAGTGAATTATTATATCCATAATAATTTACTCGATTCATCGATTGCGGACGTACTATGCCGCTACACCATAGTCCACAGACGATATAGGGGAATCTAAACCTTTGGACCTATCTATCCTCAGTTACCTTGTATTTATAGTCCCTCATCCATCTAATATCACAGAGACCCTATACCGGGCATGGAGCTGTCAGGCTAATATGGTCTCTCCTTGAGTCTCGCTCTAATTGGATTCTCCCAAAGAACTCTTTCTCTCTCAATCTGAATAACCTTAGCCAAGGATTTGCTTGAGTAAGAATACATGGGATATTTCTCTCATGATACTGAGAGCAAATGATCCTCTATTGACACTCAATAGCCCTCGTAAGGTTGGCTACCACCCCCAATAACCGGCTATACTAGATCTGGAACTTCCAAACCTATAAGTCCGGTATCAAATAGTGGAGTACTCATATAGGACATTCTTGGTGTCTCAAATCTAAGGACCAGATGCACTACTAGGACTACGAAATCGCTGTCTAATGTGAGGTATCAATAACTATATAGTATTCCGTAAGTGGATTAATCAGTGAATTCATTCTCCAATAAGCACTTGTACTATATCCTTAGTGTCTCCATACGAGTAGCTATGAGACTAGCCACCTCCATCATATGGACGGGTATACAGCACACCAGTCTATCCGGTTATCTCGATGTTCCTCTCGAGTAACCTATGACCAGGATTATTTATGTTTAAAGGTGAATCGGTCTCATTATCGTGATCTCATCACGATCCAATTCTCATTGCATAGATCTAAGGACATCACAATATATGCAACACGTAAGATAAAATGATACAAATGCCTAATAATAATAATATGTAAAAGAAAGAGTACATATCAATTCACAAGTGTCATTACTCATGTGATTGGCTTGCAGGGCATATATGACTAGCAACACTTACCCTTCTTAAGGGACTTCTTAACTTTCTTTTTCTTTTTGGTCTCACCAGCATAGAGAACTAGCTTCTCTTTCTTGATGGTACTCTCTACTTCTCTTAACATATTAAGGAGCTTTGGGAGGATTATCTCAAGTTTGTTCATATTGAAATTCATTATGAATTGAGAAAATGAATCTAGTAGAGATTGAAGCACAATATCCATACACAGGTTATCCTTTAGGACCATGCCTAGACTTATGAGTTTCTCTATCCACTCAATCATCTTAAGGATATAGTTCTGAACTAGTATCCCCTCTGTCATCCTAGCGCGAAAGAGACTCTTCGATATCTCATATCGCTAAGTTCTTCCATATTCCTCAAATAATTTATGAAGATTTAAGAGTATAGAACTGACATTCATGTTTTCATGCTGTCTCTGTAACTCAAGAGTCATAGAGGCCAATATGCAACACTAAGCAAGAGCGGAATCATCTATGTACTTCACATAACGAGTGATCTCATCGTTACTTGCCCATTCATCGGGCTTAGGGATCACTGTATCAAGGATGTATGCAATTTTCTATGTTGTGAAAACAATTCTCAAGTTACAAAGCCAATCCGTATAATTTGGACCAGTGAGGCAGTTAGCATCAAGTATGTCACATAAAAGATTTGAAAGCAATATTTTTCTGAAATTAAAGATGTAGTAAAAATAAATAATATATGGACTTCATAAAAATTAAACAATTAAGATAAGGACTTCTAACTTAATCTACTCTCACTAATTTTTCATGAAAATCCCTCCGATATGTGAATCAGAGACCCTCGATGGATCTATAGTGAGGATCGGGATCCAATCGATGTCTTAACATAACCTTGAGGGACTCGACCAATCACATTAAGCCCGTATAGGTAGGCAACTCTTGCCAATCACAACTCCTTATGATTCCCACCTTGTTCGACCTCCGAACTATCATGGCCTCGAGAGACTCGACCAACCATGATATTCGGTTAAGTCATCACCATCGTTACAAGATGAGTCTGATTCAATGATATATCCTCGAGGGACTCGACCAAGCATACCATATCCTCAGGTCACCAGTGGCATCTCTATGTCGAAGGTAAGATAATGAATTGTGATATAGGTGAGTCTCGAGGAACTCAACCAACTCAACCCACACCAGGAATCGGTTCATACCTATAACGATGGAAGGCCACGTGGGTCAATCTAATTGTCTCATGTTTACTGTCTTAATATTATCAAAAGAGGGGATTTTTTTTATTTGATCTCCTATGATGTGTCACACACATATATATTTAATATATATCTACATCGCATGTAAATATACATATATCTAGTAGGTGTATATATAATTATACATCATATGAACAATCACACTAAATAATCATGGACTACATCCTAATGTGATCAAGCCTGAGCCAATGGACTCATTCACTCACATTAAGATCTATGTGCGCAACGGCATATCTCCATACCTTGTGATCATCCATCTCATCTTTGTCGGTTTCATCGGTATTTTAACGCATCTCCATACGTCGCGATCATCTGTTTTGCCCCCGTGAGTCCCGCTATCTCCATACTCTTACTGCGCGTCCCCGTGTAATTACAACTTAATTATAGGCATGCAGGCCCAATAATAAACGAGAAAAAAATGGAAGCTCATAGGCCCTAATAATAATAATAATCACATGTACACATATATTATGCGGTCCATGATCATTCATCCATATCATACATTACATGTACAAATCATCATCATGTAGGACTATTAGATAATAATTATAATTAATTTAATTATTTAATTAATTACTTTGTTGCCCTTTGGAGTACCCTACATAGGGTATCCCCATATAGCAAGAAGTCTCTTACGTGGCTAGGAGATCTCAGCCACTAAGGACTCCTTTGTGGCTAGGAATCCTAGGCCAAAGTGACATGAATGGTCGTCATACACTCATAGTAGCTTCATTCAACAAATCGTTCATCGCTTGTTCATGCTTGTACATATCCTTAGAAACTTATTGTCATAGTTTTGGTGTGTTTTCCTTGTAAAAATATAAGGAATGGTAATTTATAGCGTTGCAGAACGATCGCTCACTACACCGAACAAAACTACCCCAAAATGGCTCCATTTTTATGTGTTATGGCCTATTTTTTTTAGCCCACGGTCGCCCCCAAAACGTCAGCCATCTCAACCCCTTGGAACCACCTGGGTGGCACCATGAGGGATGGGTCTTCGGGATAGTGTCGGGCGTTGAACATCTTCACAAGTTTGTATGTCAACTTGATGAAAACTTACATTCGTGCCCAACACCAAGAGACCAGTTGTTTATGGACTTATAGCTACTCGTTTACCCTTCTAAAGTCCTTATTTTCCTCCTCTCTTTCTCTTCTTTCCTACACTCCAAGTGCTCGCTGAATTACTTGTAAAGCTTCCCTCTTAGCGAGACGTCGGGACTTTTCGGTCGCTCGTTTCAACTTTAATCAAATTTCTATTTTACAAGTCCTATGAGACCGGTACGAGGTTGAAACTTAGCTAACCCTTTGCGAATGTGTATGTCGCAAGGGCACCTCAAGCCTTAGGTAATCTGATAGAACCTCAGAGGAATTTTATGAAGATTGATCTTCGAGGGGGATCAACCCTTGAAACGCTATAGGGGTTCCACCCTCCAAGTAGTCGGATAGATGACTACAAGGTAGATTGATATTTCTTGATCAAAAGAGGTGGAGGCTACATGCTTATAGAGAACTCCAAACCCTAGCCCTAGTGGCTGCTTCCTAAGTAAAATATCCCTTTTGCCCTTAACCCGACCAGCCAACAAAAAGGGGGCGATGGCTAGGAAGCCCAAAGGCCTAAATATAAACTCTAGCCCTCTTCTTTATAGGAGAGAGGCGGCTAGGTGGCTTATTACAATCTCATAGGATTTTTATTAGCTGCTACTTGGTTAAGTAGGACCCAATCCTGCTAGGGTCCTATCAAGCTCGCCGTATTCAAATCAACCTTGTCCTCAAGGTTGAGGTTCCATGAACTCAGGGAACCGGGTCTTCAGCTTCTTATATGATTCCCATGTGGCATATTCATATGTTAAATTATTCCAATGCATTAGTACTTCAGTAGAGAGACACTACCGACGCATCACGATTCTACGGTCGAAGATGGCTTGTGGTTGGGCTTGAATATCTCCATCAGCAATAGTGTTGGGCAATTGAATATGGGATGACTCATGTTTTTCCAACTTGAGCTTCAGGCATGACACGTGGAAGACAAGATGGATTTTGGTAACCTCAGGCAATTTAAGTTTATACGCCACAGCTCCAATACGCTCTATGATCTAATAGGGCCCATAAAAATGTGGAGATAGCTTCATGGAGGCACGTGTGTTGATGGAGAGTTATTTGTATAGCTGTAGGTGAAGATAAACCCAATCTTCTACTGAAAATTCTCTTTCGTTTCATCGTGTGTCGGCTTGCTGCTTCATTCTGGCTTGAGCGGTAGAGAGATTATCCTTTAGTAGCCATAGGAGTTTGTCCCTATCAATTAAATCTCGATCGACCTGATCTATCTTGGCCGAGTCAATTACATACTTTGGAATCACAAGGGCCGACCGACCATACAATACTTCATATGGGGTACATTTTGTAGAGGAATGATACGTAGTATTATACCACCATTCGGCCCATGGGAGCCATTTTGTAGAGAAATGATATGTAGTATTATACCTTTGGCCGGTCACTGGCAAAATACCAAAGGTATGTCTCTAAACACCTGTTCACCACCTCTGTTTGGCCGTCAGTTTGTGAATGATATGCTGTGCTCATCTTGAGTTTGGTGCCCTGCAATTGAAATAACTCGGTCCAAAATTTACTGGTGAAGATTATGTCTCGATCACTTATAATGGACCTTGGCATCTCATGTAATTTAATAATATTTTCTATAAAAACCTGAGCAATACTAGCAGCAGTATAGGGATTTCGCATAGCACAAAAATGAGCATATTTCATAAGTCGATCAACCACCATGAGGATCGTGCTTTTACCTTTGGAAGGTGGTAGCCCTTCGATGAAGTCCATGGAGATATCAGTCCATACTGAGTCTGGTATATGTAGTGGTTGTAGTTTCCCTGGACTCGCCACTGTTTTACCCTTTTGCTATTGACATACATCACATTGTGCCACGTATTCAGAAATAATTTTTTTCATCCCTCTCCAATAAAAATTTTGCTTCACTCTTTTGTAGGTACTCAAAAATCCAAAGTGCCCTGCTGAAGGTGTGGCGTGTATTTCGTGCAAAATAACTTTGATGCAAGGGGAGTCGGGTATAAGTACAATATGACCTTTATAGCGTAGATCCTTCGAATCCCAATTATAGTGAGTTATTGCACTCAGATCCTCCTCTAATTTTTTTATGATGTTGCTGGTCTCTAGATCCTTCTTCCATTCCTCTCTAATGTCCTCAAGGAAGCCAGTGGTAGGAAGAGAGATGGCTAAAAATTCAATTTGCTCAAGTAGCCGTGAGAGTGTATCTGCAACAACATTTTCTTTCCCCTTTTGTAAATAATTTCATAATCAAATCCTAGAAGTTTGGTTACCCATTTTTGCTACTCCGGGGATGATATCTTCTACTCCAAAAAGTACTTGAGGCTTCTATGGTCGATTTTAATTTGAAATCGCCGGTCGATCAGGTAGGGTCTCCACTTCGTTACTGCGTGCACAATGGCGAGCATCTCCTTATCATAGATTGATATTTTTTGATGGGAGAGAGAAAGCGCCTTACTAGTGTATGCGAGTGGTCGACCATCTTGCATGAGAATAGCTCTAATTCTGACTCCAGATGCGTCGACCTCAAGGGTCGGCTAAAATCTGGTAGTGCTAGCACAGGCATCATCGTCATGGCTGCCTTAAGTTTATCGAAGGTAGCGAAGGCTTCATCTGACCATTGGAAGGCATCTATTTTTAGCAAGGAAGTGAGGGGTGTGCTGATCTTCCCATAGTCCTTCACAAATTTATGATAGTAGCCTGTTAGTCCAAGGAACCCACGCAGCAATTTCATATTTGTAGGTTTCGGCCAGCCCTGCATGGCTTCGATTTTTGTTAGGTCTACCACCACTCCTTCTGATATTAGGTGCCCAAGGTACTCTAATTTTTGCTGGAGAAATATACACTTTGATAGCTTAATAAAAAGAGTATTCTCCCAAAGGATCGTTAGAACAAACCGTAAGTGCTAAAAGTGAGTCTCAAGAGAAGAGCTGTAAATGAGAATATCATCAAAAAATACCAGCACAAATTTGTGAAGAAAGCTCCAAAAAATATCATTCATGAGACTTTGGAAGGTCGAAGGAGCATTAGTGAGTCCAAAAGGCATTACCAAGAATTCATAATGGTCGTTATGTGTTCGGAAAGCAATTTTCGGAATGTCATCCTCATATACCTGAATTTGGTGGTAACCGGATCGGAGGTCTAATTTCGTAAAGACTCGAACTCCTTTTAACTCATCAAGAAGTCCATCCACCACTGGTATTGGGTACTTATCCTTGACAGTGATGCCATTTAGAGCTTGGTAGTCGATGCACATCCGTCAAGTTCCGTCCTTCTTGCGTACAAGTAGCACCGATGAGGAATAGAGGCTGTAGCTTGGTCGAATCATCCCTGTTTCAAGCATCTTCTTCACAATCTTCTCAATTTCATCCTTCTGGAGGTGAGGATAGCGGTATGGCCAAGTATTCACTGGTGGTTTGCCTGAAAGAATTGAAATTTGGTGGTCATGTTGCTAAGTAGGAGGAAGACCACGTGGTTTAGTAAAAACATCATCAAATTCAGCAAGCAATTGGGCAAGATTTTGATCTTCAATTTTTATTTTCTTCCCCTCTGGTTACTGCTGGAGATGCATCAAAAAGCCACCATTTATCTTATGTAAAACTTTCTCCATTCGCTGGGTCGAAATGGTGGTTATGTTGCTTTCGCGCTTCCCGCGTAGGATGACTTATTTGCCATTGCAGTAGAATTTCATAATTAACTTAGAAAAGTTCCAAGAGACATCACCTAGCATCGTTAGCCATTCTATTCCCAGCACGACTTCATAATCATCAATTGGTAGGAGGAAAAAGTTGGCAATAATTTCTTGGTCTTGTAGTAATAGTTTCACCTGCGGGCATCTTTGGTTGCACTTTAGGATTTGGTCGTCGACGACCTTTATGTCGAACGTACTGCAACCTTCGATATGGAGCACCATCTGAGTAGCAACCTTACTATTTAAGAAATTATTAGTGCTGCCCGTATCGATGAAAATAGTGGTCGGTTGTTCTTTGAGAAGGCCTCCAACTTTCATCGTTTGCAAATTTGAGTAGCCGGCTAATGCGTGTACCATAAAGTCGATCGGTTGTGGCTCTTCTTCTGCATCTTATTTCTCATATTCAAAGCTCTCTTCTAGCTATTCAATGACCTCTTCCTCTTCTTCTACTGGTTCAATCATAAGAAGTCTCCCTTTTTTACAACGATAATCACGACTCCACGGCTTGTCACAATGCCAACACAACCCCTTAGCAAATAAGTCTCGAAGCTCTTCTCTTATCAACCTTTTTGGTGTAGGAGCTCAGCTGATAGTAGGGGGGCTGAGGGCTTCAATATTGTTGATCGGGGAGCGACCCTAGTCCTCCAAGCTTCGTGGTTCAATCGCTCCTCTTGAAGTCATGCGAAAGAGATCGCTGCCATAAGCATGTACGGTTGTTGCGCTTTATTATTGTGCTTTAACTTCTCCCCGGATCTCTAACTTCAAGCCCTCAATAAATGTCCCTAATAGCTATTTTTCAGACTAATCATGAGTTTGATTAGATAACCTTTTAAACCTAGTTTGATACTCCTAAATGGTGGAGGTTTATTGGATTTTTGCTAGTTGTCCGTCGATGTTCTCGTAATCGGTTGGTCCGAAGCGGATCAACAGTCCTTCTTTGAATTGTCGCCATGAGAGGACTCCATAAGTGTGTTCAAACTAATCAAACCACTGTATGCCATCCCCTTCAAGATGTATAGCCACAATTTTCACCATAAATACGTCCGCAATTTTGTGGTACCAAAAATATCACTCCACGTGCGAGATCCAACCAATCAAGTCTCCTTTTTCCCATCTAGGGAATTCCACCCTCATGTGTGGATAGTAGGGATCGGCCATAGAGCCTCCCCTCTCCTGAAAGTCATCTCTTCGATCAGAGCTCTCTCCTTGATGAGATTTCTTCGAGCTCGGTGATCGACCCAAACTGAGTTTGACAAAGAAAGCCCAAATCTTATCCTCCATTCGTGTCTCGAATGTTTCAAATTTAGCATTGATCGTCTCCTCAGATGTCATAGTATATGCCTCCAGATCTGTAATATTAAGATCTCTCTTTTGTTGCCGAGTTAAAAGCATGTATTAGTTGAAAGAATTGGTGGCCGAAAGGGTTGGTGGATTGGTGGATGTATGCTGTGGTTTAGGCTTGTTTTGTGGCTATTTTGGGTGCGATTTGGGGATCCAAAATATTCTCGTAGAAAGGAATCTAGGGGCAAGCAAAGGAAGAAGAGTTTCCATAAGGGGCTGAACTCAAAAGGCAAGACCTCAAGACCTAGCAGATGCTTCTTGTGTGGAGGACCGTACATAGTGAGTGAGTGCCCATAGAAATAGGCACTCAATGTCTTGACGGCTTCTTTGAGCCCCCCCAAACTAGACAAGGGCAAAGCGATCGCTCTCAGCTCTAGTAGCTCAGAATCCAGTAGCGACGATGAGGTGTCACAAGGACCTCCGATGGGAGCGATGCATCTGTTGAATGTATTGCAAGGTCAAGTGAGGGAGAACGTGAAGATGAAGTGACAAAAAGCAGGAAGCAGTGAGCTAATCTATGTGGACATTAACCTCAATGGCTAAACCACCCGTGCGATGGTGGACACGGGTGCTACACAACTTTATTGTCGATCGAGAAGCAAAGCGACTTGGACTAAATTTGGAGAACCCAAGTCGGATGAAAGCGGTCAACTCGGAGGCCAAGCAGATCTCCGGGCTAGCAAAGGAAGTCCCCATCAAGATCAGATCATGGAGCGAGAGCACAAACATGATGGTGGTGCCATTAGATGACTTCCAAGTAATTCTCGAAATGGAGTTTATACATGCAGTAAAGTTGGTGTCAATGTCGTTTCTATACTCCTTTTGTCTGATGGGAGGTGACAACCCCTGCATAATTTCCATTTCTCATAGAGGAATCCAGGATCCCCAACAACTATCGACATTGCAATTGAAGAAAGGGGTACTTAAAGGAGAGTTAACCTTTGTGGGGGTTGTGAAGCTAGAACCACTCGATGGGGAGGCCATTCAAGAACTTGCTGTAGTGGCAAACGTTTTGAAGGAGTTCACAAACGTTATGCCACCTGAGTTGCTAAAAACTCTGCCACCACGCAGAGGCGTGGATCATCATACTGAGCTAGAGCCGAGAGTAAAGCCTCCAGCGAGACCACCATATCGCATGTCCCCTCCCGAGTTGGCAGAGCTCAGAAAAGAGTTAGATGAACTGCTAAGTGGTGGTCTCATTCATAGTTCTAAAGCACCATTCGAAGCTCCTGTTCTCTTCTAAAAGAAACAAGATTGGAGTCTCCAACTATACGTCGACTATCGAGCCCTTAACAATGTGACAGTGAAGAACAAGTATCCTACCCCACTCATTGTAGACTTGTTCGACCAATTGGGCAAAGCAAAGTATTTCTCCAAACTCAACCTTCAGTCGAGGTATTGGCATGTGCGTATTGCTGAAGGCGATGAAGCGAAGACTACTTATGTAACCAGGTATAGAGCGTTTGAGTTCTTGGTAATGCCTTTCGGTTTAACCAACGCTCTGGCCACATTCTGCACTCTCATGAACCAGCTATTCATGGAGTATTTAGATAAGTTTGTGGTCATCTACTTGGATGATATTATCATCTACAGCTAAAAACTTGAGGAGCATATTGACCACCTTCGAACAATTTTCAAAGTTCTAAGGGAGAATACTTTGTTCGTGAAAAGAGATAAGTGCTACTTTACTAAGAAGGAGATCTTATTCTTGGGGCATCGAATTATCAATGGTTTTATTCGAATGGATAAATCAAATGTGTAAGCTATGGCGGAATGAAAAACTCCAAGGGATGTGCCAGAGCTGAGATCCTTCCTTGGTTTCGTGAACTACTATCGAAGCTTCATAGTGGGGTATTCAAAGCACACAACTCCACTGATAGAATTGCTGAAAAGGAGCAGCCTTGGAGATGGTCCGACAAATATGAAGCGGCATTCCAAGACCTAAAGGCTGCCGTTTTAGAAGAACCAGTACTCAAATTTTCAGACTATGAGAAGCCCTTCGAAGTTCATACAGATGCTTTAGACTTCGCTATTGGGGGAGTACTCATGTAAGAGGGCCACCTAGTAGCCTATGAAAGCCACAAGCTTAATAAGACCGAGCGACAGTATCCAATGCATGAGAAGGAGATAACAACGGTGATCCATTGTCTATGAGTGTGGCGACACTACCTTCTCGGATCGCGGTTTGTGTGAGGATGGACAACATCACTTTGAATTACTTTCAGACTTAAAAGAAACTCTCTCCAAAGCAAGCATGATGGCAAGACTTCTTAGCTGAATTTGATATGGTAATGGAGTACAAGTCCAGAAAAGTAAATATCATAACCGATGCATTGAGTTGAAAAGTAGAGCAAGTAATGATATGCAATAAGAGGGTAGAGGCCAAGCAAGTTAGTTGCACTCCAACTTCCTTTCCTGGATTAAAGACAGACTATACAGTGACCCCCAAGTAGTAACCTTGATGCAATTGATCCAAAAAAGCAAGGCATGATGATTTTGGATCCAGGAGAGACTCATCTACACCAAAGGAAATAGAGTTTATGTTCCTCGAGTAGATAATTTGAGGTGTGAACTCTTGAAAGAGTGTTACGATTCTCTTTGGGCAAGACATCCGGGTATTCATCAAACATTGGCTCTCGTGGAGAGAGCCTTCTACTAGCCAAAGATGAGGATGGATGTGGAGGAATATGTTCAAGTGTGCCTAAATTGTCAATAAGATAAGGTAGAGCAGTAAAAGCCGATGGGACTTTTAGAACCATTGCTCATGCCAAAAAGGTCGTGGAAGAGTATTTCTCTAGACTTTATATCAAGCTTGTCGGCAGTAGGGGGACTCAGATCAATACTTATGGTGGTCGATCGATTTTTGAAGTATGCAATCTTCATTGTTGCACCCCTACACTATTCAGTAAAGGAAGCGGCTAAGCTATTGATAAAGAATGTGGTGAAGTATTGGGGAGTCTCGCACAATATCATAAGTGATTGAGATGTTTGGTTCCTAGGATGATTTTGGATCGAGCTATTCAAGTTGTTGGGGTCTAAGCTATACTTCTCCACAAGCCTCCACCCCCAAACAGATTATCAAATTGAAAGAATAAACTTGCTCTTGGAGCAATATCTTTGGCACTACGTGAGTGCCAACTAACGAGATTAGGTGAAGCTGTTGGACATAGCCCAATTCTCCTATAACCTACAACGGAGCTCTGTGTCCAACAAGAGCCCCTTTGAGATCATCACAGGATAACAGTCGTCAACTCCTCACACTTTGGCTATTGGATATACTGGGAGTAGTCCATCCGCATATCACTTTGCAAAAGAATCGCATCAAAATGTAGATATTGCACGGGCTTACTTAGAGAAGGCGGTCAAAAAGATGAAGAAGTGGACAGACTAGGGAAGGCAACCATAGGAATGCAAAGTCGGTGATTTGGTGTTGATGAAGCTCCAACTAGCATCACTCCAATTTTTTAGGAACAAGGTGTACAAAGGATTGGTGCGCAAGTATGATGGGCCCTTCCCAATTATCAGTAGGGTGGGTAATGTCTCCTATAAGTTGCAGTTGCCGGCATGGTTCAAAATTCATAATGTTTTTCATGCCAGCAACTTGAAAGTCTACCACTCTGATCCGCAAGATACTTCTCAAGGCATCTCAACTCGATAACCCCCCACCAGAGCCTCCTACGAGAAATGAGTTGAGACTATTTTAGCAGATCATAAGACTATGCTACCCAATGGAGCTGAGCAAATTGATTACTTGGTGAAGTAGCAGAAGCTTCCCAGAACCAAAACCAATTGGGAGCCAGAAGATGCCCTCCGACATGAAGAAATATCCATTAAAGCCTACCAGCAAGCGTCGATGAGGGCATCGACAGTTTAAGTAAGGGAGAATGTCACGAATGATCGTCACACACTCGCAGCAACTTCGTTCAACAAACCGTTCATCGCTTATTCATGCTTGTACATATCCTGGATAGTCTGTTTTGCTATAGTTTTGGTATGTTTTCCTTGTAAAAATATAAGGAACAGTAATTTGTAGTGCTATAGAATGATCACTTGTTGCGCCGGACAAAACTACCCCAAAATAGCTCCATTTTCGCGTGTCGCAACCTATTTTCTGTAGCCCATAGCCACCCCCAAAATGTCAGCCATCTCAACCCCTTGGAACCACCTGAGTGATAACATGGGGGATGGGTCTTCAGGATAGTGTCAGGCATTGAACATCTTTACAAGTTTGCACGTCAACATGATGGAAACTTGCCTTCGCACCTGGCACCTGGGGAGTAGTTGTTTGCGGACTTACAACTGCTCATTCACTCTTCTAAAGTTCTTGATTTCCTCCTCTCTTTCTCTTCTTTCCTGTACTCCAAGTGCTCACTAAATTGCTTGTAAAGCTTCTCTATTAGCGAGACGTTGGGACTTGTCCACCACTCGTTTCAACTCTAATCAAATTTTTGTTTTATAGGTCCTACAAGACCTACATAAGGTTGAACCTTGGCTAACCCTTTGTGGATGTGTATGTCGCAAGGGCACCTCAAGACTTAGGAAATCTCAGCTAAGTCTGATTGAAGTGGGCACAAGGGTGGTTCGTGACTTAGGCAACTCCAGCTAAGTTTGGGACTTACCGCAAGGGTGCCTCACCACTTAGGCAATTCCAGCTAAGTGTGTGACAACAAGGCTACCTTGCATGGTTAGGAAACCCTAGCCACCAAGGAGTCCCCTGCAGTAAAGAAACCCTAGCTGCAGGGTAGACTTAGGCAGTCAAGAAACCTAGGTGCCAGCTTGCCCCATGCGGCTAGGAAACCCTAGCCGCTAGGGGTGCCCCTTGCAGCCAGGAAACCTAGCTACAGGGGTTACCATGCAACAGGTTGAGAGCAGCCTTGCTGCTCTTATTCTTGCTGCTTTTGGCCAGGCCGAGAGCAGCAAGAAAAGCTCTCGGCCAAGGCTGCAAGCAACATTTGGCCAATCTAAGGGGCAACAACAGTTGCTGCCCTTTCTTCCTCTTTTGTACCAACATATTTGACATCAAAAGCCCTCTATAAAACACATCATAATAGAGAAAAAATTACAACATATATTTGATATCTATAATAAAAAATTTGCTACAATCGCGTAAAACAATTCTTACGCGATTGAACATAACACACGTAGTTTAAAAGATAATCTTTTGCATAAGCAACCTAGCTCTGATACCACTGTTGGGAAATCTGCGGTGATATTATATGCACAGTGAAAGAATAGAAATAAAAATCATATATTTTTCGTAGAAAAAGGGGTTCTTATCGTCGTGCAAAAGTTGGTACGCAAAACCTGTGAAACCGAAAAACTATACGTAAGAGAATTACCTAGGGAGATCGTATATCTCTAAATTCTTGCAAATCTATAGGACTGGATGAAGGAGTTCAAATATCCTCCTCTCTAGTGATAATCCATACAGTAAGGGCTACGACGATGCTCCTCAAATCGCTACTCAAATCTCCTCACTACGTGCACTACGTAATCAAGAAGGGGTCGGCCCTTCTTACTGTCCACATGCCTCAAACTAGGGCTGCTGACTGAGGAGAAGAAGGGGGAGGAGAATAGAAGGTGGCTGCCAAAAAACCCTTAGCCTATGGGCCTTTGATTCCCTCCTATTTATAGAGGTCCCCTATCAACTTAACCCTAATGGATCTTGCCCTATTGGGTATTAGATCTTCATCCAACTACACAAGCCTCTTAGATTAGTAGGTCTATTGAATCTTAGATTTTGATGATGAAACTAATTGATCATGTTTTGTGATCTAACTGCATTTTGAGTGATGCAGGTCTATTATCGATCAGGATTAGACAATTGACGCTGGATGAATTGATGTTTCACCGAGTGATCACGTCAGGATATTGGATGTCGAGCCGGAGGTCTAGTCGACAATTGACAGAAGGCTTCAGACGTCGGGCATCGGGCCAAGAAGATCGGAGTTACGCCAAGGATATCAGGGTTACGAAGGTCAACTGCCGATTGGGCAACAAAACGCAAGAGAGGATGAAGCGCCGAAGAATTGGACAAAGCGCCGACCAATGACGTGCCGGGCAACTGAATGTCAATTCGCATTGTAATAATTGTCTAGATCGAAGTAGAGTTTTATTTGTGTGTGTGCAGGATTAACTACGATAACGATGAAGACGTAAAGCGAAATAAAATGCCGAAAGACAAGTGTGATAGATCATTGAGAGTTTGCGAGTTTGACAAAAGTCCGAAGATTCATTGGGAGTGTTGTCGGAACTAGCCGAGAACGAGTAGGGAGCTTGCCGAAGGGTTTTCGGAAGTTCGTCGGAAGTTCGTAGAGCTTGCCAAGAAAGATCGGAGCTTGCCAAAGAAGCTTTTTGGAACTCGCCAAGATCATCTTGAAGTCTAGGAGCTTGTCGGGAGTCCGCAGAATGGTTTTCGGGGGTTCATCGGAAGACCACCAGAAGTTCGCCGGAAGCTCGCCGGAAGAAGTTTTGACTTATGGACTTTGTAATAGCTTAGGAAATATCTTTAAAATTCATAGTTAGCACGTAATTTGGTTTAGGATTAGTTGTTAATCCTATAAACTAAGTAGGGGCCACATGGGCCTTGTTTCGAACTGGTTTGGGCCGAGTTTAAGGCCCAAACCAATGTGCTGAAAAGGCCCGAGCGGTGGCATCGCCCAGGACCCGAGAGCCCAGGCTAGGCGATGGTACCGCTCAGGCTGAGGCGGTGGCACCGCCCAGTGCCCGAGAGCCCGGGCAATGGCACCGCCGGGCTGGGCGGTGGTACCGTCGCTGGGCAGCAAGCCCAGGCGGTGGCACCGCCTAGTACACTGTCAGTGTCCGACACCGACAGGCGGTGGCACCGCCACTGACAGGCGATGGCACTGTCAGCACCAAGAAAAACAAAAGTGATTCAACCTCTTGAGGCCTATAAATACCCCTCTTATTCATGGTTGAAAGGGTGTCTAGAACTGAGAAAGAAAAAGGAAAAACTCTCTTGAAATAGTATCAAAATCTTCTCTCTAAGCTTCTGTTAGGATCAAAAGGCACTAAGAGGGGGGGGGTGAATTAGTGCAGCGGATTAAACTCGTATTCTTGAAACCGATTTCGCAAAGAAACACAAGTTCGTAGGAAGATTTCGATTCGACGAAAGAGAACTTGAAATTAATTGCTTGTGAAAAGGAATTAACTATGAACTTGCAGCCAAGAAATGAAATGATTCAGAAATATAAACACTCACATATTTAAGGACACAATGATGTATAGTGGTTCGGTCAAATGACCTACATCCACTCTTGAAGCCTTTGCGATGAGGCTCCGCTCTTCCACTAGCAAGTCCTTTGAAGGGGAAGGATCAAACACCCCTTTTTACAACCCTTTACAAGATGTTCACACTTGTACAAGATCTCTCAAGAAGAAGAAAGGTGAACACTTAGCAAAGAATACAACACTTTTCAAAAACTCTTCAAAAGCTCAAGACTCAAACTTTTTGCTCAAAAGGGTAACCCTTTCAGCTGAGAAAGGGGGGGTATTTATAGATCCAAAAGTGGATTTAAAATTGGGCTCCAAATTCCAAGTGAATTTGGAGTCCCAGATTGTGGTCAAAGCGGTGCCCCACTTGTCGAAGCGGTGCCACGCTGCGTGTCGATCTTTGATCGCGCATGAGGCGTGTACGCGCCCAGCGGCAAGTGCTACGCTGGCTTTCCACGCACCAGCGGTGCTACCGCCTCAGCCAGGCGGTGCTACCGCCTGGCTACAGATCGCTGAAGCGGTGCTACGCGCGACGCGGTGCTACCGCACGCTCACGATAAAGAACCAGGCGCACTACGGTGAGCGCGTCGATATGAGCCGGGCTCGCTACTGATGAGCCTGCTCACACAAGATATCGCTCGCCACAAAGATGGCGGGCGCGCTACGATAGCGGGCTACAAAGAAGCATGCACGTAGCATGCATGCATGCGTAGCTTGATTCGGTTTGGGCCAAAATTTTGGCCCAAACTCATCCTAATCAAGGCCCAATGGGCCCCACTTTGGGTTATCTAATCCTAACCCAAAATACGTGCTAACTACGAATTTTAAAGACGTTTCCTAAGCTATTACAAAGTCCACATGACAACTTCTTCCCGCGAGCTTCCGGTCAACTTCCGAACAGTCTTCCGACGAACCTTCGGAAACCATTCGCGGACTCACGGCAAGCTCTCGGACTTCACGATGATCTTGGCGAGTTCCCCGAGCTTCTTCGGCAAGTTCCGATCTTTCTTGGCAAGCTCGCGAACTTCCGACGAACCTCTGGCGAACTTCCGAAAACCCTTCGGCAAGCTCCCTACTCGTTCTCGGTCGGTTAAAGAACGCCCCAACGAATCTTGGACTTCCGTTGAACACTCGAACTCCCAACGATTCATCACACTTGTCTTGGCCCTTTGTTTCGCTTTTACGTCTTCATCCCTATCGTAGTCAATCCGCTCGATAGTAGACCTGCATAACTCAAAACGCAGTTAGACCACAAATCACACTCAATTAGTTTCATCATCAAAATCCGAGATTCAACAATCTCCCCTTTTTGATGATGACAACTAATTGATGATGATGGAGTTAACCAAAACTCCCCGGAGTTTAACACAAACTCCCCCTATCAATATGCAATTGATAGAACCCTTGGATTATCCCAAATCCAAGTAACATGTATCATTCATGTAGTGAAATAAGAACAAACCATCATGCAAATATAAAATATTCAATCAATGCATGAAGTCATCAATCTACTTCTCCCCCTATGTCATCAACAAAAAGGAGAAGTATCATTATAGCTAGTTTAAAAGATATGCAGATTTTTACAACAAACTAGCTTGCACTTTGCAAGATATGCAGATTTTTACAACATCATACAACATTTTGCAATACAACATTAAGTTATACCATTCAATCATAGGAAGTTTCAAAGATGGGCAATGATGGTAATTTTCACTTGCTTGTTGAGATGTGCAAGTTGCACTTTCTTTGCTTCCTTTGCATGTTCTAGCTAGCAAAATTTTTCTTTGCAATACATAAGCTAGCAATAATTCTTCTCCCCCTTTGTTTTGTCAAAAAGTGGAGTACAAATAGCCAATGCTTTGATCATGACAAGATAACAAATTTACAATATAAATTTTTAGCATATTAAGTCATGAATTCAGGGAGTCAAAAATCAAGATATGAGATAAAAGATGATAAGCAAGCAATCAATAATGATAAGCAAGCTAACATACTGCGACACATAAGTTAGCTTCCTTTCAATTCTTCTCTTTTGTAACTAAGTTTCACCTTTGCAAGCTATCAACTTTTGTTTGCAATGAGCTAGCAATTATGTATGATCACTTTAAACATATATGCTAACTTTTCATTTAAACATACAAACATAAAGGCATGTAACATTTCAAAATTTTGAAGTTTTGCACTTTGCTTCTTTTGATAAAATGAAAAGAGCATGGTAAAAGATCTTGATTTATAAAGAGTTTCAAGTCATAGTTGTCAAGATCATAATTCCACTAAAGTATTTTCATTAGCAAAGAATCACATGAGCACTTGATTGTTGCATAAATAATTTTATTGCATCATGATTTATAAAATTTTACAACATGAATCATATGAGGTAAAATAGCAATAATATCAATCATGATTCATTGGATAGCAAATTGCAAAGAGAACAATTTGTTTCATGCATCTTGATTCACACAAGTCAAGTTATGATTCCAAGAGATTAAGAGATGAATCAAGAATCTTTAATAAGTCTTATTCAAATTCATAAAAGATATCAAGAAGAGCAACATTTCTTGTACATTGATATTCAAACCATGACAAGTGATATATCAAACATTTGCATTTATATTTCAATCATCAAGTCATGAAGCATACAAAGTAGTATTGAAACATGAGAGAAAAGTTCAAATTATCAAATCATAATCAATTCATCGAAATCACTTCTATAATTTATGAGATTCTTAAGATATCATGAAATCATTAATCTCGGTAAGATAGTAAATATAATTTCTTTATGTTTCATATAAGTATGTCTTTTGCCTTTTATATGCCAAATCAAAATATTCAAAACCGGAAGACAAACTTCATTATAAAAATTGTCAAAACAACACATTGTTTCAAGACATGAGATTTAACTTATCATGATAATGTGTTTCATTTTGTTTCAAACAAGTGTGCTTATATTTCAAAAGATGAGTATCAAATTTAAGACCAAAACATGAGTTTGTCATCAAGATATGATATCACAAAGTCATTAAGCATGATAACAAACTTTTAGTATTTTTATTTCAATGATGATTTCATAATGTATGTTCAAACATTTATGTGGATCCTATCATTGTAGAAATTCAAAACATAAGTTTGTCATTATATCCATCAAGATCATATGCATCAAATATCATGACAATACATTTTCTCATCTTTATGAGTTTCAATTTAAGTGATTTGATCTTTCATAAGAATGATCAATGTCATGCATTATATTTAAACATGAGAGCATCATCATATTTAGAAATGAATTTATCATTGAAATCATTTCACTTCTTTCTTTCATTTGTTATAATAAGATGATCAATGGTCAAACTTTTGCTAAAATCATACATTATTTTAAAAATCTGAAAAATACTTTTCGTCATGAAAATCATCAAGTCCAAATGTAATACAAGGCAACATAAAAGTCACATTTCTTTCATTTTGAAAATTTGTGGGTTGGGTCTTTATAATTGATTTCATGAAGACATGTATCAATAAAAATTTCATCATAAAAAGGGTTAAAATCCATTAAGCCAAAATGGAAGTTTTCAAGCGATAATCAAGATACATATGTATGGATTAATCCTAAGCATTATCACAAATCTTGCATCATTCATGTTTTTACTTTTCAAAACTACTATAAAGAAGAGCATAGTATAATTTCGAATTTTTTTTTTGAATTTCTACAAACACAAGAAAAACATAAAAAAATTCCTACTAACTAAGATAAGCATTCATGGAAATCATCATGTAATTTCAAAATAATTCAAGGAAGTTAAGTTACTTACCTCATTGTCGAAGCCCATGAAAGCGTAGTTTGCTTCTTCTTTCTTTGATTCTTCTTTCCAAGCCTTCTTCTTCTTCGGCCTCTTTCTTCGTTCAAGTTCATTTGTATTTTTTAATTTTTGTTTAATGAACTTGTTAACATTCATTGTTATGTGTTCAATGTCCTCATTGTCCTCTTCACTTGAGTCATTACTCAAGTGGCATTTCATAGTTCGGAGTTCAAAAACCTTCTTGTTCTTTAGAAGGTTGTTCATGTGCTCATCAAGTTCTTCATATTCATCATGTTCCATTTCATAGGTCTTTAAAGACCCAATGAGTTCATCAATAGAATAATTATTTAGATCCTTTGATTCTTGAATCGCCGTTATTTTAGGATCCCACCATTTTGAAAGGGATCTTAAGATCTTGTTAGTGAGTTCAAAATTCGAAAAACTTTTACCAAGACTTTTCAAGCTATTGATGACATCCGTGAAGCGGGTGTACATGTCATCGATAGATTCGCTTGGTGTCATTTGGAAGAGCTCAAAATCATGCAACAAGAGGTTTACTTTCGAGTCTTTAACTCTACTAGTTCCCTCATGCGTGATTTCAAGAGTTCGCCAAATGTCAAAAGCCGCTTTCGCACATAGAAACCGATTGAACTCGTTCTTGTTCAAAGCGCAAAATAAGGCATTCATAGCCTTTGCGTTTAAAGAAAACGACCTTTTCTCCAAAACCGACCATTCGTTCGTCGGTTTAGAGGAAGGTTGAAAACCATTTTCGATGATGTTCCACAAATCCAAATCCATTGAAAGCATGAAAACTCTCATTCGAGTTTTCCAATATGTAGTCCGTCACTGTTAAAGAACGGTGGACGAAAAACCGAAAAGCCCTCTTGAAAACCATTTAGAGCCATTTCTCACGGGTGTAAATCCGAAAGAGAAAGAACGTGGCTCTGATACCAATTGATAGGATCAAAAGGCACTAAGAGGGGGTGAATTAGTGCAGCGGATTAAACTCGTATTCTTGAAACCGATTTCGCAAAGAAACACAAGTTCGTAGGAAGATTTCGATTCGATTTAAAGAGAACTTGAAATTAATTGCTTGTGAAAAGGAATTAACTATGAACTTGCAGCCAAGAAATGAAATGATTCAGAAATATAAACACTCACATATTTAAGGACACAATGATGTATAGTGGTTCGGTCAAATGACCTACATCCACTCTTGAAGCCTTTGCGATGAGGCTCCGCTTCCACTAGCAAGTCCTTTGAAGGGGAAGGATCAAACACCCTTTTACAACCCTTTACAAGATGTTCACACTTGTACAAGATCTCTCAAGAAGAAGAAAGGTGAACACTTAGCAAAGAATACAACACTTTTCAAAAACTCTTCAAAAGCTCAAGACTCAAACTTTTTGCTCAAAGGGTAACCCTTTCGGTGAGAAAGGGGGTATTTATAGATCCAAAAGTGGATTTAAAATTGGGCTCCAAATTCCAAGTGAATTTGGAGTCCCAGATTTCTACAGTGGTCAAAGCGGTGCCCGCTGTCGGCGGTGCCACGCGTGTCGATCTTTGATCGACGATGCGAAGCGGTGCCATCGCTTCAGAGCAGCGGTGCTACCGCTGGCTTTCCACGCACCAGGCGGTGTTATCGCCCAGCCAAAGCGGTGCTACTGCGCTCACGATAAACTGAGGCGGTGCTACCGCCCGGCGGCGCGGTGCTACCGCACGCTCACGATAAGAATCGGGCGCACTACGGTGAGCGCGTCGATACGAAGAGCCGGGCTCGCTCATGAGAGCCTGCTACAAGATATCTTGGCTCGCTTAATGGCGGGCGCGCTACTGATAGCGGGGCTACAAAGAAGCATGCCGTAGCATGCATGCATGCGTAGCTTGATTCGGTTTGGGCCAAAATTTTGGCCCAAACTCATCATCTAATCAAGGCCCAATGGGCCCCACTTTGGGTTATCTAATCCTAACCCAAAATATGTGCTAACTACGAATTTTAAAGACGTTTCTAAGCTATTACAAAGTCCACATGACAACTTCTTCCGCGAGCTTCCGATCAACTTCCGACGGTCTTCCGAGCGAACCTTCGGAAACCATTCCGCGGACTCACGGCAAGCTCTCGGACTTCACGATGATCTTGGCGAGTTCCCCCGAGCTTCTTCGGCAAGTTCCGATCTTTCTTGGCAAGCTCGCGAACTTCCGACGAACCTCCCGGCGAACTTCCGAAAACCCTTCAAGCTCCTACTCGTTCTCGGTCGGTTCGGCAGCGCTCCCAACGAATCTTGGGACTTCCGTTGAACACTCGAACTCCCAACGATTCATCACACTTGTCTTCGGCCCTTTGTTTCGCTTTACGTCTTCATCCCTATCGTAGTCAATCCTGCTCGATAGTAGACCTGCATAACTCAAAACGCAGTTAGACCACAAATCACACTCAATTAGTTTCATCATCAAAATCCGAGATTCAACAGCTTCAAGAGTGTTCTAGTCCAAGAGAGAGGTAAGAGGCCTTGTAAGGGTTACCTCCTAAGCCCGTCAAAAGGAGAGGTGCTGTAAGGGAGTTCATCCTCGCCTATTGGAAGGAGGATAGCTAGTGGAAAAGCCGTTGGACTCAAGTGAAGAGGAATCGAGAGTGGACGTAGGTCGTATGACCGAACCACTATAAACTGGTTTATGTTTATATTCTTACAATTTACTTTACTGCAAACCATCTTTACTTTGATGCTCTACCTTTTCATCTCCTTCTTACGAATCAATTTATGTCTAAAGCATCTTTCGTTGCGGATTTAATCGAAGTATCATTTTTAACATACGAAGTTTCCAAAACTTGTTTTAAAACACCGAAAGTTTATCGTTCTTTACCGCTGTACTAATTCACCCCCTCCCTCCCCTCTTAGTGCCACTCGATCCCTAACAATTGGTATCAGAGCCTCGTTATTTCTCATTCGGATTTACACCCGTAAGAAATGGCTCTTCATGGCTTTCAAGAGGGCTTTTCGGTTGTTTGTCCACCGTTCTTTAATGGATCGAACTACACTTATTGGAAAACTCGAATGAGAGTTTTCTTGCTGTCAATGGATTTGGATTTGTGGAACATTGTTAAAAACCATTTTTAACTTCCCTCTAAACCGACGAACGAATGGTCGGACTTAGAGAAAAAATCTTTTTCTTTAAATACAAAGGCTATGAATGCCTTATTTTGTGCTTTAGACAAAAATGAGTTCAATCAGATTTCTACGTACGAAACAGCTTTTGATATTTGGCAGACACTTGAAATCACGCACGAGGGAACTAATAGAATTAAAGACTCGAAAGTAAACCTCTTATTGCATGATTTTGAGCTCTTTCGAATGAAACCAAGCGAAACTATCAGCGACATGTACACTCGTTTCACGGATATTGTCAATAGTCTAAGAGCTCTTGGTAAATCATTTTCGGATTTTGAACTCATAAACAAGATCTTAAGATCTCTTCCAAAAAGGTGGGATCCTAAAGTAACCACAATACAAGAGGCTAAAGATTTAAATAATTTACTTATTGAAGAACTATTTGGCTCACTAATGACATATGAACTGAGCCTCCTAGAACATTTTGAACTCATTGAACACTTGAACCACCTTCCACAGAACAGGAAGGATTTGAAACTTCGGACAAATGAATACCACTTGAGTGATGACTCAAGTGATGAGGACATTGAACACATAACAATGCATTTTAACAAGTTCATTAAACAAAAATCTAAAACTAAAAATGAACTTGAATGGTGGAAGAGGCCAAAGATGAAGAAGAAGCGCAAAGAAGAATCAAATGATGAAACGGCTAATTGGGCTTTAACGGTTTTCGACAATGAGATAAGAAACTCACCCAAGTTGTTTTTACCTTATTTTGAAATTACATGATCCTTTCATAAGTTGCTTGATATAGTTGGTAGGAATTTTTTTTGTTATGCTTTTTCTTTTTAGTAATTTTTGAAAATTAAAAATATGAATGATGATTGCATGATTTGTGATAATGCTTAGGATTAATCCATGCATGTGTATCTTGATGTTTTATATTGCTTTTCGTTTCTAAACATGATGCTTGATGATTTTATAACATGCATTAGTTTTTAAAATTATGTTGATTTGACTCTATGTTTTGGATTAATGTGTTTTTGGTCTAATTGTTTTCATGACGAAATAAGATGACATTTTGAGATGATGAAATTCCATGTATACTTTCCATATCGGTTTTCGATCTTAAACATGATACATATCTATGTATGAATTTCTTGAAAGTCTTTTTGATGATAGATGTGTGTATCTTGTTTATAATTTGAAAAACTTCCATCTTGGATTAATAGGTCTTAATCATTTTTATGATGAAATGAAAATATTAAAAGTTTGTTGTCGTGCTTAATGATTTTATGATATCATGAGAATTTAAAGGTGTTATATCTTGATGACAAACTCATGCTTGGTTTTAAAATTTGATACTCATCTTTTGAAACATGAGAACACATATATGAAACAAACAACTTAAAATGAAACACATCATCATGATAAAGTGAATCTCTTGAATTGAATCTTTTGAAAAATGCCACATGCTTAATGTGATTCGATGATCTTTATGACAAAATTTATCTTTTCATCTTGAATGTTGGTATTTACTTTTATTAAGGGCAAAAGCATGGTTATAAGAAGCAAATCGTATACAAAAACAAAATGCAATCCTCTATCTCAATCTTATCGATTTTTCTAGAGGAAATTCAATAAATCTATGCTTGTCATGTATGAATTTATTGAATGTGATTTTTTAGGATGATTTCAGAATTGAAAATTGCTTGATTCGTATTTACGACATAAGATACATTTTAAATATGAATCATGCTTCAATCATGTTAAATGCTTCAATCATGTTCTATCTCCCTTAATTCATTTTGTTCTCCTATATTTTCTTTTTATTTACCATAGAGGAGAACCTTCTAAATGAATTATGAAATTAATGATTTGATAATAAGTGTTTATCAAAATTCTATTTATCATTTTGCAATCTCTAAAAAGTTGATAATCACTTCATTCATGTTATGAATCTCGAAAATATTTTTGATTTGATTAGGAGTTTCGAGTTGACAAAATGAGTTTGAATGATTTTATGACTCCTCTCTTGATCTTGATAACTTGAGTTTTTATCTCTTACTCTTGCTAGTCATATGTGCCCTGCAAGCCAATCACATGAGTGATGGTACTTATGACTTGATATGCACTTTTTCTCTTTGCTTATTATTAGGCGTTTTATCACTTTATCTTACGTGTTGCATATATTGTGATGTCCTTGGATCTGTGCAATGGGAATCGGATCGTGATGAGACCACGATAATGAGACCGATTCACCTTTAAACACATACCCTAAATTATCCTGGTCATAGGTTACTCGAGAAGGACATCGAGATAACCGGATAGACTGGTGTGCTGTATACCCGTCCATATGATGGATGTAGCTGGTCTCATAGCTACTCATGTGGGGACACTAAGGGTACAGTGCAGGTGCTCATTGGGGAATGAGTTCACTAATTGATCCACCTACGGAATGTTGGATGGTTATTGATACCTCACGTCAGACAGTGATTCCATAGTCCCAGTAGTGTATCTGGTCCTTAGACTTGAGACACCAAGGATGTCCTGTATAAGTAATCCACTCTTTGATACCGGACTTATAGGTTTGGAAAGTTCCAAATCTAGTACAGTCGATTATTGGGAGTGGTAGCCAATCTTACGAGGGTTATTTGAGTGTCAATAGAGGATCATCCGCTCTCAGTATCATGAGAGGAATATCCCATGTGTTCTTGCTCGAATAAATCCTTGGCCAAGGTTATTCGGATTGAGAGAGAAAGGGTTCTCCGGGAGAATCCGATAAGAGCAAGACTCGATGAGAGACCGTATGGGCCTGACAGCACCATGCCCGGTATTGGGTCTTTGGGATATTAGATGGATGAGGGACTATAGATACATAGTAACTGAGGACAGATAGGTCCAAAGGATTGGATTCCCTCAGTATCGTCTGGGGCCATGGCGTAATGGCCTGCACGTCCACGATCAATGAGTTGGGTGAATTATTATAGAGATAATAATTCACTATGTCGTAAGGAGTTTCGATAAGTATAACTCACTGACCCATTTCGATATTGGGCCTAGAGGGTCACACACATATGGTAGGTATTGCGACGAGTAGAGGTTCGAATATCAGATATCCGCTGAACCCCCTATCTTATTGGATATCCATTAAGCCCCTGAATTATTGGATCCTGAGATGAGATCCAATAATTGCTAATAAGAGATTATTGGGTAGAGACCCACTAATCCAATAGGCTTGGGTAATTGAATGGAGATCCGATACCCAATAGGGCAAAAGATCCATTAGGGTTTTCAGGGGGCCTCTATAAATAGGAGGGAACTAAAGCTCTATAGGCTGAGGGTTTCTTTTGGTAGCCACCTCCTGTTCTCCTCTCCCCAAAGAGAGAGGTGCATCGTCGTAATCCCTGCCATGTGGATACTGCTAGAGAGGAGGACGCTTGACCTCCTTCATCCTCTCCCACAGATCTGCAGGAATTCAGGGATATATGATCTCCCTAGGTATCTTCTTTTATGCGTGCAGTTTTGCGGATTTATTTTTGACGCACCGATCTTCGCACAACGACGGAAACTTTCTATGAAAAATTTGGGGTCTTGTTTTCTGTTCTTTCGCTGCGCATGTGATGTCGCTCCCCTGAAGGATTTTTCAACAACTCTATACTCTCTTATGATTCTCCCATGTTATATGAAGAAAAATGCAAATTGTTTTCTCTTGACTTTTCGATACTCAACTTGAGAAAATATGTTTTGATGATTGAAACTTTGCATGCATTATTTTGATTTTTCTCCTACATTTCAATACTTCTTAATTGAAATATTGATACAAATGTTTGAATATCAGTTGTGATGATTGAAAATTGATGTAAAAGAAATTTGCTAAATGATTGATATCTTTTGATTATGGCTTGAAATTTTTTAGCCAATGAGTCCTCCACTTCATTTTGACAATAACTAAGGGGAAGCTAGTTGTCTTGAATGTTGGCTTGAATGTTGAATTCATACTCATGACTTAAATTTTAATGATAGAAATACTTATGTCAATATTTGTTTCTAATATCTCATTTGTCATTTTGATGAAAAGGGAAATCAATTATAACATTCCATCTTCCTTTCTTCTTGAGAATGATAAAGGGGGAAAGAAAATTGCTAGCTTGGCATATCACAAAGAAATCAAAGTGCAAACTTGCTATTTTGCTAGCCTACAAAAGAGGAAAAGAACTTAAATATCGAAAAATTGCTATCTTGCAATTTCACAAGAAGCTAAGAATTGCTATCTCAAAGGATGCAAATATTGCTATCTTGCCTATCTCAAGAAGAGAAAATGCAAAACATCAAAATTTTGCATTCCTACAGTTGCCATGCTTCTATGCTTGTATGTTGTAATGTTTTGCTTGCATATTTAAAGTGATGAAATGCTTACACAAATTGATTGCATATCGCAAAGGAAGCAAAGAAAATGTAACTTACATATCTTTGAATATAATTTGCTTGCACTTCTCAAAGGAGATAGGGGGAGAAAGTATTCAAAAACTTGCTATGATTGAATGTTTTAAAGTGATGTATGTTGAATATCTTGATTGATAGCTAGTATGATTGTAAAATTTACATATCCTTGAAAATTAGCTAAATGCAACTTCTCCTTTTTGTTGATGACATAGGGGGAGAAGTTGATTGATGACTTCATGCATTGAATTGAATATTTTATATATTTGCATAATGGTTTGTTAATTCTCATAATTTGTGATGAACATTGCTTGGATTTGGGATAATCCAAGTGTTCTATTAATGGCATATTGATAGGGGGAGTTTGGTTAAACTCCAGGGAGTTATGGTTAACTCCGTTAGTCATCAATTAGTTGTCATCATCAAAAATGGGAAGATTGTTGAATCTCAAATTTTGATGATGAAACTAATTGATTGTGTTTTGTGATCTAACTGCATTTTGAGTGACGCAGGTCTACTATCGATTAGGATTATACAGTTAACACTGGAGGAATTGACGTTGTGTCGGGTGATCACGTCAGGATATTGGATGTCGAGCCGGAGGTTCGGTCGACAATCGGTAGAAGGCTTCGGACGTCGGGCATCGGGCCAAGAAGAGCAGAGTTACGCCAAGGATATCGGGGTTGTGGAGGTCAATCGCCGATTGGGTAACAAAAAGCAAGAGAGGACAATGCATCGAAGAATCGAACGAAGCACTGACCAATGACATGCCGGGCAACTGAATGTCAATTCACGTTGTAATAATTGTCTAGATTGAAGTAGAGTTTTGTTTGTGTGTGTGCAGGATTAACTACAATAACGATGAAGACGTAAAGTGAAACAAAGTGTCGAAAGACAAGTGTGATGGATCGTTGGGAGTTCGAGAGTTCGACAGAAGTCCAAAGATTCATTAGGAGTGCTACCAGAACTGGCTGAGAACGAGTAGGGAGCTTACCGAAGGGTTTTCGAAAGTTCGTCGGAAGGTTTGTCAAAATTCGCAGAGCTTGCCAAGAAAGATCGAAGCTTTCCAAAGAAGCTCGTTGGAACTCGCTAATATCATCGTGAAGTCCAGGAGCTTGCCGGGAGTTCGTAGAATGGTTTCTAGGGGTTCATCGGAAGATCGTCGGAAGTTCGCCGGAAGCTCGCCGGAAGAAATCTTGACTTGTGGACTTTGTAATAACTTATGAAATGTCTTTAAAATTCATAGTTAATATGTAATTTGGTTTAGGATTAGGTGTTAATCCTATAAACCAAGTAGGGGCCACATGGGCCTTGTTTCGGACTGGTTGGGCCGAGTTTAAGGCCCAAACCAGTGTGCTGAAAAGGCCCGGGCAGTGGCACCACCCAAGCTAGGCAGTGGCACTACCCAGGACCCAAGAGCCCCAGTTGGGCGGTGGCACCGCCTAGTGTCCGAGAGCCCAGGCGATGGCACTGCTGGGCTAGGCGGTGGTACTGTCGCTAGGCAGCAAGCCTAGGCGATGGCACCGCTGGGCTGGGCGATGGCACCGCCCAGTACACTGTCAGTGTCAGACACTGACAGGTGGTGGCAGGTGGTGGCACCGCCACTGATAGGCGTGGTGGCACCGCCACTGATAGGCGGTGGCACCGCCAACACTGGGAAAAATGAAAGTGATTCAAATTTGGGCCTCTTGAGGCCTATAAATACCCCTCTCATTCATGGTTGAAAGGGTGTCTAGAACTGAGAAAAAAAAGAAAAAACTCTCTTGAAATAGTGTCAAAATCTTCCCTCTATGCTTTAAGAGTATTCTAGTCCAAGAGAGGGGTGAGAGGCCTTGTAAGGGTTACCTCCTAAGCCCATCAAAAGGAGAGGTGCTGTAAGAGAGTTCATCCTCGCCCATTGAAAGGAGGATAGCTAGTGGAAAAGCCGGTGGCCTCAAGTGAAGAGAAATCGGGAGTGGACGTAGGTCGTATGACCGAACCACTATAAATCGATTTGCGTTTATATTCTTGCAATTTACTTTATTGCAAATCATCTTCACTTCGATACTCTACCTTCTCATCTCCTTCTTACGAATCAATTTACGTCTAAAGCATCTTTCGTTGCAGATTTAATCGAAACATCATTTTCAACATACAAAGTTTCTGAAACTTGTTTTAAAACGTCGAAAGTTTATCGTTCTTTACCACTACACTAATTCACCCTCCCCCCCCCTCTTAGTGCCACTCGATCCTTAACAAGGTCTCCACCCAATAATCTCTTATTAGCTCTTATTGGATCTCATCTATAGGATCTAATAATTCAGGGGCTTAACAGATATCCATTAAGATAGGGCTCCGACGGATATCTCATATCCGAATCTCTACTCGTCGCAACACTTACCATATGTGTGTGATCCTCTAGGCCCAATATCAAGCTGGTCGTGAGTCAAACTTATCATAACTCCTTTTTGTTATGGATCGAACGGCACTAAGAGGGGGGGTGAATTAGTGTAGCGGATAAAGATGATAAATTTTCGATGATTTAAACCAACTTCGGAAACTTCGTACGGTGAAAACTTCGTTTCGTATTATGAAAGTCGTATCGGTGGAATCATATAAGAAAAGCTCTAACTTAAAGATGTTTGCAGAGATGAGAAGTAGAGCATCAAATTAAGTGAAAAGGGTTTGCAGCAAAGTAAATAGCAAGAACGTAAATGCAAATCAGATTTTTATAGTGGTTCGGTCATCCGACCTACGTCCACTCCCGATTCCACTTGCTTGAGGCCACCGACTTTCCACTAGCTATCCTCCTTCCAACGGGTGAGGATGAACTCCCTTACAACTCCTCTCCTTTGACGGGCTTAGGAGGAAACCCTTACGAGCACTCTCTCCTTTCTTTCGATGGAATATAAGTGAAAAACTAAGGAGGATTTTCTAGAGAGATTTGAGCAGAGTTTTCTTAATTTCAAAGTGTTGTGCTTGTTGTTTTTCTTGCAGGAACACTTGGGGTATTTATAGACCCCAAGAGGATTCAAATTTGGGCTCCAAATTTAAATTTTTTCCAAGCTTCCCGGTCTTTGGCGGTACCACACTGTCGATTGTCGGCCCGGACAAGGTGATGAGCAGATTCCACCACCCAAGGTAGCGGTACTATCGCTGCTGCCTTTTGGCGTTGGCGGTGCACACGCCCAGTGGCGATACCACCGCTGGTGCTTGGCTGGTGGGCGGTTCCACCGCCCACCACTTGGCTACTGGGCGGTGCCATCGCCCAGCACAATTCAACTTATGAGTTTGGGCCGAAAACTCGACCCAAATCGGTCTCAAACAAGGCCCAATGGGCCCCTACTTAGGTTATAGGATTAACACCTAATCCTAACCCAAATTAATATGCTAACTACGAAATTAAAGACATTTCCTAAGCTATTACAAAGTCCAACAAGTCAAGACTTCTTCCGGCGAACTTCCGACGGTCTCCCGACGAACCCTCGGAAACCATTCAACGGACTCCCAGCAAGCTCCTGGACTTCACGATAATCTTGGCGAGTTCCAACGAGCTTCATTGGCAAGCTCCGATCTTTCTTGGCAAGCTCCACGAACTTCCGAAAACCCTTCGGCAAGCACCCTACTCGTTCTCGGTCGGTTCCAGCAACACTCCCAACGAATCTTCGGACTTCCGTCAAACTCTCAAACTCCCAACGATCCATCCCATTTGTCTTCCGGCACTTTATTTCGCTTTACGTCTTCATCATCATCGTAGTTAATCCTGCACACATACAAACAAAAACTCTACTTCGATCTAGATAGTTATTACAACGCGAATTGACATTCAATTGCCCAGCACGTCATTGGTCGGCACTTCATCCGATTCTTCGGCACATCGTCCTCTCTTGCGATCTGTTGCCTAATCGGTGGTTGACCTCCGCAACCCCGATATCCTTGGCACAACATGCTCTTTTAGGCCCGATGCCCGACGTACGAAGCCTTCTGCCGATTATCGACCGAACCTTCAGCTCGACATCCAATATCCTAACGTGATCACTTCCTGTGCAACGTCAATTCCTCCAGCGTCAACTGTCTAATCCTGATCAATAGTAGACCTACGTAACTCAAAACGCAGTTAAACAATAAATCATAATCAATTAGTTTCATTATCAAAATCCGAGATTCAACAATCTCTCCCTTTTTTATGATAACAACTAATTGATGACTAACGGAGTTAACCATAACTCCCTGGAGTTTAACACAAACTCCCCCTATCAATATGCTATTGATAGAAACCTTGGATTATCCCAAATCTAAGCAACATGTATACAAGTTATGAGAAATATCAAACCATCATGCAAATATATAAAATATTCAATTCAATGCATGAAGTCGTCAATCTACTTCTCCTCCTATGTCATCAACAAAAAGGAGAAGTTGCATCATAGCTAGTTTTCAAGGATATGCAAATTTTATAATCATACTAGCTATCAATCAAGATATTCAACATATATCATTTTAAGACATTTAATCATAGCAAGGTTTTTAAAGATGTCCAAGCATAGCAATTCAACACTTGCTTTTTGTGCAAATTTACAATTTATTTTTCTTGAAATTGCAAGGTAGTAATTTTTTATATTCAAGTTCTTTTCCTCTTTTGTAGGCTAGCAAGATAGCAAGTTTGCACTTTGTTTTCTTTATGATATGCCAAGCTAACAATTTTCTTCCTCTTGAATGAGCTAGCAAATTTTTCATTTAAGGTGCAAGCTAGCAATAAAATTTCTCCCCCTTTATCAATGTCAAAAAGAAAGGGAGGATCAAATATAATGATATAAACATTTTACATAATTTTGCATAAAAAAGTTTACATCAATCTAATGGATCAAGTCATGATTCGTGATTCATCATAAAAGATATCAAGAAGAACACAATTTCTTTTACTTCAATATTCAAATCATGACAAGTGATACATATCAAAATTCTACATGAATATTTCAATTATCAAGTCATTAATATAAATTTAATAAGCTAGCTCCCTCTTAGTTTTTGTCAAAATGAAGTGGAGGACTCAATAGCTAAAAATTTCAATTTCATTCACTTTTCATATCAATATAAATTTGCATCAAAATATACATTAGTTATCATGTCATGAAGGATATCAATATGTAAATTCAACAAGGATCAAAACCAAAAGATATCATTCATGATTCATAACTTTCTTTTTAGCAAGATCAAAATTTATATTTATCAATTTTCAATTCAAGATAAATGTCATACAACCAAGAATCATGATATATAAAAGCACATCAATATTAAGGATCAAATCATGATTCATTGATTCATCATAAGGTAAATTTCTTATATATCAATTTGTCAATTGCCACATAAGGCCTACAAGCCAAAAAAATTCTTGTCATTTTAATATCATGAAAGATATGATATCAAGGCTCATGATTCATTTGAAAAGATATAGCACAAAGAGCAACTTGATTCATGCATAGGAATTCTCATCAAGATTACATTTCATGAGAAATTTCAAGTATCAAATATCAAGTACACGAATTCATTCAAGTATCAATTATCGAGATATCAAGACTTGGATTGTATTTCTCTTTAGTTAATGGTAAAAGGAAGCAATCATAGAGGAAAATATTTTGATTCGCAAAGATATCTCAAGTCAAGAATTTAAAGTCATGATTTTAAGAGATCAAGAGAGGAACCATAAAATCATTCAAACTCATTTTGTCAACTCGAAACTCACAATCAAATTATCAAAATCATTCTCGAGATTCAAGAGACTTATATGTGAACATAGTATACATGGATTCATCATTTATCTTATTATGCCAAATCAAAGTAAGTATTTAAAATCGAAAGGTAGGTTTTATTATAAAAACCATCAAGACAAAATTATAACACATTATTGAGATTCAATTTATCATGATAATGTGTTTTATTTTGTTTCAAACAATTGTGCTCATGTTTCAAAAGATGAGTATCAAAATTTAAATCCAAACATGAGTTTGTCATCAAGATATAATAACTTTAAAATCTCATGATATCATAATATCATTAAGCATGATAATAAACTTTTAATATTTTCATTTTATCATTATCAATAATGATTTCATAAGGTATGCTCAAATATTTATACAGAAGCCATCATTGTATAAATTCAAAATATAATTTTTTAATTAAACCCATCAAGATTAAATGCATCAAAATCTTTCATTCGAAAATTTTAATAAGAGTAACATAAATTGATTACATGTGAGCATATATCAACATTTCAAAATAATACGTAAGTTTCATTATAAAAACCATTAAGACCAAACACATCAAAAATAAAACATCGTGATCAAAATATTTTTAACTTTTGTGTTTTAATTTATGTTGTTGATCTTATATAAGCATGTTCAAAATTTTCATGTAAAAACGAAATCATCAATATGCTTGCTTCTATCTTTTAATCATATTTAGTGTGCAAGCATTATCTTGAAATATGCTATTAATTTTTTGTATCAAAAATCATGCATCTTGTTTGAAATCAAAAGTAATATAAAATCATCAAGATTCATGAATTTATCATGATCATACATATGGAGCATTTTCATTATCAAGCAAGATTTCACATAAGCATGCCCAAAAATTTTTTGCATGAAAGATATACATCAAGTTTAAAGCCAAAAAGTGATACGAAAATCATCAAGATTCATGGATTCATTATGAATATATTATTTCAAAATATGAGATTTCAAGTCATCAAGTATGATACAATCATTAAGCATGTTTTCATGATACATCATCAAAATCATTTTAATTCTTTCTTTCATTTGTTATAACAAAATGATCAATGCTCAAACTTTTGCTAAAATCATACATCATTTTAAAAATCTAAAAAATAATTTTTGTCATGAAAACCATTAAGTCCAAATATAACACAAGGCAGCATCAAAACCACATTTCTTTCATTTTGAAAATTTATGGGTTAGGTCTTTTAGTTTTGCAATTGATTTTATGAAGACATGCATCATATAAAAACTTCATCATAAAAAGGATTAAGATACATTAATCCAAGATAGATGTTTTTAAATCAACATTACTTCAAATCCTCATTGCATGAAAATCGAAGTACACAATCATGGATTAACCCTATTAAACATAATCATGCTAATTAACTTTTGTGTTAAACCATGCATCAAAATATGATATAAAAATCATAAACTAAGCAATCATCATTCATAATCATTCAAAGTTTTGAATCATAACATGCATAAAACTTTAACAATATAGTTTTTCATTATCATTTTTATAATTTTTCAAAAATGCTAAAAAGAAAAGCATAGCATAATTTTTTAAAATAATTTGTTTTAATTTCCAAAAACATAAAAAAAAATCCTACTAACTAAGTTAAGCATTCATGAAAAGCATCATGTAATTTGAAAATAAGGTAAAAGCAACTTGGGTGAGTTTCTTACCTCATTGTCGAAAACCGTCAAAGCACATTTCGCCTCTTCTTTACTTGATTCTTCTTTGCAAGCCTTCTTCTTCTTCTTTGGCCTCTTCTTCCGTTCAAGTTCATTGTCTATTTTAGATTTTTGTTTAATAAACTTATTAAGATTTAGTGTTCGAAGTTCAAAGTTCTCATTGTCCTCATCACTTGAGTCATCACTCAAGTGGCATTTCATAGTTCGGAGTTCCAAATCCCTCATGTTCTTTAGAAGGTGGTTCAAGTGTTTATCAAGTTTAAAATGTTCTAGGAGACTCATTTCATATGTCATTAGTGAGCCAATTAGTTCTTCAATAAGTAAATTATTTAAATCTTTAGCCTCTTATATTGCGGTTACTTTAGGATCCCACCTTTTTTGAAGGGATCTTAAAATCTTACTTATGAGTTCATAATCCGAAAAATATTTACAAAGAGCTTTTAGACTATTGATGACATCTGAGAAATAGGAGAACATGTCATCGATAGTCTCACTTGGTGTCATTCGGAAAATCTCAAAATCGTGCATCAAAATATTAACTTTCGAGTCTTTGACTATACTCGTTCCTTCATGCGTGATTTCAAGAGTTTGTCAAATGTCAAAAGCTATTTCGCACGTAGAAATCCGATTGAACTCATTTTTGTCTAAAGCACAAAATAAGGCATTCATAGCCTTTGCATTTAAAGAAGACGATCTTTTCTCTAAATCCGACCATTCATTCGTCGATTTAGAGAGAAGTTGAAATCCATTTTCAATGATATTCCATAAGTTTAAATCGAGAGAAATCAAGAAAACTCTCATTCGAGTTTTCCAATATATGTAGTCTGAACCGTTAAAGAATGATGGACGAAAAACCGAAAAGCCCTCTTGAAAGCCATGAAGAGCCATTTCTTACGGGTGTAAATCTAAATGAGAAATAACATTGTTCTGATACCAATTGTTAGGGATCGAGCGATACTAAAAGGGGGGGTGAATTAGTGTAGTGGATAAAGATGATAAATTTTCGATGATTTAAACCAACTTTAAAAACTTCGTACGATGAAAACTTCGTTTCGTATTATGAAAGTCGTATCAGTGGAATCATATAAGAAAAGCTCTAACTTAAAGATGTTTGCAGAGATGAGAAGTAGAGCATCAAATTAAGTGGAAAGGGTTTGCAGCAAAGTAAATAGCAAGAACGTAAATACAAACCAGATTTTTATAGTGGTTCAGTCATCCGACCTACATCCACTCCCGATTCCTCTTGCTTGAGGCCATCGGCTTTCCACTAGCTATCCTCCTTCCAATGGGCGAGGATGAACTCCCTTACAACTCCTCTCCTTTTGACGAGCTTAGGAGGAAACCCTTACAAGCACTCTCTCCTTTCTTTCGATGGAATATAAGTGAAAAACTAAGGAGGATTTTCTAGAGAGATTTGAGCAGAGTTTTGTTGCTTTCAAAGTGTTGTGCTTGTTGTTTTTCTTGCAAAAACACTTGGGGTATTTATTACCCCAAGAGGATTCAAATTTGGGTTCTAAATTTGAATTTTTTCTGGGCTTCCCGGTGCTGGCGGTGCCACCACCTGTCAGTTGTCAGACTGACAATGCACAGGCGATTCCACCGCCCAAGGTAGCGATGCTACCGCCGCTGCCTTCTGGCGTTGGGCGGTGCCACCGCCCCAGGCTGGGCGGTACCACCGCTTGGCGCTCAGCTGGTGGGCGGTTCCACCACCCACCACTTGGCTGTTGGGCGATGCCACCGCCTAGCACAATTCAGCTTATGAGTTTGGGCCGAAAACTTGACCCAAATCGATCCCAAACAAGGCCCAATGGGCCCCTACTTGGGTTATAGGATTAACACCTAATCCTAACCCAAATTAATGTGTTAACTATGAAATTAAAGACATTTCCTAAGCTATTATAAAGTCCAACAAGTCAAGACTTCTTTCGGCGTGCTTTCGGTGAACTTCCGACGGTCTCCCGACAAACCCTCAGAAACCATTCAGCGGACTCCCGGCAAGCTCCCAGACTTTACGATGATCTTGGCGAGTTCCAAAGAGCTTCATTGGCAAGCTCCGATCTTTCTTGGCAAGCTCCGCGAACTTCCGATGAACCTTCTGGCGAACTTTCGAAAACCCTTCGGCAAGCTCCCTACTCGTTCTCGGCCGGTTCCGACAACACTCCCAATGAATCTTCGGACTTCCGTCAAACTCTCAAACTCCCAACGATCCATTCCACTTGTCTTCTGGTACTTTGTTTCGCTTTACGTCTTCATCGTCATCGTAGTTAATCCTGCACACATACAAACAAAAACTCTACTTCGATCTAGACAGTTATTACAACACGAATTGACATTCAGTTGCCCGGCACGTCATTGGTCGGCGCTTCATCCGATTCTTCAGCACATCATCCTCTCTTGCGATCCATTGCCCAATCGACGGTTGACCTCCGCAACCCTAATATCCTTGGCGCAACACGACGTACGAAGCCTTCTGCCGATTATCGACCGAACCTCCGGCTCGACATCCAATATCCTAACGTAATCACTTCTGGCGCAACGTTAATTCCTCCAGCATCAACTGTCTAATCCTGATCGATAGTAGACCTGCATAACTCAAAACGTAGTTAAACAATAAACCACAATCAATTAGTTTCATCATCAAAATCTGAGATTCAACACTTTTGACTTAGTAAATTATTATCTTCATAATAATTCAGTCTAACTCATCGACTGCGGACATACTAGGCAACTACGTCGTAGTCTCTAAACGATACAGGGGAATTTAATCATTTGGACCTATCTATTCTCAGTTACCATGTACCTATAGTCCCTCATCTATCTAATATCTCAGAGACTCTATACTGGGCATGGTGTTGTCAGGCTCATACGGTCTCTCCTCGAGTCTCGCTTTAATCGGATTCTCCTAGAGAACTCTTTCTTTTTCAATCCGAACAACCTTGGTTAGGAATTTGTTTGAGCAAGAATATATAGGATATTTCTCTCATGATACAGAGAGAGGATGATCCTATATCGATACTTAATAGCCCTCGTAAGATTGGCTATTACTCCCAATGGCTGGCTGTATTAGATCTAGAGCTTCCAAACCTATAAGTCTAGTATCAAAGAGTAGAGTACTCATATATGACATCCTTGGTGTCTCAAGTCTAAGGACCAAATATACTACTTGGACTATGGAATCGTTGCCTAACAATAAGGTATCATCAACTATCCAGCATTTTGTGGGCGGATCAATCAGTGAACTCATTCTCCAATGAGCACCTGTATTGTATTCTTAATGTCCCCACATGAGTAGCTATGAGACCAGTTGCCTCCATCATATAGACGGATATACAGCACACCAGTCTGTCCGCCTATCTCGATGTCCTTCTCAAGTAACCTATGACCGAGATTATTTAGGATATATGTTTAAAGGTGAATCAGTCTCATTATCATGATCTCATCACGATCCGACTCCCATTGCATAGATCCATAGATATCACAATATATGCAACATGCAAGATAAAGTGATAAAATACCAAATAATAATAAGCAAAAAAAGTATATGTCAAGTCACATGTGTTATTACTTACGTGAATGGCTTGCAGGGCACATATGACTAGCAATGTCTAGTCACATGAGCTGACTATATCTAGTCATATAGGTTGGGTCATATATAACCATATGAGTTGAATCGATCTAATCTGACTAATCAATTTAACTCAAGTCAGACTCCAATTAGACTCCTCTTATTAAATTAGATTTCAAAAATCTAAATGATCAAAGAATAACTTAAATCCATGAATTAAAGAATTTAAATTCATAATATTAAATTTAAAACTAATTAACTCACAGAAATTTATACATAATTCTTAAAACACGGATATATCTAATTAAATAAATTAGAATAATTAATCTAAAAGTAAGAATTTAATAGTTAAATCAATATTAAAACCCACTTAAACTTAAGAGACCAATATTAATCAAATAATTATTCTAATATCATGAATTAATTATCATTATTTATTAATCATAAATTTTTAAAATTAAAATATTATTATGCATCATAAAATTATAACAATCTAAATATTAAGATTTCAAAACATAAATCAAATCTAATTAAAAAAATGATCCTACCTCTACTTGGCTATCTTTTCCTCGAGATCATCTTATCGGAAAGTCATCTCCTCAATTCTCCCATTATCAGACTCGATAAGAAATAAGGGAAAATGAGTCCTCTTATATAGAAAAAAATAAAATCTCCTTGAAAGGTAAATAAATATTTAATTTTTATTTTAAATTTATTTTTATTTTAAATTTATTTTTATTTTACTTTCACACATAAAAATTTGACATAATATTCATTTATTATGGTTTACATATAAAAATGGAATGTATACTATTTACTTTCCTAAAAATCATCATTTATTAGGAAATAAATTAATTAATAATCTAATTAATTATTAAAATTTCTAACTTATCCATGTGATTAAGGAAATCAAATTTAATTATTTCCTTAACTATAATATATAAACATGAAAATTAATAATAAAATAATATATTATTTATAATAATTAATTTATGTTAAGAGAAAAATTATCGGTGATTACACTACTAACCTTGTGCACAGTAGATACTAACCTTTGGTCAACACCTCCAAACAATATTTTTCCAGTGATGCTGGATTTTAATATCTTTGGCATCTCATATGAAATGATATCGTCATTTGTGCTATAGGCAAAGGAGATGCTGCTGACATTATAATCCATTCATTACATGGACCTGCGAGTTAGATGTGAGGTTAATTACAACTCTTTCTTCGGAACCATTTGGCAGCTCTGGCCACTTCCAGGTAAATTTAATGTAATTCTATTTTCTCTGTGGTAAGAGTTTTGATTAGGTTGTGCCCTGTTGTTGCCTTGTTTTTAAATTTTTGGCTTTGAGGAAAACATGATTGTTGATTTGCTTAATCTTGAAACATCAGTTGAAGCTCAGTTTCAAAACACTATAATTTTATGGATCTTTAACAGTGCCCCGAATGGTGGTGAGCATTATAGCTTGTTAACTTGTTAGCAATTGGGGGTCTGTTTATAGATTTCTTCACGTAGCTACACCTCTTTAATATCCTAATTTTTAGACTTAAAAAATTTATATTAAAATCTCTAAAATTATAAAAATAAAATATTTAGGCTTATTTATTTTAATATCATCAATTTTAATGAGAAAAAAATAATTTCAATATTTCAATTGGTAATAACGAACGACATCGATAGTGGTGGACAATGACATCGTTGAGGGTCGCAAGTGATTATTGTGGATGAAGAGAGCTAAAGCGAAAAATAAGAATCGTTCTTCATCTACATTGGTGTTGACGCATTTGTCAAGCGACGAAAGGGCCACCAATACATATACTGAATGGTCATTTCATTGTTTAACAATTACGTCAATATCAATGCAGATGCAAAATGATAAAAGAGTCGCTCGACATCTATATCAGCAAGGACATAGATGCAGAGTGGCATCACTCTGAATCTATGTCGACGTTGATACAGATGTCGAGTGGCCTTTTCATAATTGCATCGACGTCGACGCAAATGAGCAGCTCTTTCGTCGCTCTGCATTTTCGTTAGCATCGAGGTGTCGATGCCAACGCAAATACAAGGTAACCATCATCTCTCGTCACTGTTCTCCTCATCCATAACAGCCACCCGCGACTCCTAATAGCATCGTTGTCCACCACTATCGATGTCATCGATCACCACTAATTAGAACGTTAAAATTATTTTTTTATTTTTTTATTTTTTTATATTTTTATCGGTAAAATTGATGACATAAGGATAAATGGATTGATATGTTTTACTTTTATAATTATAAAAATTTTAATATAAATTTTTTAAGTCAAGATATTAGGATGGTAAGAAGATCTAACTACAACTACATATAGTAATTTATAATTAACCCACAATTGGGAGTCATAAGATTAGCACAAATATTTTAATATATATAACTTCTATGTTGGATTGCCTTATCGTTCTTAGCTAATCTCTAGATATGTGTTTAGTTGGCTATTTAACATTGGATTGAGAGGCACCGTCAGTGTGTACGCTTGAGGCAACTCAATTGAATCATATGATAACTAGGATTTTGTTTGGTTCACATTTAGTTGATGTATCAGCACCATCACGCCCGATTCCTTGGCTTCTACGTATCAGCCGTGCGATACGTTACCGCCACGTAACACTTATGCAGTTAGGTCACGACACCAGGCGTCGATTTGTTCGTCTTTTCCGCAGGGACCGTCGACGATTGGCGATGCTCCCGCCACTGGTTCGTCTCCGCTGGTTGGCTCCGTCGATCTCCTTCTCTTTTCCTGAGCCATTCGTTTCGACACATTTTTCCACACCGCCCATCACTAATTCCCCGTGAGAAACGACATGAGGCTCTCCATCTCTTTCTTATCCCATCCGACCTCATCTACCCTAATTCGTCATCCTCCCCCATCTCCACCCCCGATCTGCCGATCGTTTGGGTTTCTTGGGGCCGCCGCAGTGTTGTGCATCGGATCGATTCTCTGTTATATGCCCACCGCGAGGTCCGTAGTTCTTCCCCTTACCTCCCTTGCTTTCCGGTTCTTGATTTCTTTTTTTTTTCTAGATAAAGGAGGTAGACGTTCCATTTACTCTCTGCTCAAAAACCTTTGTAGAATTTTCAAGATTAAACGATAGAGGGTTATTAGTTGCTTACGATGGTGAATGTTAGGCGATATTGGTGGATTTAATGCTTCCGTGTTACTTTTTTCCATATCTTGGTTGTATAACCTCTCAAGAATCTTTAAAGAACTTTGTCCTTATAATTCTCTCTGCAGTTCAATTGTATTGGCGTTTATGTATGCGATCAGTCACCTTGTTTGTTTGATCTCTCAAGAATGTTTCAAGAACCTTGTCCTAATAGTTCCTTCTGCAGCTCTTTTGTATCGGCGTTTGTGTATGTAACGAGTCAACATATTCGTAAAATGGTTGAACGAGGTACTCATCAAATTAGTCATGCACTTTGAATCCATTTTTTCATTCTTTATTTGCCAGCTCTTCTGAGATTCACCTCTTTGTTCAGAAGCTAGCTTTGTACTTTGGGCTGTGTCTTCCTTTTTCTTCTTTTTGTTCGTTTTTTTTTTGGGTAAATAATGCACTGTTGTGTTTATTTTGGTTATACCCTCCTCTTTTGTCTTTTCTTCTCGGACCATCCTAATCTCACCTTGTTGTCTTCTTTATTCTGAATCTAAGGCTTTTAGTCTTCTTTTGATGTTTTCTTGTACTGGAAATCGTTGTACGAGTTAATTATCTCTGCTTGTGTGGGATTTTAAAGGAAATGCCTGCACAGTCTTTTGTCACTATTGATCCACTAGCGCTGACTAACTGGGGTTGATTAGTAGTGATTCAGGCAAGTGCCATGCACGGCTGGGTTTTGCATCTAGCATATCTCAATTGATCTGTTACACATACATGAAGGCATGGGTTCATCGAGATGACCTACTGGATTCACCTATTAGATCGAACGATTCTTTATCTTTTACAAGGGGAAGCTAGTCTATATTATTTATGGCAAAATATAAAAGCATCATTATTATTTACTTCTTCTTTGTGCTAGTTTCATGCATGGATCTTGGCATATCGATTCTTTTCTTGGCTATTATATTGAGAGCTCTGTTTCTAGCAAAAAAACTTTCTAAGAAACCATATTTGATCTTCCATGCTTGTATTGAACTATTTCTTAATATTATATTTATGTAGTTCCATTACAATATTTCTATCACAATGCTAAAAGTTTGGGGTGCTAGTTAGTGGCTCATGGACATTTCTCTTTTTGGGAAAGTTGTCTCTAGCAATTTCTTAGAACATCTTGATTGACATGTCACATGATGAGTGTCCTCCTATGCATTAGAATTTTTCAATCTTGATTATCACATCAATGGTGTTTGCTAATTCAATAGGTCACTAAAGACCTCCTTTCTCTTTCTCATGTGCATGGGCCTCCAATAATTGCTATGTGTTCTCTTGAAAACAATCCGTTTAATGTTCTTTCTGTAGAACTTCCATTTTGTTCGTATTGTTGATTTGTTGTTCATATTTTTAAATAGATTCACATTCATTAGTTAAATATCATGTAGTTTGGTTTCAGGATATGATGAGTGTCATCTCAAGCCATCCTCAAAATTTACCACTTCGAGCCTTTGACAGTTCCATAAAGAGCAGACTAAGTAAAATACAATGTTTGGGATATTCAGTCACAGAGTTGCCTCCTGGAGGGACCCCAAGTGCTAAACTTCAACAACTCATTAGTAGCCATGGAAGAACACGATGTTCTAGGCTGGTTATTGTAAGAGCAGTTAGCGATGAAGCAGAATCAAACAGCTCTGATGATGATGAGAAGGACCTGGAAAGTAAAAAGGAAGAGGTATTTTTGTCAAATGTCTTTGTTCAATTCTTTTATTTGTCAGGATTTATTCTGGATATTCAAATACAAAATTAGCATCTATAATCCGTCTTTATCATCAATTTCATGTAATATATTGACACATGTGATTCATGTCAAACAAATTTTAACTCCACTATGGGATTATCCTTGTAGGTTAATGGTGGGTTATCCCGTGATTATTTGGAGCGAATAATTGGAATAGATGATTCAACTTTTAGTGGAATGGATCTTGCAACTCTGATCAGGAAAAAGTATGGTAGATCATATGACGTTCAACTAATTAAGAAGGTATTTTCTTATATTGGGATTGAGCTTAATCGTGGAGAAACATACGGTGCAAAATTTATACGGCTTGGATTCTAATTATTGTTTGTGCAACAGCCTGTGTAACATCTATGGAATAATGTCCTTTAAGCATGAACAGATATGTAACATGCCATCATTGTTAAATGCTCAAGTTTGTACTAGCAAAAAGAATATGGGCTTAGTTAAATTTCTCCCAGGTGTTCTATTATGTGTAATGAAGTTCTCACTCATGTAACTACACTGGCACTTTGTTGTTGATATAAGGTGTGCAGGGATGTCATCATACATGGTTCAATTTGTTGACTGGACTGTTAACCATGATGGTATAGGAGTTCTAGAAACTCGTGCTTTGTTATCATCCTCTATGCCTTGATCACTTGTGTCTTGCTGGAAATATCATATCTGAATCCCATGAAACAAATAAATATGATCTCCCATGTGTTAATGTGCAGTGCTTGTGCAATCCATGAGTCTGAGCTAATAAAACTTTTTACAATAGTGTTAGAAACTTCCCTCCCTTGTTTTAGTATGAATGTTTTCCATTTTGTACAGGAATTTATGGGACGAAACCTGCTGGCAATGAATGTCATGTGGAAATACATGGAGCAGGTATACTTAATATTTGCTATTCTTACTTATCTGAGCATTGCCTTCAACAGACTTCAAAATTAATGTTGCAAGTTCCATTTTTGGTGGCTTCTGTCAGTGTGCACATCTTTTTAATGTTAGTTTTTTGTTCTTTCTGTAGAGATCCTTTCCCTTGACTGAAGAGGAGTATATATTGAGGCTTGATGACATAGCAAATACGTTGAAGTGCTGGGGAGCTGTCTCACATATTCGGAATAGCCTTGCTAAATCTAAGGAACGTCCTCGAATAGGAAAAGTATATCTTTGACCGACTTTGCATGATTGAATTAACAAATTGTTTTGTTTATTTTCAAGTTATATGTTATAAATATGATTTCAATTACTGTATGATATTTCCTATGTACTGTCTTTTCATCTCATATATAGAAGATGATTATTTGTTGTACTCACATGAAAAGTCTTACTGCATACTTCATTTATTTTTCTGAGACTTGTAAGCTTATATACTTAACGTTGCCATATTTAATTGCCACCCCTCGATGAAATAGGCACCTTATGTTTTTAGTTTGTATTATATAACTGCGACCAAAAAGTTCTAAGGCAGATCTATGAATCTTTGTTCATAAAATAAAGCATTTTGGACCTTTCAAGATAATTATGAATGGTTTATTGTTTTAGCCATAAGGACACTAGCATATTCTTTCTTCTAAAAAATTAGCCACAGGAAAATTGATCCATATGCTAGAATGACTTGTTTCATCCAAGTAGCATTGACATCCTTATCACCTAGGTGGTCTTACATGTGTGTCAACTGTCATTGATTAAGTTTTGATTCTGTGAAGACTTGTTTGCCTCGTGTGCCACTTTGAATTGCTCATAATGACTGGTAAAATCTTTGCCTTGTGTACGACTTTACATGGACAGTCAAATGATGACGCGATTAGTCATCAGGCTGCTGCTATGTTATTTTTAGTTTGTATCAGAATTGGTTAAAAAAGAGAAGTAAAGATATCTGGTTAATCTTGAACACTTCTATATTCCTACAACATGTCCTTCACTTAAACCTGATAAATTAGTCCCGATGAAGATGATGCTCTGATCAACTGATTGTCTTTTGCCTGGCAAGCACAACGGAAAATGGCATGATTTAATGGTAAAATAAAAGGAACGCTCTAGCCTTTGTTACAGTCAGTGCTAGCAATATCATAGTTTGATTTTTACCTGGATACTGAGTTGCTAACTTCATTCAACTGTTATTTAGACAATCTACAATCTTTACATTTTTACAACATTATTCTTGATTTTTGTGTTGTGTAACCTGCGGCAAGATTCATACATGTTTCCTCATGAAATTGCAGGGAAGTTGTTGGATTAAGTTTAACCGTATGATATACTATGTATGGGTCTTATGCTTTTTGCTTGAGCTCTCACAATACTTCTCTTTTCCCATCTTAGGCAGTCAGCATCTTCATAGACATGGATGAAACTGGGGGCCGTTCTAGTGAGTGGATCTACAAGTGATTGGCAAACCATGCATTTTTTGTGCATTTTTAACGAGACACTTGGATCACTTTGCTGAATTCTTCATCTTTGGTGAATCAATATTGAAATTATCTCAATTGATGTGCCTTTGGTCCTTGTAGTCACTTGATGTCCCCAAAGTCACCTGAATGGAGTCAAGATTTCATAATCTCGTGCATGCATTAGTTCACGCTAGCCTTCTGTATTTTCTTTAAAGTTTCAGGAATCAATTATAATCTTACATGGTAAATGATCGATGTCTATGTACAAAGTTTTATCAATATCAGTTGGTCACTGATTACAGTCTCAACTATATCCGATGTTCTTCATTTTTCGCCCATGTGAAGTCGTCATACACGTATTGAACTTTTTGCTGATCTTGTGTCCATTTTCCATCATTAATTAAAAACAAGTGGATTTGTTCGATTATTCATTGTGTTATTCTGAAGTAAACTTTATTCAGTCAAACTGTTTTCCGAATTATTCTTCCGTAGCATATTTGGTAAAATTCTCTGTTTGTTTCCATCATTCCTTAAAAAGGGAGAGCGCCACCTTTGGACGGTGTTTGTGTCACTTAATTATCATCTTTCTTATAGTTAAAATAAGATATTAAGGATCTAAATTAAAAAAAAATTCCTAACAATTGATAATAGTGGAGTTTGTTTCTCTTTTACCTACTTGATTGATGATAGAACTCTTTTCTTACGTTTGCTTCCTGCATCCCAAAGATTAAAAAAAAAAAAATCTTATATATTGACTTACTTGAATGATTAGTCTCGTATGATTTGATGATTGAAAGAACATATCATCCCGGTGTCGGCTTCACTTGGACCAAGAGCACGACAGTGAGATATATATATATATATATGCGTTATCTTTATCCCATACAACAATGCAGTTCTACACTATTTTAAGTCTACCTCGAAGGACCTCATGTGCTATGCCTTAATTGAGAGACGTGCCATACTGATTTTGTGGGGGGCAAATATGCATTTGGATCGCCTAAGTTGTCTTCTCAGGGCCACACAGCAGCATTTTTCACAATTGATACAAGAACTTCAGAAATGGCTTCTTTGTCTAGGAAATATAGACAAACACGCCGTCACTCTCGATCTCTTTTCCCCGACGGAGAGAGACCTTTGCCCCTCTGAGCAAGGCAGTGGATTCCTTTTGTTGCCTCGCTCAAGCAAGAGCCAGTAATTTTGAGAGAGGGAGTTGAGACCGACTCCCCTTACCCTTGCTTCTTCTCCTCCTAAGCTTTACTCTGCTTTCTATTCTCACCGACAAAAATATGTAAACCGATCATATCATGTCACCATTACGTCTAGTCATCAAGCTCTGGAAGATGAGAGGAAGGACAGACGAGAGTCCCATTCCATTTGCCATGCTGATACCTCACGATCGTTCACACAGATCATCAGAGTCATCCCGCCCAATAGCTTTCTGGTCCCGAATATTCACATAATATGTCCAGGCTGTTGATCTCCAACATGTGGACAAATCTCCGGGGAGGCTTAAAAGACACGTTACGAGAGAAAAAGATGAAGTAGGACGTGCTTGCTACAGTGGAATGGAACGATTCCGCTGTCGTCATGAACTCTTTGGTGCACTTGCGTTTGGACTTGTTACTGGAAGCTTTCATGTCCTCATCCAACGAACAAAGAAAGCAAACACTCGTCTGCGACAGTCTTTGCTGTGAAGTTGCTGTACAATCCACCACGCCTTGTTGTCATCTTCCTCATGTTTCCCCGTCTCGAGCCCGGTGGTTCTTCTCGATCGAGGTTTGCCACGATTTAGTGTCCGTGAACAGCATCCAACTCGAGCTCCGTCGAAGAGCAAGAGTTGCCCACCTGCAGCACTTCAGCCATGGCGAGAAGTGATAAGATGACCTGCCAGAGCCAAAGACCGGAGAGGAATATGAGTGACGCCCGTGAGCCGAAGAGAACATTCCTCTGACCGCCCTCCGGACTCCCTTAATTTGCGCTCGCTGGTAGGAGTCCCCTCTCGTGAGCTGTGGACTGTAGCATCAATCACCGGCAATTAGCAAAGAGACAGATTTAATGGCTGGAAAAAGGATGGAGGCGAGTGGTGGATGAGAAACAAAAGGTTGTGTCTTGATGTGGAAAATATGCAGCCTATGCAATGGCAAGCAAAAGCTACCAGTCAATGGGATTCCAATGGATCAACAACAGATAACAAACGACCAATGCTTGCTTATGCTTTTTTCTTTTTTTTTTTTAATCTCTTTTCTAATGGTGGATAGAGCTGCTGCCTACGCCATCTTCTAGAGCCGAATCACCATTGGATTGTTCCTACCGAGAGGATCTGTGCTGATGGCATTTAGATCTAGAAGGACTGGGGACTAAATCAACTTGCTGGATTTGAGCTGTTGTTTTCATGCCAAGAGGACCTGTAAACAAACCCCATCGTCTGTAGAATCAAGAACATCTACAGAGGAGGAGGATGCTGGTTCTGTGTCACTGCTGTGAGGTGTGTCAAAAGTTGTCCGCATGGTGACCCCTCTGCCTCCGACGAACGAATGGCATGCATTTTGGCTCTCCCAACTCCCACGTGTTCTCCCCACCCATACGCTGGTCTAAAAGCCTAAAGATGACAAAGCCATTCAGGAATACCATAGCAGAAGCATGCTTGACTTCCAGTGCCTGTCACCAGCACCAGACAAAATCCATACAATTTTCCACCACAAATACAACAGCAGCAGCATAATCGAACACACAACCCTCACACTGAAGAAGTGGCTTACCGAGTCACTTGGGTGACTAAACCACCTCTTTCTACGTCTATATACACATATGTGACAGCCATAGCCATCGACCCACTGTAATGTCAGCAAGCATCATAACCTCTCCCTTGCAAGAATTTGACAGCCTTTTGGTCCCTTATATCTCTATCCCCAGCTCTTCCTTTGCATCATTCAATTCGGGCTCCCACCAGCAATGCAGGAACTCTGCGATCTTAAGGTTCGTGTCAATGAGCATTACACCTTCTTCCTGCATCAGGTATTCATTCCTCAAACCCCACATCATGTGGTGTCCAGCTTTCTCTCCTTCACTTCTGGCAATCTAAACCTTCTATTGCAGAGAGTCCTCTGTTCCTTCTCGGGCAAGCTGAAGGAGATGGTGAGCCAAGAGAGGCAGAGAAGCCAGCCAAAGGGCTCAGGAGTTGGGATAATGGAGTTTCCAGGAGGAGCATCTGGTTTTGAGCTGGTGTCCAGATTCTGCTACAACAATGGGAGCATCGCCATGACGCCATCCAACATCTGCCTCCTCCACTGCTCCGCCATTCTTCTTGAGATGACTGAAGAGGTCTCCTCCTGCAATCTTCTGAGGCAGACAGAGACCTTCTTGGATGGAGTGTTCCACTGGACGTGGAATGACATCCTAACAGCTTTGAAGAGCTGTGAGCCCTTCTTTCCGACTGCCGACGCCTGTGGCCTACTCCAGAAGCTGGTCTCCTCCCTTCTGGCAAAGATAGCTGCCAATTCAGAGATGCCACTCCTGTCGGCAACACCATTTCCGTCATCTTCATCTTCTTCCTCCTCGCCTGACACCTCTGGTTTCAGGTGCTCCTCATCTACCAAGACACCCGAGCCGATGAAGCCTTGTTCCAACAGGGAATGGTGGTTCGATGACCTCAACATCTTGGCACCCAGCACCATAGAAAAGATCATGAAGACGCTCGGAGCATATGGTACTGATAACAAGAACCTCGTCCTGACCAGGTTTCTCTTGCATTACCTCAAGACGGTGGTCCAACGACCATGCTCTGGCATCGGATGCGGGAACCTCGGTCACTGTAAGGAAGAGTACGGTGGTCTTGCCGACACTGCAGTCCATGGAGTGGCGCTGATGGGAAGAACAGCCTTCTCCTGCAGAGGACTGTTCTGGGTGCTGAGGGTGGTCTCAGGCCTGGGCCTCAGCAAGGAATGCAGGCAGAAGCTGGAGAGGCTGATGGGACTCGTGCTCGACCAGGCCACACTGGATGATCTCTTGGTGTCAGGGCACGATGGAGGTGTCTATGATGTCAACCTGGTGCTGAGGTTGGTTAGAATGTTCGTGAGCACCGAGGAGGGTGGTGGCGCCTCCTCGCAGAGGATGAAGAAGGTAGGGAGGTTGACCGACAAGTACCTGGGGGAGATCTCTCCTGACCAGAGCTTAAAGGTCTCCAAGTTTCTCGAGGTGGCTGAGAGCCTCCCGGATTCAGCTCGAGATTGCTTTGATGGAGTCTGCAGAGCTTTGGACATCTACCTGGAGGTAAGAACATGGCATCTCTGGCTTTTGCTTGCATGATTGATTTCTCTGCGATTCCTGATTGAAGAACTCATGCAACCGCAAATCTTTTCCCATAAACAGTTCATAATTCAGGCATGTCCTCAATTAGATTTGGTGTCTGCTATATTTCTGCTCTCTGCCACTGGATCTTGAATGAGTCTAGAGGAAGTTTCACGTGGGCATGATTGGTGGGTGGAAAAGGGTTGGTCAGCTCCCCAGTCATCTTCTTCCTCCCCCTTTTTTGGAATTGACAGGCCATCTGTGCCTGCCTTTTTGTGATGCTTTTTCCTGTAGCCATGATCGTTGGGTGGCTGGCTACATGGTCCATAAACAGTGAAGAAGATGCCATTCCAGTGCTACACTTCCAGATTCGAAGAACATGTTGTGAGAGTTAGATGCCTGTTGTGTTTTAGTGTGATCTAGCATCTGAATCATGGAGCTCGTGTTGTGGCAGTCACACCCAACGCTCTCCACCGAGGAGCGGACAAGGCTGTGCGGATGCCTCAACTACGAGAAGCTCACACTCGAGGCCTGCAAGGACCTGGCAAAGAACCCACGGGTGCCGCCGGGAGTCGCCGTCCAAGCGCTGGTCTCGCAGCACTCCAAGTTGCACCTCGGAACCGACGTGGCCGACCCGTCGCGGACGCCGGCCGCCTCCCCGGAGTCGCCGCATGAGAAGCATCAGCTCAAGCTCAGCCTTCAAAGGATGCAGTGCAGGGTGAAGGAACTGGAGAAGGCGTGCAGGAGCATGAAGGGCCAGATGTCGAAGATGGTGAAGACCAAGTCCATGAACCACAGCAACAGAGGAATGCCAAGGCTCTGTTGACACGGACACACCACGATGTAGAGTTCTTGTTTGTGAGAGTCGTACATATGTAGGGATGAGGTTTTTGATTTGGGTTTCAGCTACCATTTCACATTGTAACAACTGTGATATCAGTCGAACACCATCAGAGGAATCTGTAAAGCTTTTATGATGTTCTTTCTGTGAATTCTTATCATCATCTGATGCATGTGCAGGTCTGTTGAAGCATCATCGTCGTCGTCAGGAAACATTCCTAGCTGAATTGAAGGATGGCTCACCATACAGACATCTCCGGACAGCACTTTGTTTGATAGATCACATGATGAAGGAAGGAAAGAGTTGAGAGACGTATCAATGCCACATAGTACAAGGTTTGTGTGTCTTCAGGGGGCCGTCAACCTGCAGTCATCTTTAATTTAAAGCTTTGCATAGGAACATCTGTACTTACCAAGCATTCGGCTCGTTCTTTATTCATCCATCAAATCTGATCTCCCACAAAACCTTGTGCCATCCTGCACCAACCATCATCTGGTTTCTCTACTGCAACAAAAACCACCACCATTACACGGAGTACATCCTTGACAACAGCTGAAAGGTCCACTGGTCTCGGTTCTCGGGAGCTTCAATTAACAAACAGTAATGCCACTTTATATTTGTTTAAGTGCTACACAAATGCCAATGTGGATTGCTGGTAGTGACAGTAGCCCTTGTTTGATGCCTCTGCTTTTGCTCTCCTTGAGGCTTTTCCACAAGCTTTGAACCCTAAAAACTTCTGATCGTAAAGATGGACAAAAACCAACAGAACTATAATTAATATACTCTCCTAATCTAACAGAGAATAACCCATAACATGGATCGACTATAAACAACATTAAGAGGTCTGATGCCCAAAGCTTTGTTTTCTGTAGCTCTTTTGGATATATCCGAGCGACAAAATCACCAGCAGCAACTTGCAGGTGCAAACAGATGCTTAACCTAACTTGGATTGGTCCATCATGGATTCAGCTGCATGTGCTAGATTAGATTCTTCAGTGGGGGTAACAAAGAGAGAAAAAGAAGAGATGCCACTGCAAATTAGCTTATGTTATGGATATAGATGATTGGAAAGTTTCAGGAGTAAGAAAATGGATGTGTCCGATGAAGCCAAAATCTTCAGAAACAGATAGATAGCAGAGCTTCTCAATGCTGCTGAAGAAGAAGATGGAGACCATATGCACGTGTAGAAGCCTGCAACTTGGCACCATGCTGGTTGTATAGGTCGATCCAACAACAGTTGCAAAGAGCGCACTGAGCCAATAATGGGCCAACAATGAGAGATTAAAGGAGGAGAAGAAGAGATCCAACATCAGCTCACGAGGAAGAAAAGAAGGATACGAGAATGGCAGTGTCATTATGCAATAAATTGTATATCGCTATAGAAAATAATCTACTCGAATAGTAATGAGCGGGCGAAGACACACTCTTCGAATCTTAATAGGAACTCTCTTTCTCTCTTATCCTTTGAGTTCATGTAAATCTTATTTTTTTGCGACACTTCATCTAACTTGAGCGTCCGACGAGGCACATTGTAAAATACCCGATGCCTTACTTTTATGCTCTTTAAATTGCCAATAATCCTCCAAAAAATTTTTGATACAATTTGTTCGATGTTATTCTTATACGTTGACAAGTTATTAATCAAGAAAAAAATCGGATTAGTCCCCTCCATTATTTATTGGATAGATCATCATAATCTGATCCATTATATGAAAAAAATAAATAAACATGGCAAGTGGATGGTCGGGTATTCTAAGGTATTTTCACAGTAAAATAAAATATATATATATATATAAAGTAGGAAAAAAAATAATTTTTTGATGGTATTGGCAAAAAAGGAAAACTTTAGATCATTTTGCTGCGTCATTCGAATCATTGGAACTATTTGAATACGTCAAAAATCCCTCCCAATGTGTGTATATATATACATACATATATATATATACATATATATATACATATATATATATATATATATATATATACACATATATATATATATATATATATACACACGAGTCCATTATATACACGTATATAAAGGGTGAATTCTTTAAAAAAAATTTAATTTTAAAATTTTCTTGTAGAGCACCTTTGATCATATGAAGAAATTATTTTATTCCTATTTTCACCCTACATTGTTGCCTCCTCTTAAGACTGTTATCTTGTGCTACTTTCGTCATCGCACTTATACCTTTATCGAATCTTAGTAATTATTTTTCCTATCATTTACCTGATTAAACACATCGCCTTCAATCCTCACACGAGAAAATAAAGGGTACAAGGGGCGTCATCAGCTTCACCAACCTCATCAGCCCTACCCTTACGCACCTCATCTGCAACCCTCGCATGAGGAGTATCGTTGCCTTCTTCCTCACATAAGGACTATTAGTGGTGAGACAAATGAGAAACGAGACAATTATTGGGATCCGTGAGACTTTTGTAGCTGATGGTCTTTGTGCATGATTGTCTTATATCGTAAGTGACAAATAATTGTTCGAGGTTGAGGTAACTAAGAGAGGACGATAGTGATATAATGTTATTTAGAAAAAGGATCGTTATCCAAGAATATGAGATATCTGAAAAAATTCTTAAAATTAAGTTTTTTTTTTTTGGTCAAGAATTCGCCCTAAATTCAATCCGCATGGTTGCTTTTTCACATGCTAGGTTTCTTTCACACGAGTGCGCTAAATGTGTCCGACGTTGATGGGCGCGGCCGCGTGCCTCATAAGCAACGTTTCCTGAGTCCGCATCTTTAAATTGACCCACTCATCTATCACCGCACGCTAAAGTCCAAATCGGACCCCAAATCAAATCCACCCGTTGGCCACAAGCCCTTCCCGGAGATTTCCTTTACCCTGTCGACCCCACATTTCCGCCATCCCGAATCCCCCGTGCCCGTCTCCCTCGCCTCTTGCCGACCTCCCCGTCCCATCAACCAATCTCTTCCCGACTTCGAGCTCTGCACCTCGACTCTTGTGCGGCTTCGCGCTCTGGATGGTTTGCGCTGGCGATTTGGTTGCTGGGATCTATGTCTAGCTCTGCCTCTGACGTGAGTCGCGCTGCCTCTCATCGGGTTCCGTCCGGCGTGGGTGGTCCTTGGAATGTTGGCGCCGCCGGATTCGCTGGGATTGGTTCTTCCGCAGGTTTGTTGCGGAGCTCGGCTCGGGTGCCCTTGTAAGGTAGGAGATGCAGGCCGAGGTCGGCGCAAAAGATTGTATCTTGGAATTCTTTCGGATGGGATTCGGGCGAGGAGATGGAGGTGTGGCGCGTCCATGCCCCCGGTTGGAAACAATAGGCCTAGCTTGAACGCTGATTTCTTGAGCTCCGCCAAGGGAAGCGTCCAGGCTCAGAAGATATTGGTCTCAGGGCAGCTAGCGGACAAGTTGGTAGGCGAGGAATCGGCGTCTCGGACGGTGCAATTGGCGTCTAGATTCACAAGCTACCAAGAAGACCCTTTGCTTGATAAGCTGAGGACGCAGCTGGGGGTCATTCATCCCATACCTTCTCCGCCGATTAATAGGAACATCGTCGGCTTCTTCGTGTTCTTTTTCTTCATCGGGATCGCCTTCGACAAGGTTTGGACATCGGGGAAGAAGAACAAGTCGCAACGTGATGTTAAGAATGGCACATGGCCTCAGGTGCCGACTAGCTTCTCTACTTTCTTTGAGAAGGACCTTCAGAGGAAAGAGTCTGTCGAATGGGTGAACATGGTTTTAGGAAAGTTATGGAAAGTTTATAGGCCTGGCATTGAGAATTGGATTATTGGCTTGCTACAGCCAGTAATAGATAATCTTAAGAAGCCTAGTTATGTGCAGAGAGTTGAAATTAAGCAGTTCTCGCTTGGTGATGAACCACTATCTGTCAGGAATGTTGAGAGGAGAACCTCCCGTCGTGTTAATGACTTGCAGTAAGCTCTTCCTTCTTATCTTTAGAAAAGGTTATTCTTGTTGTTTTAGTTACTGGATTTGATTTAACTAACTCAAGAATAGTAGATAGTTTTTAATCTGTAGCTTAATATTTTTCACATTTCTTAAATAACTTTGATGTATGGTAGACATGGATGGAAGTATAGATTTTATGTGAGGGGACTGGTTTCACAATTTTGGGACATGAAAACAGTATCAAGTGAAAGTGATGGTGGCTTGTTATCTTATATGAGTTTATTAATTTCCTTGTTTCTAGTTAACTATTACGTTGTTTTGGTGTGAGGAATGAATTTCTGAATATTGCATTGTGGTAAATGTTCGGATCATGAAACATAAATATGGTCAGTGTAAACTTCATTAGCAATTATTTATTAAAAGTTTGACATTTAATACATGTGATAGGTATATGTGCCCATCCACATGAAACTAACATCTTGTTCTGCTGCCGAACGAGGCTATGGCTTCACAAAATATTGTAATATATTTTAACTCTTTATTCCAACACTAACAAACATTTTCTGATATCTTGCACATCTTCTTTTATAGTAATTGATTACATGCAGTTGATTTTCCCCGAAGTTATAATTGTTGTCTAGAATCCGATCTCTTTGATCTAACATTGATCATAATGGGGAATGGTTACTATGGTTTGACTGGCTCTTGCCGTTCTTTTATGTATGCATCTATCATGCTGTCTTACCACACTGCTTGGTGTGGATTGTATCATTTTACCAGTTTCTTAAGAGTCAATTTTTTTAAGTTCATCATGTTCTAAGTTATGCCACAATATTATTGTTGCATGTTATGTAATATCCTTATTTTGTATTCTGTGTAGCAGTATCTCAAAGAAGAACATTGTTTTATACTTTTATCTGAGAATATATACACTTTTCAATCTCAGGTATCAGATTGGACTTCGTTATACAGGTGGTGCTAGGATGTTGTTGTTTCTGTCCTTGAAGTTTGGGATCATTCCCATTGTCGTACCTGTTGGCATTCGTGATTTTGATATTGATGGAGAGCTTTGGGTTAAGTTACGGTTGATACCAACTGAACCTTGGATAGGAGCTGTATCATGGGCTTTTGTTTCCCTTCCCAAGATTAAGTTTGAGCTCTCCCCATTCCGTTTGTTCAATCTTATGGGTGTGTTCTCCTTTTCTTTTCCATATATGCTTATATTTTTGGTTTGATCAGCTGCTAGTTTACGTTTTTGGTTTAATTATCCACCTCTGAAATATATAAATTATGGAATTTGATTGCAAGATCTATTATGTCTTCATTTTTTGATCCTTATGCATGGAGTAGAATCAGGTTATAGATTAAACTTTATGCTTGCATGACTGACATGTTCATGTTATCTTTGCCTGTAAGCAATGCCAGAGACTTGACATTTAAGAAAGGTCAAGGTTTTTGACTGGTTTTGAATCAATTAACTTGAACTCAGCAATGGAACTCTGAAATTACTACAGGATCTATTATCTGAAAATGCTTTCTAGTATGGCCCCTTTGGTCCTTCAAATCTGGTGTCACGGATTCTGCAAGATTATTCTCTTCAGAGCTTGCTTTGCTCTGAAGTACTGTGCCTTATTCTTGTTCTGTAGTTAGATTGGCATGTCAATCCATTTTTTATGCTGTCTTGGAGTAAAAGTGCTTCGTTTCAAAACCTCTTCATGTGCTTTTAGTTAAAAAAATTATTGAACCTTCTTAACTTTACATTTTGTTTTACACGTCAATCTAAATTTAGTTGTCATCTACATTAAAGTTATATCAATATTTAGAAAATTATATCTGCTTTGCTAATTTTGACTCAAATGTCTTTTGCATGCGTTCACCAATCATCACATCCAGCGATTCCTGTTCTCTCTCTGTAAGTATATTCATCCTTCATTAATATTCGTGTAATATTTGAATGCTAATATATGAGAATTTGCTCTTCTTTTCATTTTAGGGATGCATTTCATGGCAAGTATTGCTATTTCTGTGAACATCATGCACCAGTATGCATCTTAGGATCCTGTTCCAAGTAAACTGTTCACTGTCAAAATGAGTTGTTTTTAATATAATATTATTATATTATGTAAAATTCGAAGAGGTTTTTATGTTTTTTTTTTTCGGAAACGACTTTCAGGAATTTAATATTAGAGTGGTTATTTCAGGATATCTATATTTTTGCATCTTGAACTGGTAAGCATTGTTGTATCAGGCTTGTGCTAGATTTTATTTAATTTTTTCATTTTATATCTGAAGTCAAAATTCTTTCTGTGGACAAAGTTGGGAGAAAACCTGTCCTAGATATATAGCTCATGTTCATGCAATTAGCTGATGAGGACTTCTGCATGGAGAATAACTAGTATCTAGGGATATTTATGTTTCATAGTTTGCAAATTAAGGGCAATTACTCCCTTAAAAAGCTTGATCTCGTCTCCTAGCAAATGCAGCAGTAATCCTCAAGAGTATTCTGTAGCTTAGTACTTATTCAAGATATTAAAACTAGAGTACTCCTTATTTGAATTGCACTAATAATATTTAATAGATGGATTATGGCATCTCCATACTTAGTCTTGCCCAATTTCCAAAGTAAAGCTCCTTAGATTTGAGTTATTTAAAACCTTGCACAAGATTGACTCTGAAGTATACTGAATTATGATGAATATCTGCAGAATGAAAATTCATTATGATGAATTAGTTACCATACCTCCTTTTTTTGTTCTTCAGTTTTGTGTCTTTCATCCTGTGCATATCGTTTCTTTCCTCATTATTGACACCTTGTGCTGTTTAATGTGAACCCAAGGTAATTTTGTATAGTGCATATTGTTTTCTTTTCCCCAGTGCCTACACCTTGTGTTGTTTAATGTGCATTCAGATTTGTCCTAGCAAAAGGAAGTACATCAGATTGGACTCTTCTTTCAGGATAATTTATTAGTTATATAATTGTTTGATTCTGCTTGTACTCGTTGCAAATATGATGCCTCCAAATATTAAAACATGGCTTCTGACTAGGTTCCTGACAAAGCTTCTAACTGAAGATCTGCCTCGCCTTTTTGTGCGCCCAAAAAAGATTGTTCTCGACTTCCAGAAGGGGAAAGCACTTGGTCCTGTTCCAGTCAATGTTAAAACAGAAGAAATTCAGGAAGGAAATAAAGATTCTGTAGGGGAGCTGTCAGTGACCTTAGTCGATGCTCGTAAACTTGCTTATGCTATATTTGGTACTTAGCTTTTTACCTCTTAATTTGCTTCTAATAATCTTCATTATATTGAGAAAGTTGAAAATTTCAACTTGGTTATAAATAAACATTACATTTATATTGGCTATATTACATATATATATATGTATGTATGTATATATAAGAGTCTTGCCTAAAGTTTCTCATTATTTTGTTATGATCATATTTTATCTAAGAATTTTTCATGATTTAAATGTTATTAATCTTATGTGAATTGCAAAATATGTTATGCATGGACAGGGAAGACAGATCCATATGTTGTTTTAAGTCTCGGTGATCAAGTAATTCGAAGTAAGAAAAATAGCCAGACAACAGTAATTGGGCCTCCCGGTGAGCCAATTTGGAATCAGGTGAGTCATGGTTATCCTTCTCACTGACTTTTTGCATTAATGGAACATAATGTGCTGTCATTATGAACACAAGTGATGGATATATTGGCATGTCAACAGGATTTTCATCTTCTTGTTGCAAATCCTAGAAAGCAAAAATTGTATATCCAAGTAAAGGACTCTTTTGGTTTCACAGATATCACTATTGGCACAGGGGAGGTAAAGTCCTTAATAACTTATCTGTATGATGCATAGCAAATTGTCCATATTTCAACGAGGATAAGATTATATTCTAATTATATAGGCATGCTTTTTATACCGAGTATTTCTTAAGATTTTGGTAGGCTATTCATATTTTAACTATTTAATGTTAGTTTCTGTCAATTAGCAAGAAATACATCATGAGTCATGTTATGCTTATTGTAGGCATATATTTTATTCAAGCGAGCATGCTTAGTCTACTGGTATTTTAGAGTCATCTGAATTTAGATTTTTTGTAATTTTTTTTTCAAGTTCCTGTAGTTAATTGTTGTTCTCTTAGTATACTTATCTATGTTGTCTTACAACTGTGATGTTCATTGACAACTAGATGGAGCTTAGTTCGCTACAAGATACAGTACCGACGGACAAAATTGTAGCTTTGCGAGGTGGTTGGAATTTGCTCAGGAACCAATTATCTGGGGAATTGTTGCTCCGTCTCACATATAAAGCTTATGTTGAGGATGAAGAAGATGCGATAGAAAAGGAGCTTGTAGATACTGATGCATCAGATGATGAGAGCTCAGAGTATGAACAGGCAGATGAATTATATGAACAGAGGTTTAGTGGTTATCCTAGTGGAGGAGAAACAGAGTCCTTTATGGATGTCCTAGCAGCCTTGCTCGTCAGTGAGGAATTTCGAGGTATAGTGTCTTCCGAAACAGGAACGTCCAAAGTTTCTGAGCAGTCTGCTTATCCAGAATCTCCGGCATCAAGAAAACGTGGTCGTGCTGCGGAGATTTCAGCTCTTGACGCTGATAGTGCTTCGGGTGGCTTCAAAGGTACTCCTTCCTCTCCAAATTCTAGTTTGTGAACTTCAAACTATCATTATTCCAACTAGAAATTCTATTTGTGCAGAGTCAACACTAGTATGGCTAGCTGCGGTAACGAGTATTGCAGTGCTGATTGCTATTAATGTGGGGGGTCCAAGATTTTTCAATCCTTAACATCATTGAGGTACCTGTGGCAAGTAATTTTTAATAATTCTATGCAATCTTCTTCCGCTGTTTTACGTCTGCTGTATCACTGCATTCCTTTACATGCATGGATAGAGAGTGCGTATAGTGTTCTTGTACACTAAATGCACTTTAGTTAATTGTTATGATGACCATTATTCACCGTTCTTTAAGTTGAATGACTGACAGTCTTCTACTTGCAGGCTTCAATATGCATCTCCATTGCAAGATGGAGTGAAATCCGAACTATACACATTTTGATTGATTTTTTTTCCTTTTTATAATGTAAATTCTTACTAGAGAAGTGCTTCCACGGCCTTTTCCCTTAAATTCTTTTGCTCTTCATGCTGATGATTCCCTCTTATTGTGTGCACCTACACTTTCACACCATTATACTTGTATATTGACAATCTTCTAACTGGCAAAATTCAAGAGCTTGACTAGATTGTTCTTTATGTTCTTGATGCAATCGCTTTGAAGTTTCTGAGCTTTTTGGCTTGTCTGCTTGTTGTTTGGCATGCAAGAAAAGTTACCCTTCATGCTTTGAATAGTGTCTTGAAGAATCGTTCTTCCATTCGAGGATCATACATGGTGGTCAACAAAGGAGGCGAGCACTCCCATCTCTCGTCTTCTTCCTCCTCTCGAGCTCAAGTCATGGGGGGCACATCTAACGCCAACCGCCTCCACTTCGTTCTCATCCCATGGCTCGCCCCGGGCCACATGCTCCCCATGATCGACATCGCCTGTTTGCTCGCAGAGCATGGCACGACCGTCACCGTCGTCACCACCCCTGCCAACGCGTCTCGCATCGGTCCGACCATCGATCGCGTCGCTGATTCCGGCCTACCGGTCCGCTTCGTCTCCCTCCGTTTCCCGGCCGTCGAAGCAGGCCTGCCGGAGGGCTGCGAGAGCGTCGACGCCATCCCTTCCAGCGACTTGACGATCAACTTCTTCAATACTGGCAAACTCCTGAAGCATCCTCTTATAGATCATCTCCGCGGCTGCCGTCCTGCTCCGAGCTGCGTGATCACGGGCTCGCACCACGCTTGGGCCGACGATGTCGCTCTCGAGTTCGGAGTTCCCTGCCTCGTCTTCCGAGGCTACAGCTGCTTCTCCCTCCTCAGCATCGAGAACCTGCACCTGTACAAGACCCACGAGCGAGCTCCTTTAGCGACGGAGCCTTTTGTGCTGCCGGGCTTGCCGCATCGGGTGGAGATCAAAAGGTGTCAGCTGCCGAGGCACATCGAGAGAGCACATCGCTTCGCGGAGATGTTCAGGGAGATCAGGGACGCGGAATCGTCGTCGGACGGCATCGTCGTGAACAGTTTCGACGAGTTGGAGGTTGGATATGGCGAGCGTCTGGCGAAGGCGACAGGGAAGAAGGTGTGGAACATCGGGCCGGTTTCGCTGGTCTGCAACCAGGGGAGGCAAGACATGGCCGGAAGGGAAGACAAGGCCTCGGTCGACGAGGCGCAATGCTTGCGTTGGCTCGACTCTTGGGCGCCGGAATCAGTTATCTACGTGAGCTTCGGCAGCATGGGCAGCTTTGCGCCGTCGCCGCTGATGGAGCTGGGCTTGGGCTTGCTGGCCTCGGGCAGGCCTTTTGTATGGGTGATCAAGGCGGGGAGGACATGGACAGAGGAGACGCAGACGTGGATGTCGGAGAGAGTCGAGGGGAACTCCAAGTGCCTGTTGATCAAGGGATGGGCGCCGCAGGTGACGATCCTGTCTCACCCAGCGGTCGGCGGGTTCGTGACGCACTGCGGGTGGAACTCGACACTAGAAGGGGTCTGCGCCGGAGTTCCGATGATAACGTGGCCCCTTTTCGCGGAGCAGTTCCTTAACGAGAAGCTGATCGTGGAGGTCTTGGGGATCGGAGTCTCTCTCGGCGTCGAGAAGCCGACCGAGTGGGGAAAACTAGTGGAGGAAGATGAAGTGGTGGTGACGAAAGGAGAACTGGCGAAGGCTATGGAGATATTAATGGACAAAGGAGAACAGGGTGAGGAGAGGAGGAAGAGAGCAAAAGCTCTGAAGGAGAAAGCGATGAGGGCCATGGAGGATGCTGGATCTTCTTACCTGAACATGAAACTGTTGATCCAATACGTAGCAGAGCAACTTGGTGAGCATGCCATGGATTTGTGTTCTTGATGAGTCTTGTCGTAACTCATGACAATGCTTTTGAAAGTTGATACCATCAAGAATTAATTTGGTAAAAAAAATCTTATAATTGTTAACTTGTTGAGTTTGAATCATTCATTAATATTAGATTGTCGATAATAGATTCTTGATGTTTTGTTTTAATTATATAAAAATTATTCATGAAATCTCATCCTCGTGTTCTCGTAGATCTCGCATTTATCATTATTCGAAGGAGATTATGAATAATCTCATCTTATAAAAATAAAAAAAAAGATACGTTACAATTTTTAGGTTTAGCCAACCCCAATCACAAAATTTTTAAGTGACGTCAACCCATAAGTTGGTGGTGTTTGGGTCAATCATCTACCAATATTTTTAGGTTTAGCCAACCCCAATCACACGCATCTAAAAAGGGACACAAAACCGCCGGCTCATGGAAACCGGTCGGCGCCCAACCCGGCGCACAGACCAGACACCACATGCGTCCGCCCATCACCACCGTCCGTTACCGTAGCAATGGCTGCGATGGTCGAGAGACAGCTGGGCGAGCCGGCACGCCCGCGCCACTCCCCGCCCACTAACGACCCACCACCTCGGGAACCGACACGTACGACCACGAAAGGACACGCGTCGCACGACGAATCGTAACGCGCTCGTACCGAATCAGCGGCCCCGCACGTGGGGTTTTCGGTTCAGTTACTGAAGCCGACCCGGTTCTCCGCCGGTTATTATCTTCTTATCACGTATATAAACCAGACGTGGGCCTGCTTCGCCTCTCACCCACACACACCCCTCCCTATCTTCTTCCTCCTCCCTCTTCCACTGCCTCTCGTGACTGGGTTCTTGGAGTTGACACTCGTATGTGCAGAGTAGTGCGAGGGCAGATGAGAATTAAAGATCGCCGGCATGTTCTCCACGGGCTTTCTTGAACTGTGAACTATCTGTAATCCTGTGCGTCTGAGGAAGTTGGACTCTGTTGACAGTTCAAGAAAGTCCTTGGAAAACATGACACATCTTTCCCAGTTAGTCTTCGTAAGGTTCGATGAAGGGTTTCTGCGTTTTCATTGCCATTCCCGTCTTCTCTTCATCCTCTTCCGTTGTGTTTTGAGTTACAGTGTGGGTTCAGGTGAATCGATTGCATGCCATGATCGGCTCGACTGGATTATAAGTTCCAACAGATGTTTCTTTGAGTATCGTGAGTCCTCGATGAAGAGGGCACAAAACAATATTGAAGACTTGAATTATTGATGTGTCTTTTTGTTAGTACAAACAACTTTTTACCGTGACCCGGAGGCTCCGAGAATCCGGGGTCGTCTCGGTAAGATTCGGGCTCGTCGATGATTCCTGCTCCAGTTGGGCCTCGATCGGTCGCCGAGGGCGAGATCACCGGGAACGGTGCCTGCATAAAGGCGGGTCGGAGGGTGCTCCGCCCGACCCCTCCGACGCTCAAGTCAGTCTCCTTCTCAAAGGCTCCACCCCCCTTTTCCTTTCTCTCGCTTCCCCAGTTAATTCAAGAGTTCAGAGGAGACTACTTGCATATCACCTTACTCCTTGGTGGCTTAAATATGTCGGGCGGATGGCGCACCTCTGGTTGCGTCTGAGGGGTGGTGTACGGGCTTGACTTCGCAGGCTGGTGGTGTGGTCAACTCAACATGAACGTGGGGCAATGCAGAGGAGAAGTGACGTCGGGCGGTCAATCGCGGGAGTAATTGAGCGCAAGAGGGGCGATGATGTCATCCGGATGCAACACACAGGATCTGGTGTCGCGTCACATTTAAGACCCCTATCACTACCCCCCTCAAAAAGCCACTCCTGCGGGACTGATCTCGAGGGTAGGAGGTGGTGTTCGGGGAAACCCGGCTGCACATAGGTGGTCAGCTGAGATCTCGGTCGGAGCCGTTCAGGATGATGGGTCGAGCCGCTGCGTAATAACCGAACCGCCGTTCGGGATGAGGGGTCGAGGCACTGCTCTAGACCCAGAAATCCGATGGTCGAGGCGCCGCTCAAGACCATAACACCGAACCGCCGTTCGGGATGAGGGGTCGAGCCGTCGCTCAAAACCATGAAAACCGAACCGCCGTTCAGGATGAGGGGTCGAGGCGCCGCTCAAGACCCAGAAAACCAATGGTCGAGGCGCCGCTCAAGACCATGAACACCGAACCGCCGTTCGGGATGAGGGGTCGAGGCGCCGCTCAAGACCCGAAAACCCAATGGTCGAGGCGTCGCTCAAGACCATGAACACCGAACCGCCGTTCGGGATGAGGGGTCGAGGCGCCGCTCAAGACCCAGAAAACCAATGGTCGAGGCGCCGCTCTAGACCATGAACACCGAACCGCCGTTCGGGATGAGGAGTCGAGGCATCGCTCAAGACCCAGAAAACCAATGGTCGAGGCGCCGCTCAAGACCATGAACACCGAACCACCGTTCGGGATGAGGGGTCGAGGCGCGCTCAAGACCCGAAAACCAATGGTCGAGGCGCCGCTCAAGACCATGAAACCGAACCGCCGTTCGCGATGGTCGAGGCGCCGCTCAAGACCGAAAACCCAATGGTCGAGGCGCCGCTCAAGACCATGAACACCGAACCGCCGTTCGGGATGAGGGGTCGAGGCGCCGCTCAAGACCCAGAAAACCAATGGTCGAGGCGCCGCTCAAGACCATGAACACCGAACCGCCGTTCGGGATGAGGGGTCGAGGCGCCGCTCAAGACCCAGAAAACCAATGGTCGAGGCGCCGCTCAAGACCATGAACACCGAACCACCGTTCGGGATGAGGGGTCGAGGCGCCGCTCAAGACCCAGAAAACCAATGGTCGAGGCGCCGCTCAAGACCATGAACACCGAACTGCCGTTCGGGATGAGGGGTCGAGGCGCCGCTCAAGACCATGAACACCGAACCGCCGTTCGGGATGAGGGGTCGAGGCGCCGCTCAAAACCCAGAAAATCAATGGTCGAGGCGCCGCTCAAAACCCAGAAAATCAATGGTCGAGGCGCCGCTCAAGACCATGAACACCAAACCGCCGTTCGGGATGAGGGGTCGAGCCGCCGCTCAAGACCCAGAAATCCGATGGTCGAGGCGCCGCTCAAGACCATAATACCGAATCGCCGTTCGGGATAAGGGGTCGAGGCACCGCTCAAGACCTAGAAAACCAATGGTCGAGGCGCCACTCAAGACCATGAACACCGAACCGCCGTTCGGGATGAGGGGTCGAGCCGCCACTCAAGACCCAAAAATCCGATGGTCGAGGCACCGCTCAAGACCATAACATCGAACCGCCGTTCGGGATGAGGGGTCGAGGCGCCGCTCAAGACCCAGAAATCCGATGGTCGAGGCGCCGCTCAAGACCATAACACCGAACCGCGCCGTTCGGGATGAGGGGTCGAGGCGCCGCTCAAGACCGAAAACCAATGGTCGAGGCGCGCTCAAGACCATGAACACCGAAACGGCCGTTCGGGATGAGGGGTCGAGCCGCGCTCAAGACTCGAAAACCAATGGTCGAGGCGCCGCTCAAGACCATGAACACCGAACCGCCGTTCGGGATGAGGGTCGAGCCGCCGCTCAAGATCTAGAAATCCGATGGTTGAGGAGCCGCTCAAGACCATAACACCGAACCGCCGTTCGGGATGAGGGGTCGAGGTGCCGCTCAAGACCCAGAAAACCAATGGTCGAGGCGCCGCTCAAGACCATGAACACCGAATCGCCGTTCGGGATGAGGGGTCGAGCCGCCGCTCAAGACCCAGAAAACCAATGGTCGAGGCGCTGCTCAAGACCATGAACACCGAACCGCCGTTCGGGATGAGGGGTCGAGCCGCCGCTCAAGACCATAACACCGAACCGCCAACAGTTGTTGGGCCGTTTTGAAAATCATTCGTGCAAGCGTGGTTACTGGAATCGAGGGGTCGCTGACGTGCCGGGCAAGTTACCCACCTGGGTGATGGGCACGTCATGTCCTCATTAATACTGTATCGTCGCTTGGACTGCCCGATGTGATGCGGTTGGGTGGTACGCGCGGCGACATGCTGCCGCCCACTTCGGGAGGCGAAAGGGTGGCACCTTTCTTCCTTTAAATAGCGCGCATCGCGAGACTCCACAACTTTCATCAGCGAAGTTCTTCTGTCCTGAGTCCTGCTGCTTGCTTCCTTTGAGCTTTCTTCCTTGGCCTCGGAGTCTCTTGCCACCCTCCAGTCGACCCCTCCGCCGTAGGTCAGTGCAAAATGGCCCTTTCTTCCACTTCTTCCTCCTCTACTTCTTCCTCTTCCTCCCCTTCCGTCACTACTCGTGTTATTGTCTCCCCACCATCTCCACCTTCCAATCGTTCCTCAGATGGGGAAGCGGTGCGTGCGCTAGAGGCCATAATGTGGCCGCACGACCAAGATTCTACCTTAGACGAGTCTTCCGTAGGGATCCTCCGGAAGCGATACAGCGTTCCGGAGGAGTACATCCTTGCGGCCCCCGAAGCGGGGCAATGGGCCTTCGACCCGATTCCCAAGGGCTTCGCCCTGACTCTCGACGCCCTAGAGGCTGGTTTACGTCTTCCCCTTCATCCCCTCATCGTGTCTTGCATATCTTTGTGGTGGATCTCGTCGTCACAGATAGCGCCCAACTCTTGGCGGTATTTAGTGGCCTTTTTGGGGGAATGCCGGTATTACCCCGACCCGCAACCTCTTCCTCTCCTGCTTTCGTCTTTCCAAGGGGTCGGGGGGATACTTCCTTGCCGCCCGGGCTGGATTCCGCATTAGCGGCGCCCCTACCAATAACAAGGGCTGGAAGAGGCGCTTTTTCTTCGTCCGTTGTGAAAAGGACTGGGGCTTCGGGGTTCGGTGGTCCTCAAGGACTATTGATAACACGGCCCCGAAGCTTAACGCCGAAGAGCGTACCCACCTGGAGAGGCTGAGGGCAATCCTTCCCTCCTCTCAAGCCATCCGTAATATGTCGGAGCGGTGGCTTGTGGAAGCGGGGCTTAGCCCACGCTCTCAGGGTAGGTCATCGTCGCTCAACGCTTTAGGGTTATGGCCATTTCCTTATTCTGACCGGTTTTTCGTTCTTTGCAGAAATGGTGAACTTGCGATCCTTCCATGGTGCGAGCACCCCAGCAAGCTCGTCTCCACATGCACTGGTGGTCCCAAAGTGAGCGGGGGGAGATTCCCCGCGGGCGACCGAAGGAGGACGACCCAAGAAGCGGTCAAAGGCGAAAGATGTTGTGGATCTGGAGCCGCCGACGCCTCTTCCTGAGGGGGTGACCGAATAGCGCCACGATCGGCGGTGCGCCCGCCCGTCCAGGGGCTGGGCCCAGCCAAGGGGTGGTCGGGAAGAACCCTCGTCCTCCAGCTCTAAAGGACCTGTGCCGGGTTCCGGCAGGCGGGGATGATCCCTTTTTCTCGCGGGTAATGGGCGAGATCCCTCCCGGGGGTGCGAGCAACCCTCTGGTTGCCCGATGGGGAGGACTATCCCGAGGGGACAAAGTGTGGACTGGGGGGAACCCCTCGGCCACTTACCTCCGGGGGGCGCTTCATCCCGACATGGCTCGGGATTTGTATACGCTCCCCTCGGAGGCCCTTATCGTAAAGTCAGCGAAGTCAGTGTTGTGGGTAAACTCCACCCCGATGCTTCTTTCTACATTTTTCCTTATGATGTTGTTGTTCACCCTTTCTCTCCTGTGCAGAATCTCCACTACACCATGGCCTTGATCGACCGTGCCCACGATGCCGGTCGGATCATAGGTGGCCTCGGCGAGCGCAATCTTGTCCTGCGCCATCAGTTAGATGAGGCTCGCACCGGCGCGGGGCCTGAGGCGGTTGCCGCGGCCGAGAAGCGGGCGACCGAACTGGACACCGAGGTGGCCCGCCTGACCGCCGAGCTCGAGGCCTCGTCCGCAGCGCAGGCTAACCTACAAAAATTGCTGCGGACTGAGAAGTTGGAGAACCGTCTCTGCACGAAGGAGGCCTCCGAGTTGGCGGCAAAACTGGCTTCACAAGAGGCCGAAACAAAGGCCGCCCAGGAAGCTCTCGCGGTGGAAGAAGGCCGCTGACCGGAGAGGGACCGGGAGGCAATCGAGCGGTACAAGAAGTCGGGGGGCTTCCTTCTCGGCTTGGACCGGACGGGCCGGGTATCCTATGAGTATGGGTACAAGGTCGCCTTGGCGCGATTCCGGGCGTGCCCTCCGGGCTCCATGGTCGAGGAGGATCCCTTCACCTCCCGTCCCGAAGATCAGGAGGCAAGTATGCCCGACGAGGTCCCTTTTGATGACAGCCTTCCGGTGGCCAACTCTTGAGGGACTCCTTGTTCTTTCTTTTTTTTTTAGGGTCTCTCCCTTACCCCTTTTTTGGGTTATGTATTGCCAATTTCCCTCTCTAGGGACTCATTTTGTATTTTGAAACTTGGTTAATACAATTCCGATTTTCGTAAGTCAGCTTTATTAATCCGAGTCCAACGCTAACCTTTCTGCTTGATCTTTGCACTCACTCTAAACAAAATACTTTTTGAGGTTCTGGATATTCCAAGTCCTCGGCACTTGCTGTCCCGACATTGTCGCGAGTCGGAACGTGCCCGGTCGGACAACCTTAGTAACGCGATAGGGACCTTCCCATTTAGGTGCAAGTTTTCCCCTCAAGCGGGCGGGGTCACTTACCTTCGCCTTGCGAAGTACCAGGTCTCCCATCCCAAGAGGCCGAGGGCGTACCCTTTTGTTGTAGTTTCTGGCGACACTTCAATTGTAGGCCAACATCTTTAGGTGCGCATCTACCCTGCGCTCTTTGAGCAGGTCCAGACTGGCCCGAACTCCCTGGGTCGACGTCGACTCCTCATAACCTTCTACCCGGGGGATCGGAATGGCCAACTCGGCTGGCAGAACCGCTTCTACGCCGAACGCCAGACTGTAGGGTGACTCGCCCGAGGCCGTTTTCGGGGTTGTCCATATAGACCATAGGATATTCGGCAGCTCATTGACCCAGCTTGATCGGGCTCTCAGAGTTCTTTTCCTAAGCCCATCAAGGATAGATCGGTTGGTTACTTCGGCGAGCTCGTTGGTCTGAGGGTGGGCCACAGAACTAAACCTCAGCTGAATTTGATATTTCACGTAAAATTCCCTAAATCGAGCGCTGGCAAACTGGGTACCGTTGTCGGTGATGATAGCGTTGGGGAGGCCGAATCGGGTCACTATATTTTTCCATACGAACTGCTCGACCCGTCCAGCCGTGATGGTCGCCAGCGGCTCGGCTTCCACCCACTTGGTGAAATAATCAATTCCCACGATGATGTATCTTCGTTGGCCGGACGGGGAATGGTCCTAAAGGTCCATTCCCCATTGTGAAAGGCAGCGCGATCCATGGAAGTGAGCGGGACGCGGGATCTTTGCGGAGCTCGGGCGTGGCGCTGGCATGCGTCGCACCGCCGCACAAAGGCCTTGGCGTCTTGGTGCAACGTGGGCCAGTAATAGCCCTGATGTAGTATCTTGAAGGCCAAGGTCCGGCCACCCATATGCTCCCCACAGGTTCCGCCGTGGACCTCGGCGAGGATTATTTCCGCCTCATCGGGATCCAAGCACTGTAACAGGGGATGAGAGAACGACCTTCTGTAGAGCCGATCGCCAATTTCGCAGTACCACGCCTGGGTTCGGCGAAGCCGCCGCTTGACGTCATCCTCGGCAAGATGCCCTCGCTTGTACCTCGCATCTCCTGCATCCATGTCAGTGGAGGTACTGGGACTTCGAGGTCCCTCACCCCCGTGGTAGCCACCGATTGGTGTGTAAGCTCTTCGACCTCGGGATGTTCCTCGAGTTCAGCTCCCGAGGCTAACTTTGCGAGCCGGTCTGCTCGCTCGTTCTGGGACCTGGGTACCCTAGATAAGGTGAAACGAGGAAAGTTAGTGGTCTGGGTTTTTACCTCTGTTAGGTACTTCGACATGGTTGGGTCCCGCGCCCGATATTCTCCGCCGACTTGTTCGGCAACCAGCTGAGAGTCCGTGAGGACATGGACTGCTCTCAGCTGCATCTCTGCTGCCAAGCGAAGGCCCGCCAAGAGGGCTTCATACTCTGCCTCGTTGTTTGTGGCTTCGAAGCCGAAGCGGAGAGAGCGCTCGAAAGAGCGTCCCTCGGGGTCCTCCAGGATAAGTCCTGCTCCGGCACCTCTCGAGCCAGATGATCCGTCTACGTGCAGGACCCAGTCTTGGCAAACTTGTTCTGTGCCCTCCGATTCCGGCTGGGTTAGCTCCGAAATAAAATCGGCCAGTGCCTGTGCTTTGATGGCTGTTCTCGATTTATAGTGAAGATCAAACTCGGATAGCTCCACCGACTATTTTAGGAGACGCCCTGCCACGTCAAACTTAGAAAGGACTTGATGGAGTGGCTGGTCAGTCATTACCTCAATGGTATGAGCTTGGAAATAGGGGCGTAGCTTCCGAGCCGCCAGGATGAGCGCCAATGCCAACCTTTCGATGGGGGGGTAGCGCTGTTCCGGCCCACGCAGGACATGGCTGATGTAATAAACCGGGTGCTGTTTTTCGGTGGCCTCTTTTACCAGCACAGAGCTCACTGCGTGTTGAGACGCCGCCAAGTAAAGGCAAAATTTTTTCGGCGTAGACACCGAGATAAGGCGAGGGAGAGCTGATAGGTGCTGCTTCAGGTGCGCGAAGGCCTCCTCACATTCCGCCGTCCATCAATTGTTCTTCGGATCTTTCAGGACCCGGAAGAAGGGAAGACACTTATCTCCCGACCGGGACAGAAATTGAGACAAAGCTGCTATCCTCTCATTAAGGCATTGAAGCTCCTTCATCGTTCTAGGTGATCTCATGTTGATGAGTGCTTGGATCTTTTCCGGATTGGCATCGATTCCCCTCTCGTGTATGATGAATCCTAGGAACTTTCCTGACGCTACGCCGAAGACGCACTTAGCCGGATTAAGGCGCATTCCATATCTCCTTAGCGTAGCGAAGGTCTCCCTCAGGTCGTCGAGGTGGGCGGCTCCCGTTTGACTTTTTACAATCATGTCGTCGACGTAAACTTCCATGTTTCACCCTATCTGGTAGGCGAATATCTTATTCACTGTCCTTTGGTAAGTAGCCCCTGCATTCTTTAATCCGAACGGCATGACTTTGTAGAAATAAGCTCCTTGAGGTGTGTGGAAGGTTGTGTGTTGCTGATCCTCGGGTGCCATCCGAATCTGGTTGTAACCGGAGAAGGCATCCATGAAAGAGAAATGGGCGTGCCCCGCGGTCGAGTCGACCAGCTGGTCGATCCTAGGTAAGGGAAAGCAGTCCTTCGGGCAATCACGATTTAGATCGGTGTAGTCGACACACATCCTCCAGCTTCCAACTACATTGGAGAGCCACTGGGGATACCTGACTTCCTCAATAAAGCCGGATGCCAAGAGGTTATCCACCTTAACCTGCACAGCTTGTTGGCGCTCAGGGGCCTGAGCTCTGGGTCTTTGTCTCACTGGGCGAGCGGTCGGGGAGATGCTCATGTGGTGTTGAGAAACTTCTGGGTCGATTCCCGGGAGGTCGGCCGCTGTCCAGGCAAAGACGTCGGCATTCTCTTGGAGGAGGCTGATGAGTTGGGCCTGCTCCTGTTCGTCCAGATCTGAACCGATCCCGACTGACTGGTCGGGACGATCATCTCGCAGCGGAACGTTGATCGCCGGCTTCGTCGGCTCGGGACGCTGAGTCGGGTGTCGCGATCTGCGTGGGTCTTCGAGGGGCTGTTCTGGCCTCTTTCTTTTGCCCAGGGAGATCGCCGTCAAGTAACACCGTCTGGATTCCAAGGGATCTCCCCAGACTTCCCCGGCTCCGGCGCTGGTCGGGAACTTCAAGGTCCGGTGGTATGTAGAGACAACCGCCCTTAACTTGTTGAGGGTGGGCTAACCCAGGATAGCGTTGTACGCGGTGGGGAGATCGACCACCAAAAAGGTCACCAACACCGTTTTTGTCTTTGGAGAGTCACCAAGAGTTAGAGGCAGGGTGATCGCACCTCGCGGCGAGATCGCGTCGCCGGTAAACCCGGTGAGCGCAGAATGTAGAGGCTTCAGGGCCTCCCTCGGTAATCCCAACTTCAAGAAAGCGTCGAAGTAAAGGATGTCAACTGAGCTGCTAGTGTCGATCATGATCCTTCTAACTTGCGCATTGGCAATTCGGGCCGATACCACCAGCGCGTCATCGTGCTCCGGACGCTCCGAGTCCTCCGAGGGGAAGGTGATTTCTGGCTCGGAGGGAGAGTGGGGTTCCTCAGTTGTGACGGCACGGGCGTAAGCTTTCCGCCCCGAGGCGCTATTCCCTCCAGAGGCAGGTCCCCCGATGATTACATCAATGTGTTGCTCAACCGGGCCTTCGGGACGCAAGGAGGGTTCCCGCGGACGTTGGAGGTATTGGTCTAAGTGTCCCCTCCGGATCAGCTCCTCAATTTGCCGCTTCAGCTCATGACATTGCTCCATGTCGTGCCAATTCTGCCGATGGAAGCGGTAGTATCGGGTACGATCATTCAGCTCTCGTCGGCTCCTCATCGGGCGGGGAGGCTTAAGCATTCCCCTTTCCTTTATTTGAAGAAGTATTTGCGTCCGCGTCGTGTTCAAGGGGGGAGGCGGGAGTTCAGACGCGTATTGGTCGGGGATGCCCGGCGCCGGCATGGAGACTGTTGCCTGGTCGTTGCTCCCACTCGGGCAGGCGTTGCACGCCCCCTTGATCGTTCTTCCTTTCTTCCCGACATCCAAGTCTCTGCCGCCACATACTGGTTTGCCCGCTGAAACATTTTCGTGATGGACACGGGGGGTCGCTCCACCAAGGACCAGGAAAACCTTGAGGGTCGCAGCCCTATCATAAACACCTGCATTAACAGTGAGGGGTGAGCGTCAGATAACCCTCGTACCTCCATGGTAAATCATCGTACGAAGTGGGAGAGGGGTTCGTCCTCCTTTTGCTTCAGACCCAGGAGGAGCGCGACCGAAGGCTTCGGACGCACGAATGCCAGGAAATGTAACTCGAAATCCTTGGAGAGCTGTTCGAAAGATGTTATCGTCCCGCTTTTTAATGTACTGTACCAGGCCCGTGCGGGTCCCTTCAACGTGGTGGGGAACACTCGGCACATCAAGGCATCCGAGGTTCCATATAGGGCCATTTTCGCTCGAAAAGCGGCGACATGGTCCGCAGGATCACTGGCTCCATCGTAGAGGTCGATGGAGGGGAGGCGGAAATTCAAGGGCACCGGATATTCCCGTATGTCGCTGGCGAACTGTCACGGACAAAATTGTAAACGGCTTGTTCGGTGTAATGCTTATGCTTGTCCGTGTCTCTTTTGGGTTGTCATATAATGTAAAGCTTGTAAAGGGCTTGCCAAAGGCAAAATGCCCATATTTGAGTGAATTTGACAGCCATTGTAGGTTTGTACATAAAGTACGCGTCGAGGGAATACTTGTAATAGAATTCGGTCTGTAGTGGACCAATTTTATGCCTTTGTTGTGCAACCCTTTCGAGCTTGTGATATCCATTGTTGGAATGTGCATTGGCTATAAAGTGTTTACTAAAAGAGTGGCTTGTGGATCCCGTGTGAAGCGCTTTTCGTCCCGTCTTCTCTTTTGCGAGTCCTAAGGGATTGTAGGAGATTTCGGGTAGGCTGACCTTTGCGGTGATACGCATTGGTGCCGCACGGCTTAGGCAAAACCAGCTAAGTCCGTGACAGTTGGTATCAGAGCGGGACAAGCTCACTTAGAAACACTTAGCATGCAAACGTGGGGGACCTTGTCAGGCACCACGAGGACAAGCTAAGAAGAATTGCGGAGCGCACAAAGGTGGGGATGGTGAGTTCGAAAGCGGTGGCTCAACATTGACACCCAAACTTGCGGTGCTCGAGGCAAGCGGGGTGCTTGGCCAGGATGAGACCGTGCAAGTTGCAGTGGGTTGCTCAATGATCGAAAGAGTTGTGCAAAGCTCACAGAGGTGAGGAAAGTTGCAAACTCAAGGAATTCGATACTCATGCAAGGTCTTGCATGCGGACGATGGACTGTCCGTGGCCATCCCAAGGCGGCTGAAGGTCCGTGCATTGGAGCATTGAAACTTTCTCTTCGGCATGTGCAGGATACTTTCGTATGAAGTGAAATGTGCAGCAGTGCAGCATATTGCTAGACCCAGAGAGTGCGGTGTGAGCTGTATTGGTGAGGTGTCACAATCTAGCAAAGTGCATTTGCGAAGCGAGAGTGGGCGCGATTTGTTCAAAGAAAGGCGGAGTAGTCCAAGGGGCGGTGGTCTCCAAAACTTCCAGGAGGAAGGATGCGAAGAGAGATGTTGCTCGACAGCAGGGATATCCAGGAGGGATAAGTCCCGCTCTCGAATGTGAATCGGTGCAATGAAGCGCTTGAGGAGTACCTCAAGAGGCGAGCTCGAGGATCGAGTGAGCGATGAGGAGTCATCGTATGATCTCGCAAGTGGCAATGCGTTGGTGGACGCACAGCGAGATCAAGTGGGGGAGCAACCAGGGCAACACAAAGTGAAGGCACACTAAGAGCCGATAGTGAGATCGGACTCAACAGAGGGTGACCGTGGAATGGTGGGCGTGAGGGCCACCATTAATCAATGCTAATCGAGAAGCGAGCAACTTGGTGAAGTACCCAAATGGCGTGAAGGGAGTTGGCTTTGAAGCGGAACATGGAGCGGAGGCTTGGTGCTTTCCTTACACGAGGTCAAGGACATGGACTCTTGCCGAGGCAAGAATCGGATCATGTCGTTCCATGGGTTTCATATTCAGATGGAGCAAACTCATCTTTCATGGTGCCAAAGACGAAGGGAGCTTGAGGCACATCATCTTATCTCGATGAAGCACTTGGTGGAGATTCTAAGGTGGCAGCTTGATTTCTTTGAGGCAAAGTTGGTGTCAAAAGGCCTTAGCACGGGGCAAGAGGATGCAGAGTCGGCTACTCTTGAAGAATAAGCCCGCAGTGTTGCTATTCAAGTTGTCATGATGAAAGCGGTGCGCTTGCGGAGATTGTCTTTGGTAGAGGCGAGTCCCAGGATCCAGACAATGGTGCACCTATTTCAGCGAAGTCAGGAGACTTCAGAGGAGCTGCTAGGCGATGGACTATCCTAGGGCTAGCCTTCGTCCGAGTGTGACCCGAGAGTGGGTGGACGAAGGTCGATTGCCAAAGAAGCGAACAGAATCGAAGTTGGCGAAGGCCCTGCGATGTGTTGGCGGAGTCCACACATGGAGATATCGCGATTCGAGTTCATACCACAGGATCGAATGCAAGTCATCGAGGAGGCGACATGATGCGAGGAGATCGTGGTGGAATGGTTCGTGGCAAGGCGACACACCAAAGATATCCGTGAGGACATGGTCATCTGGAAATATGGACCGGGAGCGCGACAAGGAGCTCCAAGTTGGTGAACAACACGACGGTAAGAAGAGTTATGGATTCAAGCAGTGAATGCCATGGTACTGCAGAGGCGGGTCTTCCGTGCGTGCACCGAATGTTGCATTGAATGGAAGCCTTGGACATCAGCTTATGGGGGCTGTGCTCTGTCGAGGAAGAAGTTCAGAATGCAAGTACCAGTGAGTCCCATGTGGGGACTGGATCATCTGAGAGGTATGATCGAGCTGCTTGAAGAGTGGAACTACTTGAGCTCACATTCGCTTAAGGGAGCCCGGCAAGTCAGAGGACAAGGCCGAGTAAGCGAACATTGCAGCCAACGAAGCTAAGGAGAACAGAAATGGTGCAAGTCCTTCAACATGTGTGGCGGTGGCCATACATGAGAGTTGCAGTCTGTATTTCCATCGACCAAGCGGAACTGCTCAGAGAACACAGAGGTGTTGAAGCAGGGGGTCGGAAAAGGGCGTGGAAGCAATGACGAGTCCAAGAGGGACTCAGCTAACCAATATCAATCATCGAGTAGATTGAAGGTGAACTCAGAGGAGTGTCACAATGCCGCAGAGGCAGATCTACCGATCACAAAGAAGGGATGCAGATGCGAGACAACGGATAGTAGTGCCATTGGCGTCGCAGATGCCATGGAATGCCGTGGCGAGGCGGGACTTCCGGAGTCATCAATCCCTTGCTCTCATAGAGGGAGAGCACTTGGTCGTGATATGGGCCGTGGAGGAGGAGAATGCTTTGGCAAACTCCATGTACCAAGACAAGGCTGAAGGGCAGAAGCCAGAGAACTTCGTAAGACCGGTGTCAACAGACTTTCCATCAAGATAGCCGTGAGTGAAGGACTGCGGGTCGATGCAAGAGTGCATGACCAAGGATCGGAGCAGGCGATGCAGCGATCTTTGTACCTTTACTACTCAGAGGAGTCGCGCGAAATGATGGAGAAGGCGGTACAATCCCAAAGGCGACCAAACCTATCGGAGACTTACTCCAAGTTGGAGTGATAACTTCTTGCATTCCAGAAGTTCAATGGCAATGAGAAGGTGAATCACAGATGGCGACTGGCAACAAGGATTGCAAACACTTCAAGTGCTTCGGAAGTGTGAGCTAAGAGCAGGCGAATTCCAGTAACCAGCTTGATGCACGAAGTACAAACTCGAGGAGGCGGGCGAAGACAAGTAACCTTTGCCTTCTCAACTCCCAAGAGAATGGGCGGAACTCCAGTACCCAGCTCTCTTAGTTATCCAGCAGAGGAGCTCTGCACAGATGTGAAGACCCTTCGAAGACAACTAAGTGGAAGAAGATTCGATGGGCAAATTTTACGGAGGAAGGACCTGAAAACTTCAAAGGTTGCGAGGTGATGCTCGTTAAAGCTCCAACAAAGCATCTATCGATTCAAGAGACAAGAAGAATTTGAAGCGGCGCATATCAAAGATGGTCTTTTCCCTTCATCGATGAATCGCAAGAACCAAAAGAGGATCAAGACAACTTTGCCAACCCCACACCAAAGTCGAGTCATTGGCGAGTTGAAAAGACGGCGGATTAAAGTTCGGCGACTCAACAACAAGCGGAGAACAAATGGGAGCCAAGGGGCGCATCGCAGCAGGAGCGAAGATCGAAGATCCAACAAAGAAAAGAAGTTGCGGCGTCGGCAAGAAAGGCCCGACGAGGACGTCGAAGGATTAAGTGGGGAGAATGTCACGGACAAAATTGTAAGCGGCTTGTTCGATTGTAATGCTTATGCTTGTCCGTGTCTCTTTTGGGTTGTCATATAATGTAAAGCTTGTAAAGGGCTTGCCAAAGGCAAAATGCCCATATTTGAGTGAATTTGACCATTGTAGGTTTGTACATAAAGTGCACGCGTCGAGGAATACTTGTAATAGAATTCGGTCCAGTAGTGGACCAATTTTATGCCTTTGTTGTGCAAACCGATTCGAGCTTGTGATATCCATTGTTGGAATGTGCATTGGCTATAAAGTGTTTACTAAAAGAGTGGCTTGTGGATCCGTGTGAAGCGCTTTCTCTGTCCCGTCTTCTCTTTTGCAGGTCCTAAGGGATTGTAGGAGATTTCGGGTAGGCTGACCTTTGCGGTGATACGCATTGGTGCCGCACGGCTTAGGCAAAACCAGCTAAGTCCGTGACAGAACGGGGACTCCCAGTGAGGCTCCTCCCTCTGCTCCTCTTTTGACTTCCGGACGTCCCTTTGTACCTCCTCCAGGCGCTGGGAGATAGAGCGGAGTTGGGCTCGGAATAAATCCGTCGAGTCCGAGGATATCGCCTCAGGCTCGGGCGGGGCGCCCAAGTTCCCGAGAACCCGGGTTTCATCCAGGACCGGGTGGGACGCAGGGGAAGATGGTGCCGTGGGAGGCACCTCGCGAGCCCGTGGGGAGGGTCCGGGTCTCTGGTGGCTCGGCCCTCCCGTTCCCTGAGGCCGATGAGGGACAACGGCCTGGACGGCGCTTGCTAGTGCTCGGACCTGCTGGGATTGGTCTTGAAAAGCCTCCGCGGTGACTGGGGGAGGGAGCGGAGAAGCCCCGTCCGGTGGGTGGAGTCCTGGGTCATTGAACAAACTCCAATATCGTTCTGAGATCGCGGTGGGATCGTCCCTCCAGGATCTGGAGGGAAATGGGGCTTCCGTTGACATTCCTCCCGGATGTGGTCTCTCGTCCATGTGTCGTTCGGGGCTCAGCAGGTGATCCTTTGACGGGCCCTCCTTTTAGCGCCAATCTGTTAGTACAAACAACTTTTTACCGTGACCCGGAGGCTCCGAGAATCTAGGGTCGTCTCGGTAAGGTTCGGGCTCGTCGATGGCTCCTGCTCCAGTTGGGCCCCGATCGATCGCCGAGGGCGAGATCACCGGGAACGGTGCCTGCACAAAGGCGGGTCGGAGGGTGCTCCGCCCGACCCCTCCGACGCTTAAGTCAGTCTCCTTCTCAAAGGCTCCACCCCCCTTTTCCTTTCTCCCGCTTCCCCAGTTAATTCAAGAGTTCAGAGGAGACTACTTGCCTATCACCTTACTCCTTGGTGGCTTAAATATGTCGGGCGGATGGCGCACTTCTGGTTGCGTCTGAGGGGTGGTGTACGGACTTGACTTCGCAGGCTGGTGGCGTGGTCAACTCAACATGAACGTGGGGCAATGCAGAGGAGAAGTGACGTCGGGCGATCAATCGCGGGAGTAATTGAGCGCAGGAGGGGCGATGACATCATCCGGACACAACACACAGGATCCGGTGTCGCGTCACATTTAAGACCCCTATCACTTTTAATCTCACTTGGCACTTGATTTGACCAGCCCAATTACCTTGGAAAAGAACAGATGCAGAGACCCACGAGCCATTGGGTCTGACATGAGTTCAATGGAGGATGAGATTACCATATGCATGTTGGGAGGCAATACCCCAAGCTATAATTGGTGGGTGGTACGGCGTCCCTCCATCCTCCGCCATACATAGCAAGCAACAACCGTTGGCCATCTCACGCCATGGTTAAATCATGGCCTCGCCCCCTGCCCTTCATATAACAATCGTTCTCCTCCTCTCCCTTTCATCGAGTTTTCTTCCCCTGTTTCTCCCGTTTCAGTTCGGTAAGGCGAAGGCCCGGTCTTGCCCCTTCTCTCGCTCCCCCCTCCCACCCCCTCTCCGTGAGGGATAATATGACCGGAGCCGGAGAAGGGGAGAGGGAGCATGGGGACGACGAGCAGTCGGTGGAGCGGATGTTTGACTGCCAGGAGGTGCCTCCATGGACCCAGCAGCTCACCTTACGCTCGCTGGCCGTCAGCGCCATCCTCGGATTCTTCCTCAGCTTCATCGTCATGAAGCTCAACCTCACCGCGGGTATCATCCCCTCCCTCAACGTCTCCGCGGGCCTGCTCGGCTTCTTCATGGTCAAGACCTGGACCAAGCTCCTGGAGAAGACCGGCCTCCTCAGCCAGCCCTTCACCCGCCAGGAGAACACCGTCATCCAGACATGCGTCGTCGCTTGCTCCGGCATCGCCTTCAGTGGTGGGTGACAACAATCCGGTTTGCTCGTTCCTTCATTTCTTCCTTACCCTCTCGAGCATGCATACGAGTTTGGTACATTGTGTGAGCGAGCGCATAAAGAAGCAATTATGTACGCTGGCCTCAGGTGGCTTCGGAAGCTATATACTTGGAATGAGCAAGAAAGTTGCAGATCAATTTGGTGAGGCAGACACCGGTGTTAACATCAAAGAACCATCTTTAGGTTGGCTGATTTGTTTCCTTCTGGTGGTCAGCTTTGTCGGCTTGTTCTCGGTTGTACCACTGCGGAAGGTGATCTGCTTGCCGTTGGTGGTTCACTTTTGTCTATCCACGTTATTAGTGAGCTCAAATGTTACATCTTTTGTCTCTCAGATCATGATCATCGCATATAAGCTAACATATCCAAGCGGCACGGCTACTGCTCACTTGATCAACAGCTTTCACACCCCTCAGGGAGCCTTGCTTGCCAGGTAAAATATACACATAGCATATATATTATTAGTTCTTATCGCACCAAACGTAATACAACTTGCTGAAGAACTATGTTCCTGATCAATCGTTGGCTTCAGAAAGCAAGTGTCTCTTCTGTTCAAAACCTTCGGAGCTAGCTTCATCTGGGCCATGTTCCAATGGTTTTATACTGCTAGTGATGGCTGTGGGTTCGTATCTTTCCCCACATTTGGGCTCCAAGCTTATGAGAACAGGTAATATAATGATTTTTCTGTTCAATATACAACTCTGTCTCACTTTTGGTTGCGTTGCTTTTCCATACCTCACGAGCTCTGCATGGATGATTGGGAGCTCCAAATTGGCTTGCAGGTTTTACTTCGACTTCTCTGCCACTTATGTGGGCGTTGGGATGATCTGCCCTTACATAATCAACGTCTCGCTGTTCCTCGGGTCTATCATCTCTTGGGGCATTCTGTGGCCTTTTATAAGAAGCAAGCAGGGAGTGTGGTATGATGCATCGCTCCCTGAAAGCAGTCTTCATGGAATCAATGGTTACAAGGTTTGCATCAATGATCTCCTTCGCTTTTGCTTAAGATTCACAATCTGTCGTGATGGATCCTACCTACTATACGTCTGTAACAGGTGTTCATATCCATTGCTATGATACTGGGTGACGGGCTGTTCCACTTTCTAGTCGTGTTCTTCCGCAGCTCCTACGACATGTACAACAAGCGCCAGCGGAAGGACGCCGCCACACCCTTCGCCGACGCTGCTGCCCTTGTTGGGCCCTGCCTTAGCTTCGACGACCGCCGCCGCAGCAATGTCTTCCTCAAGGATCAGATCCCTACCGCGGTTGCCATCGCTGGCTACGTCCTCTTTGCCGTCGTCTCAGTCATCACGGTTCCCTTCATCTTCCCCCAGCTCAAGTTCTATCACATCATTGTCGCCTACATCATCGCGCCGGTCCTTGCCTTCTGCAATTCCTACGGTTGCGGGCTCACCGACTGGTCGCTCGCCTCCAGCTACGGCAAGCTCGCCATCTTCATTTTCGGCGCGTGGATCGGGATGAACAACGGCGGCGTGCTCGCTGGCTTAGCTTCGTGCGGCGTCATGATGAGCATCGTGTCGACCGCGTCGGATCTGATGCAGGATCTGAAGACCGGCTATCTTACCCTCTCGTCGCCGAGGTCCATGTTCGTGAGCCAAGTCATCGGGACGGCCATGGGATGCGTGATCGCCCCCAGTGTTTTCTGGATCTTCTACTCAGCCTTCGACCTAGGGAGCGAAACGTCTGGGTACCCGGCGCCGTACGCCAAGGTCTATCGAGGGATCGCGATCCTTGGCGTGGAGGGCCTCTCGGCGCTCCCCAAGTACTGCTTGAACTTCTGCGCCGTCTTCTTCTTCGTGTCATTCGCCATCAACGGGCTGAAGGAGGTGGCCAAATACAAGAACTGGAAGATCTACAGCTACATCCCGAGCGCCATGGGCATGGCCATACCGTTCTACCTGGGGTCCTACTTCACCATCGACATGTGCGTGGGGAGCTTGATACTCTACTTGTGGGAGAGGGCGGACAAGCGGCACGCTACAGTGTTCGCGCCGGCGGTGGCATCGGGGTTGATATGCGGCGACGGGATATGGTCGCTGCCGGCGTCTCTGCTGTCCTTAGCGAAGGTGCAGCCACCCATCTGCATGAAGTTCCTGTCCCGTGCCGACAACGACAAGGTAGACGCCTTCTTGAGTGGATGAGCTCATGGTGTCCCAAATAACCATCGTTTCGGGGAATTACTGGTGGACAGTTAACAGTGCAGTTATCCCTACGAAACGGTGTATCCCACCCACCCCTCTGTATCATCCTGTCCACATATTGACATTGAGGATATTATTACGTTAGGTTCAAGTATCCCATGAAACGTCATCCACACCCCTAAGTCGCGCCAAATCGATGGACGAGTCGCCCCATTCATCGACGACGAGCCAGATTGAAACGTGTCACGCCCACGCAAAGCCACGTACGACGAGGCCGCTCCACGACACCGAATTAAATCCCTGGAAATATTATTTTGTATTATTGATTATATCTGTCGATGTGGATGTAAATATCTTTTTTTCCTCTTTATTAATCTTTTTATTTTCATTTATTTCGATCCCATTGGCTTTAAATAGACTCCCTCCCTCTCGTACCCGTGTCTATCTCCGTTTGGTTGCTTGATATCGGGTGGTTTGCCGTGTTGAGTCATGTCTCTCCTCCGAGATCTCATCAGCCTCGATCAACCTCACCGAGAAGATCATCGCCGAGTACATATGGTAATCGAAGCTACACACCCCTCGATCCATCATTATTCTCCCTGAACTTTCATGCGGTTGTCGTAGATCATCGATGATTGACTCCTCTTTGTGTGGTTTTAGGATTGGAGCGTCGGGCATGGACATAAGGAGCGAGGCGAGGGTTTGTACTCGTGATTTTGCCTCTTCTTCTTTTCCTTCGCATTGTGTTTGAGAACACATTTGATGGCGTTGTAGACTCCAATCCGGACTGGTTTCGGATCCGAGCAAGCTACCCAAGCGGAACTACGACGGATCCAGCGCGGGTCAGGCTCCAGGGGACGACAGTGAAGTTATCTTATAGTGGGTGCGATCTTGTATAATAATAGAGAATTATGTTCGATTTCTCTCTCTTTTCCTTTGGATGCTTATGTTTGTTTCCCACTTTTTGGTTAGCCCTCAGGCGGTGTTCAAGGATCCATTTAGAAGAGGAAATAATATTCTGGTAAATTTAAGGGTTTCCCTCCTTTACTAGGGTAGATTTTCTTTAATGGTACAAATATATCTGTATTTAGGTGATGTGTGATGCCTATGCACCGGCAGGAGATCCGATCCCTACTAACAAAAGGTTCAACGCGCAGAAGATCTATAGCCACCCTGATGTGATGGCCGAGGAGCCTTGGTAATAATTTATACCTGTCATTCTTTGTAAAAGATGTTGATAGCTTCTTATTTGATACTATAAGTTGTCATCTCTTCAGCGTTAGAAGTCAAATTAGAAGACGAATCTGGACTTCAAATTCAAAATGAATGACAGGAATGATTTAATTATTTCCAAATGGGAGGGATCTTACTTACGATGGGATTTATGTAATGGAATTCCTTTTCTATTAGCCATTCGAAATGGTTATCGACTCTTGTAGCTTTATCTCGAGTAATCTGAGGGAACTACTAAAGTATGGTTGCTGACTGATAAGGCCATCTAAATATATGTTCTCTTATTATTAAGGCTCATTTATTGGCCTTCCTAAACTTTCAGTTGACATCCCACCCCTAACTGATTTTGACAGAACAATGTCAACTGCAGTAATATATTTTGTTCTTATTTTGCTTTTGTGAACATATCTCTTTGAAATCATTGTTCCACTTGGCCCTCGTAGGCACATGAGCAAGATGAAATATTGCTGCTTTCAAAATTTGAAGTGCTTGAGTAATTTGTTCTGTGGTTAGAAAAGGAAAATTTCATACTACGCAAGTATGAAAATTACACAAATCCTAATTGATTGTCTGACAGTGACTCTAACACATGTTTTTCAATCGAAAGCACATGTTTATTGAATTTATACAGAATTTACACTATGGCCTTATGTTAAATTTCTAACCAGGATTCATTCTTTCAGGTGTGGCATTGAGCAGGAATACACTCTGTTTCAGAAGGAGTCTCAGTGGCCTCTTCGATGGCCAGTTGGTAGATTTCCTGGTCCTCAGGTTCTGATCTGATGCTGTTATTTCTTATGTTTTTTTCCTTGTTCCAAGGCAGTGACTCTAACACATGTTTTTCAATCGAAAGAACATGTTTATTCAATTTATACAGAATTTACACTATGGCCTGATGTTAAATTTCTAACCAGGATTCATTCTTTCAGGTATGGCATTGAGCAGGAATACACTCCACTTCAGAAGGAGGCTCAGTGGCCTCTTGGGTGGCCAGTTGGTAGATTTCCTGGTCCTCAGTTCCTGATCTGATGCTGTTATTTCTTATGTTTTTTTCCTCGTTCCAAGGTTGTTCTTAATAATATAGTCAGTTAATTTAACTTGTAGATAGATTGATGGGTCAATATTTCTAGGTCTACGCTTGGTAATTTTTGTTCTTGTTAGTATTTGTTTAATCCTAAAACATTACAAATTTTAGCCTATCAGTTGCACTTATTAGTAAAGAAGGTAATATGCTGAGTTTCACCTGAGTATTTTAAATTTTGCCTAAAATTTTCCTGTAGTTCCCAGAGTTGCAACCTCTTGAAACCTTTAGTTCTTTATGTGGGGGCCATACTATTGAGGTACTGGAGTCGATAAGGCATTTGGACGTGACATTGCTGATTCTCATTACAAGGCATGCCTCTATGCTGGAATTAATATTAGTGGAATCAATGGCGAAGTGATGCCTGGCTGGGTATTATTTACTTATCTTTCTTGTAAAGAAGACTTTGTGATACACCTTGCTGTCAAATTACAAATCTTTATCAGTCACATCCGTATGACATTTTGGATGCAGCATCAATGCTTTATTCATCTTCAATGGGCTGATTAGTGTCTGTTGATCTTTTGTCATGTCCTTCAGAATTACATTTTGCCTGATGTTTTCCTTATTAACTTACATTTTGCCTGACGTTTTCAAGTAGGGCCTGCTGTTGGAATTTCTGCTTGTCATGAGTTATGGGTATCTTGCTATATCCTTATGGTACATATTATTGTATATTTTATCTGATACAGAATGGAAATAAAATTTAAGAAAATCTTACTAGAAATAATTCTATTAAACTATTAGTATAAAGGGAAAAAGAGAGAAATCAACTTTTTATATTAAAGAAATTTTTTATAATATTTGAAAGATATTATTTTTGATATGAAGAATAGGCTTAAAGGAGACTTTTATTTATACTAGTTCTAGGCCTTGAAAACTAATTAACTAAACAATATAGGATAATTGAAAGAAATACAAAAATAAAAGTGATAAGTGGATAACTTTAGGCTCTTTGAAAATAGTCTTCCCAGGATATTCTTGAGTAGATCTTGGTACCTACTTGTAGATTATCATAAGATCTTTATAACCATATATTATTATTTTTAATTATTTATATATTTTGAAAGATTTGAGGTTCCAAAATAGGTTCCTTGATCATGTTTATTTAGCTACTTTTCTTAGTATTGACTTGGTCATTTTTTTTATAAAAGTTTTTTTTTCCTCTTATTTCACATTAATCCTTTCCATTTAAGAAAAATTTTCCCTTGAGTTTATGTCTGAATAAAATAAATTCTCATTTGAAAAGTAGTTATACAAGTCTACAACATTGAAGGTCTTTGTGATCTCTCAATCATCTGATAAATCAATCACATAGGCATTATTATTGATTTTCTTAAAGACTTGTTGTAAGTGCCTATAGGAAATCTCTCTTTTCGTAAGTATACTATAACTTTATCTCCTCCTTTAAATACCTTCTTTCTCTTATGCTTATCAGCTACTTCCTTATACTTGGCATTGGTAGTTTTCAACTTCTCCACTTCAGCTTAGTCGATTGTACTTGCTCAGCTATGTTGTTAGCTACTACACTCATTCCGTGAGTCTTTGGTAGGTGAACCAAATCCAGAGTATGCATCGACACTTTCTTGTAAACAACAAAGAATGGTGATGCTCTGATTTAACTATGAGTTGTACTCTTATAGTAAAATTCAGCTTGTGCAACTGTGAAATCCTATTGTCTTGGTTTGTCACCACAAATACAACGAATCAAGTTTACAGAGTTTTATTAGTTACCTCTGTCTGACCATCAGTTTGTGGGTGAGTTGTGCTGCTAAATTTCAAACTTGCATTAAATCTTTTTCACAAGGTTAGCCAAAAATGAGATAGAAATTTAGAATCTCTATCAAAAATGATTGATTTTGGCACTCTATGTATGCACATGACTTCTTGAATGAATAGCTTGGCAATATGTACCATATTTGAAGTCTTCTGACATGGTATGAAATGAACCATCTTAGAGAATCGATCCACAATCATAAATACAAAATCAATTCCCCTCTTGAGTTCTTGGGATTAATGTGGAACAAGAGGTAGAAAATTTTTATAAAAGAATTGACCGAGTCAATTCTAAGAAAAGAAGCTAAATAAACATGATCAATGAGCTTACTTTGGAACCTTAAATCTTTCAAAATATACAAGTAATTGAGGAGTATAATATATGGTTGTAAAGATCTTATGACAATCTACAAGTAGGTATCAAGATTTTCCTAAGAATATCATGGGAAGATTATTTTCAAAGAGCATAAAGTTGCTTACTTATCACTTTTATTTTATATTTTTTTTTAATTATCTCACATTATTTAGTTAGCTAATTTTCAAGGCCTAGAATTAGTATAAATAAAGATTTCATGACAATCTACAAGTAGGTATCAAGATCTCCTCAAGAACGTCATGGGAAGATTATTTTTAAAGAGCCTAAATTTGTCTATTTATCATTTTTATTTTTGTATTCTTTCAATTATCCCACATTGTTTAATTAGTTAGTTTTCAAGGCCTAGAACTGGTATAAATAAAGGCCTCCTCTAAGTCTATTCTTTTGTTATTCTATAGTGTATCCCACCAAGCTGCTGCATCTCCTTTCAACTTGTATGCAACAAGCTTGACTTATTTGTAATCAAGCACATCTATCATCTTGAAGAAGCTCTCTACTTCGTAACTCCATTTAAGAAAAGCTTCAATGCTGAGGTGGTCATTAAAACTGGGGAGGTCTGTTTTGAGATGATAATCCTAAAATAGCCTATTTCATCTAGGTGGTGCTTCATGTCTTCTGTATCTTTCACTATCATCTTCTGAGTCATCATCATATATTATTGGTTGTCGTGGACAGATAGTACCATGTCGATTGAAGTGTCGACGTTAAGTTGCAACTGCATTTCTTCTTCGATTGGTTCAATGATAGTCCACAATCTCCTCTTCTTCGTTTGACTCATTTTTATAAGCTGGTTGCCTACGTTGAATTGCAAGCCCGTGTTGATTATTAGGTTGGCTATTAGCATCCAACTCTGGCACGGGTGATCCTACCATCATCACGAACTCTGTTGATGCCTAAACCCAAGTTAGTGAGTATGTCACGAATCTCTCAGAGTTCTTGGGTTATTCTCGTTTCTTGTTTTTCTAATGCCGCCCATAGGGTTAGCATTCCCCAATCATTATTGCTGGGATCATTGCCATTGCCTCGATCACGAAGGGCATCATTATCAAAATTGCCAGTACCATGGCTAATAATGTTGTCGCCATCATTGTTGCCATTAGACCTTTTCTTAATGGGCTATAGGATTGTACTTAACAAATTAAGTTTTTGATATATAAGATCCACTATTAGTGGCGAGTGTAGAGTATACTTCTTAATTTCCTAACCACAAACCTATTATGCTAACACCAAGAGCAAAGATCTGATACCAACTAACGTAGAACTAAAACTAAAACGAAATATAAGAAAATACTATTAGAAATAATTCTAGCAAACTACCCTTATAAAGGGAAAAGAGAGAAATCAACTTTTTATATTAGAGAAGATTTTTATAATACTTGAAAGATATTGTTTTAATGTGAAGAATAAGCTTAGAGGGGGCCTTTATTTATATTAGTTCTATAAATATAAAAGTCTTCTTTCACATTATTATCTAATTCATTGCACCTTTTTTATGATTTTCACTTAGCAAATTGCATAGTAAATCTCTAAACAATTTTCACTTCTGTTGATATGCGGAGGATAATAGAAATTGCAGGAGTAGTTCTGTCGTCCGATCCCAAACCTATCCAGGTCCTTTTTAGAAGTTTCCTTCTCCTTGAGTTCTAACAAGATATGCTTTCTTGCTTTGTTTGATTTCTCTGTTATATATCAGGGTGACTGTAATGGTGCTGGTGCCAATACAAACTTACAGGTAAGCTCTCTGGATTTTCCATTGAACTTCCACCTGCAGAAAGGTCGCATGTTTGACAATTTTTCCAGCACCAAATCTATGAGAAATGATGGTGGGGAATAGATGTGATTAAGAAGGAAATTGAGAAACTTGGTTTGAGGCACAAAGGGGCACATTGCTGGCTGGATATGGTGAGGGCAACGAAAGAAGATCAACAGGACGTCATGACACTGCTGATATCCACAAAATTTTCGTGGGGGAGGAAAGTTTATTTTGTTAATTTCTGTGATGTTCAATCTTGCAAACCAGAGATAATCAAATATATGCTTGGTATATGATTTTTGTGGCCATTAAGCACAATTATTTGAAGCAATGATATTTTCTTAAAGCTGATTCTTTAAGAAAATTTAGTTTGCTGTCTAATTGAGGTGGTTGTTTCATGTATTCCATCGTATTCTGAAGGTAAAGTGGCAAGCTCTCTAGAGACCATCGCAAGCTGGCACTCGAAAAGTATAGCCGGTGCTTCTATTTTTTTGGTCAAAGTATTATTTTGATTAGCCTCTCAAAATAAGTCATGATGTTGGACGATCATACATTGGGTCTCTTATTAACCGACAATTTAGGTGTAGTTAAGTCACTCAAAATTCTAATGACATCAAATTATATAAATAAACATTAATTGAACTCGCAGGGAATTGCAACCCGTGGCGCCTCCGTTCGTGTTGGCAATTGCACTGTTTTGTGAATATTTGACTAAAACTGGAAAAGGCAATAGAATATTGTGATTCTTCACTTTAGTCTTAGTGCGCGCGCGGTTACCAGAGGATACTTTGGAGGACAGAAGGCCTGCTTCTAACATGGATCCTTTATGTTGTGACCTCAGTGATAGCTGTAACCACCATTATTTGGAAGCCTTAATAGCTACAGGATGGATAACGTTCTTCGAACTCTGTAAGGTAGTGTTTTGAAGTCAGATATATAGTAAGTCTCTTATTAGTCTTTACGTCACTGTATGCAGTTCAGTTGAGCTGTCTGTGAAGCGGCGCGCTGCATTTGGCGGTTTATTTCTACATTGATTGACGGTAATTTGTCAAATAATTCAATTTGATCGTGCTGATGCGTAATTTTTTTCTTGTTATTTATCGATGTAATTTATCTTGATACGTCCGTGCTTCATACGTATAAAACACAAGAATGTGAATATACTTTGTCAATAAGTCGAAATGCATTACGAAACTGATAAATACCATTACGTACATGTTGCAAGCTGGGACTTCTGCTCTATGAATGACCCCATCTTTTTTTGTCCATTGCCTCTCCGTTTTTGTCAAAGTCGTAGGAAACATAACGATCTAGGAGAAGCATTAAGCATTTCTCGGCAAATATACAGACGGTAATAGGACAAGGACGGGAACAAGCATATCAGCACGAGATAAAGAATCAGCGCATGAGAATGGCAAGTCAACCTACGGTGGTTACTCCTGCGGGAAGAGGATGCACGACTCAACCCACGCCTTAACCAGCTGGGACATCTGAAGTAGAAAATTTTTAGTCCTCTTCACAAAGAATACTCATGTAACCATAAAAATGCAGTTGGTTAACAAAATGGCAGAAGCTCAGCCTCTTCATCTTTACACTTAAAATGAACAATTAAGAAGGATGCTTTTTATAAGACACGATACCTGAACATGTCATATTTGATTCTGGACACCACCTCCACAAAACCTCCATGAACCGTCTTCTTGTCTTCTAAGGATATAATGGACTTTGTATGTACTGCAGATTAAACGATAGAAATCAAATAATCTGTTCTTCAAAAGTCATACGAGTAATGCTCAGTGGACCTTGATTATACTAGTATTAGGAAACCTGTAATAATTCGGCTTTCTTGGTTCAGAATCATCAACAAGTTCAGCAGCTTCCTCAAGCACAGCCTCAATTTCGGCCATCTCAGCATCACCTCCATCTGAGACTATCTTTGCATGCAGAATAGAGGTTTGTAACAAAACAAACTTCCAAAAACAGGATCTTGCTTTTGCTGAATTTGCCAAGTCTTGCCACTGACAATCACAAATGCATAACATAAATCAATTAACAAGAGAATATCTAATCAACAAATGATCCGATTACCTTTAAAAGAATCGATTCAGAAAGAATACTAGGCAGCAACTGAATCTGATGACTAGGACCTAATGCCTCGGCCTTTATATCTTGCCACAGCTGCACCAGTGCTTCTGCTTCTTCAGTAGCCATCTGTCGCCTATGTACCTGAGTACCAGCAGCAACAGCAGAGAAACGTGAAAGATCATCGGTGGGCCATGTAGTCTGCAAACTTCCAACACCATTTGTACACTTGAGGTCTCCCCTGAAAATAGCCCAAAACTTCTGTAGCTGACCCATTAGATCCCTCTTTACGAAAGCAGATGCACTATCACAACTACCGTGATGACTCAAGGAAGTGATTTGACTAGTACCGCATGGGTGACTTGTCTTCAATTCATATGCCATGTTAGAATTACCAGATCGCATAGCGAGCAGCTTAAATGCACCAAATACGATACATCCAACAAGAGCAGTATGGGCAATCTTTCCTGCCATATTCCCTTTGCCAAACCAGCTTTCCCAGAATCTCTTGGAATGCAAATCAAGATATCTCTTTAGCTGAGAAGACGGCAGACTAATATTACCAGTAGGATCACCTACAGACATTTGTCTCTGCAAGTTTACTGATAAAAGATGTTTGAAAGCTTTGTCCAGATGATTGGTCAGATTAACGTGTGCAGCTTGCGCAACAGGAGTTCCATGGTCGGGTAAAAGACCAAAATATGATATACGATTGCCTACAGAAGGAAGTGACTTCGTGGTTCCTATTTTCTGCTTGCCAACACTGAGAATTCGCATTGGACTCCCAAAGAAGTTGGCCTATGCCATATCTGTAAATGTTAGAAACTCGCCAGCATAAATGGCCTTCATTATCATACATCAATACACTCCACGACTCACCATAGAAGGAGAGCAATCGTGTGTATCCAGAAAGAGAGAAAGAACAGCATCTTTCAGCCAAGTTTCCTGGTAAATTTCAGCATTTCGTCTGGCATAAGACAATTTCAACCTTAAGGCAAGTTCTCTGGTCAGGAACTACCATGTTCACTTGCAAATTTTACAAAATTGTGGCTTAGTCTTAAGAAGGCAATAAAAGTATATCCAGTGTCCTTTATCGTCCACATAACTTTCAGATAAAATCAAAACACATGAGAAGTTACTACTCATCACGACCAACATGAAAAGTTCAAGGTGTCCTGATATGCTGGAGCTTTTAAACCCCAAAATCCTGTACTTCTCCACCACCAATAAAAGCATATGCACCATGCAATTATCATGAAAAGTAAATGATATAAGTAGATCATTCATCATTGAGCATGTGTATTTAATCAAAGAGGTGGCAACTTCAATACTGACCTACCAACCCACTTAAACACGCCCAAGGCGAATGAAAAGGATAAAGATTCATAAAATAATCAGATTACATATAAGTATGGTAAACCAAAATGATTATCACAGATATGTATAATATACAAAACCAATGGTAACTGAACTGCATCCCACCCACAATGACTTGAGTTCAATGACTATACTAGGTGGTGGTATGGCCAAACAAGATACTGTTTTAATTTAAAAAACAAAACAAAACAGGGATAATGTATCAAGTAATTCTAACTGTTTCCTACATTCAATCTTTACCATTCAGCCACAAGAATTTCCTTTGCTTAAATTCTTATGGCAAACATTTGCAGATACTGTATGCATATCAGGTGCCAGTATTTTTTTCCATAGGAAACCAAGGGGCCATGTTTGCCACCATTATCATGACATAATAAGATGTGTTGTGCAACCACTGGATCATCTTAGCCAAAATTCATACTTAGATTCTTAGTGAAATAGACAACAAAGGATGTCAGAAGCACTGGTGACATAGGGTTATGCATTTTGGATCACGTGTCTATAAGGCCTATTCTACTCAAGTTATAGCGCTAGTAGGCTATTCAATTGTGATAGGAAAGGCTGGCATTATAAGAATTGGCTTGCTGCATAAGAAATTGTTTCATAGCAACAAAAAGCTTCGAAACCATTCTTAAGCTACCCAAGAAGAACTACCATGTTAAAATACTGGGGAAAGGGTGAAAACCAGGCCAACTATAGTTGATTACTAGAAAACAGAAGCGAATCCAATCATTACTAATTTCAAGTCCTTCTAATTATTAAGTTAAAGAATCAATGCCCTTAAAAAATGCAAGTTCATGAACTCTCTTTTTTGACTTTCTCCGTAAAAAGAAACATACCTAGTAACCATCCAAATTAAGAATATTGTAAGAACCAATGATATCGAATCATCACTTGTAGTGAGAGACATATTGAATGTCAGTCAGCAACTGACAAAAAAACTTCAAAACTTAGCAAATTTTGTTTATGAAAAAGAATAAGCACAACAAATGGTAACAAAGTATCATATCATATACGTACCAGTGCCTGGTTAACTAAGACCTTGTCCTTGTGCATTCCACTCAAACTGGATTGTGAATTCCGTGAGGTGGAACTTCTGATTGCTTCAAGCTGTTGAAGCTTTTCAACAGCCTCCATCCCACCACCCTGAATATATAGTCTGTTACATAAATCTATATATATAATATAGAAAATGTTCCACGTAATATGTTACCTGACCAAGAAGAAATGAGCAAAAAGCTTCCTCAAATTTCAATTCTGCTCCCTCTGATATAATCAAGCACTCACAAATGGTTTTTGCTGTAGAAATCTGCAAGACGATATACTTGGAGTTACATCATTGTCTGGGTTAAGAATAAATAGAAATTGTCACCAGTAAGGTGATAGTACCATCTCATTTTGTCGTGTTGAAAATCCAAGAGCAATGTGAGCGATCATGGCCAAATAAAAGCAGTTAAAATCAAGCACAATCCTTTGATTCTGAGACTCAATGGATTTTTTATTCTTGCGTTTAATGGCCAAGGAATCCCAAGAAAGAAGGTCAACAATTTCAGATGCCATTAGCTTGTTCATAGCCTGAATCAAGAAACAAGGCCAATCCTGAACTCTACAGGAAAACTCAACATCTAGACCCTGCCTAATCAGTTCTTGCAAAGCTGCTAATGCTCCACGTCTACATTCAGCATTATCAGGAACATGAGGCAGGCCCAGAAGCTCCAATGTGCAAGCAGGTGCAAGGTCCTCTAAGGATTCTTCTATCTAAAAGATTGCTTCGACATCAGACATTTCATACAGAACCATAGACTGATCCAGATGACAGAAAGATGCTTGCCTGTGAGAGTAATGGCATTTTCCCTAGAGAGATGTGGCTCCTTAGTAGGTAACGGGCGTGTGCAAGAGCTTCAAAGCCTTCAGATATCTTGTTGTTCTCGAAACCAATCTTTGCAATTGAGCACTGAAAAAAGATACCAAACAAATGAACAAGACAATATGAGTACAACAAACAATTAAATAGTCATATCAGCAGATATTTTCTTACTTCAGCTAGAGTCATGGAGAGAAGCAAATCATGACTATATGGTTTAGCATCAGGAAGTTGTAAAGCTGCTTGGCCAATTTCTAGAACAATCTTATCTTCTCCAACCTGGACCAAAGCATTCATTACAGTCACCAAAACAATGCACAGCAAAGTAGATAACTCAGTTACTTGCTTTGAGATCAATGAAAAGATGAGGCCTAAAAAAAAACACACTTGCTTAAGAACAGGGAAGAAGAGGAAGAGGAGAAGGGTGCTGAGTTTCTTAGGCATTATTTAACTTTAACTAATGCGCAATATCTTATGCAGGAGGAATCAAGTGACACCTTCAAAGATTGACATATTATAAGGTTGTTTTATAAAAATAATATCAGCTTAAACTTCCCAACTACAATTCAAAGCTGAATATATGTCTACTACAATCTGTTGAGTTTTAAATCTGCCTTACTGGAGTATATGGTACTACCATAAAAAATGATACAAAAAACATCTGCAGTTTTGTAACTTTTGGCCTAAAAACCAGCATAGGTTCCTCGCACAGCATACTAAAAGTTCACCAGGGAAGTCTTTATGATATCAAAAGAATGGATAAGAAACTCTAAATGGCTCACTTATCTGTAACGGATAACTTTTATCACATGTTACCATCATAGTACTAGTTTCTCAGAATTATGACAAAGGTTGTTCAGTCAATAAAGTTCAAGATATAGTTTTCCTGCAACCAAGATTATAACAGACATGTTGACTAAATGGAAAAGGCTTTAAATGAAAAGCTTACCTCTTTTAGAAGGCATAGAGCACCAGGCAACCAAGACCAAGGGATTCGAAGAGAAGATTTTGGTGGTACTTTTTCTTTTATATTGCCAGCATATTCTGGCTCAAATAGAAGTTTATCCCTTACATCGATCAACAGACCCTACACATACAACATTGAAGTCTCATACTACAACATATCATGCTAATCTAGGCATCTATATGAAAATAGATAATAATAAAAAACACATTCCTGTACCTGCCGAGAAACAATGGTGCCTGCGGTATATCCATCTTCAATCACTGAACTTTTCAACTCCATCACAACTTTGGCAATCTCATCCTTTTCTGATTGCGCTGTAACACCTAGAAGCTGCAAGTTTGTTGAAGCAATTCAACAGGTATATATCCTTGAGAGTCAGCCTTATCTTCCTTTAAGTGGATGATAGTGGAAATAACTACAAAAGTTCTTCAAACCAAAGCGAAGAAAACAGTTAACAAAAAACAAAGACAACAAAGAAAATACACTTTCTAGGATATGATTTCTCATGATAAGGGCAAAAATACCACTCATTTGTAGACAGACAATTGAGTACTGTGATTGTCCCTAAAGGTTTCTTCATCAAGAAATGATGGCAAAATGTTGATAACTGAAGAAGTAAGAGTTTATTTGATCAATAAATATCTGCTCGATGTGTTTTAGCCTATGATCATAGGAAAATGAAAAATCAATTACTTCTTTTCCATATGCCTGAAAACTGCTTTACAGAAGCTCCTGATCTCATGTTAAGAATGATACTAACTGCAACCTTGTCCAGCAATTATTGGTCTCATTTCATGAATTATTTACTACCACTTTTACATGAAAAGATAAATATCTAAGTAAAATAACCTTCCCAAATCAACACAAAGAAAAAAAATAAATCCCCCTTGACTCCTCTCCTCGCACACAATCATGTAGACACATGACAAGATAGACTCGTTAAGGTAAATTCCATAACAGCATAAGAGCATCCAAGTGCTCCATCCTTTGAATAATTCCTTGAACATCTCTCGTCTGTTTTACCTTTCTGCTTCTCCTGAGAACGGATATGTACACACACAATAATCTCATCCAAAGCCAAATGGTAATTACTTTGTACATGGCTAACCATCGAACTTGATGAATGTTTCACTTTGCCTGTGTTGCCATCTGCTGCACAAAGATCTGGAAAACTAATTCAATGACAAAGGTCTATGTAGCATTATGGCATACACAAAAAAGAACAAGAAGATATAAAATGGAGCTACATTTTCTAATAGTGAATTACTATTTTGTTCGTTTACACAAATTTGAAACCAATAAATGCACAACAATGGACTTTTTCTTCCACACGAATTAATGAATTGGATCAAATAAACCAAACAAACATAGATATTTTTCCTAGCTACCCACCTTACCTATCGAAAATTGCCCATAGGAGTAATTGGAACAAGATGTAAAGACGACGCTGATAAAGGCATGAAAAGATTCAAGTGACTTCCCGACCTGAAAACAAGTCACCGGAATCTCCACCCCGGATTGAATCTGCCCATTTTCTACGGCTGGAGCCTCCAACACCCTCAGCTTCGCCTGCCCAGAGATCTCCCCCCGGCTAGAACGCGATTTGGCCACAAGAGGCAGATGCCCGAGGGGTTTTCTTTCCCCGTCGCGAGCAAAAGAGGAGGCGACATCACCTAGAGCAAAAACCCTCCGTCTCTCCACGAGGGCTCCATTCCCAAAGGGCGGCCACTTCACCGGCAGCCCGAGCACGGCACGAGACGATGCCATGGCCGAAACCTAACCCTAAACCGCCCTCTCCTTCCCCTCTTCAGAGGCCTGAGATTAGGGTTTCCCGTGCTTCATTCTGATCGAGGGTATCGACTCGGGAGCGAGCGAGCGAGAGAGAGAGAGAGAGAGAGAGAGAGAGAGAGAGAGAGAGAGAGAATGGGCCACCGGCTGTCGAAAGAGGGAAACTAGGAGCGCATAACAATAAAAAAGAATTAATAAACAAATAAAAGAGGGAACTCTTCAAATCGAAGCCTTCCATTTTGTCGGTCAATACGGAAAAGAGACGCATCCCCCGATAGCAGTTACGACCCAAGAAACAACGCTATGGACTCGTCCCTCGAATCGTAACTGCAGTCGATTTCGTCGGTCAGCTCGTAGGGGAGACCTCCCCGACGAAAGTAACGCCGTTGGCCCGTAGCACGAGTCGCACCTGCAGTCCAGAGTTGAATCAGCGCTAGCGAGGGAAGCCGAACCACCGAAGCCTTCGATTTCGTCGGCCAGCTCGGAGGAGCCAGCCTGCCCCGACACGAGTCAGGACCAGAGCAACGCTGTTGGCTCGGAAGGCAGAGCGGGTGAGGAAACACCCAACGAAACAACTAACGAACCTATGAAATATGTAACTGTTGACAGCCAAAAACGGCTGTTCAGCCCCAAAATAAATACACCATTAGGTGGCCGACAAGTACTTGCAGACACCACAACTTGCATTTGGTTTACCACAGCAGCAGATGCAGTGTACCCCAAAAAAAAAAAAAAAACAACGCAAACAAAACGCATGTGCCAATGGAGAAGATTTAGCCACCGACTTGAGGACAATGCTAATGTAATGCTACATGCAGTGCAGTCTACCTACCAAAAGAGTCATGGGAGCGGGTTAACAACAAGGAGATGAGTCTGACATCAGAGTGGGTGAAGCTGGGGCGTTATCAGTTTCCATCATTGCCATTTCTTCAGCTTCAGACTCTTGTGATTGGAGGCACGTCCTGAGAAAACGTGTACAATGAATTTAGCATAACTCTGGCACTTGTTCTTCCCATTTGCCAGGGTATATCCGTTGATTTAACAACAACAACAACAACATAATGACCATTACATTCAAAACAAAACCATGTGTGGAACAACAAAATGAACAAGAAAGCTTCCGAGACAATAAATATGCAGGTGTACAAAAGGATCTTACCTTGGTTTATACTTCAACTTGTTCAGCTCCTTTATCACTTGTTGGAGCGCAAGCAGAGCCATTTTCTTTACCTGGAGATTTCAAGACAGTGAACTTGGAAAAGGACAAAGGAAAGAAAGATCCTAGCAATTGCAAGGAATAGAACAACAAAATATTTCACAAAGTTGCACATGCGAGCACACCTCTAGTCTGTCTTCTTTAGCTCTGTGCTCATCCGGAAGAGTACGAAATTCTTCTGTCAGCCGAATGCACTCGTGAATATTCTCTGGAGAGACAAAATCCAGTGCAACCTTTATGCATGACTACTCAGGAGAAAACAGTAAGATTATTAGTTTACCGGTTGCTTAACTGATAACACTATTATATGCTGCTCGGAGTAAAGTCATCTTAAAAATGACCTAATTATCACAAAAAAATAATGATAAAGAAACTTTAGTCTACCTTTAGGTTTCTGACTTGATGGGGACATCCAGCAGGGATAAAGACGGCCTCACCAAGTTTTTGCTCAAATGTCCAAGGTTCAATTCCTACATAAACACAAACATGAGGATCAATACAAGTGTTCAATGATATTCCAACATATGTAGCCAATTTTATATTAAAGAGAAGATAAAAGTTTCCAAAATTTTACTACCGTATTCAGCCTTAAGCTTCCTTTTATGCTCCATCGTCAAGTAGAAAGACTGGTCATGAATAGGATGGATGACCTGATATGGGAAAAGGCATTTAATTTTCATTTCAAATTCAAACAAAGAAATATATATGAAATAACCATTATGCAAACCAGAAGGAATTCAGAGAATATATACCTGTTCTACTGGAGAACAGTGGACATGCCTGAACTCTCTAGAATGCTTTCTGATGTATTCTTCCAGCTTCACAACATCTTTTCTACGAAAAATGTCCCATAGAGCACCACCATCAGGATATTTCTGCTCCGTCTCCATGCCAGCCACAGCAGATTGTTTGTCACACTTCTCCTCATCTACACCTCTTGTTGTCTCTGCTCGATCTTCCAGATGCTCTGGACGTTCCTGCTTATCAGAACACACTGTTTCTGCAGCCTCACTCTGCATTTCTCCTAAGTTACCATCATTAACGGCATTGCCCAACGTGTTTCCAGGTCCTCCACTCCTCTGAACAATGCCAGCAGCACTTTTATCCATAGTTGTTCCCTCATCATGTGCCTCACTATTTTCAGTTTTGGTGCAACAGTAACCAGAGTTACATCCAACATTGGCATCTGCACAAGAAAATTCTCCATTATCTTCAAGTTTAACAACAGGTAGAGTCTGAACATCAGTTTTGTGAACAAAATCAATCATGCGAGACTCATTACCAATGTCTTGATCAGATGCTTCCTTCTTGTCATCATTTCCAGATTGAGCAGAGTGCTTAATGGAGGGTCCAGAGACAGAAAATCTTGTATGACCAACAGAATGTGACTCAATATGGACCTGCTCAGATGTATCTTTGCTAATGGGTATATCTGAAGGATGAGTTTTATCAACTGCTTTTTCATCCATCCTCACATTTTCAAACCCATTCTGGTCAACATTAATTTGATCCATCTGTTTATTTTTAGTGACCTCTTCGTGATTCAGATCACAGAGTTGAGAAGATTCAGTTTTTCCATCTTCAGAACCAGTAACACAGGTCTCTGGAACTTTCTCGACATGCATTGCATCCCTGACTTGAACATTTGATTTGTCCACATTGATATCAGTTGTAGAGATGCATTCCGATTTTTGGTCATAGAGTACATCAGCAGACATCTTGTCCGCACGAATGGAAGAATGCATTGGCATAATTTTTCCATCATCCAAGGCCACATTTGAAATGTTGTCAGTCTGCTCCATAATATTTTTCTCCGCAGAAGATACTACTTTTCCTTTGTCTTCCGGTACAGCATAAAGCTGCTCCTGTATATCTTGCTTCAAATGTTCCTTTTTCAGCATCTCTATCTTAGAAAGCTGATGGCTGGAAAGGGTTATTTCTGCTGTATGTGTCAAAACATTTACCTGAAAGGCAGGTAGGATAATATGCATCAGTAGAAACTCTTGACGATGTCAGGAAATAGTGCATACATCTAATTCTACTTTATAAAGCAGCATTTATACAAGACATGAGTTTCTGGAACATCTTACAGCATCAGACATGTCGCAGTGAAGCTTAGTGACGGAATCCCCTCTGCCCAACTCTTCAGCAAGTCCATAAGCAATATAAGTTTTTGGACCCAGATCTGGCTTGAGCACATCGTTTGGCAGCTTCACAGCAAGATTAAGAGGACCATACCTAGGATCTGTGTATTCAGGAAATGGCAAAGCAGTGATGAATTCAGCACCATGACGTGGTAAGCGTTCCTCAAAGGAATTGGCTGGAGGCCAATCCTTAAGCTTGAGCATCTCAGGCCATCCATTATTGTGTTTCCTTCCTTCAGTATATCCTGTGAAGAACTGGTGAATGTTTATCTCAACCTGCAAAGTATACAATGCTTATCACAAAAGTGTCCAGTCGGTTTGTATACAAGACTCAAACAGCCAATTCAGCAGTATGCATCTTAACAGCTTCAGAGTTTAATCACATGAAAAAATAGTGGAGACAATTTACACTGTAATATAATGACAGAATAAGCCACATCCTGAGAATACAACAGCAAATGTATAAACAGTTACTAACATGGATCCTTCATAGACCATAACTGTAAACCCAAAGTAAAGTTGTTCACAGCACAGACTGCAACATATATATGTCACAACCTGGCCTAATGGAAAAACTGTCCCAAGACCTTAATGAGCCTAAAACCACAAGGCCCAAAATGCTCAAGCCCAAATTAGACGTTTAGCCCTACCACCATAACTCTCCCCTACTTCTGATGTAGGACTACTTGGCATATCACATGTGAATATACTTTTTCAAACTTGCTATCTCAACAGCTGGAAGTTCATGTATTAAGGCAGTAGACCTATGAATCAAATTGGCTACTGAAATTTCAATAAGCTATTCATGTTACTAAAGTTAAAAATCAACCAGAAGATTTATGTTCTCAAAACTCATGTACCAGAATGCAAGTGCCCTTGTCAAGTCAACAACATTGAATTGCAGCAAGTTTGTGCGCTATACCATATATGAGATGTGAAAGTCACATCAGGATGGTCCACTTGGGTCAAGATCAACCATTTTGGCTTAAATTTAATTTAATCAGGTTTAACTCAGTCACTGGAAACAGTCTCTCTAATTGCAATGAATGAATTACATGCACTAAGTTGCCTTTAGATTTGACTCAGACACAGATGTAGATTAGCTTAGATCTAATGTTACACGATAAGGTTGGGTCACATCCTGCCAAAATAAAACTAAGTTGATTGGAATAATGCCATCAGCACAAGCTCAACCACATCCAAATAGCCCAACAATGAAGGTTGCATCACAAACTGAACTCCCACTTCTAAGACTCAAATTGCCGAGAAACAAGCATCTCCTTTACTTGCATGAAAGGGTTTGTTACTTAACGCCAGTAAAAGAGAGTAAACGATTGCCAAAATATTTAATTTCATTATGATACAGTGAATTCCACAGGACAGATAGAGATATGACATAACCACAACAACAGGCATGAGACTTGAAACTAACCTCACACCAATCCAAGCAGTCGATTGCCTTCACCGTAAGCCTCTCGGAAGCCTTCTCAGCCAATTTCTTCTCTCGCAATGCTCGCCACATAACCATGGGCTCCCAACTCAGCCCAGATGTGAGCTCAAGAACATCTCGAACAATCACTGGCTCACCCTTAAGCCAATGCTTCTGGAAGTGATCCAGGTCACCCTGTTGAATGTCACTGGCAGTAGGACAATACAAGTAGTTATCATCTGAGTTATCACGACATGCTGCTTTTCGCAACATCCTACTGCTATTATCAATCTGACCAGTTGTGCTGAAACAGGGACACTGATCAGAATTACCAACGCATTCTAAAAATTGACTCTCTTTGACAATTGCCTCAGCTTTCTCTTCCAGAGCAGAAAGCAAACTCTCTTTAAACATGCATCTCAACTCCAAAAGGGAAGAACCACAGCCACCGATCTCTTTAGGTGGGCAAGGAATGCTGCCATCCTCATTAGCTCTCCATTCATTCAGTTGAATCACATGAGAGATAGCTTGCCTGGTTGAAGAACCCTCACATACATTACTTTGACGTCGTTGGTTGCCCCCATGAATGTAATCATTACCTCTATCCTGATAGGGCAAAATTATTTTCCCAAGGCCACCAGGAATGCAACCTTCACGAAGTTCCCGACAACAGCCAAGGCATAAGTCATATAAACAGCTTGGACAGCTTCTGTGAAAATCAACGATGGATGTTCTGCAAACATTGCTGCTTGAAACCAGTTAAGATGATTACAACTTCCAATGGCCTAGTTCGACAAATAAAGTATGCATGATATTAATTAAGGCGATTTTTTTTACCAGAATATGCGTTCATCTTTTTCACATGTGGCTCTTTGTATCTTTATTTTACTTGATGCACCACCTATTCAGAATCTAGAATCATTAGGAAAAGAATTATTGGAGAAGTAACTAGAATCCATTATGTCACTTTTACCTCTAATCTTGGCTTCGATTCCTTTCTCAGCATTTCGTTCTTGGATTAATTCTTTCAACCAAGGAAGCAATAAACGTAGAGTATAACAACAAAACTTAATTTTGTCAGTCTTCTTGATCACTTTTCCTGGAGGCTGCAGTTTTTTATAACAGAAGACTTTAGACAAGATCCAAATATTAAATCAAATTACATGATGAAACATTGAGAGCAGAATAATGATAGCCAGAAGCAAACCTTAGCAAGACCTAGCATTCGCAAGCAAGCTTTGCAATTGCAATTATTACGACAGAATGGACACCTTGCTGCAAAATCAGCTTCAGACAAATGAGGATACCTACACACCAGCAACCAAGATGCACAAACATATTGAGCAGAGTCACAACTGGAAGCTTGGTCTCACCCTATTAATCACATGGAGGATGCCAATTCAGTACCATGAATTAAAAATTCACAAACTTAAAAGAGGAAAAGCAAATGTCAGAATATGAACGCAAAAGACAAGTGATCATCATGATAGTTCAATCATCACAGTACTGTCTGCAAGTTCATGAATATAGCTGACTAATAAAGAAAACAGATGAAATAAGCGCACCAGCGAGCTATGCATGGTATACAAAATCGTTTCTTTTTGCATGACGTGCAGCATACAACTCTTCCCTTGTCATTCCTTTGACATTGATGACACATAAGAGCATCATCACCCGTTAATTTCTTCCTCTTAGGAACCTGAAAAATGAGATAGAAACAGATTAAGGAATCACCATCCAACAGGAAAGATAGATCAATAAAGGGAAAAGGCAACGGGAAAACCTCTGGATAATTCTCATTCTGTGCGGTCTTCTCAGAGATGGAATTAGCCCTAGCAGCAGAAGAGCCATCTCCTTGACCATCTTTATCCGTGATTGAAGCCTCTTTCTCAGTTTTTCTGTTCTTTCGTTTTTGCATATCCAACTGCATTCTTTTCCGTTTGTTTCCAGGCTTCACGCTCTCTTCTTTCCAATCGTCGTCATCCTCCTGCAACCCAAGTCCGAACACCGAGCAAAACGAACAAAATTTTAACCAACACCAGACGAAGAAACGAAGCACCAGAAACAATGCAAGAGCGAAGACCGATTTATATGAGAAGAACACATTTGCCTCACCTTCACCAATGCATCCTCCTCCTCATCGCTGTCCGACTCGTCTACCACTATCAGGCGTCTCCGCTCCCTCACCGAGATCTTCTTCGGGTCATCCCGCTCCGCATCCCTGGCGGCCGACCCCGCTGGCCCAAAGGCCCGGCCCTCGTTCTTCTTTCTGAGTTTTGTCCTCTCCGCCTTTTCCTCTTCCCGCGGCGGCCCCTCCTCCGGCCGAACCCTAACCCTAGTCTTCCTGGACCGAGAGGACGAGGAGCCCCACCTGCCCTTCTCAGTGCTCTGCAGGCCGCGGTGATCGGAGCAGAAGTCAGCGCCCTCCATCCGCAAGCTCTTGCACCGCCACAAGCACCGCCGGTCGTCGGGCGGCTCCTCCCCACCCATAGCGGGAGACGGAGGGGAAAAGTTACCCGAAAGCCGCAGCTGGCCCCCCAAAGGAGGAGAATTGGAGGAAGTGGGGGCAAGGAAGCATTCAGGGCTCGGAGGCGGTGGAGGACGAATTCGTGGCGACGGAAATTAGTAGACGAGGAGAGAGAGAGAGAGGAGTCCGCAAGAGCTTAGGTGGGCCCCAACTCCCGCTCATACGGGGTGGCGCTACGGGGAAACGCGTTTTATAAGGGAAACGCGACGAGTCCAACCCCCCATGGACGGGGGAAAGCCTCGGATGACGTAAGTAAGACTTGGAAGAGGATGATTCCCTCGGATTTCACCTAGTATCAAGTCAAACCCAAGTTGGATGAATCCTTGCGAAGTTATCTTTAGCTGGGTTTCTATTCCTTCTCAGATTTGCTTGCTGACGTCCCCGTGTTAAATTGAGACGGTACACGCGATGATTGTAGAGTGAAATTTTCTCTTTTTTGGCTTTTCGGAAAAAATATAGACGTGACCTCTACTCCGTCTGCTGTCATCGTGAGAGGCGCTCGTTCTCCTAAAGTGGGATTCATCATTTTCAACCCCCGTTGGAAAGAAAAAACGATTAATAAAAGAGACAGCAGAGAGAGCGAAGAACAGATATAAAAAAACAAAAAAGGCAAAATTTTACGTGGGACAAAGACGATCAAGGATATTTAGTGTATTAAAAAAAAATAGACACCATAGGCAAAAAAATTTAAAACTTACGAAAAATTACACCCAAAAAAAAATCACTCGTTTTTCTATCACCAGATCTATCTTTTCAAGTATATTTAATATAATTTTCCCCCTTTTTTTTTTCCCAAAGACAACAGTAAACAAAGGAATTCAGTCTTCGTAATTACATTATACTGAATTCACGTGTGGAATACAAGCAGAGACGGCTTCAGACTTCAATCAATGAGTCAATTGCAAACCTCCAGCTTGGGATTCTGTCATGGCTTGTCTTAAACACTTGAAAGATCTCTGGTAACTGAGGAAGCCCATAAACCAAAACTCAAAGCCATCCACTGTAACAATCTGAATGAATCTTTGGTTAGGCTTGTCATAGCTCTCACTTGGACTGGCACTTTTAACCCTACTTACTGGGATCAAAACCTGCAGAATTTGTACGCAAACTATTAACTGATGCTATTTTCCATCTTGATCTACTCAACAAGAAAAAGAGAGATTCTATCTACCTTGTAAGGGACTCTGGTTATGTTTCCTTTTGGAGAGATGAGTCTGAGAGATCTATCACTGTGGAATGCAAGTTTTTTATCGGAAACAAAGAGCAGCCCTGCAATGGGACCAGCTGTGGTTGACAAATAGCACTGGAAAGCCTTCAGCAGCTTCTCTCCTTTTTCAATGCAGAATTTCTTCCTGAAGACACGCTCCACGCCTCCAGCTTTAAGAATCTTCGCGCCTAGGCTGAACTTTCCCTTCAAAGTTTCCGAGAAGTTTGTGCCTAAGCTCACTGTCATTTGCAGAGAAACAAAGACTATCAGTCACTGGTCTTACATACATAATGGCATTGGGATGAGGTGAGATGGAAACTTACCATGATCCCGAATGCTTTGTGCATAGCCGTCTGCTTTTTTGCTGAACTTGCTCATCCAATCAATCACCAAATCCAGCTTTTCTGCAAACAAAAATGATTCTTTTAGTTGTAAGATATCAACAAAGATGAAACCAAAAAGACCAGTGCACGAGTGTAAGAGAGATAATACATACTTTGTTTGTACCTGGAGCACCTACTGGAGGTAGAATGAAGACATAATCTTCTGGATTCAGAAACAGTTTGAAGGGACTTGAATGGAATTCCTGCCACTTGATTGCTGTTTAGGATCTTCATGTTGAAATCAAGCTCACGTTTTTTTACCGACACTGCTATCTGAGATGCTTTGCTTCTAACAGACTAGCAAGTCTGCTTTTATAAGGTGCCAATGTGACTTTGTATTGATCATCTTGAGTTGTGATGCACAGTCATCCTGATGTCATCGGTTATATAGGCATACTCATGAAGCAAGAAGAGAAAAAGAGGAGAGTCCTCATCACCTCATTTAGCACAAAAGCAGAGTCATCATCCTAGTAAAAAGGATAAGAACTCAAAGTTTCTTCTGACCTTATCGTTGGCGGTGGGTTTCCACTATTTCCAGGTACTGGCATCTCCACTACTTGTGGTATTATCGAACCAATCAAATTCTCAAAAAATGTTGATGGATTGCAGGAATTTCCAAGTATTGAGAAGCACCAAGTAATTTACAGCAACCTAGGAAATTAGCTATACCGGATTTTTCTTCTTGTGACATGAGCCAGGGAAAACTGCTTGCAACCGCAAAAGGAAAAGAACTCTGGATTGTGAGCTAATCACATTTATCATTCAAGGACATTCCATGTGTTTAGATTAAACAGAATACCACCACTTTCTTTTTTATTGTTATCACTTAAACTATCTTATTAAGGTTGTCCATCATGCCTGACACATCACTGAGTCAGCAGCTTGTTCTGCTGTCTTTTTGGTGGTGGCTTTGTTGAATCTTTCGGCTAGAGGGAACAACATTAACTTTCTTTGTCTATCTGGAAAGTGAATATACTGAATGAGATGAGACAATGATCAGTTGGCCTTTCCATGGAAGGAAAGTGCTTCCATTTTATTCCACTATTACTTGCATTACTTAGTGAAAGTTAGATGCACTATAAGATCTATCAAAAGTTTCTTAGGACTCGATCATAATAGGATCTTATGTGTAAAACAAATTTTTGTCACATTTCCATTATCCTGATCTAGAATGCTAACGTAATTGGTTTCCAAAGTTCTGAAAAGAAAAAAGAGAAGAAAAATTGTCTTTCAGAGATGCAATTGAATCAGATAGAATCAATCCAATGTTAAAAAGGCATTCAATGTAAATCAGTTCATGCAGTTAAAAGAAAATCATGCACGAATACTAAAGGTAGTAAAATGATTTATTAGGATGTCACCAATTTACTTCAGATAACTTGCCAAGAGAGTAAATAGTGTTCAATTCTAAAAGACAATGATCTGACATCACTCTTGCCTATCCTTTAAATAAATCAAAGCTGAATATACACATAACTATTACAGTCAAAAAGAAAAAATGCACAAAGTAACTTTATATGGTATTCAAGACATTAAGCACATGGGAATATGGACTAGACACAAACTACAAAAGCAACCAAATCTAGACACAAAAGATCTGCAGATTCACTAACATGTCAGCATGAACTGCACAAACAGGTTGAATGAGGCCATCGAATTTGACTGAATACTGAACACAGAAAAAGCTGCTCTTTTCTATTTTGACTGCCATAACTACTGCATATTGTATTCCTGTATCAATAGTTTCCTCTATTATAGCTTTTTTTGACATGATTCAGTAAGTAAACAAGCAATTGTACAAATACCAAACATGATTATGGAAATTAGTGCTTGAAGCTCTAAGCTTTTTTGACAGTGTTAAGAAGTTGATGCAAGTAGCAGATGTGCCATTCTTTTATACATTGAGGTTTTCTGTATAGATGACCAGGGAGGCATTTGATAGGTAGCCAGTGGGATGCTTACAGGGGCGCAGAAACTACAGCACCAGAAAATGGGGTTTGCAATGGATAGACCATAGGGGATGCAGCAGGAACAGGAAGATTTACTGGACTGCCTACTGCAGGAATAAGAGGGCTACCTGCTGGCTGCCCAATTGTGGTTCCAAAGATACCAACTCCAACTGGTGCAGCAGATGATTGAAAAGAATTTTTGGCAGACTTCCCTGCAGCTTCCAGAGAAGTATCAATTCGACTGGTAATTGGCACTTGAGGAATTGATGTATCTCCATTCGTCACAGTGGTGATATCATGGATGCTTGTTCATCTCCTGGCTTTATTAATTGAGTCTAATCGAATAAAATATTTCTGTGCATGGCTTGCAACTTGTGTAGGTGTTCTTGAGATAACAAAGTTCCGGGAAATGCTCTTCCAATCAACCTTTCCTTACTTTTCAAGTCCAAGAAGAAATAATCTGTTGAAAATAAGGCAAGATTGTTAGTTTATATTAGTTGCAGTTATGACTTAGATGATAAGAATAACTTTGTCTGAACTTTTACAAAAATGTTTATTGCCTAGTAGGCCATGCTGGAAGTGAATAAAAATGCAACAAAGAAGATGGGTCAAAAATATTTTGTGACATTGGCTATAAGATTTTTGTGGGAAAACATGTGAGAACCACTTCTCAGGGAACCATATAATAAAATAATTGTAATAATTGTAAGGAGTAAGGTTATATCAAATTAGCCGTTGTATTTAGTTGCATATAACTTTACAACTTAAAAAGATAACATTTAGCTCAAAAATAGGAATGACGAAGGGTATATTACCTACAAATTTTAACCTATCTGAATCCAAAACCTAATAAAAGGATTCTCGAACCTAATTTCAGCAGTTTGAATAGATGCAGATACTCCAAAAACACACAAATCTGATACTGTCATCATTTAACTATGTGAGGAATGAATTTCACCTCACCCAAATTTGAATCTGACTCATGTAGTCACTGTTCTTCTCGAATTCCTCCTAAACCCGATAAAGGGTTTTCCAAAACTGATTTAAGTGGGCCAGATAGACATGGGTATCCAAAAAATCTGACTTTGTTCCCAGCAAAAATCTTAGTAGTAAAATATTGCAAGTTAAAATGATTTTTTGCTATAAGAGAGATGGGGCTAACTAGAAGTCACATCAAATGGTAATCCAGATTGTATGTAAGGGAAACATACATAATTTACTGAATATTAAACTATAAATGACAGTTGTCTTGACATCATGTTTAGTTAACAATATTAACAATTTCTATACAGATCAACCTTATTCAAATATAAGCTACCTCACCATATAAACCAGATTACATCCACGTTAATATCTGTCTATATAAGAAGAAAGGAAGATTGATTTTTCCAAATTTTAATTTCTTTAAAATAAAATTCAATCATAACACTGTTAAAGGATCATACTGTTCATTTACATTTTTTCTGTCAACATTAAGCCTTTGAGGAAAAAAAAGATGACACTGAAAAACAGAGGCTGATGACCTTTCTATATACAGTTATACACTATATCAGGTAGAGTATAATCGACTGAAAAATGTTATTGCTGAATTTTGATCCATCTGCTTTCTGTTGGAACAGCGACTAAAAATTTAACTGTCATCTATATTTATTCTTTTATTCTTCATCTATTACTCGTTTCAATAAGACAACATCATACGATCAAGCTAGAGAATGACAACCCAAAGAACTTGAAGAAACACAAAAGGCCAAGATGACTGGGGAAGCATCCAAAAACTATTGTTTACTTTACATACTGGTTATTACTGTGCCACTACTTGTCCAAGATTCCACTCTGACAAAAATTAAAAGTTCAAGAATTATTTCTGAATAGAATCTACATTCTACAAAATTATACCAAGGATAAAGAACTAAAAAAATTCAATAAAAAGCTTAATGTTTGAAGAAACAAAAAACTATGGTAAGACAACCAAATATACTGTCTGGCTCTTGCTGCTACAACAAGGATGTCAAAAAATAAAACAGTGAAATTGATTGATTCAAAGTGAAGAAAATCATTAGCATTGAGCTGAGTGTTAAGGTAAGTTGCAGCATGCATATCTGGGAAGCCAATGCCACGAAACCACAAACTAATATGTCTACCAAAGACTGTGATTTACCATCAGAAATTAATGACGCAAAACATCTAGAGTCTAAACCCAGAACATACATAGAGAATTTTCTTAAAAGGAAAAAATAGAAAGAAAAAACAGAACATATGTGGAGAAAAGAGGCAACCATGTCATATACAAGCATTCAATCTTGGCTACTATGTTCATGTCGTCAAGAAAAACATCGTATGATTTTACCTGTGCTCATCTTCGGTCCATGCTGTTCCTTTCCTGCATTCTTGAGCAGACGTTGATGCTTTCCCACCAACGGCCAGAATCATCATCGTGAGAGTGCCCTCCCTTCTAGAAAATGCCATCTTCGCTGGCCGGGTCACCACCTTCCGAGGAAGATGAGTGGGCATGGCAAAGGGACTCGTTCAGACTCGATGCCATCGACATCCTCTGCAAGAAGCAACAGCGATTTTCTCCCACCGTGTGCTGCAATCCTCAGGGCAAGCTGCTAGAGCACTCTCAAATGCCTTTTCCTGCTCTCTAGTCCACGACGAATTGCATCTTGCTTCCTCCATCGCCACCTCGGCAATTTAGCAAACAGGTCATACGCTTGCAAGAGGATTCCCAGAATCACCCAAGAAAAGCTTGCAAATGCAAGACAGGAACCTAATTGCTCCAACGTCCCTTCAGACGGGTGGCCAGATGGGCTGAATCCCTCAGTATAGCTGTCGGATGCTAAATCTTGAACAACACAAGTCGAATGGCATCAGGATTGAAATACGGAAATCACGCCCAAAAAAGCTGGATGCAAGCATTTCAAGCATCCAGAAGGGCGCACACAGAAGAATCGCCACTCGACAAGCACAAGGGTATCCGAAATTAACAACAAGATCCAACAGCTGAGGACACAGACAATTGGATTGCAATTAGGGTTTCAGGATTGGGCAATTAACGTGATTCAATAATTCAGGAGAAAAAAAATAATAAGTTCTTAGTATAATTTTCTCTATGCACTCTCGCTTGAAATAATTGATATTTTTCTTTCATCTTCGTTTAAGAAAATCCTAAAATAAATCTCTTTCCATAAACAAAATATTTTTTTTCCGACCAAAAATTTAAAATATAGGTTATTTGTATATATAAAAAAAAAGAAAATCAAAGCCCTAATTTATCGTGGTGTTGTATGAATCTCAAAAGAACTACTTATCAATCTGAACAATATTTACTTGGAACATCAAAGATTTAATTGAATTGTATGACAAATTTAGTTTCAAACTTGGATTAATATGTTTATATTTCTTTGCTATTTAAGATAATATTCAAATTACATATACCAAGAAGATTCTTTAGTTTTATCATGTCAAGATACTTACTTTAATTATGTTCAAATTTAGGATTAGAACTAAATCTTTAGCCTTAGAAACCAATATATTGAATACTTGTGGGGGGAAGTCGGGATAACAGTGTTTGAGTTGGCCACCACCACCTTCGTTACTTGCACGTTTTCCAAGGAAACCTAAGTCTTCCTCGTGAAATGACTTGTGATTTGGCCTAATTGAATTTTCCGTAGAGTAGAATTTTTGGATGGTTGGATGTACATGCGCATAAATTCCCCCCTTTTTAATTTACTTGACGTTTAATTATTATTTGTGCAATATCATTTCCACTGAGTAGTGCATGATATAATTGTGATAGTTAAGATTGGGACTCATAACTATTTTAAATTAAATGAACAATGATCCTGTAAACTTAAGCTATCAGCAAAGAAGTGATATGTTTTTGAGAAAAGTAACCTAAGATCAATATCGGTAAGATTGGTATCTACACAATCGATGGAAATTGACGACAATTAATGCAGATCGTAAACCAAAAAGACAACAATCTTTATGCATAAGGAAACAGCATTGGGTGACTCCACATCAACAGTGCCGATGGAAAGGGAGAGATGATGATTCCAACCGTGAGGAATCAAAGCTTCAGCCTAAACTTGCAGCTGCTCGATTTCAGGCTGATGGTGTTGCTGCTGCTCAGACTGTTCACGATGATGTCGCACTTGACCTTGAACGTCACCTTGGGCAGCTTCAAGCTCCCGAGCTTCACCGTCACCGGCACATTCCCCCGAAACACCAGCGGTATCGTCCCCGTCTGCTGCTGCTGCTGCAGTTCCTGGAGCAGCCCGCTCCCCAGCTGCGTCTCGCCGCTGAGCAGCAGGCTGAGCACCGTGGTGTTTTTGTGGCCCTGGTAGAACACCGGGAAGGTGCCGGTGCAGAGGCTGGTGTTGGTGTACCAGGCGCTCAGGTGGCTCCCGTCCCGGTAGTAGATGCCGATCTTCTTGTTGGGGTTCTTGGTGGTGACCGTCAAGTTGAACGTGGCGCTCACGGTCATGTTGTCGTCGACGGTGAAGTTGGAGATGGCGAGGCGGTCGACGGAGTACTTGGGGAGCTTCGGGTCGAAGGCCAGGAACAGAATGCCGACGATGGCGCCGATGATGACGACGAGGATGACGACGGTGAGGACGGTCCAGCACAGGCACCGGCAGCAGCAGCTCCTCCGCTTCTTCTTCGGCGGGGGCGGCGGCGGAGGCAGACGGTCGGTCTTCTCGGCCGCCTGGGTCTGCAGAGGTTTACTGGGAGCGTGCGACGAAGAGGGCAACGGAGCTTCGACATCCACCGCCGGGTGGATTCGGTGGCGCTCAGCCATGTCCGATGGGCCTCAAAGAACTCTCGCGATCCAAGGTGGAAGGTGGATCGGATGAATGAAGTCGTTGGCGTGTAAGATGGATCGAGGCGATATATAAGATCGGACGAATGGATGGGTTCGTCGAAGGTGTTCGGCGGCTTCAAACCTCGTGTGAGTCTTCAACCTTGACTTCTTCCTTCCGCTCCTCCATGTGTTGCAGTTTGCAAAGCGATTCGAACACCTTACAACGCGTGGTGTGAAGGGCTGGAGGAGATACAGGAGCCTCACTTCCGAGGCCGATCGCACTTTATATTTCCATGGAAGCTTCATCTCCTCCTCGACTTCTCCATTCAAAGGAGGATCGACACGTGTTAGCATCCAGAAGACGTCGATCCATGGATGGACTACCTACCTTACAAACTTTGACTTGGCGATCTAATCTTTAAGAATTTTTAGATCCCTCTGCGAACATTCAATTTCCCTATACACACGCAAATTAATGCGTCGTTTCCTTCCATGTTGGTATACATATGTCATGTCGATATATAATGAATTTGACACACGCGTGTGATGTATGGGGCGATTGTAATGCTACAAAATTAAAAGAAAATATGGTCAAATCAACAAACTGTTGGGGTCGTCAAAGCACAGAAGCCTGCGGCCTTGGTGTGACGTCATTCCTTGCGAAGCATTTTTAGAAAGGTGGCGCGCTTCAATGTTCTCTATGGGAAAGCTTACGGTCAACGTTGACAACTCCCTGGTTGACCAAACAAAGGATGTTCTCGATAACGCCATCCAGTAGCTTCCTTGGCCAAGTCGTCGGCTACACACTTTCTTTTCACATTGGCAAACGTGTTCATCCGACTATATATGGCATGTGTCGGTTTTATCTTTGATAGAACATGTTCATCCGATGGATCCACATGTGACAACGTAGTCGCCTATTAGTTTAATACAAGATCACAGAAATATTTCATTCATATTATAAAATACTCTTCTATGCTATTGTAATTGAAATTAATTATTATTTATTTAAATTTTGTTATCCTTTTATCTCAAAATTAAGTCTTGGTGTGACGTCACTTGGATCTTTATTCGGATTAATTACTAAATAGACATTCGAATCGAAGTGATTTAAACATCACTAACATCTATTAAAAGATTTTAATTAATTTCATACTGAAAATGAATAAGACTAAAATTAACATGCATTGTAATATTTTAATTACTCACGAAAGTGAACGAGATTTAGATTGACTTATAGGGGTATAATAAGGGTATTATTACTAATTTTAACTTAAATATTTTAACCATAAACGAAGTTGACATAATAAATAGTGGACTTGTACTCTAATTTTACAGAGTACTTTTAAGCATGGGATTTGATTCTCAATAAAGGCTTCGTTTCCATTGAAAATTAAGAACGTACTCGACTAGCCTCTGTAGATTTCATGCTTCGAGCTACGGGGACTTTTGGAGGCTTTTGGAGGTCGCACATGATACATGCATCGAATCGATGCTCTTCTTCTTCTTAAAAGCAGCTCGTATCTTGAGGCAATCCGAGGGCTTCAGTCAGCATCTGGCTGCGGTGCTGCAGCGGAGAGCACCGGCATTGCTCGTCAACGACCTCACGGCGGCGGGCCTCGCTATAGGGAACCTCTGGCGCCTATTGTACCTCGGAGCGGCCACAGGTGATCCTGCCTGCCGGAAGAAAGCTCCATTGAGGAAGGCATCATTCACCGATTGCCAATTCCAGGACGTGCCTCCGCCTTCCCCGACCATTCGTAGCGTGACCTTCTTATTGCTTGAGCCCGATGCTATGAACAGGTTCCCTTCGCTCCGAACGCTGGGATTCATGGTGCCGCCGATGGCGTACTCCCCCCACCCGTCGTACAGATTGTTCACCACGTGCGCATATCCGTGCCTTATCCTGCAATAGTTGGACGTCAGTTTCATGATCGCGGAGGACTGCGTCGTGCTGCGATGCGAGGGAACAGAGCGGAGATCGGTGGCTGACCTCGGCATGCGCTGTTGGCAGTTGGGACCGAAGCGGTTGAACGCGACGGTCACGCTCATCCGCTTGTCCTCGAGGTAGCCGTCGTCGTGTCCCAGGAGCATCACCTTGTCGTGGTCCCTGAACCAGTTGTTGGAGACGGTGATCCCCGTGGAACCGCGGGTCACGTCGAGGAGCCCGTCCTCGCATGCATACAGCGTGTTGTGATCGATCCAGACCTTCGAGGTGGCGACGAGTCTGATGGCGTCGCCGTCCACGCCTGCCATGTGCGTGAGCTCTCCCTCCGGTTCCATGACCAGTCCCGGGGGTTGGGAGCGGAGATGGTGGAACTGCAGCCCGTGGATGATCACACTCTCAACCTGCCCATCGTCAACAGTGCAGCTCAGGATGCGGCGGGCACAATCTCATCGGATCCAGACACTCATACCTCGTAAAGCAAGAAGCCGGCGCCGTAGGCGATGTGGACGTCGGCGCCGCGGCCGTCAATAGTGGTGAAGCTCTTCACGATGAGAGGTCGGACGAGCTTGATCTGCATGTCCCTGCTGAACGTGATCCACACCTTCCCCGGGAGCAGCGTAGCGCCGTACCGCAATGTGCCGGGCCGAGGGTTCACCGGGTCATCGCTGGGATCGGTGACGAGGTAAGTCGTCAGGTCGCGGCCCCTGTTCTGGTTCATCTTGCCGGAGAATCCCACGGAACAAACGGCGAGTCGCTGCCGGTTCGCCACCCACTTCGGGTCGCTGCGCCAGCACTGGTCGATTGCATTCATGCGTCCTGGCGCGCGGGCATCGACAAGGAAGGGGAGGAGGAGGAGGAGGCAGAGGCGCAGAGCGAGGTACTTGCACAGGCTGGTGGGGAGGAGAGTCGAAGCCATCGTTAGAGGCGAGGGAATGGGATCCGATGGAGAAGTGGGAGGGTTTTGGTGGATACATAAGGGGGCCGGCCAAGTGTTTGTTGGATGGGCTGTTAGGGTGGCCGTGGTGAGGCCGTGGTTAATTAGAAAGAGTTAGGTAGAGCGGTTGGTACCCATCGAAGGTTGGGGAAGCCATCGGCCAATTTAAGGTGGGGTGGCCAAGTTCTGATGAGCAGCGCTTGCAATTGGATGTCATCAGACTAAAATTAAACCTTGCAATCGTATTCAACACTAAGATAATGTGCGAGCATAGAATTGCATAAAACGAGAACAATGCAAAGCGTATTAGCTCAACATGCAAAGGGTACAATTATTGCTGTTGCTGTGGGCCTAAGCTCGCACAGGGGCTAGATCTAACGCGACATATCAGAATCAATAAGGGCACATCCATGTTATAGAGGTCCATTGAACTCAATTTGCTACAAACAAAATGGAGAAAAAAAAAAAGAGCTGCCTTGCTTGGGTTGAGGATACTGTGCATGATTTGATCAACATCAGCTGTCATTTGTAATACAAGACAATCAATCCAAGAATCACTCTCATCTACAGACATTAAAAAGAAGGTATGCTTGGATTTGACAAATAAGCAGCCATCTCAAGTGCACTTTTGTGCGTCTAATGGTAGTCAATTAGCTCTTACAAAGCTATACAGAGGATTACAAACAAGTCACAGCATCAGTAAGCGAAGAGAGAAAGAGAATTTTACCCGCCAGACCCCTCCAGTTTCAAGTTCATGAGTGCATTCACTTGGAGGAGGCGAACTCCAGTGGGAGCTTGTCAAAACATCCCTGCAGAATCCACCAATCATTGCAGCCACAGCCTTTTCATGTTCGATCCCCCTCTGCTGAAAATAGAAGAGTTGATCTTCACCTATCTTAGAAGTGATTGCTTCATGCTCCACACAGGCTGTAGGGTTCTTTACCTGGTTAGCGAACAGCCGAACATCAATATTAAAGAATAAGCAATTGATTTAAATTACAGACATAAAAAATTAATTGATTTATTGGTGCATATAATAATCTAGCATCAGTATGTACTACACAGAAACATCAACACTGAACGTACAGTTAAAAAAATACCATACTGATGCCAATTCAATCGATACTAGCAGACTGCTGGCTAGATGTTCCATTTCCTTATAGATCGTGTAATTCATAATTATCTACCCAATATATTTCATTGCCAAGAATGTCAGAGATACATGTATAAGTGCCTATGGAAATACAGAATTTAGCTTTCGAGGTGATGACATGTGCTTTTTCAAACAGGTCAATTGGCTCAGAAATACTAGTATCACAAAGGCAGCCAACCAGAGTCAAAATATAGCATACAATGTGCTAGGATCCCATGCTGTGTCAATAACAGTACGTTGATCGCATAGGTCAGAAAAAAGAAAAAACAAAACAACAATCCTAGAATATTCAAACCCTAATAGAGCAAGTTTGTTTTGGCAATAGTTGAGAATGAGAAAATAGAAAAGCAAGTTAATTACCCTCAAGATGAGGCATGGCACATTATATACAAAGTTGAATAACTTTGTCTCACTAAGTGCTCAACAAGCTTTGCCAAGTATATTGCTGAAAATCACTACATTTTAAGTAATAACAAAACAACCATCAAGCTGAAAGTTACTATTTGTATCACAAATGCCAGGCTTCCGACCACCCAAACCAAATGTCCCCTTGAATCTTCAAACATGGTTTTTCAATTTTAAACATGACCATCTACTTATCTGGCAATTTAATCAAGATAGTCAGAATAAGTATCTAGTCTATGTGTATAGTCATAAACCACCAGAAAGAAGAAAATGATCCTCCGGGACCATGTTACCGTCATCCCTCTGATATGTTTTTTTTTTTTTTTTTTTTGTACATCTGATTAAGTGCATGGCAGGAAAATCAAGAACAATCAAGGATAGATTGAGAAACAAGGATGACCTGTTCAACCGTTACAGTATGTTGTTGATAAGTTATGCTATTGAAACAAGTCCCTCGGCAAGCAGATAAAGACACTTTCATCTTCTGTATTCCTCAAACTTGTGCAGGCTAGATATCGAAATGACATTTTGAGAATCTTAATTGGTTTTTAACTCTTCTAGCCAAAAATTGAATGTTCTGGTTGGACAGTGTTTTTAAAAGAGAAAATAGAAAAAAAAAATAAAGGTAGAGAGAGAGAGAGTGTGTGTGTGTGTGTGTGTGAGTGAGTGAGTGTGTGTGTGTGTGTGTGTTGACCTGTTCAACTGTTACAGTATGTTGTTGATAAGTTATGCTATTGAAACAAGTCCCTCAGCAAGCAGATAAAGACACTTTCATCTTCTGTATTCCTCAAACTTGTGCAGGCTAGATATCAAAATGACATTTTGAGAATCTTAATTGGTTTTTAACTCTTCTAGCCAAAAAATTGAATGTTCTGGTTGGAAAGTGTTTTTAAAAGAGAAAATAGAAAAAAAAAAAAGGTAGAGAGAGAGAGAGAGAGTGAGTGAGTGTGTGTGTGTGTGTGTGTGTGAGAGAGAGAGAGAGAGAGAGAGAGAGAGAGAGAGGCAAAAATAAATAACAGGACACAACTAACTTTAACAATGGTCACGAAATCAGAGTGAATTCACAAAAAAAGGCAAGATTATTAAGTAATGCCAACAACAAGAATTTGAATAAAAGGCAAGGAGGAGAAGTTACAGGCTGGCTGACATGGTCAATTCCCGATTTAAACATTTCATGGGCATGGATTTGTTAGGATACAAATTAAATTACTATCTGATGTCTATGAATACAAAGCACATATCAGCCCTAGTGTAGTGTACTCCACTATCATCACATATAAGTTTCAAGAAAACTAGCAAATTTGATCTTTCTAAACAACCTAAAATGTTTGGTTTGCATAACAAATAGAAAATTAAGCATCTCTTTTATGGGAGAAGTAAAATGACAGGTCGTTTTTATGATATCAGCTAGAAATGATCAATCATTGTTAGCCATAGATAAGCAGCTTACCTCTATGTAGGGATATGTGTTTGCACCCGCTGTGTCACCGATAAGCATAGAATCACATTGTGAGAAGTTCCGAGAATTTTCTGCATCAGGCTGGACTTTAACAAGCCCTTGGTAAAAATTCCTAGACTTCCCAGCCGAGATGCCCTTGGAGACGATCCGACTCCTTGAATTCTTCCCCTGATGGATCATCTATGTTCCGGTGTCTGCTTGCTGGAAATCTTTAGTCAGTGCCACCGAGTAAAACTCACCAATCGAGTCATCCCCCCTCAAAATTACACTGGGGTACTTCCATGTGATTGCGGAGCCAGTTTCCACCTGTGTCCATGAAATTTTCGACCCTTGACCTTGACAAAGCCCCCTCTTTGTGACAAAATTGTAGATCCCACCGTTGCCTTCCTCATCACCAGCGTACCAGTTCTGCACCGGGGAGTACTTCATCTCAGCTCCCTCATGACAGTACAGCTCCACCACCGCCGCATGTAGCTGGTTCTTATCATATGACGGCGCGTGCAGCCTTCCAGATAGCTGACGTAGCTCCGTTCATCAGCGATAATCAACGTCCTCTCGAATTGCCCCGTCTCCCGATCGTTAATCCTGAAGTACGTGGAGATCTCCATGGGGCACACAGTGTCCTTGGGGATGTAGCAGAAGGACCCATCGCTGAAGACGGCAGAGTTGAGGGCCGCGTAGTAGTTATCCTCAGGAGGGACGACCTCCCCCAGGTAGCGGCGGACAAGGTCCGGGTACTCCCTGATGGCTTCGGAGATGGAACAAAAGATGACACCTTTCTCAGCGAGGGTGCACGGTGCGTGGTGGCGATAGATATGGAATCGATGACGGCATCGACGGCAACGTTGGCGAAGCGCTTCTGCTCGTTGAGAGGGATGCCTAGGCGATCAAACGTCTCGAGGAGCTTGGGATCGACCTCATCGAGGCTGCCGAGCTTGGGCTTCCGCTTGGGCTCAGAGTAGTAGCAGATGGACTGGAGGTCGATGGGTGGGTAGCAATTGTCGGACCACTGCGGCTCGCGCATGGACTGAAAACGGTGGAAGGCGCGGAGGCGGAACTAAAGCATCCATTCGGGCTCGCCCTTCTTGGCGGAGATGAGGCGAATGGTGCCGTCGTTGAGGCCCTTGGGGATGGAGACGGACTCGATGTCGGAGACGAAGCCCCACTGCGAGTAGTCGCACTTCAGGAATCGCTCAATGGAATCGCCGTCCTCCTTTCCGCCGCCTTCGTTGGAGGGACGGCTGGGCTTGCGGTCGGTTTGAACGGCGAGGATCGAATCGGGGCAGGAATTCCTTTGGGGTGACGGTGTCGGGATTAGGGTTCTCGAATTGGGGAACAAGCGGGTGCGACGAAACCCTAAGCGAAGATCCGAGAGAATGACACGCTCGGATCGAGATGGGGTTTGGAGAGGAGAGAGAGGCGAGAAGAGGGAGGAGGAGGAGGAGGAGGAAGCCATGGAAGTGGGAGGAGATTGGCAAGAGGTAGTGTCGAGAATAAGAGGGTAGGGGAAAGACTTCGGAAGAGGGCGTGTGGCGGGGATGACCCCACCGAAGCCGCTAAGAGGAAGCCACGTGGATGGATCCGGCAGATTGGATCGGCCGGACCACTATCCACTCAGGCGGGCAGAAATGCTAGCGGATTCATCTAAATCCGAATCCGATTAGGGCGTGGATCGAGACGAACGCAAGCCTGGCAAGTCGGATTCATACACGTGTAGCGGTAAGATCAATGCTCGCATCAAGATCCAAATGAGAATTCGTATCTCATTATTAAGATGAATTATGACCTGCAGTAGACTTTGTATATTTAAACTCTCTTGAGTAGAATTTAGATTTTATTTGCGATCAATGAAGATAAAAGATCATCAGTTCAAAAAAGAAATAAAAAACACTTTGATCCAAAGTCATCACACAGTCTTATCTCTGTAATAATCCAAAGTACAAAAGAATAATCTTTCCATGACCCCATACAAATATCTAATCATATAAAAAAAATTAAGAACTGAGATAAGAAGTTCATGATCATAATATAAGCATGAAGTATGTCCAGAATGACAAGACACAAATTAACAAAGGCTTCTAAATTAAGTAGTATTATGGGTATTAAATGCGACATGACGCCAGCTCCTGTGGACCCTGCCCTTATGACGTCACGCTCCTCCTGCGCTCAACTACCCCCACGATTGACCACCCGACGTGATTTCTCCTCTGCTCTGCCTTAAGACCATGCTGAGTCAACCACGACATCGGCCTGCGAAACCATGTCCGTATACCGCCCCTCAGACGCAACCAGAAGCACGTCATGGCTTGACATATTTAACCGACCACAGAGTAAGAAAAAGGGAGGGAGGTAAGTCTTTCAGGACTAAGGATTGGATCTTGACACTGGGAAGAAGGTCGGCGGACTGAGCGCCGGAACCCCCGAGTGGGGATCTGACTTGAGCGTCGGAGGGGTCGGGCGGAGCATCTTCCGACCCGCCTTTGTGCAGGTACTCCCCCCCGGCGACCCCGACTCGAACGACCGACCGGGATCCAGCTGGAGCAGGAGCCCTCGACGAGTCCCGAACCTTACCGAGATGACCCCGGATTCTCTTCTTCCCCAACACACCGTCCGGGATCACGGTAAAAAGTCGTTTACCCAAACAGAATGACGCTAGAAGAAGGGCCCGTCGAGAGAGCATCTACTACACCCCAAATAATACATGGACGAGAGGCCGCATCCAGGGGGGACGTCAGCGGATGCCCCCTGGAGGGACGATCCCCGCCGGCCGCGAGCGCCATGGAACTGTTCAACGACCACGGACTTCATCCACCGACGGTTTCTTCGCTCCCTCCCCAGGTTACTGCAGAGGCCTTTCGAGACCTATCCCAGCAGGTCCGAGCCCTAACGAACGCCGTGCAGGCCGTCGTCCCGCATCTTCCTTCAGGGACGGAAGGACCGAATCCCCGAGGACCCGGTCCCTCCCCCCGTGCTCGAGAGATGCCCCCCACGGCACCATCCTCCCCTGCATCTCGCCAGGCCCAAGACGGAGCCCGGGTTCTCGAAAGGCCGGGCGCTCCCCCCGAGCCCGAGGTCATATCCTCGGATTCGACGGGTTTACTCCAAGCGCAGGTTCGCTCTATTTCCCAACGCCTGGAGGAGGTGCAAAGGGACGTCCGGATGTCAAAGGAGGAGCAAAGGGCGGACCCTCGCTGGGAGTCACCCTTCACCAGCGACATACAAGAGTACCCGGTGCCTCTGAATTTTCGCCTACCTTCCGTCGATCTTTACGACGGGGCCAGTGATCCATGCGGATCATGTTGCCGCCTTTAGAGCGCGAGATGGCCCTATATGGGACCTCAGGCGCTTTGATGTGTCGGCGTTCCTACCACGTTGAAAGGAGCCGCCCTTTGATCGCACTGGCACAAGATTACTTTAAAAAGCGGGGCGATAACGTCCTTGAGCGGCTCGCCAGGGACTTGAGCTACACTTCTTGGCTTTCGCGGCGTCCGAAGCCATCGGTCGCGCTCCTCTTATGATCAAGCGTAGGAGGGCGAGTCCCTTTCACTTCGTCGCGACGGTTCACCAGAGGCGAGAATTATCGACGCTCACCCCTCGCCGATGCACGGCGTTTATGACATGGTGCGACCCTCGAGATTTTGTTGGTCCTTGGTGGAACGACCCACATCCATCGAGAGATATTTCAGCGGGCAAACCATTATGTGGCGGCGAGACTTGGATGTCGGGAAGAAAGGAAAGAGCGCCAAGGGGAAACCCGACTCGGCCCGAGCGGGGCGAGCAGCAACGAGACGACGATCTCCGCGTCGGGGGACGCCAAAGGGACACCCGACCACCCGCACCCGAGCTCCCATCACCCCCTTAAATACGTCTCGCACGCGGATATTCCTCCAGATAAAGGAAAGGGGATGCTAAGACCCCCCGCTTGAGGGAAGCTTGGCGAGAGTTTACCGATCGTACCCAATACTGTCGTTTCCACCGACAGAATGGGCACGACACGGAGCAATGTTATGAGTTGAGGCGGCAAATTGAAGAGCTGATCCGGAGGGGACATTTAGATCAATACCTCCAACGCTCGCGGGAACCTTCCCTGCGCCCTGAGGGACCGGTCGAGCGACACATTGATGTCATCGTTGGGGGACCCGCCTCCGGCGGGAATAGCACCTCGGGACGAAAGGCGTACGCGCGTGCTGCCACATCCGAGGAGCACCATTCCCCTTCCGAGCCAGAAGTCACTTTCCCCTCGGAAGGTTCGGGGCGTCCGGAGCACGATGACGCCCTGGTGGTATCAGCCCGAATCGCCAACGCGCAAGTCAGAAGGATCATGGTCGACACAGGCAGCTCGGCCGACATCCTCTACTTCGACGCTTTCCTGGCACTGGGATTACCGAAGGAGGCCCTGAAGCCCCAGCCCTCGGCGCTCACTGGGTTCACTGGCGACTCGGTCGCGCCGCGTGGCGCGGTCACCCTGCCCTTGACTATCGGCGACTCTCCAAAGACCAAAACGGTTTTGGCGACCTTCCTGGTGGTCGATCTTCCCACCGCATACAACGCAATCCTAGGCCGGCCAACCCTCAACAAGTTAAGGGCGGTTGTCTCCACATACCATCGGACCTTGCAGTTCCCTACAAGTGCCGGAGTCGAGGAAGTTCGGGGAAACCCCCAAGAATCCAGACGGTGCTATCTGACGGCAGTCTCCTTGGGTAAGAGAAAGAGGCCGAGACAGCCCCTGGAAGACCCGCGCGAGCCAAGACACCCGGCTCGACATCCTGAGCCGGTGAACCCGACGATCGACATCCCGTTGCGAAGTGACCGCCCCGACCAGACGGTCGGGATCGGTTCAGATTTAGCCGAACGAGAGCGAGCTCGGCTTATCACCTCCTCCAAGAGAATGCGATGTCTTTGCTTAGACGGCGGCGACCTTCAGGATCAACCCGGAAGTTTCCCACACCACCTCGAGCATTTTCCGACCGCCCGCCGGTGAAGCAAAGACCTCGGGCCCAGGCTCCAGAGCGCCAACAATTTGTGCAAACCGAGGTGGATAAGCTTCGGCGTCCGGCTTCATTGAGGAAGTCGGTACCCAGTGGTTGTCCAATGTAGTTCTCGTAAGAAGCCTAATGGGAGCTGGAGAATGTGTGTCGACTACACCGATCTGAATCATGCTTGTCCGAAGGATTGCTTCCCCTTACCCAGGATTGACCAGCTGGTCGACTCAATCGCGGGACACGCCCGTTTCTCCTTCATGGATGCCTTCGCCGGTTACAATCAGATTCGGATGGCACCCGAAGACCAGCAACACACCGCCTTCCATACCCCCCGAGGAGCTTATTTTTATAAGGTCATGTCGTTCGGATTGAAGAACGCGGGAGCCACTTACCAAAGGACGGTGAACAAGATGTTCGCCCACCAGATAAGGCGAAATATGGAAGTTTACGTCGACGATATGATTGTAAAAAGCCAAACGGGAGCCGCCCACCTCGACGATTTGAAGGAGACCTTTGACACACTAAGAAGATACGGGATGCGCCTTAATCCGGCTAAGTGCGTTTTCGGAGTCGCATCGGGAAAATTCCTGGGGTTCATCATACATGAGAGGGGAATTGATGCTAACCCGGAAAAGATCCAAGCGCTCGTCGACATGAGATCACACAAGACAGTAAAGGAGCTTCAGTGCCTTAACGGAATGATAGCAGCTTTGTCCCGATTTTTGTCCCGATCGGGAGACAAGTGTCTTCCCTTCTTCCGAGCCCTGAAGGAGCCCACGAACTTCCAATGGATGACAGAATGCGAGGAGGCCTTCGTGCGCCTAAAGCAGCACCTATCCGCCCTTCCCCGCCTAGCCTCGGTCTCTGCCCCGGAAACACTCCGCCTTTACCTGGCTGCGTCTGAACACGCGGTAAGTTCTGTGCTGGTAAAAGAGGCCACAGAGAACCAGCACCCGATCTATTACATCAGTCATGTCCTGCGCGGACCGGAACAGCGCTACCCTGCAATTGAAAGGTTGGCGTTAGCGCTCATCCTAACGGCTCGGAAGCTGCGTCCCTACTTCCAGGCCCATACAATCGAGGTAATGACCGACCAACCGCTACGTCAAGTTCTTTCTAAATTCGATGTGGCAGGGCGACTCCTAAAATGGGCGGTGGAGCTATCCGAATTCGACCTCCACTACAAGCCAAGAACGGCCATTAAAGCATAGGCCCTGGCCGATTTCATCTCGGAGCTGACTCATCCGGAAACGGAGGGCATGGAAAAGAGTGCCGGTTTGGATCCCCTGCGTGGGCCAGGTCGTCCGGATCGAGGAGCCGGGTGGACTTATCCTAGAGGACCCAGGGGACGCACTTTTGAGCGCTCTCTCCGCCCGGCTTCAAGGCCACCAACAACGAGGTGGAATACGAAGCCTTACTGGCGGGCTTACGTCTGGCAGCCGACATGCAGCTGAGAGCAATTCACGTTCTTACAGACTCCCAGCTGATCGCCGAACAAGTCGGCGGAGACTATCGCGCGCGAGACCCCACTATGCTGAAATACTTAAGGGAGGTAAAGGCCCAGGCCGCCAACTTCTCCCGTTTCACCTTATCTCGAATCCCCAGGTCCCAGAATGAACGGACGGACCAGCTTGCCAAGTTAGCCTCAGGAGCCAACCTCGGGAGTGCCAGAAGTAGAGAGCTCGGCGCCAGGGGCGGTGGCTACCACGGAGGTAGGGGGCTCTGGAGTCCCAACCCCTTCACTCACGTGGATACGAGGAGATGCGGAGGTACAAGCGAGGGCATCCTGCGCGGATGACGCCAAAGCGCGATGCCTCCACGGACGCAGGAGCATGGTATTGCGAAATCGGCGATCGACTCTACAAAGGTCATTCTCGTCCACTATTACGATGCTTGGATCCCGATGAGGCGGAAATAATCCTCGCCGAGGGTCCATGGCGGAATCTGGGGAGCATATGGGCGGTCGGGCTTTGGCTTTCAAAATACTGCGCCAAGGTTACTCTTGGCCCACGTTACAGAGATGCTAAGGCTTACGACGGCGGTGTGATGCATGCGATGTCATGCGAGCCCGCGGCGTCGCAGTACCACTCACTTCCATTTGGCGATTGGCCTTTGCCCAATGAGGAATGGACCTTTTGGGCTGTTCCCGTGGCGGGACGGCGAAGATATATCATCGTGGAATTGACTACTTCACCAAATGGGTGGAAGCGAACCCCTAGCTACCATCACGGCCGGAGGCGGGTCGGCGATTCGTATGGAGGAATATCGTAACCCGATTCGGCCTTCCCAGCGTTATCGTCACGATAACGGTACTCGGTCGCCGGCGCTTCGGTTCGGGGAGTTACTGCGCGAATCATCGCCAGATCGATTGAGTTTAGCTCGATAGCCCCCGATCCAGCGGACTCGCCCGAAGTGACCAATCGGTCTATCCTCGATGGACTCAAGAAGAGAACCCTAAGGGCCGGTCAAGGCCGGGTCGGCGAGTGCCAAGCATCTGTGGTCCTTGCGGACCACCCCAAAAATAGCCACGGGTGAATCGCCATACAGTCTGGCATTCGGCATGGAAGCGGTTTTGCCAGCTGAGTTGGTAATCCCGACTCCCGGGTAGAAGCCTACGAGGAGCGGGCGTCGACCCGAGGGGCTCGAGCAGTTTGGACTGCTTTCGAGGAGCGTAAGCCGGCGCACACCTAAGAACCTTAGCCTACAATTGGAGGCGTCGCCAAAGGTTACAACAAAAAGGTCCACCCTCGACCTCTCGGAGTGGGGGACTTGGCGTTGCGCAAGATGGAGGTAAGTGACCCCCTTCGGGCAGGAGGCAAGCTTACACCCAAGTGGGAAGGCCCTTATCGCGTTGTTAAGGTCGTCCGATCAGGTACGTTCCGACTTGCAACAATGTCGGGACGTCAAGTGCCGAGGACTTGGAACATCCAAAACCTTAAGAAGTACTTCGTTTGAAGCTCACAACTTCTCGCGACGGGCAAAGGGACCAAGCAGAAGTAGGGGGGTGTTAGAGGCAAGTCGGCAAAGACAATTTATGAAATCACAAAATTCATTAATAAAAGCTCTCGGGTACAAAATAGGTCCCTGAAGAGGGAAAGGAGCAATACATGAGGACGAAGGGAGATCCCCAAAAAAGAGAAGGAGAAGAAAAAGAAGTCCCTCAAGAGTCGGCCCCGGGAAGGCTGTCGTCAAAAGGGACCTCGTCGGGCATTTCTACTCCCTAGTCCTCGGGACGAGAAGTGAAGGGATCCTCCTCCACCATGGAATCCGAAGGGCAGGCCCGGAATCGCGCCAAGGCGATCCGGTATCCATACTCATAGGATACCTGCCGTCGATCAAGCGAGGAGGAAACCCCTCAGACTTCTTGTATCGCGATCGCGCTCCCGGTCCCTCTCCGGACGGCGGTTCTCTTCGCCACGAGGCCTCTTGAGAAGCCTTCGCCTCGGCCTCCTTAGAAGCCAGCCCCGTGCAGCCAAGTCGGAGGCCTCGTTTGTGAGCCGATTCTCAGCTTTCGATCCATGGCGGCTTGCGAGGTTGGCCTCCGTCGCGGTTGGTCGCGGCTCGCGATCGGTCGGGCCACCTCGCCTCGACTCGATGCCGCTTCTCGGCATACGACCACCTCGGGCCGGGCTGCCGTCGAGCCTCCTCCGGTGGCGGCGAGCGAGTTCGCTCGCCAAGATGCTTATAAGCCGACCGACATCGTGAGACCGGTCGATCAAGGCCATGGAATAATGGATATTCTGCGTATGAAAAACGATGAGCAACTGCAGAAGAGAAGGTTTTGAAAAGGGCGTTGGAAATGGTGCTTACCCGCATGCGCCGGACCCGACTTAGCGCCCACGTCGGGATGAAGCGCCCCTCAGAGAGAAAGTGGCCGAGGGCTTCCCGGTCCACACCTTGTCCCCACGGGACAAGCCTCCCCATCGGCCCACCAAGGGTGCTCGCCTCCCAGGTGGGATATCACCCATCACCGGGTGAAGAACGACTCGTCCCCCGAGGGATCTGAATAAGTCCCTCGGGGCCGGGGCGAGGCTTTTCGGGCGTCCTCAGCTGGAGTCCCGCATCCTCGGGTGGGAAGCCAGGCGCAGGAGCGAAGCGGCAGCGTCTGGTCGGTCGTCCGGCAATGGGGCGCCACCGCCGAGGTCTAGCACTTCCTTGCCCTTGGACCTCTTCGTTGGTCGATCGCACTTTCGACCACCCGAGGTCTCCCCGCCCGCAGACCCGGAGCTCCGGAGATGAGCGGGCGGGGTGCTCCGCCATGGAAGGACTTCAGTTCACCATTTCGCAGGAATGAAAAGAAAACCAGTCGAGAATAAAAGAAAGGCCACGGCCTCAAAATGGCTGAGCAGCGGCCACATACCCGGGAGCACGGGCTAAGCCCGCCTCATGAGCCATCGCTCCGATGTTGCGAATGGCCTGAGAAGAGGGAAGGATTACCCTCAACCTCTCAAAAGGTCCGGCTCTTCGGCATTAAGCCTGCGGGGCTGTATTATCAATGACCCTTGAGGTGAACCTCGAAGCCCTAGTCTTTCTCCCACCTAACAAAGAAAAGCGCCTCTTCCCGCCCTTATTATTGGTAGGAGCGCGACGGAACCCGCTAGGGGCAAGAAGGAAATATCCCAGGCCCTTTAGAGGCGGCAGGAAAGGAAGAGATTGAGGGTCGGGGAGATACGGCGTAGTGGCATTCCCCAGGAAGGCCACTAAATACCGCCCGAGGAGTTGGGAGTGATCGCGGCGCGAGATCCGCCCGAGAGATATCAGAGGATATGATAATGGGATGAAGGGGAAGCGCAAACAATTGCCTCTAAGGCGTCAGAGTCGAGCGAAGCCCTTAGGAATCGGGTCAAAGGCCGCTGCCCGCTTAAGAAGAATGCATTCCCCTGGGATCCTATAGTGCCTCCGGATGATCTCTACAGAAGACCCATCTAGAGTAGAGTCTTGGTCGTGCGGCCACATTATGGCCTCCAGTGCACGCGTAGCCTCTCCATCGGAGGAGCGGTTAGAGGGGTGGAGATGGTGGGGAAGTACGAGTGGTCACAGAGGAGAAGAAGAAGTAGGAGAAGAAGTAGAAGAAGAAGTAGAAGGAGACATCTTTGCCAGCTCTGATGGGAAGGCGGAAAGAGACTCAAGGCTTGATGAAATCAAGAAAATTCATTAATAAAAGCTCTCGCACAAAATAGGTCCCCAAGAGGGAAGGAGCAATACATGAGGATGTCGCCTAAGGGAGATCCCCAAAAAAGAGAAGGAGAAGAAAAAGAAGTCCTCAAGAGCTTCCCGAAGCTATCAAAAGGACCTCGCATTCGGCGTTCAGCATTTCTACTCCCTAGTCCTCGGAGAGAAGTGAAAGAAATCCTCCTCCACCATCCATCCATGGGGCCTAATCGGGAGCATTTACTTCAGATAACTTGCCAAGAGAGTAAATAGTGTTCAATTCTAAAAGACAATGATCTGACATCACTCTTGCCTATCCTTTAAATAAATCAAAGCTGAATATACACATAACTATTACAGAAAAGGAAAAATGCACAAAGTAACTTTATATGGTATTCAAGACATTAAGCACATGGGAATATGGACGACACAAACTACAAAAGCAACCAAATCTAGACACAAAAGATCTGCAGATTCACTAACATGTCAGCATGAACTGCACAAACAGGTTGAATAGAGGCCATCGAATTTGACTGAATACTGAACACAGAAAAAGCTGCTCTTTTCTATTTTGACTGCCATAACTACTGCATATTGTATTCCTGTATCAATAGTTTCCTCTATTATAGCTTTTTGACATGATTCAGTAAGTAAACAAGCAATTGTACAAATACCAAACATGATTATGGAAATTAGTGCTTGAAGCTCTAAGCTTTTTGACAGTGTTAAGAAGTTGATGCAAGTAGCAGATGTGCCATTCTTTTATACATTGAGGTTTTCTGTATAGATGACCAGGAGGCATTTGATAGGTAGCCAGTGGGATGCTTACAGGGGCGCAGAAACTACAGCACCAGAAAATGGGGTTTGCAATGGATAGACCATAGGGGATGCAGCAGGAACAGGAAGATTTACTGGACTGCCTACTGCAGGAATAAGAGGGCTACCTGCTGGCTGCCCAATTGTGGTTCCAAAGATACCAACTCCAACTGGTGCAGCAGATGATTGAAAAGAATTTTTGGCAGACTTCCCTGCAGCTTCCAGAGAAGTATCAATTCGACTGGTAATTGGCACTTGAGGAATTGATGTATCTCCATTCGTCACAGTGGTGATATCATGGATGCTTGTTCATCTCCTGGCTTTATTAATTGAGTCTAATCGAATAAAATATTTCTGTGCATGGCTTGCAACTTGTGTAGGTGTTCTTGAGATAACAAAGTTCCGGGAAATGCTCTTCCAATCAACCTTTCCTTACTTTTCAAGTCCAAGAAGAAATAATCTGTTGAAAATAAGGCAAGATTGTTAGTTTATATTAGTTGCAGTTATGACTTAGATGATAAGAATAACTTTGTCTGAACTTTTACAAAAATGTTTATTGCCTAGTAGGCCATGCTGGAAGTGAATAAAAATGCAACAAAGAAGATGGGTCAAAATATTTTGTGACATTGGCTATAAGATTTTTGTGGGAAACATGTGAGAACCACTTCTCAGGGAACCATATAATAAAATAATTGTAATAATTGTAAGGAGTAAGGTTATATCAAATTAGCCGTTGTATTTAGTTGCATATAACTTTACAACTTAAAAAGATAACATTTAGCTCAAAAATAGGAATGACGAAGGGTATATTACCTACAAATTTTAACCTATCTGAATCCAAAACCTAATAAAAGGATTTCGAACCTAATTTCAGCAGTTTGAATAGATGCAGATACTCCAAAAACACACAAATCTGATACTGTCATCATTTAACTATGTGAGGAATGAATTTCACCTCACCCAAATTTGAATCTGACTCATGTAGTCACTGTTCTTCTCGAATTCCTCCTAAACCCGATAAAGGGTTTTCCAAAACTGATTTAAGTGGGCCAGATAGACATGGGTATCCAAAAATCTGACTTTGTTCCCAGCAAAATCTTAGTAGTAAAATATTGCAAGTTAAAATGATTTTTGCTATAAGAGAGATGGGGCTAACTAGAAGTCACATCAAATGGTAATCCAGATTGTATGTAAGGAAACATACATAATTTACTGAATATTAAACTATAAATGACAGTTGTCTTGACATCATGTTTAGTTAACAATATTAACAATTTCTATACAGATCAACCTTATTCAAATATAAGCTACCTCACCATATAAACCAGATTACATCCACGTTAATATCTGTCTATATAAGAAGAAAGGAAGATTGATTTTTCCAAATTTTAATTTCTTTAAAATAAAATTCAATCATAACACTGTTAAAGGATCATACTGTTCATTTACATTTTTTCTGTCAACATTAAGCCTTTGAGGAAAAAAAAGATGACACTGAAAAACAGAGGCTGATGACCTTTCTATATACAGTTATACACTATATCAGGTAGAGTATAATCGACTGAAAAATGTTATTGCTGAATTTTGATCCATCTGCTTTCTGTTGGAACAGCGACTAAAAATTTAACTGTCATCTATATTTATTCTTTTATTCTTCATCTATTACTCGTTTCAATAAGACAACATCATACGATCAAGCTAGAGAATGACAACCCAAAGAACTTGAAGAAACACAAAAGGCCAAGATGACTGGGGAAGCATCCAAAAACTATTGTTTACTTTACATACTGGTTATTACTGTGCCACTACTTGTCCAAGATTCCACTCTGACAAAAATTAAAAGTTCAAGAATTATTTCTGAATAGAATCTACATTCTACAAAATTATACCAAGGATAAAGAACTAAAAATTCAATAAAAAGCTTAATGTTTGAAGAAACAAAAAACTATGGTAAGACAACCATATATACTGTCTGGCTCTTGCTGCTACAACAAGGATGTCAAAAAATAAAACAGTGAAATTGATTGATTCAAAGTGAAGAAAATCATTAGCATTGAGCTGAGTGTTAAGGTAAGTTGCAGCATGCATATCTGGGAAGCCAATGCCACGAAACCACAAACTAATATGTCTACCAAAGACTGTGATTTACCATCAGAAATTAATGACGCAAAACATCTAGAGTCTAAACCCAGAACATGCATAGAGAATTTTCTTAAAAGGAAAAAATAGAAAGAAAAAACAGAACATATGTGGAGAAAAGAGGCAACCATGTCATATACAAGCATTCAATCTTGGCTACTATGTTCATGTCGTCAAGAAAAACATCGTATGATTTTACCTGTGCTCATCTTCGGTCCATGCTGTTCCTTTCCTGCATTCTTGAGCAGACGTTGATGCTTTCCCACCAACGGCCAGAATCATCATCGTGAGAGTGCCCTCCCTTCTAGACAATGCCATCTTCGCTGGCCGGGTCACCACCTTCCGAGGAAGATGAGTGGGCATGGCAAAGGGACTCGTTCAGACTCGATGCCATCGACATCCTCTGCAAGAAGCAACAGCGATTTTCTCCCACCGTGTGCTGCAATCCTCAGGGCAAGCTGCTAGAGCACTCTCAAATGCCTTTTCCTGCTCTCTAGTCCACGACGAATTGCATCTTGCTTCCTCCATCGCCACCTCGGCAATTTAGCAAACAGGTCATACGCTTGCAAGAGGATTCCCAGAATCACCCAAGAAAAGCTTGCAAATGCAAGACAGGAACCTAATTGCTCCAACTTCCCTTCAGACGGGTGGCCAGATGGGCTGAATCCCTCAGTATAGCTGTCGGATGCTAAATCTTGAACAACACAAGTCGAATGGCATCAGGATTGAAATACGGAAATCACGCCCAAAAAAGCTGGATGCAAGCATTTCAAGCATCCAGAAGGGCGCACACAGAAGAATCGCCACTCGACAAGCACAAGGGTATCCGAAATTAACAACAAGATCCAACAGCTGAGGACACAGACAATTGGATTGCAATTAGGGTTTCAGGATTGGGCAATTAACGTGATTCAATAATTCAGGAGAAAAAAAATAATAAGTTCTTAGTATAATTTTCTCTATGCACTCTCGCTTGAAATAATTGATATTTTTCTTTCATCTTCGTTTAAGAAAATCCTAAAATAAATCTCTTTCCATAAACAAAATATTTTTTCCGACCAAAAATTTAAAATATAGGTTATTTGTATATATAAAAAAAAAGAAAATCAAAGCCCTAATTTATCGTGGTGTTGTATGAATCTCAAAAGAACTACTTATCAATCTGAACAATATTTACTTGGAACATCAAAGATTTAATTGAATTGTATGACAAATTTAGTTTCAAACTTGGATTAATATGTTTATATTTCTTTGCTATTTAAGATAATATTCAAATTACATATACCAAGAAGATTCTTTAGTTTTATCATGTCAAGATACTTACTTTAATTATGTTCAAATTTAGGATTAGAACTAAATCTTTAGCCTTAGAAACCAATATATTGAATACTTGTGGGGAAGTCAGGATAACAGTGTTTGAGTTGGCCACCACCACCTTCGTTACTTGCACGTTTTCCAAGGAAACCTAAGTCTTCCTCGTGAAATGACTTGTGATTTGGCCTAATTGAATTTTCCGTAGAGTAGAATTTTTGGATGGTTGGATGTACATGCGCATAAATTCCCCCCTTTTTAATTTACTTGACGTTTAATTATTATTTGTACAATATCATTTCCACTGAGTAGTGCATGATATAATTGTGATAGTTAAGATTGGGACTCATAACTATTTTAAATTAAATGAACAATGATCCTGTAAACTTAAGCTATCAGCAAAGAAGTGATATGTTTTTGAGAAAAGTAACCTAAGATCAATATCGGTAAGATTGGTATCTACACAATCGATGGAAATTGACGACAATTAATGCAGATCGTAAACCAAAAGACAACAATCTTTATGCATAAGGAAACAGCATTGGGTGACTCCACATCAACAGTGCCGATGGAAAGGAGAGATGATGATTCCAACCGTGAGGAATCAAAGCTTCAGCCTAAACTTGCAGCTGCTCGATTTCAGGCTGATGGTGTTGCTGCTGCTCAGACTGTTCACGATGATGTCGCACTTGACCTTGAACGTCACCTTGGGCAGCTTCAAGCTCCCGAGCTTCACCGTCACCGGCACATTCCCCCGAAACACCAGCGGTATCGTCCCCGTCTGCTGCTGCTGCTGCAGTTCCTGGAGCAGCCCGCTCCCCAGCTGCGTCTCGCCGCTGAGCAGCAGGCTGAGCACCGTGGTGTTTTTGTGGCCTGGTAGAACACCGGGAAGGTGCCGGTGCAGAGGCTGGTGTTGGTGTACCAGGCGCTCAGGTGGCTCCCGTCCCGGTAGTAGATGCCGATCTTCTTGTTGGGGTTCTTGGTGGTGACCGTCAAGTTGAACGTGGCGCTCACGGTCATGTTGTCGTCGACGGTGAAGTTGGAGATGGCGAGGCGGTCGACGGAGTACTTGGGGAGCTTCGGGTCGAAGGCCAGGAACAGAATGCCGACGATGGCGCCGATGATGACGACGAGGATGACGACGGTGAGGACGGTCCAGCACAGGCACCGGCAGCAGCAGCTCCTCCGCTTCTTCTTCGGCGGGGGCGGCGGCGGAGGCAGACGGTCGGTCTTCTCGGCCGCCTGGGTCTGCAGAGGTTTACTGGGAGCGTGCGACGAAGAGGGCAACGGAGCTTCGACATCCACCGCCGGGTGGATTCGGTGGCGCTCAGCCATGTCCGATGGGCCTCAAAGAACTCTCGCGATCCAAGGTGGAAGGTGGATCGGATGAATGAAGTCGTTGGCGTGTAAGATGGATCGAGGCGATATATAAGATCGGACGAATGGATGGGTTCGTCGAAGGTGTTCGGCGGCTTCAAACCTCGTGTGAGTCTTCAACCTTGACTTCTTCCTTCCGCTCCTCCATGTGTTGCAGTTTGCAAAGCGATTCGAACACCTTACAACGCGTGGTGTGAAGGGCTGGAGGAGATACAGGAGCCTCACTTCCGAGGCCGATCGCACTTTATATTTCCATGGAAGCTTCATCTCCTCCTCGACTTCTCCATTCAAAGGAGGATCGACACGTGTTAGCATCCAGAAGACGTCGATCCATGGATGGACTACCTACCTTACAAACTTTGACTTGGCGATCTAATCTTTAAGAATTTTTAGATCCCTCTGCGAACATTCAATTTCCCTATACACACGCAAATTAATGCGTCGTTTCCTTCCATGTTGGTATACATATGTCATGTCGATATATAATGAATTTGACACACGCGTGTGATGTATGGGGCGATTGTAATGCTACAAAATTAAAAGAAAATATGGTCAAATCAACAAACTGTTGGGGTCGTCAAAGCACAGAAGCCTGCGGCCTTGGTGTGACGTCATTCCTTGCGAAGCATTTTTAGAAAGGTGGCCCGCTTCAATGTTCTCTATGGGAAAGTTTACGGTCAACGTTGACAACTCCCTGGTTGACCAAACAAAGGATGTTCTCGATAACGCCATCCAGTAGCTTCCTTGGCCAAGTCGTCGGCTACACACTTTCTTTTCACATTGGCAAACGTGTTCATCCGACTATATATGGCATGTGTCGGTTTTATCTTTGATAGAACATGTTCATCCGATGGATCCACATGTGACAACGTAGTCGCCTATTAGTTTAATGCAAGATCACAGAAATATTTCATTCATATTATAAAATACTCTTCTATGCTATTGTAATTGAAATTAATTATTATTTATTTAAATTTTGTTATCCTTTTATCTCAAAATTAAGTCTTGGTGTGACGTCACTTGGATCTTTATTCGGATTAATTACTGAATAGACATTCGAATCGAAGTGATTTAAACATCACTAACATCTATTAAAAGATTTTAATTAATTTCATACTGAAAATGAATAAGACTAAAATTAACATGCATTGTAATATTTTAATTACTCACGAAAGTGAACGAGATTTAGATTGACTTATAGGGGGTATAATAAGGGTATTATTACTAATTTTAACTTAAATATTTTAACCATAAACGAAGTTGACATAATAAATAGTGGACTTGTACTCTAATTTTACAGAGTACTTTTAAGCATGGGATTTGATTCTCAATAAAGGCTTCGTTTCCATTGAAAATTAAGAACGTACTCGACTAGCCTCTGTAGATTTCATGCTTCGAGCTACGGGGACTTTGGAGGCTTTTGGAGGTCGCACATGATACATGCATCGAATCGATGCTCTTCTTCTTCTTAAAAGCAGCTCGTATCTTGAGGCAATCCGAGGGCTTCAGTCAGCATCTGGCTGCGGTGCTGCAGCGGAGAGCACCGGCATTGCTCGTCAACGACCTCACGGCGGCGGGCCTCGCTATAGGGAACCTCTGGCGCCTATTGTACCTCGAGCGGCCACAGGTGATCCTGCCTGCCGGAAGAAAGCTCCATTGAGGAAGGCATCATTCACCGATTGCCAATTCCAGGACGTGCCTCCGCCTTCCCCGACCATTCGTAGCGTGACCTTCTTATTGCTTGAGCCCGATGCTATGAACAGGTTCCCTTCGCTCCGAACGCTGGGATTCATGGTGCCGCCGATGGCGTACTCCCCACCCGTCGTACAGATTGTTCACCACGTGCGCATATCCGTGCCTTATCCTGCAATAGTTGGACGTCAGTTTCATGATCGCGGAGGACTGCGTCGTGCTGCGATGCGAGGGAACAGAGCGGAGATCGGTGGCTGACCTCGGCATGCGCTGTTGGCAGTTGGGACCGAAGCGGTTGAACGCGACGGTCACGCTCATCCGCTTGTCCTCGAGGTAGCCGTCGTCGTGTCCCAGGAGCATCACCTTGTCGTGGTCCCTGAACCAGTTGTTGGAGACGGTGATCCCCGTGGAACCGCGGGTCACGTCGAGGAGCCCGTCCTCGCATGCATACAGCGTGTTGTGATCGATCCAGACCTTCGAGGTGGCGACGAGTCTGATGGCGTCGCCGTCCACGCCTGCCATGTGCGTGAGCTCTCCCTCCGGTTCCATGACCAGTCCCGGGGGTTGGGAGCGGAGATGGTGGAACTGCAGCCCGTGGATGATCACACTCTCAACCTGCCCATCGTCAACAGTGCAGCTCAGGATGCGGCGGGCACAATCTCATCGGATCCAGACACTCATACCTCGTAAAGCAAGAAGCCGGCGCCGTAGGCGATGTGGACGTCGGCGCCGCGGCCGTCAATAGTGGTGAAGCTCTTCACGATGAGAGGTCGGACGAGCTTGATCTGCATGTCCCTGCTGAACGTGATCCACACCTTCCCCGGGAGCAGCGTAGCGCCGTACCGCAATGTGCCGGGCCGAGGGTTCACCGGGTCATCGCTGGGATCGGTGACGAGGTAAGTCGTCAGGTCGCGGCCCCTGTTCTGGTTCATCTTGCCGGAGAATCCCACGGAACAAACGGCGAGTTGCCGGTTCGCCACCCACTTCGGGTCGCTGCGCCAGCCTGGTCGATTGCATTCATGCGTCCTGGCGCGCGGGCATCGACAAGGAAGGGAGGAGGAGGAGGAGGCAGAGGCGCAGAGCGAGGTACTTGCACAGGCTGGTGGGGAGGAGAGTCGAAGCCATCGTTAGAGGCGAGGAATGGGATCCGATGGAGAAGTGGGAGGGTTTGGTGGATACATAAGGGGGCCGGCCAAGTGTTTGTTGGATGGGCTGTTAGGGTGGCCGTGGTGAGGCCGTGGTTAATTAGAAAGAGTTAGGTAGAGCGGTTGGTACCCATCGAAGGTTGGGGAAGCCATCGGCCAATTTAAGGTGGGGTGGCCAAGTTCTGATGAGCAGCGCTTGCAATTGGATGTCATCAGACTAAAATTAAACCTTGCAATCGTATTCAACACTAAGATAATGTGCGAGCATAGAATTGCATAAAACGAGAACAATGCAAAGCGTATTAGCTCAACATGCAAAGGGTACAATTATTGCTGTTGCTGTGGGCCTAAGCTCGCACAGGGGCTAGATCTAACGCGACATATCAGAATCAATAAGGGCACATCCATGTTATAGAGGTCCATTGAACTCAATTTGCTACAAACAAAATGGAGAAAAGAAAAAAAGAGCTGCCTTGCTTGGGTTGAGGATACTGTGCATGATTTGATCAACATCAGCTGTCATTTGTAATACAAGACAATCAATCCAAGAATCACTCTCATCTACAGACATTAAAAAGAAGGTATGCTTGGATTTGACAAATAAGCAGCCATCTCAAGTGCACTTTTGTGCGTCTAATGGTAGTCAATTAGCTCTTACAAAGCTATACAGAGGATTACAAACAAGTCACAGCATCAGTAAGCGAAGAGAGAAAGAGGAATTTTACCCGCCAGACCCCTCCAGTTTCAAGTTCATGAGTGCATTCACTTCGGAGGAGGCGAACTCCAGTGGGAGCTTGTCAAAAACATCCCTGCAGAATCCACCAATCATTGCAGCCACAGCCTTTTCATGTTCGATCCCCCTCTGCTGAAAATAGAAGAGTTGATCTTCACCTATCTTAGAAGTGATTGCTTCATGCTCCACACAGGCTGTAGGGTTCTTTACCTGGTTAGTGAACAGCCGAACATCAATATTAAAGAATAAGCAATTGATTTAAATTACAGACATAAAAAATTAATTGATTTATTGGTGCATATAATAATCTAGCATCAGTATGTACTACACAGAAACATCAACACTGAACGTACAGTTAAAAAAATACCATACTGATGCCAATTCAATCGATACTAGCAGACTGCTGGCTAGATGTTCCATTTCCTTATAGATCGTGTAATTCATAATTATCTACCCAATATATTTCATTGCCAAGAATGTCAGAGATACATGTATAAGTGCCTATGGAAATACAGAATTTAGCTTTCGAGGTGATGACATGTGCTTTTCAAACAGGTCAATTGGCTCAGAAATACTAGTATCACAAAGGCAGCCAACCAGAGTCAAAATATAGCATACAATGTGCTAGGATCCCATGCTGTGTCAATAACAGTGCGTTGATCGCATAGGTCAGAAAAAGAAAAACAAAACAACAATCCTAGAATATTCAAACCCTAATAGAGCAAGTTTGTTTTGGCAATAGTTGAGAATGAGAAAATAGAAAAGCAAGTTAATTACCCTCAAGATGAGGCATGGCACATTATATACAAAGTTGAATAACTTTGGCTCACTAAGTGCTCAACAAGCTTTGCCAAGTATATTGCTGAAAATCACTACATTTTAAGTAATAACAAAACAACCATCAAGCTGAAAGTTACTATTTGTATCACAAATGCCAGGCTTCCGACCACCCAAACCAAATGTCCCCTTGAATCTTCAAACATGGTTTTTCAATTTTAAACATGACCATCTACTTATCTGGCAATTTAATCAAGATAGTCAGAATAAGTATCTAGTCTATGTGTATAGTCATAAACCACCAGAAAGAAGAAAATGATCCTCCGGGACCATGTTACCGTCATCCCTCTGATATGTTTTTTTTTTTTTTTTTTTTTTGTACATCTGATTAAGTGCATGGCAGGAAAATCAAGAACAATCAAGGATAGATTGAGAAACAAGGATGACCTGTTCAACCGTTACAGTATGTTGTTGATAAGTTATGCTATTGAAACAAGTCCCTCGGCAAGCGTGAGATAAAGACACTTTCATCTTCTGTATTCCTCAAACTTGTGCAGGCTAGATATCGAAATGACATTTTGAGAATCTTAATTGGTTTTTAACTCTTCTAGCCAAAAATTGAATGTTCTGGTTGGACAGTGTTTTTAAAAGAGAAAATAGAAAAAAAAAAATAAAGGTAGAGAGAGAGAGTGTGTGTGTGTGTGTGTGTGAGTGAGTGAGTGTGTGTGTGTGTGTGTGTTGACCTGTTCAACTGTTACAGTATGTTGTTGATAAGTTATGCTATTGAAACAAGTCCCTCAGCAAGCAGATAAAGACACTTTCATCTTCTGTATTCCTCAAACTTGTGCAGGCTAGATATCAAAATGACATTTTGAGAATCTTAATTGGTTTTAACTCTTCTAGCCAAAAATTGAATGTTCTGGTTGGAAAGTGTTTTTAAAAGAGAAAATAGAAAAAAAAAAAAAAAAGGTAGAGAGAGAGAGAGAGTGTGTGTGAGTGAGTGAGTGTGTGTGTGTGTGTGTGTGTGTGTGTGAGAGAGAGAGAGAGAGAGAGAGAGAGAGAGAGAGAGAGAGAGAGCAAAAATAAATAACAGGACACAACTAACTTTAACAATGGTCACGAAATCAGAGTGAATTCACAAAAAAAGGCAAGATTATTAAGTAATGCCAACAACAAGAATTTGAATAAAAGGCAAGGAGGAGAAGTTACAGGCTGGCTGACATGGTCAATTCCCGATTTAAACATTTCATGGGCATGGATTTGTTAGGATACAAATTAAATTACTATCTGATGTCTATGAATACAAAGCACATATCAGCCCTAGTGTAGTGTACTCCACTATCATCACATATAAGTTTCAAGAAAACTAGCAAATTTGATCTTTCTAAACAACCTAAAATGTTTGGTTTGCATAACAAATAGAAAATTAAGCATCTCTTTTATGGGAGAAGTAAAATGACAGGTCGTTTTTATGATATCAGCTAGAAATGATCAATCATTGTTAGCCATAGATAAGCAGCTTACCTCTATGTAGGGATATGTGTTTGCACCCGCTGTGTCACCGATAAGCATAGAATCACATTGTGAGAAGTTCCGAGAATTTTCTGCATCAGGCTGGACTTTAACAAGCCCTCGGTAAAAATTCCTAGACTTCCCAGCCGAAATGCCCTTGGAGATGATCCGACTCCTTGAATTCTTCCCCTGATGGATCATCTATGTTCCGGTGTCTGCTTGCCGGAAATCTTTAGTCAGTGCCACCGAGTAAAACTCACCAATCGAGTCATCCCCCCTCAAAATTACACTGGGGTACTTCCATGTGATTGCGGAGCCAGTTTCCACCTGTGTCCATGAAATTTTCGACCCTTGACCTTGACAAAGCCCCCTCTTTGTGACAAAATTGTAGATCCCACCGTTGCCTTCCTCATCACCAGCGTACCAGTTCTGCACCGGGGAGTACTTCATCTCAGCTCCCTCATGACAGTACAGCTCCACCACCGCCGCATGTAGCTGGTTCTTATCATATGACGGCGCCGTGCAGCCTTCCAGATAGCTGACGTAGCTCCGTTCATCAGCGATAATCAACGTCCTCTCGAATTGTCCCGTCTCCCGATCGTTAATCCTGAAGTACGTGGAGATCTCCATGGGGCACACAGTGTCCTTGGGGATGTAGCAGAAGGACCCATCGCTGAAGACGGCAGAGTTGAGGGCCGCGTAGTAGTTATCCTCAGGAGGGACGACCTCCCCCAGGTAGCGGCGGACAAGGTCCGGGTACTCCCTGATGGCTTCGGAGATGGAACAAAAGATGACACCTTTCTCAGCGAGGGTGGCACGGTGCGTGGTGGCGATAGATATGGAATCGATGACGGCATCGACGGCAACGTTGGCGAAGCGCTTCTGCTCGTTGAGAGGGATGCCTAGGCGATCAAACGTCTCGAGGAGCTTGGGATCGACCTCATCGAGGCTGCCGAGCTTGGGCTTCCGCTTGGGCTCAGAGTAGTAGCAGATGGACTGGAGGTCGATGGGTGGGTAGCAATTGTCGAACCACTGCGGCTCGCGCATGGACTGAAAACGGTGGAAGGCGCGGAGGCGGAACTAAAGCATCCATTCGGGCTCGCCCTTCTTGGCGGAGATGAGGCGAATGGTGCCGTCGTTGAGGCCCTTGGGGATGGAGACGGACTCGATGTCGGAGACGAAGCCCCACTGCGAGTAGTCGCAGTTCAGGAATCGCTCAATGGAATCGCCGTCCTCCTTTCCGCCGCCTTCGTTGGAGGGACGGCTGGGCTTGCGGTCGGTTTGAACGGCGCGGATCGAATCGGGGCGGGAATTCCTTTGGGGTGACGGTGTCGGGATTAGGGTTCTCGAATTGGGGAACAAGCGGGTGCGACGAAACCCTAAGCGAAGATCCGAGAGAATGACACGCTCGGATCGAGATGGGGTTTGGAGAGGAGAGAGAGGCGAGAAGAGGGAGGAGGAGGAGGAGGAGGAAGCCATGGAAGTGGGAGGAGATTGGCAAGAGGTAGTGTCGAGAATAAGAGGGTGGGGGAAAGACTTCGGAAGAGCGCGTGGCGGGGATGACCCCACCGAAGCCGCTAAGAGGAAGCCACGTGGATGGATCCGGCAGATTGGATCGGCCTGACCACTATCCACTCAGGCGGGCAGAAATGCTAGCGGATTCATCTAAATCCGAATCCGATTAGGCCGTGGATCGAGACGAACGCAAGCCGGGCAAGTCGGATTCATACACGTGTAGCGGTAAGATCAATGCTCGCATCAAGATCCAAATGAGAATTCGTATCTCATTATTAAGATGAATTATGACCTGTAGTAGACTTTGTATATTTAAACTCTCTCGAGTAGAATTTAGATTTTATTTGCGATCAATGAAGATAAAAGATCATCAGTTCAAAAAAGAAATAAAAAACACTTTGATCCAAAGTCATCACACAGTCTTATATCTGTAATAATCCAAAGTACAAAAGAATAATCTTTCCATGACCCCATACAAATATCTAATCATGTAAAAGAAATTAAGAACTGAGATAAGAAGTTCATGATCATAATATAAGCATGAAGTATGTCCAGAATGACAAGACGCAAATTAACAAAGGCTTCTAAATTAAGTAGCTACACTGTTTCATGGAGCTGGAAGAAGAATATGTTGGCACTGACATTGTACTATAGAAATCAATCTTAGTACAAAGTATTCTAGGAATTCATCATCATCAAGAATACAAGGAAAAGACATGGTAAAGAATCCTCCAATGTCTCGCATGAAACATCGGTCTCAGGAGAAGCAACAAGTCACATGAGACTGCAGTTAGAAATGCCTAAAGCTCATGCCACCACCACAAGTGACTTTCCAACACAAAACTATTAGTTGAACCCAACATAATATGTGATTTAGGCTCATGATCAAAAGTATTGTGCTAGAACCTTAGAAGCCTTTCTTGGAGTGAGAAAAAGTTGATGGAAAGACTGTTTGATCACCATCGGCTTTTTGTATCAAAGAAAAGAAATTTGTAATCCTTCCACCTATCTATCACCAATGTCAGTCAAGAGTTCTCGTCAGGAGGTGTATGGTGGCATGAGGAACTACCAAAGAAAGAGGAGCTTTTTCACATTTAGTGAGTGGTGAAGAAGTCGAAGTCATGATGTTCAACTCCAAGCTGCTTCAGCCAAGAGTATGCTGCACTATAAAGGGAGTTGATCATTTCGTCATCTGAAGATTCAGGGTTTCTCCAGAGGCCCCCCTGTAACTTGTATGTGGCTAGTCCAAAGGGAAAAAGAGAAATACAGTTGCCCCATGTCTCTTGCTTCCTTGCATTGCTCTCAGTTATATGAAATGAGTCCATGATGTCCTCAGGTGCATTATTGTCTGCAGAGTTCCACATGAAAGGAAAGCTATTAAGAGATTAATTTCATCATTGGAAATATAAAAGCAAGTTAAACAAGTTGTTTTCATATCAAATGATAATTAATTAAACATGACAAGATTGACTATCAACTCTTGAGAAAACTATACCTATAGCATTCTTTATGCAGATAAAACAATTCTGGGAATACAGATACCAAAATTTGGACAAACGAAAAGGGTGACGTGGGACATGAGTATGACAAAATTTGGATAAGTTCTGCAACAATGCATAAATGTATGTGGTTTGTGTCTACCACGACTTGATGTAACACGTTATTTTCGTAAGTCGATAATCACAGTAAAAGCTATGTATGTTGGCTTTATCACTCTTGAACTCAGTATCTACAAGTAGCAGAGATATGTTTACAGCAAGCTTCTCAACTTGGTTTCACAAGTATACTATATTATATTTAACCTTAGTTCACCCAACTTCTATGCTGGATACTGCCCTCTTTATGTGGAAGACCACCACCATCTTTTGAAGGAACTACTATAATGGCATCATCCTTATAACAGATGACTGACAGTCTTCTCACTTCTGTTGATCAGGACAAACACGTTTCCTGCAAACTAAAGTTCTTGCAATATTTCCTTTTTACACCTGGGCATTGAAGTCACAAGACATGGTGAAGATTTTCATCTATGTCTAACCAAGTATATTAAAGATCTTCCATGTCTGGTTTAGATAAATGTGAAGTCATTGTCCACTCCATGGCAAGATGGTCTAGACACAGAGATGGGCTCCAATCCAATTTCAAGAACAAAAGTAGGAATAAGTCAAAACTGTAGTTTGGGAAAAACTTCTCTGAGACATTAAGGACATGTAGAGAATCAGTTAACACATTTACTTTCAAATTTCAGGTTTAATGTTTTTCTGAAGAATTTCATTTAGATAAAGCAATGATTCCATCACCAGTATATTTAATATGGTATCTAATTACATAAATTAGTAAGTCTTGATATTAGGGTAATGCTGCTCCTTTGCAATCAGGGTAACTAAAATTCTTGTTGGCTGTGCTCCTAAACTTTGCATTGGTGGGTGCCTTGTGCATTGGGCTACCCTTTTATCTATTTATAGGATTGCTAACATTTTTATAGGTTCAATCAATTTCCTATTAGTAATTTCAGAACTGTATTTCACAAATACTGGTCATCAAACTATATGCTTGAGCGTTTGTCGCACAATTCCAGTCACAGAAATGGACAAAAAAAACCTACAAAACATGTAGCACATGGTGAGTTGGGGAAAGAATTACAGATGGAGGTCATTGCAAATTCTCAAAAACCACACAAAGTCCTAGAACATAATCCCCTGAATAATCCATATAAGTACGTACAGAGAGAAGAGATTGTCTGTGCTTATTAACAGCTCCAGTAGCAACAAACTAACTACTGAAACCATGACAAGATTTCATAAACCAGAAGAAGAAATATTCTAATAAGACTGATTATAGGCATGCGGATAATTCATGCTGTTATTCCTTTCAAAGACTAAATGTGAGTTTTTGTGATATATGATGCTTTAAGTTGAACCATGAAAACAGTAGGCTGAGAATTGACAAGCATTACTGATTTTCAAATTAGAATATCTGAACCCATGAGTTTTTATGTTATACACAAGGGACTGTCCTCCAAATAACTTTAAGCACTAACCAACAAAAAAGAGTATTCTTGTGCAACAACAGTTTTATAAAAACAATTAATGGAATAAAAAGCAAGACCAAATTAATTGTTCTCTTAACAACCATGCAAGGGACATACCTTGGAATGATGCAGAGATAGTATGATAAGTCAGAAAGCATGCAGACAAATCCTTTACATGTCTACAATTTGGAATCTGGTAAATAGGGTACCTGATAGGGAAATAAAATTTTCAGAAACATATAAATCAAAAGAATCAGTTATTTATAAGCAGAAGCAACAATAACCATAAAACAGACTTGTAAGCATTTCAACCCCATTGAAACTTTATATAGCCGTGTGTCCTTAACAACTAGTTGATATCAAACAAAATTTAAGCAGATTTACTTGCATGCTTTGCTGACTTCTTTTTATTTGGAAAAAGGAAAAGATGGCATTCCTACCTTGGTCATGGATTTCTAAATTGTTTCAATAGCCCAAGGTTCACTAGAAACCACTCAATGGCTCTAAATACCCAAACAACAACGGGATGGAATAGATATGTAGCCATACCAGGCAACTGACATCCAGCTAGCTGGTGAGATGTCCACACTCTTGAATGATGTCAAACCAGGATAATTCTGTGTTAGTTCATTTACCTATTAAACACAATATAAGGATAATTATGAACAACAAAGCATAAGATGTGACTCTTAAAACCTAATTTATTTTATGCTTTTGACAAAGTGGAATAAGTCATGAAAATGAATTAGACATGATCTTTTAGCAAAAGAGTATTTGTACCTTGTCCATGAGTGGTATCCTTCCATAAGGAGAACCATACTCTATATACTGCAAGTACAATTGCCCCAGGATTTCTCTTGTTGACCATGAACTATCCTGGTCAAGGATAGAGTCTTCTGACACAACATCCGATGACCTGGACAACTTTTCACTCTCACTATCATCACTGGAGGATTCCCTTTCACTCTCTTGCAGAAATATCCTACATAAATAGGGAAAATTGCAGCTTAGCTTCCTGTTTCTTACACCCAACATTATTAAGACAATTACGAAAAAAGTATGTCAGGTACAAGCACCTAGGCGGAGCAAGAGATTTGTTAGTGTAAATTTGGATGGCAGAGAGGTATGGCACATAGTATTGCACTACCCTTTGATGGTTGTCAAGAATAATTGGAACTCCAACACCATAGACACTCCACTCTCTATACCGATCCCAAAGGTCTCCAAGACTGAAATACTCCATCTTGCCCCGTAAGATCAGTTGCCAGTTTAAATCTCGCAGACACGTCTGCAATTGTTAAAGCTTAACATTAGAAATCTGAGAACTTAATCCGAACATATCACTGAATTATTGTAAACATAAATTAACAACCCAAAGAAACAAAGAGGAAACAAGCAATATAAGAAAGATATGAAAAGTTGACTGGACTATATGTATTGGAATGAATGCTGAAAAGTGAGACTGGGGAGAGTATATAAAGATGTCTTAGTTCACAAAAAAGAGAAACAAACTATTTCTACGCCTAGTTTAAGATCAAGTGTCATTATCCCAATTGGATGAATCAAAACGTATTGCCAACTTGTGCTGAGGTGGTAACATATGGCTAGACCAATTTTTGCCAGCACAGGAGTGTGTCAACTGCCATCGCATGGAATATGCTGTGCTGCAAAGGTATTAGGAAGGCTCGCATGCCATGAAACAATGCTAGATTAAGGCAGTTAACCAGGAAAAAAAAAATTTGAAATCATCACTGCCCACATCTCTAAATTGTTAAAACATTACCAAGCGAGCCAAAGACCGAGATCTATAGTTCACTCCATAAGTACTCATTTCCCACATTCCTCTGACAAAGATCTCTATAAGATATCTAAGACACATCCAATAGCACACCATTCGAAACAAACTAACAAAAGAAAAGGCGTCGGTTGTTGGTTCAAGGAAACAAAGATCAAGATCTTCAACAGAAAAAAATGAAAAAAGAGCACATCAAAGATTCTCAAAACTTTAAATTATAGAAGAACAGAATAAACCAAAGGGCAAATAAATCAGTACAAGATGTCCGGATTGTGGTTATGCCAGAGGAAAGGTAAAGAAGTCACCTTTGGAAGGGGGTAAGCCGGAACCATCGGCGTTGTGTGAGTGAGGAAAGACTGCAGATTGGAGCGCTTTTTCCAGTTAACCGCCATTTCTTTATTGATACAACACTATTGATTTAACTCAACAGATTAAAACTACGAAATCACAGATCAAGAGGACCAAAGAGGAAAACAAGGCAAGAACAGAAGTAAAAGAAGCACAGACAAGAAGCGAAAAAGGACAAAGAGCTCTCTTTCCCTCGGAATAATCAAGAACGGAGTTCGGGGCAGGTTTCACGACCCAATCATCCTCTCCTTCACTGTTTATCCCTCGAAGGGATCGAAACAAAAGAGCAGAAAGCTCATCATCTTTTCCATCAATACGCTCCGACCAACAGCAACAACATAAAAGAAACTAAATTCGATCCAAATCGGGTCAGGAAAGCACAGCAGCACTGCGACAAATTCGGACAGAGCAAAGAAGATGATGCAGAAGACCAGACGCACGAGAGAGAGGGAGAGGGCGAGGGGACGCTCGGGAGCAGGCGGAGAAGCAGGGTTCCGGTTTCCCACTTTCCTTTCGCAAACCGAAGAAGCGGCGCTGCGTATTCCGTTCCTCTATTTTTGACCGATGGGAGAAGAGTGCGACGAGGGGACAAGGCGAGTGGCGAAGACGAGGGCCGCCGCGTGGTTCGTATTAACTGTACTCGGCCTTTCCGTCCTCGGGGCTTCGCTGCACCCACGCGAACTGCGCCCCCACCGGACGGTGCACGTCTCTCGTAGGCTCCACATCCGACGACCCGGGAAGGACCACCTCGGCGAGTAAGGCTCGCGCGTAGAAATCACTAGTAGGTGATTCTTTATCTCCGAGTCACTTGCGTGTGCTCCCTAGTCTTCCATCAGGCGGGGCCCTGGTCGACCCCATTTGGAACCCGTTCATGTGGCTTGCGTCTTTTGGAATTAGTGGCGCTAATATTTGGTCATAGCGACCAATATTTTTACAAAGGTGTCCAATGGTAATTAATTTTTTACTCCAAATTTTTTTTTTCCAAAGCTAAGTCAAAATCTGACTCTCGGATTACAATACTTATTTGAAACCAACTAAAACAGTAGCATTTCACGTCTATTTCTGAACAGTATCCACGCACAAGAAAAAAAAACATGAAATCCTTAAAGCGTTCGATCTTATTAAAAAATTATTTTGACGACGGAGCACGATTGTTAGAGCTGAATATACAGACATCTTACGAATTCTTATGTGCTTATATTTATATTAAAATACACCAAAATGAGTTTTTATAGTATGTCTCTATGAAAATTTATAAATGAACATTGACGTCGAGGATAATTATATACATCTCCTGACTCTATGAGAATTATATTATATCTAAACCATGAATCATATTGTGATGTAGTCAGTAATGTCTGAGAGAATGATATCATGTCAATCATACATTGTTAAAATATCAACAACGAAACTTCGAGATATTGATCATGTAGCATCAAACTGTCAATCATATGATATTGAGATATTTATAACGTTAAGATGTTGAATACATAGGTGCTGATCATGTAGTATTGATGTGTAGGCCATGTCATTCGTCCACCGTCAAGACTCCAAGTCTATATCTTCCACGTGCTCGCTAGCTTGACTGATCCATAATCGTTTTTCTTTTCTTTGGGAAGATTAGAAGATGGAGTTAGGAAGCAGCTTTCCTGAGTTAATACAAATAAACTAATGCATGTATGCAGTTGAGATGAAGCCTTCACACTTGAATATCTTGGCGACCTCACAGAGTTAATCTTCAGCTACATCAAGTCTCCCTGAGACTACCTTACAGTGCTAAGAAGATCCCACGTCCCACTCCTACGGTGTACACGGTCTCGACTAGAGAAGGGAACAAAGAAGGGTAGATTTCGGAATGCACTCGAGTAATTATTCTTCATGGAACCCACCAAAGACATCTGCGGTCAGTCCATTGTTTCGTGGAATCCAATTATTGCTGAGGATGCTGATTCACAGGGAGGAAAAGAGCGGTGCAAGGAGGAGTTCAGTTCGTGTGGTAGCACCATCAAGATTGCTGTGAATATATTTCACATTCAGTCAAAAGGCGTTGGATTCGACGCTCATGGTCTGCAGTGAGATGCTGGAATCAGTACAAGATCAGAAGCCATGGAAAGCAGGCAACTGCTTCCAAGTTGCAGGAGGATTCGTACGGTTGATGTCATTGCCAACATCCATGAAGCTGTGCTTTAATCTTGAAGATGATTTGCTTCAAACAAGAGATGGCCATGAAAGCTCCACCAGCAAGCAAAGAACAGATGACAGTAACTGAAATTTTCACGAATGGTCAGTATGGTCTTGCAAGAATCATTCTATGAAGGCAATAGAAGTGTTTATTAGGTGGTATTTTGTGTCAGACTGCATGACAAAAAGATGCTAGAGGTCATGTTATAATGCATCCAAATGCTTGAAATCTACTGCGCACAGCAAGTTAATCCAAATCATGCTATAATATTGCGATATGGATCTTTGATTTGTCTGGCTAAGAGATACTCCTCATTGGGATCAGCTAGAATCAGATATCAGATAGCACTTGTCACTTACGCAAGTTGATTAGCAATTCTCCCAGTCGCTAAAGAATGTGAACAGTTTTCCCAGCCAGAGAGAGAGGTGCATCCACTTTTACACAATGAACCCACTGTCCCTACTCACTATGACAGCTTTCTGAGCATCGAATTGTCAAGACCGGAAGGAGAGCAAAGTTGCAGAGCAGTTCTTGGTCTTCTTTCATCTTGGGCATGACTGCTGAAGAAAGAACCTAGTGACAGCCCAATACTGCGAGCAGGCAGCACAACTGGGTCGCCATCCACCAACGTAGTAGGAGGAGACTGTCATTTCAGACTCGCGGCATTTGTAGTGGCTTCTACTTTGCCTCTCGGACCGCTCGCCTGTGATCCACAGCTAGGAAATGTGTCGCTTGTTGGATCGTCAATGATCTTTTTTTTATTTCATTTATTTTGACGTCACTCGGCCTTGTTAGATCCCCAGGATTATAATGATAAAGCTGCTCGTTACCAACTTCTGTCACAATCCTTGAAGAACCCATGGCATTCGAGCCTTATGAAGGTTACCACACCATGGAAGATGGTAATCCACTAAGTTACCAAATCATGCATTCGCACTTCTTCTTCCATGGTTCACGAACACCATGCGCATGAGCACGCCTCGTTCGTTTCCTCGGATCTGTTGGCCCACGCCATGTTGACAACTCCAGCTTTCAGTTTCACCATATATAAAAACGAGAATGTTCTCCATGAATACACAGAAGCAAAGGATCAGCCATGAAGGTCTCTTGCTTCATTGCCGTAGCCCTTCTTTTCGCTGTCGCTGCCGTCGATGCCTCCTCCTCGCCAATGGATGCGGAGGTGACCGGTGGTCCAACCGACACGGGGAGGCGGATGCATGGGCAGCTCGCAAGGAGGGGCGGGTCATGGACTTCCAAGAGCAGGAAGGAGACGGGAGGTGAGAAGCTTTCCCATGGCCATGGGAGGAGCACCGGGAAGACAGTCCAAGGAGCCAATGACGAGGACAAAATGTTCAACCCCGGTTGCATCTCCGCAGAGTTTTGCATGAAGAAGAAGGTGATATGCTTCAAGGTGTGCAACAACTCATCGGAGAAAGAGCCCCAGAATTGCCCTTTCAAGTGCGTCAAGTGCATCCCTACCTGCTAAGGATCCGAATCGACTGCTTCGAAGTCAGGGTTAAGAGTTGTTCCTTCCAAATCTCCCACTGCGTTGTGTCTTTCCCAGTTTCCTAGTGTTGGACGAAGCTTCCCGAGAAATAAAGCAGATTATGGTTCAGAATTGACCGTCTGCCGGTATGACACGTCGAACGACATATTTCTACATGATTTTGTACGGCAATCATGGTAATTAACACAAATCACGAAAGCCACATCAATATGACCATTTAGTAGTAACATTGATCGGGTCATTTCTGTGTGGGACGCACCGCGTCGAGTCAAATATCGACCGTTAGATCTTCTGTACGGGAGCATACGCAGTACGAGAGGAAGTTACGAAACGGAACGTGGCTTGTCAAATGCAACGCGTCTAGCACGTGTCCTTCACGTGCAAAGTTTCACGGAAGACCTAGACGGGCCGGCATAAGCCCCAATTCCGAAGGGCCGAAATCGCGAGGGAGGAGGAGAGCGAGGCGGACAGAGGGCGATGCTGCAGATCCGACTGAGCAAGGGATCGGCGGGGGACGGAGGCGGAGCGGCGGCGAAGCCTCCCCCGCCGGCGGACACGGTGACGGTCGTTTGCCCCGACCACCTCGTCATCGCCGACCTCCCCGTGGCCAAGAGCCTCGGCGCGGTCACCTCCTCCGCCGCCGCCGTCCGGACCGTCGGCCGCCGCTCCCGGCGTAACCTCGGCGAGCGGGTCCACTTCTGCGTTCGTTGTGACTTCCCGATCGCTCTGTACGGCCGCCTGGTGTGAATCCCCTTATCCCCCTTCCCTTGTGTTTCTTCCTTTTGTGTCTCTTTGGGTCGAGGAAAGAGCAGTGTTTAGCTATGGCGGAGTCTGTGCCCTGATAAGGGAGGAGTAGATGTAGTACATTGCAAATTGCTAGTTAATCGCATTGGCACTTGATTTGCCACATGGTTTCATGCCATGTCGTAACCCTTCTAACATGTTTGCAGGTGCCCTGTGAACATGCTTTCTGTTTGACATGTGCAAGAAGTGATGCTAGCTGCTACCTGTAAGATCTCTTCAACTTTATTTCATTTAAGAACATCATTATTGCGGTTCACCGATTAACCCTGAGATATGCTTAATCCATTTATCAGAACTTAGAAATTCGACTCTTTTATAGAGGCATTATGGTTGGAGAGGCTTTCTTTTGTTCCCAATCCATTTTTGTCGCTCGATACTGAACTTTCTATGCAGATAATTATCTCTATGTATTGTTTGCATGATCAGAGCTAACAATCCACCATAAGAAGTATGGCTACGATGCTTTTTTGTGCACGGATTTTTCCTGGTTGTTGGCATCATTACCTGCGGATTGAAAACTTATATACTAAACTAATGTCCAGTCTATATTGACTTCATTGGTAACAATACAGCAACAGCAATAAGAAAAAGATGTAATATCTTAACCATATGGGTTGACTACATGGATTTTTTTTTCTTCTTTCTGGTCATTAAGCTCTATTTAATGCAGTTTTCTAGTTATCTCAAGAGCATTCTTGGAATTTAGTATAATTCAATTTGTTGTAAATTCTTGACATTCTGTGTCTTTTGCAGCTGCGATGAACGTATCCAGAAGATCCAATCCATTAAAATGATGGAGGGCATTTTTATATGTGCAGCTCCCCATTGTCTTAAGTCGTTTCTTAAAAGATCAGAGTTCGAATCTCATATCCATGAAACTCATCCCAATCTTCTTCAATCCAATACCAAGAAGGAAGGCGGCACCGAGGAGGAGGCTAGAGCCTCATCTACAGACACTCATAAGCAGTCATTTCTGCAAGAGACATCCACTGCTCGTGCCCCACCAAAGTCGGGCTTCTCGCCCATTACAAATTCCCAGCAACAGGATCGTGACGAAAGAACTTATCGCCATCAGTCTAGTGATCATCCACCCTCCATGGTGCCACCTCATTTGAAGCCAACGCCATTTCAGAGCCCCCACCAGCGCCAGCCAGGTGATGTGCAGGCAGACAATAACCCACCTCAAGGCTTTGACAATCCCAACAGCTGGATCAATCAACCCCAAAGCTTTATGAGCCAGTCTGGTCCTCCGAATCAGCAAGTCTCTGACCAATTGCTCTCTGAGAAACATGCAGGCAATCCTTCGCAATCTTCATTCTCAGATTACCCACCGCTGCAGCCCCCTTTGCCACCGAACTATCAATTACCTCTGAATGCGAACCAGGCCATAGTTCCCCCTGCAGCATTTAGTTATCCTCTTTCTGCAGAAGGGTCTCAGCAATATTACAGTGCTCCCTATGAAATTCCACGTCCAGAACTGATGCCAGCAGGTGGACCAGCACAGGGGTCAGTATTGGGATATTCTCCTGCTCCAGCAGGGATAGCAAGTTTTGCAGGCAGTGCACCGCGCCCATGGGGTGCTGGCCAGATGGTTGTCCCCTTGGACCGACCCTTCATGTTAACTCAAGGGCTTCCAGAAGGATACATGAATCTGGCTGATTCTCAGGGAAGAATTCAGTCCTTGCAAGGTGATGGCAGTCAGCTTGCCGGAGGATGGCTGCTGAATCATCCTCAAATTGGTCAGGAATCACAGCTCCAGGGTGTGTCAGCTGTTAATAGTGATAACAAGGGTGTTTTGGCTCAGCTGCCACAGCCAGTAGCATTGCACGTACCACTTCCACCGCCACCTCCACCCCCACTGCCTCTGCCCATGTCTCAGCAGCTTAATGCAGGGAATTTCTCCAGTTTCAGCACTGCAAACCAAGAGGGCCAGCGCTATGGTTAGTAGGATTATGGTCATGGTTTTGCCAATTGTCCGTAAGAGTACTTGGTTAAAACCATGTTGTTGTGTTTCTTTAGCACATGGTCTTTGCTTTTGTTATGTGCGCTTTGTATCGTTGTGACGCAATCCCCGGTCCTTAATTAGCTGATTCTCTTTTTCCTGCATAATGCTTGTGATGTTAAAAAGGAATGCTTTGTTCAAATGCCTGAGTTTATGGTTCAATTCTCTGCCCCTCGTGCGATGCTCAAAATGCTCAAAGCTGTGTGCTCCTTGTGTTGTTCAACTTTGTGGATTATGTTCCCGGAGGTATCATCACAATGATTCATGTCGACCACACCAACACTCGCACACCTTTGAATTGCGGCAGGTAGGTCTACTCTTTTGGAGTATCCAAGTCATTTCGGCTCACTTTCTATTGAATGACACAACACCTTCGATTTGGTTTGCATGATCATGCTCTTCTTCTTGTTTGCCTATGTTGCTTTAGTGATCCTGTATCTCCTAGTTGTGATGCATGATTAGCTAGTGACAATTTGGTATCTACATTTGATTCGGTGACCTGCATCTAATTCATTCCTGTAGATGACATACTTTCATCGGTGCATCCGATTAATCACACCGGAAGGGTTCATCTCCAAAACTGCAGTTGTTCTGTGCATAGCTCCTTTGATTTTTCGGCGCTGGATTAAGCCAAAAACCACACATCTGTAAATTAAATGTATGCATCGCGATGACGACTCCTCTTTTGGCTTTGAAATGTTCCAATAAATCTCACTGAAAACATTCAGATGATTTATAACGAGTGGGCGAGAATTCAAACACACATCTTTGAAAAGGTTGTCTTCTTACTGCAGCTGCATAGATGGCATCTTGGCAGCATATACTGCAACCAAGCAATGGAATTGTGGGCCAAAGGCGGAGAAGCTCATTGTGATCAACTCAGCAATCATTGCAGTCAAAGGATCCATCGGTGTCCTCCTCGTTGTCCGTCCGCCTCCAAGAACCCAAGATCCAGTAACAAGGAACAGGAATGCCGCAAATACCTCAGTAAGTCAAAGTGTGATCGACGCGGTCGGATGCTGGCGGCTTGAGTTCGAGGTTGACGAGGTCGATGATGTCGTCCCAGTGGCTCAGGTTGCTCGCGGGTGGGTTCGTTGTCGAGATCTCCATTGCAAAGAGGCCTTCATCAGCAGGAAAATAGTACTGTCCTGTGTAATCGTAGAAGGAAGATGAACAGGATGGCGAAGAGAGTGAAGAGAAGGGGTGGCCAGTCTCGTGATAAGAGCCCAAGATGTCCGGCTCTTCGGGAGCAGCGCCATGATACTCCGCCGGGAATGGAGGATCGGACATCGCCCATGAGTCCACCATGCTTATTTCGCCAGTGCCATGGCTGTCCTCGTGCTGTGATGTTGGCAACCGCGGTGTTGGCCGACGGAGGATCACCTGGTCGGAGGTGTCAGTGAAACCGCTGCTGCTATGGCTGTCCTCCGACTCCGGTATCTTATAGTTGCTGCTGACGGCGCTTCCGCTTCCGTGATCGTCTGCTGTACCATCGGCTGCGGTACCAGCGGTCCGGGGGCGCTTCTTCTTGCGGCTGCCGCCGACGGGCACGTTGCGGAGCGTGCCGCCCTCGGTCCAATGCCTGCGGCAAGCCCGGCAGTAGTGCCGCGGCTGCAGCTTGCTGTAGTTGTTGTAGTAGCAGAACTTGGTGTTGGCGGAGTCGCAGCGAGGGCATCTAAGCGCCGCCGCGGCCGTCGCCCCATGCGTCGGTTTCTCCTGCTGCTGGTTTCTCCCGTTAACCATATTCACTCCCTTCAAGACAAATAAAACTCAGAGATTGAGATCACAAGTACAACAGACCATGAGCAATCAACGCAAAAGCAGAATCACACCTGTGCGCAGTTCAAGCGCTCTCCCATGCTACTTGATTGTAAGAACTAGCGATATGGCAAGAGGAGGAAAGCGGAAAGAGGAAGAATGGGCAGGGTTTGGCAGAGCACAGAACCAGGGTTGGGAGAGCGAACAGAAGCTGAAGGCACGTCGGATTTGGGATGAGATAATAAATTGGCCTACAGAGCGTGGAATCGCCGCTGATCTCTGTCCATTCCTGCAGCTGCTTCTGACGTTAATACGTGTGCTTTAAATGTGGGATTGTTTGGTGGCGTAGAGAGATCAGAGAGCTGTGCGTCTTCTCCAGCGTTGGAAGCGACGAACCTTATTAATGCCTGCGGCAAGTTATATAAATGGGAGGCGAGAAAAAGAAGAAAGAGAGTGATAGCTTACTTCCAAAGCAAACCAATTCTTTATGAAGAAGCAACACGTAATTGGTGTCACAACAATGACTAAGATTCCAGAGAGACTGCCGGACTCCTGGGCATTGGAGAGGGAGGGAGGGGGTGGAAGACGGAGGAGGAGCAGGCATGGGGCTTGGGGTGATAAGGACGGGGAGAATCCCAAGTGGGTAGTACGACGGACGGTCGATCGAGGTGTAGGGGTTGCCAAGGGGAGCGAGTGCGCGACAGATAAGACAGAGACCAAAGTTTGGTCGGTGGAAGGAGGTGAGTGGGACGGTGGGCGCTGTCTAGTATCGGAGAAGGAAAGAAGACGACGATGACGAGGATGGACCGAGCTGGTCTGCGCCCGTCGCTGTCGTCACCGGAACTACGTGTCGCGACGCTCCACCTAATCTTGTTCTGCACGACTACCACACGATGAGATTTATATATATATATATATATATATATATATATATATATATATATATATATATATATATATGAGTGATTTCTTTAGAAAATATTTATATTTTAGGTTTTAATCAATATTTTTATTTTATTTTTTCAAATATTGTTCCTAAATTAAAAAAAAATCCAAACTATCCTTATAAATTTTCATCCACATTTTGACCATCATAATAAAAATATTATAATTATCTAAATAGACCCGTAATCTTAATCAAATCAATTGTAATCCTATAAATATAGTATCTCAATGGTCTATCAGTAATGACAACCAAGGAAGCATGATATGACGTCACGTATAATATTTTCAATAATATTTATAGTATTTTATATATTAATAAAATATTATAAATATTATTTAAAAAAATATTGTAAACAAGCCAAGTGAAAACACTGTAATAATTGAAAATTGATAAAAGAATCAATGAAAAAAATTAATGGAAAAACTTTTGAGGGTTATTTTAAATATTTTTAAATTAAAAGTACTTTTGAGGGGTGATTTTTCTAGAAAATATATATTTTTTGGGTAATTTTTAATCGATACATTTTATTTTATTTTTTCTAAATAGTACCCTAATGTGAAAAATACCCAAATTGTTCCTTATTAATTTTTTTTTGCTTTGTAGAGTGTTTTATTTGTTATAGTGTTTTTGGCTTATTATAATATTTTGATCATCGCAACAAAAACACTGTAAATCCTATCTGAAAATACTATAAATGATCGAAACTCATAATCTCAATCAAACTAACTATAAGTTTAAAAATAAAATATTAGTATACGAGCAATGACAACCAAAGTAACAAGATATGATGCTACTTCTAATATGTTTCAATAGTATTTATGGTATCTTAATTATATTAATAAAATACTATAAACGTGATTGAAAAATACTATAAACAAGGTAAAAGAAAACATTGAATATCAATTTTTAAAAAAAGGGAGAACAAATTTAATGAACGAAAATTTTTGACAGATACTTTAGATATTTTTAAAACTAGAGGTATTGTTTGAGAAAAAAAAATAAAATAAGGGTATTTTTGGAAAATACTGAAAATATTAATATTTTAAAAAAATCATCTATAGATGTATTTTTTTTATTTAACTTTTTAAATACTCATGTCTGCTCAAATTACGGTTACGGGTGGCAAAATCTTGAAATTAAATAAGTTTTTATCATTTATCCTTGCAAAATATAACTTCAAATGCAGATAATAAAAATTAATATCAACCCACTAGATCGCATGTTTCTGTGGCTTGTTAATTAATATGTTGACTTGATGGGAAGACCGCCGCGTTTTATTTGGTTTTCTGATAAGGTGGTGGACAGTTTGATGCCGTGTCATTTCCATCAAATATTATCTTCCATGTCGACTTGACACGTCGACCGAACACTACATTCACACCAACGTTGATCCCGTGCTACCATATCAGTCACGCGATCAATCATCTTGACACACCAAGCAAGGCTCTATCATCTCATTCTTCACATCGAATAATAGACGATGATTGTGTGCAACAACTATCTCATGCGTATAGTTATTATCTATTTTTTCAGATAAATGAAATGGAATAACATAATAAAATAATTACTAAAAATTTGTCAACCGTTTTATCCGAGTTCCGCCGCCCATGGAATTTGTCAAGGGCGACTCAGTCGCTATCGGCGTCTCGAACGCAGATGGGCTCGTTGTTTGGGCCTCCGTTAGCCCATCACAATTTGGACGCCATGTCACCGAATGCCTTAAATGCCACGTCGCTTCTTATTTGGCGCTTTGATCGCGTGCCTTCACGTGGGCATCTCGGTGATGAGTTGGCCGTCACGAGTCGCAACGAAACGAGAACGAGAGCCGGGTTTGGGCCCACCGCCAACTGCCGCACCCACGCCCATACTCCGTCACTCGTGAGCGCCTCATCAGCTGCGACTCGCCGAACAGCACCGCATCAACTGCTCGGTATTCCCGGTCAAGAATAAAATCGGGACCCAGTGATTCTTCCAATAGAAGCTTGACATTGCCGCTAATGTTGCTCGAGGCCGAACAGCTGAACCGCCCGCTCCATGATATAGTTAAGTCGACTGCCGGAAGCTGGACGAATCCGCTGTCGGACGAGAAAGGAAAACATCAACCGAGAGAAATCCAATACTCGCCATCTCATTGGAGGCTCGGTTGTGACGCCGGATCACGTGGGCCCGTCCTGTCTCTCGCCTTATCTTCACGGTGCTCCATTCCCTTCGCCTAAAGCGTAGTATAAATCCCACCGCTCCTCTCCTACTCCACTGCCAAAACGGAGGATCTACCATATACCGGACTCATAAGCTGGAATGGCTCTTCAGGCTTGCTACCTTCCATCTCCTCTGTCTGCTCGCAAAGAGGTCGATATCCTATGATTCATGCTCGTTTCCTGCCTTTTCATTGTCTGCTCAGCTCAGTCAGTTTGGTGCAGGGAAAGGTGACCAATGCGGTCAAGGAAACGGCATTCCTCGGGGCTTCCGTTTTCGAGCATCACAAGTCCGGCCTTCACGTTCCAGTTCTTAGGAGCAAGGCAATTACTTCGATTTCTACTTTGTTATAAGTGGTAGCATTGCCTACGCATTGCAGTTGTGATTCACCGATCAGCTTGAACTTTGCAGCGGGGGGTGAATGCTTCGGTGGGAGTGGTGAAGGCCCAAACAACGGCTGTTGCAGCTCCAGGACTCAACCAAGCTTCCCTGCAAGGGAAGAAGGTGCTGCGAAAGGGAGTGGTGGTGATCACCGGGGCCTCCTCCGGCCTCGGCCTCGCTACTGCCAAAGCTCTGGCTGAGACTGGCAAGTGGCACGTCATCATGGCATGCAGGGACTTCCTCAAGGCCGAGAAAGCGGCACAGTCCGCGGGCATGGCCAAGGAGAGCTACACCGTCATGCACTTGGACCTCGCGTCGCTCGACAGCGTGCGGCAGTTCGTCCACAACTTCCGCCAGTCGGAGCGGCCCCTCGACGTGCTCGTGTGCAACGCGGCTATCTACCGGCCGACCGCACGCACCCCGACGTACACGGCCAATGGGTACGAGATGAGCGTCGGAGTCAACCACCTGGGCCACTTCCTGCTCGCCAACTTGCTCCTCGAGGACTTGAAGAAGTCCGATTACCCTTCTCGGCGCCTCATCATCCTCGGCTCCATAACAGGTACTTGGGTGGCTCTGCGTCACCATGCTCGACCAGCAGCTGCGATCTGGAGGAGGTGATGATGACAACCGTGACACTCGTGCAGGGAACACCAACACATTGGCCGGGAACGTGCCACCGAAGGCGGGACTGGGAGACCTGCGGGGCATCGCCGGCGGACTCAACGGCAGGAACAGCTCGGCCATGATCGACGGAGGTGACTTCGACGGGGCCAAGGCGTACAAGGACAGCAAGATCTGCAACATGCTCACGATGCAAGAATTCCACAGAAGATTCCACGAGGAGACCGGCATCACATTCGCGTCACTCTACCCGGGCTGCATTGCCACCACTGGCCTCTTCAGAGAGCACATTCCCCTCTTCAGGCTTCTCTTCCCTCCCTTCCAGAGGTTCATCACCAAGGGCTTCGTCTCCGAGGAGGAATCAGGCAGAAGGCTTGCACAGGTATGGTCTGCAAAGATCACCTCTTCTTCAAGTAGCGGTCGGTGAAACAAGAAGCTCATAGCATCGTCGTGGGAATTCTGCAGGTCGTGAGCGATCCAAGCTTGGTAAAATCTGGCGTCTACTGGAGCTGGAACAAGGATTCAGCCAGCTTTGAGAACCAGCTATCTCAGGAAGCCAGTGATACCGCGAAAGCCCGGAAGCTTTGGGAGGTCAGTGAGAAGCTGGTGGGCTTGGCTTAATGTGATTCTGGCACTGGGAGGTGCCATGGCGTGTGCCTGTATCAGAGGATATGGCATCTCATCTTCTCGGTAGCATGTCTCTGTTAGCTGCATGTATGCCATTCTACAATTTTGTGTCAGTCAAATAAAACAGCAGGCATCCCTTGCGTGAGAATTCGAATTGATGCTTTGCAGGAATTGCTATTTTCAAATTATAAAACATTATGAACACATAAGAAATAAAATAAAAGAATATTATAATATCTTATATATATATATATATATATTCTTTCCCTAATACACAGTAAACCAAAGATATTCATCAATACTTTCCTAAATTTGTAGATCTAGAAGAATTTGTTACTCTATGATTACTGGTTTCACAGTGATGCAAAGCAATTAACTAATTGATGTGAAAAAATGAGGATCTCAGAAGATTTAATATTGAGCAACAAATTAATTGTTGATTGACAGTATAATCAACGTTATACCATTAAAAAATAGAATAAATAAATAGATGAAAGATTCTATGCATAGATATGTATACTCTTAAACCAGCTAATATTGATCATATTTAAAATCGGGTAATTTAATGTCTTTAATGAATATTATTAGAATATATGTGCTGAGGGGTTTAATATTTAGAGGGGCAAACACGTTTGGAAACCGCTCGAGGGTAGAAATGTCAAAACATTAAAATAAATAAATAAATTAATAAATAGGCAGATTCAAACCGCCTTTTTATCATCGCTTCGGTGCTGCTTTGATCGCTCCGCTTTATTGCCTTCTCCGCTTGCGAAAGAGGCGAGGCTTCGAGAGAGAGAGGAGAGAGGAGAGAGGAGAGAGGAGAGAGAGAGAGAGAGAAGCGATGTCGTCCTCTTTCGACGGTGCCTTCGACGTGGACGACGACGAGGTGGCGGTGGGGGCCTCCGTCGGGCCCTTCGACGACGACGGCTACATCGGCTACGACCCCCGGCTACCCTCCCAGCCCTTCGACGCCTTCTCCTCCGCGGTCAACGACGTCGACGCGCAGGACCCCGACGCCGATGATCCCTCCGGTGGCGTTGGAGGATTCCACCACGTACCCGTCCGCCACGTCTCCGGCGATGCCGGCAGCTTCCCTCCGTCGCCCGAGGGCTACGGGTTCAGAGCGGGCCCGCACCCTTCCGGCTTCTCGTCGGCGCCGTCCCCGTTCTCCGTGCCGGAATCCAACGGGAAGACCTACGGAGAGTCGGGTGATGAGGGGATTTTCGCTTCGGATGGGCTGATCCTACAGCCGCCGGGCGAGATGCAGCTGGAGGAAGGGTTTGTCCTGCGGGAGTGGCGCCGGTGAGTTCTCCTCCGCTTGATCTTCTTGCTCGTTGCTTTTATTTATTGTGCATCTTTTATTGGTTTGTTTCGCGTATTATAAATCTCGTGCCTTTCGTGATGCTTATCTTGATGATCTCGGTAATCTGGCCTTAGGATAGTTAGCCTCTAGATGTTCATCAACCTGATGTTTATGATCGGTCTGTTCAGGGAACTCGGAGCTTTTTATTTAGTGTATATTTTGCTTCTATTTTTTTGCATGTCACAGATTAGGGTTTTGACTGAATCGAATGTTGATCACCTCGGTACTCGTGCAGTGTTGCAAGGTGGTAACTTTTGCAAGTTGAAATTAGCAATACTCAAATAGATTGTAGGGGTTTACATGTATCTGTTTGTGCCGTGTGGGTTGTAGAGTGTTTGGTGAAACAGGTTCAGGTTCTTGGAGCTCGCTGTGTAAATAGTGCTGCAACTGTAATCTGATTCAAAACCAGCTTGAACTGTGATAGGGAGGTCTAATTTACATCGGAACCCCACGTAAGACGGGTTTTTTTTTTATAATCTCAATCGAGGCATATAATTCTTTATTGACGCAGTCATTCGGTTATTGACCTTTATATAAAAAAGAAATCATGGTGGCTGCGATCGTGTATGTCATGGTGACTTGGGCTTATGGGTTTGATGTGGTGATCCAAGGATGCTAAAGACAAGCAAGATGGAACTTCTAGATTGCATAGTTCAAACCTAAGGAACTATCGGATCAGTGGTAAAACATCAACTAGAGCAGGATCGATCGTCCTTTAGTGGAGTCCAAATTATAAACTTTGGGTTAGGTCATGAGCCTTTAATTGTCATGCTTTGAATCCATTTGAAGAGTCAATTGGTTGGAATTTATGGTTGCTTTAGTGTCTGTTAAGCTTAAGGATGTACTGTTGATGATGCTGTTTTGTGAACCTATTCATCTACAGTGACAGTCCTACAGTTGCAAAAAGTTATTTTCCTATTCTAACTCTCCTGGCTAAGTTTTAATTGTTCTAAGTAGAAGGAAGTATTAAACGAAAGCCCAGTGAGTATATATTTCAGTTGCTGGCTTTACTTTTGAAGATGTATTTAAGTTTTGTTTGCCAAAATTTTCTGGTCTTTTTTTTTGTTTTTTTTTGTATAACTGGACCCCAATTTTGCAGCCTCTGTATTGTCGAAAATTTGATGAATACAGGATCCTGGTGTTCATATCATGATGGTCAATTTCACACCATCGTGCCATAGCATGGTGTAGGATATGGCATTAGAAAATTGTAGCACATTCCTTGCAGTAGTTCCCTACAAAATTGGACTATTGGCACATTGTTTTACTGTATGGTAGTATCTCTTCTTTGGTTCCCTATTTTAACTCGACGAGTAGAAGTAACTAACACAAAGGAGCGAAGAAGGCATTTTTCCCTTCTCCCTGTCACAACCTTGCTGACCTTTAATTTAAGCATTGTTATGTATCCTATTTGTCACGCAAACCTAGCTACCTCTTCTTCGAGCCTTTATTTCAACTGCGCTGCCTATCATAGGTGGGGATGCTCTATTTCATCACAGAAACTTGAGCTGCCTTGGTGCTGTGCATGTAGACCATAGATAAAAAGGGTCAGAAAAGATTGCATCCAATATGTATGCTGCATCTGTAATTTGGTAGAAGTTTGAAGTATTATGACCTGTAATTTTTTGGGTTTGTTAGAAGAAATTTACCGGTTTTGACATAACAATGAATGTAGCCAAAATGCCATTCATCTTGAGGAGAAAGAAAGGAAGGAGAAGGAGGTGCGGAACCAAATACTTGCTGATGCTGAGGAATACAAGATAGCCTTCTATGAGAAAAGGAAATTGAATTGTGAGATGAACAAGATCCAAATTAGAGAAAGGGAGAAGGTAATGTTGACCGCTGTTTCAGTATGCAATTTTTTTTTTCGGTTAGCAAACACCAAATGGTTCTACGGGGACCAACTTGTTTCTTGTTTGTCACCCAGCTATTCCTGGCCAACCAGGAGAATTTCTATGCTAACGCGGACAAGGACTATTGGAAAGCAATCGCGGAGCTGATACCTCGTGAGATACCGAGCATTCAGAAGAGGAGGGGAAAGAAAGAACTGGAGAAGAAGCCATCGATCGTGGTCATTCAGGGGCCAAAGCCTGGCAAACCCACCGACCTTTCAAGAATGCGGCAGATATTGGTACGGCTTAAGCATAACACGCCGCCGCATCTGAAACCCCTCCCTCCTCCTGCCCCAGCTAAAGACGGAGCTGCTGCTGCCGGAGCCAAACAGGAAACCAGCGGTAACAGCACCTCCTCAACTTAAAAAACAGGGACGTGCTGCGTCTAATCAAAGGCCAGGCAGGCAAAGAGGGAATTAGGGAATTGGAATGTGTGTTAGTAGATTGGGAGATGGACAATTGACTTATTCCGAATAAACCATGTGGGGAAGTCATCCACAATACTATCACAACCATGACAAAGCCCTTGTCAGTCTTATTTCCATGCAGCGACAGTGGTCTGTTTGTGTTGCCATTTGCACACCCGTCTGGGGTGGGATTCAGTGTTGACATGCGATCTATTTGGCTTGGCAGGTTCAAGCACTTGCATGCAAAAGTTGTGCCAACAGATGGGTTTCACTATGGCGCTCTGCAGAAATGCCTCTTGAAATACATCAGAGATTTTACGTACACATCTCACACCAACGTATATGATGTATATACATTGTATATGATGAAATATAAGGGCGCAAAGCACGTTAGAAGAATCACACTCAGGGACTCAACCCGCCCACTATAAACGTATTGGTATGTGCAAAAGAATGTGGCTCACTCTTTGCTTCAGCAAAGCTCACCTGGGGGACATTTCGGTGAATGTGACATGGCCGGAGGTGAATGGGGTGGCCGTATCACTGCTTGTTGATTCCTTCGACCCAGAGGACGTGGAATTTGTTGCTCTCAGACCCCTGCTAATTTTTCCACGGTCTTCCATGTAACCGGGCGAAGTAATTTCCTCATCGTTGAGTTGTACAGGCTTCGATAGCATGTCTACAACTTGGAGCATGGATGGTCTTCGTCCGGCTAAAGCTTGCGCGCAGAAGAGGGCTACTTTGATGTACCGTATCACCTGGTCTTGTGGATACTCCTTCAGAGCTGGATCTACAACCTCTGCAAGCCTCCCTTCCTCGAAAAGGTTCCACGTCTGCATGTCCATACGTATTTTTGATCTAAAATCAGCATAGTTGCTAAGAATAAACATGCAAAAGAACTGCTGAATGCATGAAGTTACTGTCTATTTACATAGGTACTAACAATGATGTGGCAATTCAATCTGTGTACTCACATCACCATGATGCTGTAAAATTGTATTGAAAATGAAAATATTTTTTTGCAGCAAAGGTGAGATAACTATACCAAATAGTCAATTTTCTTGCAAAAAGAAAAAAGAAAGACATAACTATACTACATAGATTAGATTGTGCAGTGCAAGAGTTGGAAATGTCAATTAACAATATAATCATAATGAGATATGTAGCAAGGAGAAATGAATCCTTACCCATTCCAAGAGAGGTTTTCCAATTTCTGACCATGACTTCGAATTGCTTCTGCCACTAATTATTTCAAGAACGAGGATCCCAAAGCTATATATGTCAGCCTTCTTAGTCAATTTGCCTTTCATAGCATACTCAGGAGCCAAATAACCACTGCATCAAATATTGCCACCGGTAAGTACCAGAAGAGAGCTTCAAGTTCCTTCTGAAAAGCATGTATACAGAATTTCATATACACATACAGACTTCCACATGTCAAGAAAATAAGAAGGCTGATTAGTTTATATGTTCACAAGTGGTGTTTCAATAAGCAAAGTTGTTTCAAGTTCAGGCTCACATTCATTTCTTGCCTGATGTTTACTAATTCAATCTGTAAAAGATTGATGAAAAATGTTGCTCCAATGTGCTGCAATAAGATATTTGTTTGTCTCACATGCTTATACTTTCCTACTTCGGTTTTTAACTTTAGAATTCCTTCCATAATCCATAATTTATTAATGAAAAACAAAAGAGAAACAGATTCCTAGTTTGAGAACAAGACTTAAAACAACTATATTTTCATTCTTGTGTGTTTTGGACTAAGCTGTTTGTGGATGCACAGAACATTCTATGGCAAATTTGTACTTACAAGATACTCTCCTAATAATATTCACACCTTACAATTTTGCACTGTAAACTCTACCAAGAACAAAATAATTCAGTTGCACTGTGCCAATCTATATACCATGCAGTTGCACATATCTGATGCTAGTTTATTCCAACTTTTTATCCCTGCTCATCTGATCCGCTATAGGATAATGTTACCAAACATAACCTTGGTAATATCCTGCCAGTGTCAGAAGACTAAAAAGTTTGCTGTTAATTCTTTTTCACTTTAATTCTGTCTTCATATTTGATCAGCCTACCTTACTAAACAAGTAATCAAATTGTATGTCCTTTTCTTGCAAAGGAATTTGTGTGTCCATAAGTACTCAAATACGTAATATTCTAGGTAAGTTAAACAAGATGACCAACATCATACGTTGTTCCAGCTATGCGTGTGCTGATATGAGTGATGTTGTCGGGAAAAAGTTTAGCCACACCAAAATCTCCAATTTTAGGGACAAAATTCCTGTCAAGGAGAATATTGCTAGTTTTGATGTCTCTGTGTACAATTGGTGGTTCAAGCTCCTCATGTAGATATTTGAGACCCCTGGCGATGCCCAGGCAAATTGAAGATCTGATGTACCAATTTAGCTTAGTTGCATCACTGTTCCTACCTAGAAGGTGAAAGAAATTATCAATAGTAGTTACACAGATTTTATCATCAATCTTGCAAAGATATGGTAGTTACCTAGTAATGCACGATCAATACTACTGTTTTCCAAGTATTCATAAACCAAAATGCGATTGCCGCCTTCAACACAGCTACCAATTAGCTCAACAAGGTTGGGATGCTTAACATTTGTTATGACATCAATCTCAGTCAAAAATTCCTTAATTCCTTGTCGTGATTCTGCAGAAAGTACCTTTACTGCAACAAGTGCTCCATCCCTAAGAGTTCCCTGATACACATGACAACCATCAGGATTCAAGAAACAATAAGTTTTGCAAATATGAGAAATGTTTTAATTCTTGAACATAAATTCTAAAAGTTCATCAAGGTAAGAAAATTTCTATTTATTCATAAAGTCCATAGGCTTTCATCATAGATAGTTCATGAAGGAGCCTTATATAACTTGCTGAAAATTACCTACTTTTACTGTATCAAAGGAGTCAACAAACAGTTAGAATTCTTGTTTGAGTCTACTTAAAATATTTTTATCAGTAGCAATCATGTTTATGACCTCATAGAGCTACATAAATTATGCATTTACAACAAAATACATTTGTACAAACTACAAACTTCAGTGCCATAAACAAACTCATACTGTGAATACAAGCGAACAGCCCCCCCTTGAGAGCTGTCAACAATCGAGGGGAGGGTGCTGTCAACAACTTAGGACAATCAATTTATCATATAAAACCATAAATGCAAATTTCTGGAATAGCAACTGCAGATTTCTCTAGTAACATACATCATAAGCTAGATCAACAAAATTCTTCTGCGTACCTTGTATACTGTTCCAAAACCACCCCGACCTATCTTGTTGCTTGGATGAAAATTGTCTGTTGCTGACTTAAGCTCGATGTAAGAAAAAAGCTTTAAATTCTTTTCCAATGAAAAACCTGGATAGAGAAAAAGGATGCAATGTAAGACTGTCAATACACATTATCTATCCTGACCTGCAACAAAAATGATCCTACTGGTAAAACATGCAGTAAAACAATACCTGCAAATTACAGAAACAAAACAACTAAGCAGTACCAAGTATATGATAATACAACTATGTGGTTTGCTTTTTCACATCACAATATGCCTGCATAATTATCTAATAATCGTGGTAACTTAATTGATTTATTTTGCTCCACTATAAGGCCTTGTCTGATACTAGATTTATTAGGGATTTCCAATGAAATCCTAGGATTTTAGCCAAACATCCCAAATCACATCCAAGAAACTCCACCCTCAAAATCTCAGGATTCAAGTTCCAAAGCCCTGTTTGATACAACTGATATTCAATGGTGATTTAAGCAAACATCCTCAAAGTCCCACCATCTAAATCCCAGGTCAAAATCCCAGAACTTAAGTTCCAAGGACACCTATGAAAATTAAATTCCAAGATTTACAGCCTTCAAACATCAAAATGCTCACATATATCCCATTCATAAAATCCCTTGATCAGATATTGTTGGAATTTAGAGAAGTGCTCACTGGAACTTGGAACCTTAATTGAAACTTGTGGAGAAATTTCATTGTCTCTGAGCCAAGAGGGACCTTAAGATATTCCTTGATATTTTGCCCAATGTCAATGCTTTCATTTTTCTCGTGTGAAGGTGATTTTTCTGCTGCAATTGTCACACAAGTAGCCAAGGATCCCCAATAAGCAGTCATAGTTGGGACCATGCTCCAGACTGTTGATAAGATATCAAGAAATGGAAATACTCACATCTGGTCTTCAGGCAAACTCATTTAGAAGGCTATTCAAAATGTACTCCTTTTTCAAATCTAAATAATAAAGATATAGAAGTCAGCTTTTATGCAGAATCATATGATTTTTGGAAGTCAGTGGTTCCCTTTTGCAAATTGCAGTAATATCAGTCAGCTTCAATTAATAATTTGGAATTGTAATGATTCTCCACTGAATTTAGTTTAACGTGGGTATTTTCGGAATCAAAGACATGAAAATAGGCAAAGAGTTTTCTCAGTAGGCTATAACAATCTTGACAAATTTGTCATATAAGATGCAAAATGCAGCGTGTGACTCATGTGCATAAATTGATACCACAGTTTGGTGGTTTGGAATTATCAGATCAATCGCTCCACATGTTAACTCAAACCTACTACATTTAAGCACCCATTTCTCCAGTAAATGTCCTGCTGTCTATGATAAGAAAAGAATATGTAAAGTGATATACTGAATAGAACTTTATCTTGCAAATCAGAATCTACACTACCGAAAACATCACATGTGTAATTAATTGAAATTAAAGTCAAACAGATACCGTCATTTACAAAAAAGTCATTCTTTCTGACAGCATATGCTTTTATTAGTAGGTAATGTAATCTACAGTATGAGCCTTCTAAAAAGCTAGAATTTGTGCTTGTCAAAATTTCTTACCCTCTAGATTCTGTTCAGAATAGGTAAGTTTCTTTTTCCAAGAGAACGTAGCACCAAAACAGGAGCAGTTCATTTTCACCTATTTTATGAACCACAACTGTCAGAAAAACTGCATATGCTGCCTAACCTGAAACAAAAAAGGAGCAATCAGTGAAAAATACAGATTATTAATTTCTTTTTTATCAAATCATATTAAAACTTTGGTTGAAGACAAGTTATGCATCAAGAAAGTCATCAACTTTAGAAAGAGAAAGAGTCAAGCATATTCCAACAAGTGCTGTCAAAATTTAGTGCATATTCACAGCCATCCTTGTTAAAACAAGGTGACCCTCGAGATATAGAGCTGTTCATAAGGTATCAAGAAATGGAAATACTCGCATCTGGTCTTCAGCAAACTCATTTAGAAAACTATTCAAAATGTCCTCCTTTTTTAAATCTAAATAATAAAGACAAGGATAGACAAAAAGAATAAAGACATAGAAGCCAGATTTTTATGTAGAATCAAATAATGTTTGGAAGTCAGTGGTCCTCCCTTTCGCAAATTGCAGCAACATCAGTCAGCTTCAATTAATAATTTAAAATTGTAAAGGTTCTCCACTGAATTTAGTTTCTGATGGGTATTTTCGGAATTGAAAACATGAAAATTGGCAAAGAGTTGGCTCAGGAGGCTATAACAATCTTGACAAATTTGTCATATAAGATGCAAAATACAGCATGCATGACTCATGTGCATAAATATATACCACAGTTTGGTGGCTTGGAAATGTCTGATCAATTGTTCCACATATTAACTCAAGCTAACTCAAGCCTACATGTAAACACCCATTTCTCCAGTAAATGTTGTGGCTCTTCAAGTGGCACTAAACTTTCAGGGTATTATGCATCAAGAAAATTTGTAGGCTCCAAAACAAAAAATTATTTATACTGTCTATGATAAGAAAAGAATATGTAAAGTGATATACTGAATAGAACTTTATCCTGCAAATCAGAAGCTATACTACCTAAAACATTACATGTCAAATTAATTGAAATTAAACTCAAAACAGATACCAAAATTTAGAAAAAGAAGGCATTATTTCTAACACCATATGGCTTCTATTAGTAGGTAATGTAATCTATATTATCAGCCTTCTAAAGCTAAGGACTCCGTACTTTGTCAAAATGTCCTCAACACAAAGGGAAAGCAGAATAATGAAACCTTAAGTCTCGGGAAAGATTATAGAAGGTTTGAAAAAAAAACACAACAATAACAAACACCATTTGAAAAGAGAGGTATGACATCCATGAGATGTAAAGATGACTTTATTCTACCTGTCATGCAGGGAGGTTATTTGAGATGTTATAATTGACCCATCCAAAGGACATTAGCACACTTCCTCTGAACCAAACAGTGTATATTAACGCAACCAATGGTCACTATTGACAAAGTGAAAACATATAATTCTCTAGCAAGACTCCCATGAAATCCTTAAATCTGAATTAAGAACATGGCAACAAATACTTTATATGCTAGAATTGTAAAAACAAATAATACTCAAACAAGCAATACACAAGGCACACTTGAACCATTAGAAGCTCTAAATTCATGTGAAATTGCATGAAGCAGAAGTTGGAAGAAAATTTGAATTCATCACAGAAGAAAAACACAGGCATTTAATTAACAATATTACACCTAAAAATCACTAATGAAAACTATTTTCAGCTTATTAAATCACATGAAATTCGGAGTATGTATCGGGCTAGACTGAGTGATGACAAAATTTAATATGCCTTTCAGCGACTCTGGAGAAGATTAACCTTCCTAGAATTGTTATAGGATTCTATAATGATGTAAACTCATACAAAAGGCAAACTCCACAGCAAATATAATGGATTAGTAAGGTGTGTAGCCTAAGACCAAGGACCCACTTAATCCTCCATAAATCCTTCTGCACAAAATATAGGATATGATTTCTTTTTTCAATCAGCAACAGTATGGTGATTGTTGACCCTCAATTTCTTGGTGAATCGGACCAGTCATCTGAGAGTTATATTGAATGATCATTAATAGATTGTAACTAACAAAATACTCTATTTTCCAAATTATGAATATACATAAATTGGGACTAGGATTCACAGATAGAAAACATATAACATAGATGGTGACATAACAAATCTTAGAAAAGTAGAGCATGATACTATTCATACAAATGCTTCAGGCATTTCAAAAAACTTCAAGGAGATCATTCGCATCCTTGGTAATTTACAAGAAAATATAGATACATACTATCAATATTAAACAACTTTAAAAGCCCTAGTGTATATATCAATACAATCTCTCTCTCTCTCTCTCTCTCTCTCTCTCTCTATATATATATATATATATATATATATATATATATATATATATATATATATATATATATAATAGAATTGACAAATGATACTTGTACCTTATATGCCAACTTAGACATGTTAGACATGAAATAGACCAGACTAGGAAAGCATTACTTCAAGTTACCATGGTAATAGGTGATATCCCTTGTTTTTGCACATGCCTAAAGTCATATAATCCCTCATGAATTAAGTACATAATACTCATTAATGTTGTCAAGGACAATCATATTGCATGAGGCCAAGTAACATTTGCTGCTACCATGTACAGAAGGCTAAGACTGGATAGAATTTCTATTAACTGTACCAGAATGGTTCATTTAGCTCTTGCGAACATAGTAAACTTAAATTCTTCTCTTTTGAACAGGATAAACTAAGTTCTGGTCATTAAAGAAATGAATATATTCTAGTCGGTTAAGATGGATGAACAACACAATAGAACAATCTGTACAAGGATAAAAAGCAACCAGTACATTCCAATAAAGAACATAGCTTTCTCCACCGTGATCAAAGCATATCCAGTAATTTACACAGTCATTTGACGGGACTTTATATGGGCTTTTTGTTGTTTTTACTGTTGATATATCATGTCAGTTGGACTACTCTGCCTACATTCCGGAAGAGACCGATACAGGCATAGTAGCTAGGTTCCACAATTGCACTCCCCCATGCTTAAACCAATGAGATTAAAAGCAGCAACTTGGCTGCATCGAAGAAAGATTATTGCTCCGGATTATACAACATAATGGCGTGCCTATCAAATAGCTTCCCTTACATCAACTCAGACACGTATACCTCATCGAAGAATTATCTACACTCGTTCGATCTAAGTGAAAACCAGAACACTTGGACACAGATCGAGATCATCTAAGCTACTCAAAAGAAGTTTTCGATGAGACCACTAACCACCGAAGGGTTACCTTGGAAGATCACTCAAAACAACATGATAAATCTCCACTCAAGACACCGTCAACATCTTCATCGAGCAGAAATCAGAGAAAGAAAGCAAGAATTAGAGTACTTACAGAGCTCAGACCGAATCTTTTGCGATGACAGAAAGGATCAGGCAACCGACGATTGCTTTAAACTACCGCGCCACCAATTCTTCCAACCCTAACGCACGGAGGCCGTCAAAGAGGAACGATTCAAAGCAAAATCTAGATTCTCCCGGAGCCCAAGACCTCTCTCCTCTTCTCTTCTCTTCTCTGTCCGACTCCATCGTTGTTGGTTGGTTCGGATTTAAAGAAAGGCGAGAGAGCGTTCGCACGGCGGCCATTCCGCCGTCGCGCGGTCGTTTTCTATGAAGTCCGACGCCACCCGCTTCTTGATCCATGTCGCAGGCAAATCTATCATCAACTGGGGATCCAACGGTGTGATGGGAACCCATCTGTATCCTCCGATCGCAGGACCTGCGAGAGACGATACCGGGGTGACACGACGAGGTCAAAGGAACAGAAAGGGCACCGACTGGGAGAATCAGTAGCCGTCCGATCGTGGGGTCCGCGACCAGATCACCGTCCGTTACGTTGCGGTGGCATGATCACGGAGATCCCCTTTTCCGGTTCAAATATTGGTAATAGCAATTTATTTATGTGGACTTCGTCAAATTTCTTTATTTTTATTTACTTGCGGTTTTCTTACATTGGCCAATTTGTTCGCTAAAGAATAAAAGACAGGGATGAGTCTGTGGACTTGATCTTTTCAAATACAGTATTTTGATACGTATTTGCCACCAAAGTCAGGCCCTCTCGGGTGTGCTGATACTTTGACATTCGAAAGTGGAGGCCGGCAATGCCGTATGCGCACATGTAAAAATATACTGATGCCTTTATTGTTTCTACACCCCTTCGGGCGTGTTTTCCGGTGATGAGTCGAGTAATTAAAAGACTTGGTCAAGTCTTCCGAATCGGTCAAACCCCTGGTCGTCTTCCTCGGCTGGTCTTAGCTCCGCGGTCGATTCTTTTATTTGCTGCTTCACTGGTCGTACGAGTCTGGATTTAAGCATGACTGCATCACCGAAGGCGTTGAGCTACTCGCTTTATTTCTTGCTATAGACAACTATGACACCTTTATTGGTGCAGAACTGGAAGACGCCTCCGGTCACAAAAGTACACGAGGAAGGGGCACTCGGAGAAACATGAACATGGACCCACTCTTTCCTTCCCCTGCTACAGAGAGATCAGCAACGATGGTGTTCAGTGTGAGTTATCCCATGAAGTCCAGTCGGCGGCACTCCCGACTCTGGGCATGGAGTTGATCTTGGCGAAGGTGTCCACCTTGAAGCTGGCGCCACACATCACCCCCTCGCTGTCTACCCTCGGCATCGCCTTCAGTTTGTTCAACGGGTGCTCGAAGCTCCTCAACCCTCCGTCGCTGTGAAACATGCATCCTGAACCAAACACCACAAGCATCTTTTAAGCGTCTTTACGAGTCGATTATGGAGAAGTGCATGTTGAATTTGCCTGTTTACCAGTAGGGAACGGAGCGTAGGACTTGCCGCAGCTCTCCTTTGTGATTTCCCTGTCGTCGCAAATTACGATCGAGCTATCCGCTGCAACGCCCCAGTACAGAGGTATTCCTCCATCGGAGCTCTGTTTCAAAGCCAAACACCATATCAGATCCACAGGGTTCCTCGAGGCAAAAGATGGGATGAACACAGCAAGTTCGGTATGTGTGTGTATGATGTTACCAGGGCAGCGAAGACGGTGTTGGTTTTGTTGTCGTAGACGACGAAGGCGAAGGAGCCGCTGAAGTCCTTCACGACCTGGTCGGCCGGGTACGGCCCGCGGTCGCGGAGCGTCCGATACGCCTCGATCACCAGCAGCGCCTCGTTGGTGGACTTGCTGCAGAGACCGTACTGCCTGATGAGGGCGCTCAGGTTGCCGAGATTGCCCACGAACATGCAGTAAACCTCATCATAGCTACAGAACAACCTGAAAATACATGCATACAATACACCACGCAACAGAAAACGGGAAAAGATCTCAGACTCTGCTTCATCTCTTCGATTGAAGGAAGATCGGCTGATCGACCACGCATGGACGATCCGCTAATTAGATTATGTAGCATGGTTAATATTAGGATCCGTGAAACTTCCGTAGCCAAAAGACAAAGATCTTTGATCATGATTTAAACGTTTGCGTGCTAAAAGAGCACTACAAAGCCGTACGTACCTCTGGTGGAAGGAGGGACGGGAAGCGCGGGGGACGACGCAGGCGACGGTGGCGCCGCCGCTGAAGGAGGCGGAGAAGGACTGGCCGGAATGAGCAGCGTGGAAGTCCCTGAGGATCTCGTCCGGGTTCTTGGGCTGGCGGCGAACAGAGCCGGATTTGGGCGGGATTCCAGCGGCCGACTCCGGGCTGTGGAGCTCCTGCGGCGCCTGGGCCACGGCTTTGTGGAATATCCCCAACATCTTTGCGCTGTCACTCTTTCTGGTTCGGCGAGGAAGAGCTCTGTTACAGTGAACGAAGGGGAACGGGTCGGAATGAAGTGTGAAAGCGAGGGGGGGCGCTGTGCTATTTATACGAGGGAACGAGACAGTGTATTTTCTTTGATTGCCACGTGTCAGGTCAGTCGGATAAGGTTTTCTTTGTCGGTATCAATAAAGGCGATGCGATCCGAGCAGCTGCGCGGTGAAATTACCTTCCGCGAGTTGAGAGTTTTAGCCCCAAAAGCAGGGCCTAGATGGGATAGGCCGGGGGTGGTGATGGCACCGGCGGCGGAGGCGATCGCGTCCGCCGCGGTGTTCCGGACCGGACGTTATCCGGGGAGGGAAATCCACGTCACTGCCCACAGGGAATCCGAGGAACCTGTGGACGAATCCTACGCGAGGTTGGCAGAATCCGGGGACGGGACGAAACGGGCGTCACGTCACGGGTGACGATCGCCTGGCCCGACGCAGAGGGGTTACCCATCCGCTGCTGACGTAGTATTTTCGTGTGGTCTGGGACGGCTGGAGAGTGCGCGTCGCCGGAGCAGTTCCGCCGGTTCGGCCCACGCCGCACGCCCCACCAAACGTTCCGCTCTAACCCCGAAACGATGGGCCCCGGTTTCGACTGCAAGGATAAGGGAGGGCTTGGAATCGTGAGCGGGACGATGATGACACCAACGTATCGGTTCAGATTTAGGTTATTTTCGCGGTGAATTGAAGTCCTCCTACTCTGAGAAAAGATGTGGAGATCTCCACGATGAACATGTAAGATCACATTCAAACCTCCTTCGATATTTAGAATAAATTTAGGTTCAAACGATTGGATTTTAGTTTATTTTTTTGTGAGAGCAAATATACAAAGAATTTTGATCATATTTTCATAGGACTGATTCAAACACCACATTATCTAAAGGGTGATGATATATTACTCGTGCAACAAAAGAGATATCGATAAGATATCAAGTGATAATAAGATATCATCCAAACAATAATAATATGTCAATCATATGATAATATCGATAGTCTTTAATGTGCCATAGTGTACATATCATTTGCTCACATTATGTCATTGTGACATATGGAGTAGAGTCAAGATATGATTTTTTTTTTTTTACCACTGACCTTAAGGAATAAAATAAAATCATATGATGAATTCATTTGTTTGATCATTTAGATAAAGTTTATAAGATGATTCAATTTATCATCTGATACGGGCCTTAAATATGACATGACATCGGATCCTGTGAGTTACGATCGGATGACGTCACCGTCCCTCCTGCTCAAACTGCTCCCGCGATCGACTGCCCGACGGCACCTCTCCTCCTTGCCGCCCGCCCAGGTAAGTTGACCAGCGACCGGCCGCAAAACCAGGTTCGTACATCCTCTCCAGACGCCACGAGACGATGCGGAAACTTATTTAAGCGGCCGAGGAGTATGGAGAAAAGGATCGATCTCTCTCTGTGTTTTCGTCAACAACATTCATCTCCTTCGGATCGAGTCGACTTGGCGTCGGAGGGGTCGGGCGAGCATCCGACCCGTCCTTTCTTGCAGGACCTTCTCCGGACGCGCGACGCCCTCGTCCGATCGGGAGTCGGCTAGAAAGAGAGACCTCGCGAGCCCGAACCATACCGAGACGACCAGACACGCCGAGCCCCGCCACGTGCCCCGGTTCCACGGTAAAAGTTGTTTCCCATAACATGATTGGCGCTAGAAGGAGGCGCGAAGCGCCCTTAGAAGACCGCGCGTGGACCACGACCCTCGGCTCGGCGTCCCGGCCGACAAGACCCACGACGTGTTCCCCTCGGGGATGACCGTCCCGACCAGGCCGGGATCGGTTCGATATGGACGGCGCGAGCAAAAGCACGGCTAAATCAACCTCCTCCAAGTAACGCCGACGTCTTCGGCAGCGGCGGCAGGCCTCCAGGGTCGAGGGGTCTCCCAACATCACTGAGCATCTCTCCACCGCTCGCCGGTGAAATAAAAACCCGGGCTCAGGCCCCGAGCGCCAAAGAAGCTGTGAAGACGGAGGTTGATAAACTCTTAGCGTCGGCCATTGAGGAAGTCAGGTACCCTCTATGGCTGTCCAATGTAGTTCTAGTCAAGAAGCCTAATGGGAGCTGGAGGATGTGTGTTGACTACACCGATCTTAACCGAGCCTGCCCGAAGGATTGTTTTCCTCTACCTAGGATCGACCAGCTGGTCGACTCGACGGCCGGGCATGCCCGTTTCTCTTTCATGGACACCTTCTCGGCTATAACCGATTCGGATGGCACCCAGGATCAACAACACACGACCTTCCACACTTCCCAAGGGGCTTATTTCTACAAAGTTATCTTTGTTGATGAAGAACGCTGGGGCAACTTACCAAAGGATGGTGAGCAAGATGTTCGCCCATCAGATAGGGCGTAACATGGAAGTCTACGTCGACGACATGATCGTGAAAAGCCGGACGGAAGCATCCCACCTCGACGACCTGAAGGAAACCTTCGTAACATTAAGGAAATACGGGTTGCGCCTGAATCCGGCTAAGTACGTTTTCGACGTGGCATCGGGAAAGTTCTTGGGGTTCATCATATATGAAAGGGGAATCGATGCCAACCGGAAAGATCTGAGGTGCTCGTCGACATGAGGTCCCCCCGAACGGTGAAAGAGCTTCAGTGCCTAAACGGGAGGATAGTGGCTTTGTCCCGATTTTTGTCCCGATCAGGGGACAAGTGCCTTCCTTTCTTCCGAGCTTTGAAGGACCCCCGGAACTTCCGATGGACGACGGAATGTGAAGAGGCCCTCGTACACTTAAAATAGCACCTTGCCGCTCTCCCCCGCCTTGCCTCGGTATCCGCCCCGGAAGAACTCTGCCTCTACCTGGCCACATCCGAGCACGCGGTAAGCTCAGTGTTTGGTGAAAGCGATGCCGAGTCGGCTCGGTTTACTATGTCAGTCATGTCTGCGGGCCCGAGCAACGCTACCCCCCAATCGAGAGATTGGCGCTGGCGCTCATCCTGACGGCTCGGAAGCTACGCCCCTATTTCCAGGCCCACACGATCGAGGTAATGACTGATCAACCGTTGCGCGGGTTCTCTCTAAATTTGAAGGCGACTCTGAAATGGGCGGTGGGGCGTCCGGTCGATCTTCACTACAAACCGAGGACAACCATCAAGGCACAAGCCCTGGCCGATTTCATCTCGGAGCTCACCCAATCGGAAGCAGGAGCTCGGAACAAGAACGCCAAGACTGGGTTTTGCATGTGGATGGGTCATCTGGCTCAAGGGGAGCCGGGTGGGCTCATCCTCGAGGACCCCGAGGACGACCTTCAGCGCTCTTTACGCTTTGGCCGAGCGCCACCAACAACGAGCGGAATACGAAGCCCTCTTGGCGGGCTTGCGCTGGCCGATATGCATTGAGAGATCCATGTCCTTACGGACTCTCGGTGGTCGCCGAACAAGTCTGTGGAGAATACCGCGCTGAGGACCCCACCATGCTAAAATATACGAGGGAGGTAAAAGTGCCGCTAACTTCTCTGTTTCACCTTATCTAGTCCCAAAATGGGCGGGCGGACCTGCTAGCCAAGTTGGCCTCGGAAACCAACCTCGATGAGTGCCCCGAGGTCGAGGAGCTCGAGCGCCCGACGGTTGCCGCTACGGAGTTAGGAGGGCCCGAAGGACCGATTCCTCCACTCACCTGGATACAGGAGATGCGGATGTACAAGCGCGAAGGCATCCTTCCCGCGGATGACGCCAAGGCCCAATGGCCGCGGACCAGCGTGGTATCTGCGAGATCGGCGATCGGCTCTACAAAAGGTCATTCTCTCGCCCGCTTTTACGATGCTTAGATCCTGTCAAGGCAGAAACGATCCTCGCTGAGGTCCATAGCGGGATCTGCGGGGAGCACATGGGAGGCCGGCCCTTGGCTTTTAAAATACTGTGTCAAGGTTATTACTGGCCCACATTACACCGGGACGCTCGAACCTACATGCGACGGTGCGACGCCTGCCAGCGCCATGCCCGGGCCCCCTAGCGTCCCGCGGTCCCGATTACCTCCATGGACGTCGCATGGCCCTTCGCACAATGGGGAATGGACCTTTTGGGACCGTTCCCCCCGGCGTCGGGACAGCGAAGATATATCATCGTGGGAATCGACTATTTCACTAAATGGGTGGAGGCCGAGGCCCTGGCGACTATCACGACCGGGCGGGTCGAGCAGTTCGTGTGGAAAAATGTTATCGCCCGGTTCGGCCTTCCTAGCGTCATCGTCACCGATAACGGCACTCAGTTTTCCAGCACTCGGTTCAGAGAATTCTGTGCAATGTACCAGATTCAGTTGAGGTTTAGCTCGGTAGCCCACCCTCAGACTAACGGCCTCGCCGAGGTGACTAACCGGTCTATCCTCGAAGGACTCAAGAAGAGAACTCTTAAAGCCCGATCGACCTGGGTTGACGAGCTACCAAGCATCCTGTGGTCCTTGCGGACCACCCCGAAAACGGCAACGGGTGAATCGCCGTACAGCCTAGCGTTCGGCATGGAAGCCGTTTTGCCAGCCGAGTTGGTAATCCCGACTCTCCGAGTGGAAGCTTATGAGGAGCCGACATCGTCCCAGGGAGTTCGGGCCGGCCTAGATCTGCTTGAAGAACGAAGGGCCGACGCGCACCTAAGGGCCTTAGCCTACAACCGAAGCGTTGCCAGAGGCTACAACAAAAAGGTTCACCCCCGACCGCCCGGGGTGGGAGACCTGGTGTTACGAAAAACCGAGGTTAGTGACCCCCTCAGAGCGAAGGGCAAGCTCGCGCCCAAGTGGGAAGGACCGTATCGTGTCATCAAGGTCGTTCGACCGGGTACGTTCCGACTCGTCACGATGTCGGGACGCCAAGTGCCGAGGACATGGAACATTCAGAACCTTATGAAGTATTTTGTCTAGAGTTCTTAAACCAGGAACCAGGCAGAAATAGTGGGTGTTGGATACAAGTTGAAAAAGTCGACTTATGAAAAGTTATAGTTTATTAAAAAAGCTCTCTGATACAAAATGGGTCCCTAGAGAGGGAATGAAGTGGTACACAAGGACGAGGAGGGACCCTCCAAAAGGAGCAAAAGAAGAAGAAAAAATCCCTCAGGAATTGGTCCCGGGAAGACTGTCGTCGAAAGGGACCTCCTCGGGCATCCCCACTCCCTGGTCCTCGGGGCGGGAAGTGAAGGGATCCTCCTCCACCGTGGAACCCGAGGGACAGGCTCGGAATCGCGCTAAGGCGACCGGCACCGCACTCGTAGGATACCCGCCTGTCGGTCCAAGCGAGGAGGAAGCCCTCCGACTTCTTGTACCACTCAATCGCCTCCGGTCCCTCTCCGGCGGCGGTTCTCTTCAGCGGCGAGGGCTTCTTGGGAAGCCTTCACCTCCGCCTCCTTCGAGGCCAGCTGCGCTGCCAGGCGGGCGTCGTTCGCAGCCGGTTCTCGGCTTCGATCCGCGAAGCTTTTGCAGTCGCCTCCTTGGCGGAGGAGGTCGCGAGCTCGGCGGTCAGACGGGCCACCTCTGCCTCCAAGTCCGTCGCCCGACTCTCCGCCGCGGCGACCGCCTCCGGGCCAGGAGCGATCAGGGCCTCCTCCAACTGGCGGCGTGGGGCGAGGTTGCGCTCCGCTAGGCCACCTATAATCCGACCGGCCGTGAACCGGCCGAGCAAGGTTGTGGAATAATGAAGATTCTGCACGGGAGAAATGGGTAAGCTACCACAAAAAATCGGGAAGAAGTCACTAGAGGTAGTACTCACCCACAACGCAGCCTTCGCCGACTTGGCGAGCAGAACCTCCGAGGGGAGCGTGTAAAGGTCCCGGGCTATGTCCGGATGAAGCACCCCCCAGAGGTAAGCAGCCGAGGGACTCCCCCCGGTCCATACCTTGTCCCCCCGGGACATGCCTCCCAATCGTGCGACCAAAGGGTCGCTCGACCCCCCGGGCGGGATCTCACCCATGACCCGGGTGAAAAATGGCGCGTCTCCACCAGGCGGGAGCCTAAATAGGTCCTTCAGGGCCGGGAGGCGAGGGCTTTTTCGGTCATCCCTGGTGGGCCCGGCCTCCCGATGGCACGGAAGCGGAGGGGCGGCATCTTCGGTCGGCCGCCCGGTGGGATTTCTTTGGGGCCTCGAGGTCCAAGCACCTCCGTCGCCTTGAACCTCTTCGGAGGGCGGCCACCTCGGCCACTCGCGAGTCTCCCCGCCCGCCGGCCGACGGCGCTGGGAGTCGAGTCGGATGGGGTGCCCACGTCGTGAAAGGATCGCAGATTCACCATCGCTGCAAAGTGCAAGAGAACGGTTAGAAAACGAAGCAGTTCGAAGAGCTCAAAGGAGCTAGGCGATGGTGCCATACCCTCGGAGCGTGGGCTAAGCCCCGCTTCTGCAAGCCACCGCTCCGACATATTACGGATGGCTTAGGACGAGGGAAGGATAACCCTCAGCCTCTCTAAATCCGCATGCTTTTTGGCGTTAAGCTTTGGGGCCTTGTTGTCGATCGACCTCGAAGACCATCGAACCCCGAAGCCCTAGTCCTCCTCACGTTGGACGAAGAAGAAGCGCCTCTTCCATCCTTTGTTATTAGTGGGGGCACCGCTAACACGGAACCCCGCTCTAGCCGCAAGGAAATAGCCCCCCGGCCCTTTGGAGAGGCGAAAGCACGAGAGGAAGAGGTTGCGGGTCAGGATGATGTTGGCGTAGTGACATTCCCCCAGGAAGGCCACAAAATACCGCCAGGAGTTGGGAGAAATCTGTGACGGCGAAACCCGCCACAGAGAAAGGCAGGACACAATGGTAGGATGCAGGGGGAGACGTAAACCAGCCTCCAGGGCATCCTGAGTTAGGGCAAAGCCCTTCGGGATCGGGTCGAAGGCCCGCTGCCCCACCTCAGGGGCTGTGAGGGTGTATTCCTCCGGAACGCAGTACCGCCTCCGGAGGATCCCTACGCGGGTTTCGTCTAGGGTAGAATCTTGGTCGTGCGGCCACATCATGGCCTCCAACACACGCACCGCCTCCCCATCTGAAGAACGGGTGGAAGGCGGAGAAGAGGGAGTAACCGCAATGCGGGTGGTGACTGAAGGAGAAGAAGAAGAGGTAGAGGAGGAAGAAACGAAGGGAGCCATGCCGGCACTGACCTATAGCGGATAGAGATGGTCGAAGAGTGGCGAGGAAACCCTGAGATCAGGAAGGCACGAGGGGAGGAAGGGGCAGAACTTAGGTCAGAAGGACTCTAATAATGGGAGGTAGCAGGAACTCGCGACGCACGCCACTTAAAAGAGAAGAGAGCACCGCCCATTCGCCTCCCAAGGTGGGCGGCAGCATGTCGCCACACGTCATGCCCAATCGAATCGCATCGGGCAGAGGGACATTAATGGGGACGTGACGTGTCGTCACCCTGCCGGGTGACTTGGCGGCACGAGCAACTCCCCGGTGCCATACTTATACGTCGGCGGCTCCCGAACCACATCGCGTCGGGCAGCCAAACGACGAGGATTATTAATGAGGGCGTGGCGTGTCGTCGCCCTACCAGTGAATCGCGGCGACGCATAAGCGACCCCTTATCCCGAACCACGGTTCGGTCAACATAACCTCGGCGGGCCCGGCCATCGGTTTTCCGGGTCTTGTAGCGGTGGCGAAGGCTCGACCCCTTATCCCGAACCACGGTTCGGTCCACATGGCCTCGAGCGGGCCTCAGTTGTCGGTTTTCTGGGTCTTGAACAGCTCCCGGCTCCTTATCTCGACAGCACCAATCGAGGTCTCAAAGCAAGCTCCCTATGCACTACGGGTTCGTCGGCCACCCTTTCCGATCCTCGAGGTCGGGCCGCGAGAGTGGCTTTTCGAGGGGGCGTGATACGGGCCTTAAATATGACATGACATCGGATCCTATGAGTTACGGCCGGATGCGCCACCGCCCCTCCTGCTCAAGCTGCTCCCGCGATCGCGCCTCGATGGCACCTCTCCTCACGCTTGCCCGCGCCCAGGGTAAGTTGATACAAGACCGGCCTGCAAAACCAGGTTCGTACATCCTCTCCAGACGCCACCAGAGACGTATCGGGCACCGGTTTATTTAAGCGGCCGAGGAGTATGGGGAAAAGGGATCGATCTCTCTCTGTGTTTTATGTCAACAACATTCATCTCCTTCGGATCGAGAGCTGACTTGAGCGTCGGAGGGGTCGGGTGGAGCATCCGACCCGCCCTTTCTTGCAGGGACCTTCTCCGGGACCGCGACGCCCTCGTCCGACCGGGAGTCAGCTGGAAAGAGAGACCTCGACGAGCCCGAACCATACTGAGACGACCCAGGACACGCTGAGCCCCCGCCACGTGCCCTCGGTTCACGGTAAAAAGTTGTTTCCCATAACATCATCGAAAAACACCTTAAATTGATTCGACCGTAATATTATCGAAGGAGTGTTTCGAACATCATAATAAGAGATGATGATCACAAGTTTCAATTGAATATTAGATAACAAGATATAAATAAATTATCTTTTTCAGTCAACCCCAATAATAATAGTAGTAGTAATAATAATAATAATAAAGATGTTGAGATCTCCTAAGATCACATCCATACATATTCAATAAAGCTCTTCTGATATTAGAATAAATTTAAGTTCAAACAGTACATTCAATTCTTTAGTAGAGCAAATGTTCAAAGAATTTCGATCATGATTTTTATAGGAACAAATCAATCATCATATAATTTGAATGGTGATGATATGTTATCTGCGTGACAAGAGATATCGATCATGCAATGATGAGATGTTGATTTATCAATCGGATAATGATGAGATATCAATCATATAGTAATACTAATAATATTTAAGGTGTTATCGTACTCATATCATTTGTCTCTATTATACCTGGACATATGGAGTAGATTCAACATATGATATAATTTTTCTTTGACTACTGACCTTAGGGAATAAAATAAAATTATATGATAAATTTATTTATTTAATCGTTCATATAAAGTCTATAAGATGATTCAATTTGTCATAAAAAAACACCTTAAATTGATTCGATCGTAATATTATTGAATGAGTGTTTCGAACATCATAACCAATGATGATGATCACAAGTTTTTATTGAATAGTGGATGACAAAATATAAATAAACTACCTTTTGCGGTCATCCTAAGTTATAATAATAATAATAATAATAATAATAATAATAATAATAATAATAATAGTAATAATAACCGGCTTGACCCAGTCTTGTTACTGTTACGCCATGAGAGCAAAGGAATGGGGACATGGCAGAGGAACAAGTTAGAGCTTCGCGAATGGAGAGAGGGGACGACATTGGTGAGCGAAGATTGATTAGATGAAATCAAAAGGGTAATTCCACGAGATACAATGCTCTCACGCCATCAGATCCAAGTCTCTGCCAGTGCTACTGCTCTAGCTGTTCCCGGAAGACCCCAAGGATATCAGAGAACGTGACGATCCCGACGAGAAAGTAGTCGTCGTCATCGACCACCCACACGTAGCTTACTCGATGCGCCAATGCCTGTATCATCACGGCCACCAGCGAGCTCCAAGGGTGGCACACGATCGCCTCCTCCGACCGCCTCCCCATCCTCGCTGAGTAGCTCCCCGACCTCCACGCCGACCTCATCCCCCTCGGCCTTCCCCTCCCGTTCGACAAGGGCGGGGAGGATGGCGAGGATTCATCGTCGGACCAGGACGAGGACGTCGACGGCGAGAATGGCGGGGAGACGTCAGCGTCGAGGAGCTCGAGCATGCCCAGCAGCCCCTTCGCCCTTAGTTGGGCCTTGATGGACCTTACGGCGGACTTCCGCGGGGCGCCGGCGCAATCTATGAAGGTCATCAGGTCGCCGGCGGAGAGCGCAGCGAGGGCGGGGGCGACGCGCTCGTCGCAGTGGGACAGGGTAAAGGGGGAGATTTCGCCGATGAGGCGGCCGTCGTCGGAGACGACGGCGACGGATGTCTGCTCTGCGAGGGCGGCGCGGATGAGAGGGAGGGCGGAGAGTGCAGGGTCCTGGGGCCGGACGGCCAGGGCAGCGGGGCGGACGAGGCCGAGGTCGGTGACGGAGAGGGCGGGGACCGGCGAGAAGAGAGCGATGGAGTTGAGGAAGAAACGGACGAAATCCTCCTGCGTCAGCCAGCATAATTCGGCGGCGGAGGCGGAGGCGGAGGTGAACTTCCTCCGCGATGCGACGGCTCGGATGGGCACCACCAGGCTCTGCGCCCCGTCAAGAATCGCGTCAAGTGCTTCCAAAATGCTGCGGGTCGCAAAAGCAACCAAATCAGAGAAATCTCTACGACACTATGATCGAGATGGTGTAATTAAGGTCGAAGCGTACCTGGAGCTGGGCTCGACGCGGCGGACGAGGGAGGTGGCGGCCAATGGAGGAAGGAGGGCGGAGGCGGGCGCGCCGAGGGCGGCCATGGGAGCGTCGAGGTTCTGCTTGGCGCACAGGTAGCAGAGGATGTCGACCATGCACACGTTCCCGGCGCAGGCCTTCCTCTCGGGAGCGGGACCGTCGGCGGTCCAGATAACGAGGCGGTCGTCGCCGCCGCTCCTGAGGGCGAGGAGGGCGTCGCCAACGGTGGCGGAGAGCGGGAGCGGCCTGGCCGGCGGCTTACCGATGCAGAGGTCCAACACCTCGCGGGCCTGCAGGAAGTTCACTGTCATGCAACGGTGGCGGGAACAAGCGGTGGTAAAAAAGGAAGCGAAATGAGTCACGAGTCACGGGTGCTCGAAACGGGCGGCGTCGGGTACATTTTATAGGCGGGGCGACCGGGAGTAGCCTGGAGGAGGCGGTGTGACAACCGGTGCGGAAGGAGCGGAAATGACCATCGTCGTGAAATGATGCACGACATGGGTGCAAAACATTTTTGCTTGCATTTGGGACGTCTTATTTCTCATTTCCCCACTAGATTTAGGCTTCACGTAGAAGCACGCACGTGCGAAGAGATACAACAAACACAAAAAAAGAAGGGCGGAATAAACCGAGAGGGTAAGCACACAGGTTTTATTCAGAGGGCAATAAGAAGACTCGGCCCGCGGTTTTGCGCCGAAGAGTCGACGGATGAGAAGGTGGGGTTCAGCGTGTGGCCGCACGTGACAGGAGCGACCCTCTGTTTCTGGGACGGACCAAGTTTGCGTCCCGAGGCTTCCACACCGTGCGGCGTGCGTCTTTCACACGTGGGAAGAAAGAGATGTTCAGGAGGATGCGTGGACTCGTAGAAATCTGTGTCTACGAGATTTGGACGTGACACAGATTTAAAAGGATCCATCTTAATCCTAAAACTGGACGTGAGGTGGTCGGATCAACACGAAGGATATGGATTTGGCGCCGTCGAATGGTTCTCCCGCACGAGGCTTCCCCACTTCCGGTAGTGGCCCCCTTTTTTTTTTTGTCTGCTGATGGCGTTCTGATCGGCAGATAACAACAGAAGAAGAAGATGGTAAACTCGAGCCTCTCCCATCATCTTTTTCTGTTCCTTTGCCGGAACTTTGGACTCACTTTCGGCCTGCGTTCGGGTGAAACCTGCAAAAACATTATATAACCATGGAAAAGAGAAAGGTGATACCACTCTCAAATCTATGATCTGCAATACACTAATGGTCAAGAGAAGTGTTGGATGAATGATACATGGTAAATGATAAACCATTTGTGATACAGTTGTATCTATTCAGATACCCACGGTGGTATCAAAGATTAAGAACATCCGCACACCAAAACGATGGGTGCGAACAACCAGAAAGAGATGCACAGGTTCGGTTAGCAACTAGCTCGTACAAGTCCACCTTGTTTTTTAACTCCATGATACAAGTAGACTGAAAGGCAGTCAAGAAAACATTTGTCCCAGTATGCCCTCAATAATATAGTTCACAAACCTCAACCCCTAGAATCCCATCATCCGTCTATTAATCTTGGTTTCATGTTGTAGGAGCTCTGATTAGCAGGAAAGTGACAAATAAAAAAAATAATCCATTATGAGGATGTAAGATAGAACTCAGCCACAGACTGTATTGCACCGATATTTGAAGCCTCCATTGGTTGGTGTATGATATTTGTATACTGTGAATTTTATGCTGATGTGCAAGGCAAATCGTCAGGAGCTGCATTAGGCTCCACGTGTGGTAACACAGGTTTAGGTTCGACCGCAGTTGGCTTAGGTGGCCTCTTTGGTCTAACTTCTTCTGCTCTCTCTTTCGGAATATCAAACTGTGTCAAACAATTACCAAGTCAGCTATAGTTTAAGCAAGAAAAAGAAAGCGAGATCAAGTTAGCAAATCACTGTCCCCTATTAATCCAATGAACATATCAGATTTAGCACCTCAACAGCTGTAACATTAATTTGAGACAAGCACATGATCCTTTAACAAGCAAAAGACAATACTTTCAGGTACTATGAGCTAAAGCCAAAATTAAACTTGAAAGTTCTCCACATGCCGTCAGGATAAATTTGTTAAACACTGGTTTTCAAGGGCACTGCAGGTATGAAGCTACAGATATATCATATAGTTCATTAGCTGATTTCACACTGTGCTTGCTAGTTTTGGAAAAACTTGATGATGGAAAAGAACTGTAAAGGCCCAACCTGCCCATCCTCGATGCCACATGTACAGAGTAGTTGAAAATTGTTTTAAAAGTTACTCGAAGCAATATTCTCTCTTTACGATGGCTTTTTTAGGTCAATCTCAAAATAGCCTCAAATATATGAAATTTTTTTAAGAACACACAGTACAAGCACTTAAATGTCTTCCAAGAAAGCTACTTATCGGTCACATCCCGATGATTGTAAAGAGCATGATACAGAAAATCATTTTTGAGATCAGTGTCTATGAATCGGTCAGCGTTTTTCTAAAGAAAAGCATCATTGTGTTTGAGCATATTGTATATATATCCCTCATTGTTGTGCCCCAATGTCTTATAGTTGTAGTTCATTATTGTTCACCTTGCTCTGGTACAAACTACCACTGGCACCAGGGCAGTCAGTGATTATTCTGTTGGAGATTATGATTATAGAGTGAGAGAATCAACACAAGGTATGGAAAGAATATGGTGGACTAGTTGTGTTGTAATACCCGAGAAGTGGTCATCAATCATCATCTCTAGATTTCTAGTAACGAAAGAAATCCAAACCAGTAGCCATCAACTCTTGTCTGAACTCAAATCAGACCAAATAAAATCACCCCTTGGGTTAACGGAAGGCTTGTGTTAAGTTCATAATCCCTTGGTTGGTCAAGTCAGGTCCGGTTCAAACTTCTACTTCTTTTCTAGTGGTAAAGTTTGGTCATTTTAAACTGGATGTTATTCCTAAAAAAGGTACAAGTTTTCTAAACCCTCCAATCCAACACATTAGTTAGATGTGCCAACTCGAAGTCAAGAATTATTGACCTACTTATAAGTCAGGTTGAGTCTGTCACTCGTATAAGCTTGCCGTAGCCTGAACCTGATCTCACTCAAATCATTCTATTGCCAAGTCTAGCTCACGGGAGTCCAACGGGCCAATGGGACTTGATAAACATATCAAAAATTAAAAGAAATGGTACCTGCTAAGATCTGAAGAATCCAATTGTCTCAATATGAACATCAAAGATATAAAGAAGAAAATCATTGATATCGTAATAGTCCAAAAATCATTTCTTGTAGTATGACAATATCTTTCCGTTTTTTTATGACCAGAAGATGATTTCATTACTCCATGAATTCATTAAGAGAGGAGGTTCATTTGGCTAAAAAGAAATCATAGGATAGTGGTAAGAGATGGCTAATAAGAAAAGGATGAGTCCAATGCATGAGGTTCCTGCTAATGCAGGATTTGGATGGAAATAGTTGTCTAGATTGGAAGCTAATAAGTGGCTAATCCACCCACATGAAACTGAACTTGCCTGAAAACAACTAATGCACTTCCCCGCCACAATGTCAGAGCACAGAGGCACACTGGGGGGTGAGCTCCTGGAATCCCATTTTCCTTTATTTAATTGAAAGCAAATGGGGTTTAGTTGATGAAACATTTACCACTCATTCGATCACATCGGACCATGAAAACATATCATGTGTCATGCTTCTATATTTGGTCTTATAACCCTCACAGAGTAGTTTATAGTGTAATAATATCCTGTGAATATCTAAACATACTTGTAATCAAGGTATGCAGATTTAAGTATGTATACTCTCACACGGACAAAATTGTAAACGACTTGTTCGGTGTAATGCTTATGCTTGTCCGTGTCCCTTTTGGGTTGTCATATAATGTAAAGCTTGTAAAGGGCTTGCCAAAGGCAAAATGCCCATATTTGAGTGAGTTTGGCAGCCATTGTAGGCTTGTCCATAAAGTATGCGTCGAGGGATTACTTGTAATAGAATTCGGTCTGTAGTGGACCAAATCTATACCTTTGTTGTGCAACTGTTCTGAGCTTGTGATATCCATTGTTGGAATGTGCATTGGCTATAAAGTGTTTACTAAAAGAGTGGCTTGTGGATCCCGTGTGAAGCGCTTTCTCGTCTCTCTTCTCTTTTGCATCCTAAGGGATGGTAGGAGATTTCGGGTAGGTCGACTTTGCGGTGATACGATTGGTGCCGCACGGCTTAGGCAAAACCAGCTAAGTCCGTGACAGCTTGGTATCGAGCGGGACAAGCCCACTTTAGAAACACTTAGCATGCAACGCGTGGGGACCTAGCGAGGCACCACAAGTACAACAAGCTAAGAAGAATTGCGGAGCGCACAAAGGTCGGGATGGTCGAGTTTGAGCAAAGTTGGCTCGACAATGGCACCCAAACTTGATGGTGCTCGAAGCAAGCGGAGTGCTTGGCAAAGGATGAGACCGCAAGGTGGAGTGGGTTGTTCAACGATCGAAAGAGTTGTGCAAAGCTCACGAGGAGGGAGTTGCAAACTCAAGGAATTCGATACTCATGCATGGCTTGCATGCGACGATGGATTGTTCGTGGCCATCCCAAGGCATCGAAGGTCGGCGCCATGGAGCATTGAAACTTTCTCTTCGACATGTGCAGGATGCTTTCGTAAGATCGAAGTGTGCAGAGGTTCAAAGATGTTGCTAGACCCGAGGGGTGCAAAGCGAGTCAGCTGTATTGGTGAAGTGTCACAATCTAGCAAGTGCATTTGCAATGGCAGAACTGGGCACGCTTTGTTCAAGCAGAGGCTAAGTAGTCCAAGGGGATTGTGGTCTCCAAAACTTCCTAAGGGAAGGATGCGAAGAGAGAAGTTGCTCCAACGGGCAGATATCCGTGAGGGATAAGTCCCGCTCACAGAGAGGCAGAGTTATGCGCAATGAACCGCACTAGCCGAGGAGTACTCAAGACTAAGCTCGACGGATCGAGTGAGCGGTAAGGAGTCATTGCATGATCTCGCTTAGTGGTGATGCGTTGGTGGACGCATAGCGAGATCAAGTGGGGGAGCAACCCAGGGCAACACAAAGTGAAGGCACACTTGGAGCCGATAGTGAGATCGGTCTCAACAGAGGGCTAACCCGTGGAATGGTTGGCGTGAGGGCCACCATCAACGCAATGCAAATCGAGAAGCAAAGCAACTTGGGGGTAACTTGGTGAAGTACCCAGCCGCATGAAGGGAGTTGGTTTAGAAGATGGAATGTGGAGCGGAGGCTTGAGCTTTCCCAGACAGTAAGTCAAGGACATGGACTCTTGCAGAGGCAGAATCGGATCATGCCGTTCCATGGGTTTCATATTCAGATGGAGCCGACTCGTCTTGCATAGTGCCAAAGACAAGGGAGCTTTGAGGCACATGCACTTTATCTCGATGAAGCATTTGGTGGAGATTCTAAGGCGACGCAGTTTGCTGAGGCAAAGTTGGTGTCAAAAGGCCTTGACACGGGGCAAGAGGATGCAGAGGCAGTTACTCTTGAAGAATATGCCACGGTGTTGCCATTCGTGTTGCCATGATGAAAGCGGTGCGCAGCGGAGATTGTGCTGGTAGGGGCAGAGTCCCAGGATCCAGGCAATGGTGCATCTATTTCAGCGAAGTCAGGAGACTTCAGAGGAGCTGCTAGGCGATGGATTGTCCTAGAGCTAGGCTTCGTCCGAGTGTGACCCGAGAGTGGGTGGACGAAGGTCGATTGCCAAAGGAGCGAACAGAATCGAAGCTGGCGAAGGCCCTGCGATGTGTTGGCGGAGTCCACACATGGAGATATCGCAGTTCGAGTTCATACCACAGGGATCAGAATGCAGAGAGATGTCACTAGGCGGCGACATGATGCAGCAGATCGTGGTGGAATGGTTCGTGGCAAGACGACACACACACAAGTTGTATCCTGCGTGAGGGACATGGTCATCTGAGATATGACCGGAGCGCGACAAGGAGCTCCAAGTTGGTGAACAACACGACGGTAAGAAGAGCTATGGATTCAAGCAGTTGAATGCCATGGTACCGCAGAGGCGGGTCTTCCCGTATGCGTGCACCGAATGTTGCATTGAATGGAAGCCTTGGACATCACTTATGGGGCCGTGTGCACTCTCAAGGAAGAAGTTCAGATGCAAATACCAGGGAGTCCCATTTGGGGATTGGATCATACAGAGGTATGATCGAAGCTGCTGAAGAGTGGAACTACTTCAGAGCTCACATTCGCTTAAGGGAGCCCGGCAAGTCAGAGGACAAGGCCGAGTAAGTTTAACATTGCAGCCAATGAAGCTAAGGAGAACAGAAATGGTGCAAGTCTTGCAACATGTGTGGCGGTGGCCATACATGGGAGTTGTAGTCTATATTTCCATCGACCAAGTGGAACTGCTCAGAGAACACAGAGGTGTTGAAGCAGGGGGTCGGAAAAGGGCGTGGAAGCAATGACGAGTCCAAGAGGGACTCAGCTACCCAAGATCAATCATCGGTTAGATTGAAGGTGAACTCAGAGGAGTGTCACGATGCCGCAGAGGCAGATCTACCGATCACGAAGAAGGGATGCAGATGCGAGACAACGGATAGTAGTGCCATGGGCGTCGCAGTGCCATGGTACCACTGAGGCGGGACTTCCGGGGAGTCATCAATCCCTTGCTCTCTTAGAGGGAGAGCACTTGGTCGTGATATGGGCCGTGGAGGAGGAGAATGCTTTGGCAAACTCCATGTACCAAGACAAGGCTGAAGGGCAGAAGCCAGAGAACTTCGTAAGACCAATGTCAACAGACTTTCCATCAAGATAGCCGTGAGTGAAGGACTTCGGGTCGATGCAAGAGTGCATGACCAAGGATCGGAGCAGACAGTACGCGGTGCTGTACCTTTACTACTCAGAGGAGTCGGCGACAGAAATGATGGAGAAGGCGGTACAATCCCAAAGGCGACCAAATCTATCGGAGACTTACTCCAAGTTGGAGTGATAACTTCTTGCATTCCAGAAGTTCAATGGCAATGAGAAGGTGAATCACAAGATTTGACTCTCGGGCAAGAAGGATTGCAAACACTTCAAGTGCTTCGAAGTGTGAGCTAAGAGCAAAGCGAAGTCCAAGAACTACGACGCACGAAGTACAAACTCGAGGAGGGGGCGAAGACAAGTAACCTTTGCCTTCTCAACTCCCAAGAGAATGGGCGGAACTCCAAAGCATTCAGCCTCTCTTAGTTATCCAAACAGAGGAGCTCGCATGATGTGAAGACCCTTCAAGACAACTAAGTGGAAGAAGATTCGATGGGCAAATTTTGCATGAGGAAGGACTCAAAACTTCAAAGGTTGCGAGGTGATGCTCGTTAAAGCTCCAACAAAGCATCTATCCAGTTCAAGAGACAAGAAGAATTTGAAGATCGGCGCGATATCAAAGATGGTCTTTTCCTTCATCGATGAATCCGCAAGAACCAAAGAAGGATCAAGACAACTTTGCCAACCCCACACCAAAGTCGAGTCATTGGCGAAGTTGAAGCAAAGACGGCGGATTAAAGTTCGACGACTCAACAACAAGCGGAGACAAATGGGAGCCAAGGGGCGATCGCAGCAGAGAGAAGTAAGATCAAGATCCAACAAAGAAAAGAAGTTGCAGCGTCAGCAAAGGCTTCGACGAGGACGTCGAAGGATTAAGTGGGGGAGAATGTCACGGACAAAATTGTAAACGGCTTGTTCGGGTGTAATGCTTATGCTTGTCCGTGTCCCTTTGGTTTGTTATAATGTAAAGCTTGTAAAGGGCTTGCCAAAGGCAAAATGCCCATATTTGAGTGAGTTTGGCAGCCATTGTAGGCTTGTCCATAAAGTATGTTTGTGTCGAGGATTACTTGTAATAGAATTCTGGTCTCAGTAGTGGACCAAATCTATACCTTTGTTGTGCAACTGTTTCGAGCTTGTGATATCCATTGTTGGAATGTGCATTGGCTATAAAGTGTTTACTAAAAGAGTGGCTTATGGATCCCGTGTGAAGCGCTTTTCTGCGTCTCGCCTTCTCTTTGCAGATCCTAAGGGATGGTAGGAGATTTCGGGTAGGCTGACCTGCGGTGATACGCATTGGTGCCGCACGGCTTAGGCAAAACCAGCTAAGTCCGTGACAACCCGGATTCGCAGACGCACCAAATACGTGGCATCGGAATAAACGAAGCGATGCAGACGCGGACGCCGCTTCACCGGCGATATCCAGCCCCTATCCAGCCATCGGTTGATACGGAGATATATCATCGTGAATGGCCTACGCCGCTTCGCCGCCAGCTATCGCAAAACGAAACAGCCCAAAACAGTCAAATTTACAGCTATCACTTCAAGCACGATCGATTCGACCGATTCAAGCGAGCGGTAAATACGGGCAGCATCAATTTGATCCGTTGGAGCCCTTTCTGTACACCCGCCAGAATGCTCAGATGGCGACGCTTACGCCATGCCGCTGCCCGTCACCGCACCGCTAAAACAGCCAAGCAACTCGGCCAAAAGTTGCATTTTTTGGTCGCGGCAAGCTTGTAATTGTTTGTTATCAACACGAAAGGAGACATATTTTGGCCATCAATTCAGTTTAAGTTCTTTACATCATTTTGCCCTTACCTCAGAGAACAACCTTTTTGATTTTCAATTATTTATTTGGACACAGATTATGATTTTCAATTTCAGTTATTACTTAAAGCATAGGTTATTGTAGTTGAGAGAACTCATTTGACATTTATAAGGAATTTTCTTCCAGAAAATTATTAGGAGTACATAAGTTCTTCAGGTTCTTACTCTGAAACCACAGCCAGAAATACAGGCACGGAAGCATTCCTGCATCAAATTTAAAACCTATAAGCCTTGATCAAAATAAGATATGGAAGACTTTGTGCTACAGGATGTTGCTCCTTGAAAAGCATAAACAATCTCCTATAGACACTCATCTTCAAGAAAGGGAAAGCAAATATGACACATAGAGACAAAAAGGGAACTATTAATTCCATAGCTTGAATTTTGCTAAATTCTCATCTCACATCAATAATTGGAGATTGGATATTCTGTTTACAAGAGCTCAAAAAAATGTCATAAAGGCAAAGAATAACGATCTAATATGAGTACAACATTCTAAATTATTTAATGTCAACTAATATTGTTTCTGTTCAAGAATTATTTCAAACATTTTCTGAAGAAGACAAAGACAGTCTACATTGGCAAATGGGTCATCAGCAGGTCTTATTGTAACTCTTAAACAAAGCACAAGTCAGGAGAATCTGTATGAAAATTGGATCATGAATTGATAGTTCCTTGATCATGAAACTCCTTTACACTCCTCTTCTTTTTTTCTAATAAGCTTTCATAGAATAAGAAACAAGCTAGCAGAAGAATGTGTAATATCCCTCCAGTTTTCTAACCTTGATGTTTTTCTTTCCTACTGTTGTTTATCCTCTCTGAGACATAACCAGCAGCAAAATACAATATTATCTTGTCTACACTCACCATACAATTATCCCTTCATGTCAGCAAGTTCTAGTAATCCATGTGGCATGCAAGGTATGTGAGCTTTTGCTAAAAGATGAAGATAAAACTGAACTCTTCATTAATAGCATGCTTGTAGCAGAAAGCTTTAGAACTGTCGTGTAGTTTGCTAATGTGAATTAGTTAGCTAGTTTGCTATGATTCAAAATGCAGGCCAAATTGTGATTAGTCCAACAAGAAGCAAAGTTTTCTCCATGTATCAAACCATAGAAGAAGAGTCAAATATTTAATTAGATAAATTATGCAAATGCAACAATCATATTAAGCATATAAAGAAATTGTTTTTACCAAAATTTTCAGCCAATCAAATGATCACAATGAGAGTTTCATCATGAATTAACTACAACCGTATATGCAGAAGTTGGAGATCGAAGACACACCAAAGAGTAATCGTCATGTCCTGGAGATCTGTCAATGTAATAACTCCACTCATGATCCTTCAAAACTGGGTCCTTAAAACATATCTCATTGCACTCTTCCTGACCTGAAGATCCAAAGACAACCACCTTAATCATGAGCCAAGAGAAATGGAATGAATACCTCTTGGTTATAAAAATGAATTATCAATTCCAAACATTAAGTTAATAAATGTCACTTATCTATTGAAATTGAATATCTAAAAAGACTCAAATCACAGTACAGCAGTATCATTTTTCTTAACATGGCCAAAATTAGCAGTATACGTGCTTGCACAAAACTTGTTGCTAGACATTAATTTCAAGCAAGAAATGCCAATTTATAACACATCAATATAGAAGAGCTATAGAAACAGTTTCTGGAAGCTGATGTTATTAGTTATCAAAGTTCCAACTTTAAACCAAACTTTCACATCAAATCTTACGAGGACAGCATGCCCCATAATTTGTTCTAAACTGGTATACTTGAGCTTCCATGGTGTTCATTATTTAAGAAAAAACACAACCACATGTCGAACAGCAAAGATCTCTAACTAGGAACATCATGATGGATGACTGAAATCAGCTCAAATTAGGATGACGAAAAAAATGCTTTGTGATGACAGGTGAGACAACGTTTCATATCCTGGTATTGCATCTAAACTTAGTTGGAGTGAATCAATCATGATAAAACTAAACAAACCTGCCCACTTCTCTGGCAAAAGTTCATGACCTAAAGACTCATTGGCCCAGTAATACTTACAGAAAGGCCCGATCCCTATTGAGATCAAAACTTATATTTCCTTATACCAGCGACTTTTCACAAGGGTTTTCTGTAAATCCCATAGTCTACGAATATGATCGTTGTATGAAATTGCTAAGAAATTAAAATCTTCAGTAAATTCGATGCCACACTTTATGCTTGAAGAAAAAGCATAAGCAAACTAGATAAAGAAAAGTAGAAGCTATTAGTTTAGCTAACATTTCATGAACTACAACTCTAATTAACAGCCTTGCTCATTAAACATTCTACCTATCAGGTGATTCAACTGGTTATTGTCTAAAAAAAAGAATTCTCATTCCATAAAAGATTATGTCCCATGAATTTAATGGAATTCAACTTCGACTATATTGTGAATGCTTATGAACGACAAATTAGATCGAAATCATTTAATACGGAACTAAATTTCATTAATAAAATTGAGACGTTTAAGAACAAGGACTGAGGACATGGGCGTGCTTACATTCTTCCCAGGTTTCCCCATCGGCATCGCATCCCTTCTTGCAGAAGATTCTCCCTGCATTGAGTCATAATACTTCAGATGCCCACCGCGTTCTCCCAAATCAAAAAGACAAGACATCGACGCCAAGATCGTGCCTCTTTTCATCAAAACGACGAATTGAAATGGAAGAACACTTATCCTCCTCGAAATATGATAAATTTATACGGATATCAAGCCTTTCTTAGCGCATCGTACCGGAAAATCATCCAAGCAGAGAAGGAAACATGAATAGAAGAGCGGGGGATACGAACATGGGATCTGGACGAGATGGGCGTACTTCTTGGTGCAGCAGCTGCCGCAGGGCGGAGCCCATTCTTTGGGGAACATGTCGCCGCCGATGACCGGGCCTCAAACCGTGGCCTCTTCTCTCCGCCTGTGGAAAAGAAGAGCGAACCAGAAACAATCTCGGCGAGGAGGAAGGGCTGCCTTTTATCGGGTACGGATCCAGATATCCCGTCCCCTCCTAGTCGTGCGGTTCCTCTGTGTCGCTCCAGGCAGGGTTTAAGAAAGAAGAACCTCCAATTGGTCAAGGATTGTGGGCCCCACAGACGAGAGTCGTGCGATCTTCGAGGTGCAGGCCACAAATCGGGTTCGGACACAGACAGGGCATCACATCCTCTAGGTTCTATTACTCCTGTCTTGATCCACGCAGGGCCTAAGAAATAGAAATCTCCTATTGGCTGAAGGTTTGGTCCCACAATAGGCGGCGGGTCTCCTCGCCGCGGGTTCGGTGATTGATGGCGGATGCTATATACCGATGAGCGGTCAAAATCGTCCGCAGCTTTCTTATGTTTAGAATGATACGGGATCCAGTTCTCGGACACGTCACCCTGATTTGGCATGCCACAAGAATATGATTGGCTTCGCCATCTAATTAAAATGCTCTCTGATGCATCTTTTATTGCAATGACATATTATTGGCACAGCTTTTATGGTGTTACTTTTTTTTTTCCCGATACTTCTGATCGGCCACATTGTATTTAAAGCTTAAATCAGCAAATAAAATATGATCTCAATTTAAATTTTGGTATCATTTTAAATTCTTGAGCAAAGAATAAGATTAGTAGATGGGGAACGATTAAGAAGAGGGATGCACACCGGAGAACTCTAAAACCGTTACATATGTAGAAAGAAATCTATGAGAATTATCTATGATATGATGTAATGAGCGGAGTGCATCGTCTCCGGTTCATGAGCTATACACGCAGCTCCCGTAGCCTGCACAGGAACATCAGCGGATATCAGTTCTCGATCGCAATGGAAGAAAACCGGAATTGAGAGTTGGATGCATACTTGGATCGATGGCGGTGATCATGCCGGTCCGTCCGAAGTCGCAGTCGAATGCGTTTCTTCCGAAGGCTTGGTAGTACTCGTTCATGAGGAAAGCAGCGTGGGCTGGCACCGTGTCCGGAAAGGAGCAGACACCACCTGATTGAATCGGAGTGCAGTCGATGCCCTGCCCACAGACATACTCGACGTTCTGCTGCAACAACAGGACGTCGGTGTTCGGCTTCGGAATGCACCATCGCTTTGAATCGGAGGGTGTTGGGCTCAGTGTTTGCACTGGAGCAGTGCCCTGACCTCCCACCTGCAAGAAGAAGACGAGGAAGAGAAGAAGATCCACCTGCGTTGGTCTGAAGCTATTGGGAACGAGGCTCTCTACCTCTGTTCTTAGGACTCCGATGTCGTAGATGGGCAGCAGATCAGGGTGAAACAGGCCGAAGTTCCGCTGGGAGAGAGGCCCTGGCTTCAGGTTCTCGTCGAAGAGCGAGAAGATGTACGCCTCGAAGGTGCGGTTGGGCATGAGCGGCGTGCCGGTGCCGGAAGAGACGTGCTGCACCAGGTTCTTATTGAAGTCCCGGGCGTTATCGACGTTGACGCCGAGCTCCCATGGTTCGCCGACCGACGGCCACCCTGTCTCAGATATCACGATGTCGACGTCGTCGAAGCCCAAGCGCTTCATGGCGGAGAAGACGGCGTCCAGTTGCCCGTCCAACATGTTGGAGTAGACCAGCCCCGTGTTCTGGTCCTCCACGCCGGGGTTCGGCCTGAACAGGGCGTAGTCGAGCGTGTCGACGGCGAATCCGAAGAATGGGTACGCGTTCACCATGAAAGGAGAGCCGGTGGCTCTCAAGAAACTCAGCAACGGCCTCATCACCTCGGCGACACGCCCTTCCCTGAACTTTCCGGTGGACGGGGGGTTGGAGGTGGATAGGACGCCGACGGACTGCGGGGAAGCGACCTTGATGCGGTGCTGCAGCGACATTCTGGTGAGGACGGTGTGCAGGTTCTGCATGGCCGGCACGAGGCTGGAGACCAGCGACCTGTTGGCCGTGGAGATCACCTCGTTGCCGACGAGTATGCGGGCGATGTTGGTGTCGTCGACACGAGGGACGATGTTGGTTCGCACCCATCTGTGGGCGAATCTGAGGTCGGTGAGGTTGGCGACGAGGTCGTTCGGCACAGTGACGTCGACGGCGAGGTCGGTGTTGGCGAAGGCCTGCACGGTGGCGGGGTCGGCGTCGAAGAGTTTGACGCAGTCGAAGGTGGTGCTGTGGGCGAGGAACTGCGCGACTTGGACGGGTGGGGGGAGATTGCTTGCGGCTCTGCCGTAGCTGATGCCAATGCCGGCTCCATCAACAGCTGAATCAACGAACAGAACAGAGATCAGAAAGGAACCGACACATATCACCAACAGATACAAAGGATGGTGAGGTACCTTTGATCGTCCAAACCATGAGGAGGATGGAGAGAGTGGAAATGGCTGCAGCCATGGTTTCTTCCGCAACCAGCTGCACGAGAGACAAGAACAGACAAGGAGACAGCGGTGAAGGGACAAGTAGCTGAAGACATTGCCGCTGGATTCTTTGCTTTGGCTAAGGGGGATTCTCGACGATCAAATCTTGTGCATCGAGGTCCCAACTTTGGAGCCTTTAGCTTTTGCTTTCGCTTTGCTTTAGCCTTTCATTTCTTTCAGAGAGAAGCTGGCGACATCTAAAGCATATTACTAATCAGGTACTAACTTCACCAAGCATTGCTTAGATTAAGGCAAAATAACTATGAAGTAATTAATTCTGGCTTAATCAAATGGTTAGTAAGTATTTAATGATATCAAATAATGCAATGTTATCTTGATGAATATAATCGTCATCTAATTACGACAAACAAATGGTTTTAGCAAGCAGATCTTTTCTAGTGAGTCTTTCTCTTCTCATAAGCATATTATATATATATATATATATATATATATATATATATATATATATATATATATATATATATATATGTTAGTACTTTATATGCCGTATGATGAGTAAACACAATTTGGATTCAGAATGCTGAATGCCTTGAGACCTCCTTGACTAATCCCCGGGTCAATTGTAGGTGTTGATCCGACCCAAGCGGTCCCTTCGGTTCGTTTTAGGTTTTGGCTTCTCTCCCGGACGTCGGTTGCTTTGCGCTCTCCAGTCTCTGCACATAGGTCGGGTCGGGATAACGTGACTCAACCCCTCCGATGGCAAAGTTAGTCCACGGCCGAAGAGGATTTTTTCTTCTATTCATTTCCAGCACGGTTTGGAGTTATATATCGAGGAGAGCCTGTCTCTCGAAACATGGCGTCCTGTCACCACCCATCCTTGGCGGGCTTCTCGGGACAACGCCATGAAGGCGTCGTCCCGGATCCTCTGGGGTGCTGCCATTCCCAGGCGCTTGCGCCTGGGAGGCGGCCTGCTCTCTAGGACCGCACAGGTGTCTTTTTCAGGTTTCCGAGAATTGCGTTGACCTGCGGGCGGTGCCTGCACCCGTACTAGGCGTGGCCTTGTCGCTTGGCCGCCATCCTGACTCTGACACAGTTGAGGGGTCGACGAACTAAGTGGAGATGATTTTTGTTAGTTCAAACAACTTTTTACTGTGACCCGGGGATGTGCGGTGGAGGCTCCGAGTATCCGGGGTCGTCTCGGTAAGGTTCGGGCTCATCGATGTCTCCTGCTCCAGTTGGGTCCCGATCGGTCGTGCGCGCCGATGTCACCAGGAACGGTACCTGCAGAAAGGCGGGTCGGAGGGTGCTCCGCCTGACCCCTCCGACGCTTAAGTCAGCCTCCTTCTCGAAGGCTCCCCCCTTCGCCTGTCCCAGTTCCAAGCTCGTGAGCCAATTAAAGAGTTCAGAGAAGACAACCTGCCCATCACCTTACTCCTTGGTAGCTTAAATATGTCGGGCGGATGGCGCGCTTCTGGTTGCGTCTGGGGGTGGTATACGGACCTGGTTTCGTAGGCTGGTGCCTTGGTCAACTCAGCATGGACATGGGGCGAGGCAGAGGAGAAGTGACGTTAGGCGGTCAATCGCGGGAGTAATTGAGCGTAGGAGGGGCGGTGACGTCATCCGGATGTAATACACAGGATCCGGTGTCGCGTCACATTTAATACCCATATCACTACCCCCCTCAAAAAGTCACTCCTGCGGGACTGACCTCGAGGGCAGGAGGTGGTGTTTCGGGGAAAACCCGGTTGCACGTAGGTGGCCGACTGAGACCTCGGTCAGAGGTTCCGCTTGTCGTAACATAATTGACTGAACCACCGTTCGGGATAAGGAGTCGAGCCGCTGCTCAAGACCCGGAAAATCGGTGGTCGAGCAGCCGCTCAAGACCATGATAACTGAACCGCCGTTCAGGATAAGGGGTCGAGCCGCCGCTCAAGACCATGATAACCGAACCGCCGTTCGGGATAAGGGGTCGAGCCGCCGCTCAAGACCCAGAAAACCGGTGGTCGAGCCATCGCTCAAGACCATGATAACCGAATCGCTGTTCGGGATAAGGGGTCGAGCCGCCGCTCAAGACCCAGAAAACCGGTGGTCGAGCCACCGCTCAAGACCCAGAAAACCGGTGGTCGAGCAGCCACTCAAGACCATGATAACCGAACCGCCGTTCGAGATAAGGGGTCGAGCCGCCGCTCAAGACCCAGAAAACCGGTGGTCGAGCCGCCGCTCAAGACCATGATAACCGAACCACCATTCGGGATAAGGGGTCGAGCCGCCGCTCAAGACCCGAAAAGCCGAACTTGGTCGAGCCGCGCTCAAGACCATGATAACCGAATCGTTGTTCGGGATAAAGTCGAGCCGCCGCTCAAGACCGAAAAGCCGGTGGTCGAGCCACCGCTCAAGACCATGATAACGAAGCTGCCGTTCGATAAGGATAAAGAGTCGAGCCACCGCTCAAGACCCGAAAACCGGTGGTCGAGCGGCGCCGAGCTCAAGACCATGATAACCGAACCGCCGTTCGGGATAAGGGGTCGAGCCGCCGCTCAAGACCCAGAAAACCAGTGGTCAAGTCGCCGCTCAAGACCATGATAACCGAACCGCCATTCGGGATAAGGGGTCGAGCCGCCGCTCAAGACCTAGAAAACCGGTGGTCGAGCGCGCCAAGACCATGATAACCGAACCGCCGTTAGGATAAAGGGTTGAGAGCGCCAGAGACCGAAACCGGTGGTCGAGCAAGCGCCAAGACCATGATAAGCCCGAACCGGCCGTTCGGGATAAAAGTCGATCGCCGCTCAAGAGAAAAACCGGTGGTCGGCGATCGCTCAAGACCATGATAACCGAACCACTCGTTTCCGTTTGAAATGACCAGCACATCCGGAAATCGAGGGTCGGATGGCGTGCCGGACAAGTTACTTGACAGGATGATTGACACGTCACGTCCCCATTAATATGGCGTCGTCGTTTGGACTGCCCGATGCGATGCGCGGTTGGGTGGTTCGCGCGCGCAACAGCAAACTGTCGCCCAAAACGGAGGTGAAAGGGCGGAGCCTTTCTTCCCTTAAATAGCGCGTGTTGCGACACTCTACCGCTTTTTATCAGCGGAGTTTTTCTGTCTCGAGTCCTGCCGTTTCCTTCCTTCGAGCTTTCTTCCCTGGCCTCGGCGTCTCTTGCCACCCCCAGGCAACCCTATTCACCGCAAAAAGTCGAGTGCAAAATGACTCTTTCTTCCACTTCTTCCTCCTCAACTTCTTCCTCTTCCTCCCTTCCGCAAAATTTACTACTCGTGTTGTTGCCTCCCCACCTTCTCCACTTTCCAACCGCTCCTCGGATGGGGAAGCTGGCGCGCGTGCGCTAGAGGCCATAATGTGGCGCACGATCAAATTCCACCTTAGATGAGTCAAACAGGGATCCTCCGGCAAGCGCACGAGCATCCGGAGGAATACATCCTTGCGGCCCCGAGGCGGGGCAGCGGGCCTTCGACCGGAAGCCCCATCCAGGGGTTCGCCGACTCGGGGTTCTGTGGTGAGGAGGCGGCCACGTCTCCCCCTGCACCCTATCATCGTGTCATGTATATCTTTGTGGCGAATCTCGCGTCACAAATGACTAAAACTCTTAGCGATATTTGGTGGCCTTCGACCCGGGAATGCCATTATGCCGATATCACCGGGCAGACCGCAACCTTTTCCTCTCGTGTTTTCGCCTCTTCAAGGGGAAGTGGTGCCGGTGGATATTTCCTTGCTACCCGGACGAGGTTCCGCATTAGCGGCGCCCCTACCAATAACAAAGGATGGAAGAGGCGCTTCTTCCTCAAGGACCATTGATAACATAGCCCCAAAGCTTAACGCAGAAGAGCGTGTACACCTGGAGAGGCTGAGGGCAATCCTTCCCTCCTCTCCGAAGCCATCCAGTAATATGTCGGGCGGTGGCTTGCGAGAAGCGGGCTTAGCCCACGCTCTCGGGTAGGTCATCGTTGTTTAACGTTTTGGGGTTATGGCCACTTTCATTCAGGGTCTTTCATTTCTTGCGAGAAATGGTGAACTGCGATCATTCCACGAGTGCGGGTACTCTATCCACTCGAGCTCGTCCCCCGCGCGCCTGGTTGTCCAAAGCGGCGGGGAAGATTCCCAGCGAGCGAAGGAAGAGAACGACCCAAGAAGAGATCAAAAAAGGGCGTTGTGGATCTCGAGGCAGCGACTCTTCTGAGCAAGCAAGGCGGCACCCGGCGCACCGATCGTCGAATCGTCGAAAGCTTGCCCCGGCAGAAGTCGGAAGGCCAAATTACACCCGGTGGCGGCAAGAAGGACCTTCGCCCTCCGGCCATGAAGGACTTGTGCGGGTCCCACAGTAGGGAGGGAGCCCTTCCTTTCTCGGGTAATGGCGAGATCCCTCAGAAAGGAAGCAAGCGACCCTGGTCGCCAGTGAAAGCGGTTTGTCAGGGGACAAAGTGTGGGCGGCGCGGAGCAACAGCGGCCACCCACCGGGGCGCTTCATCCCGCATAGCTCGGGATTTGTAGCCTGCCGCCATGGAGCAGCCCTCATTGCAAAGTCTTGAGTGAAATCGGTCTTTGTGGGTAAGCATCGACCCCGATGTCTCCTTTTCGAATCTTCTTTTCGTAACGTCGTTTACCATTTTCTTTGACGTGCAGAATCTGCATTACACCACGGCCTTTCTTTCGCTGTGCCCATGATGCTTGGTCGGGTCATAGGTAGCCTCGTGCCGCTTAATCTTAAAATCGCCGCCCTTGCAAGAAGATCTAACAGCCCTTTGCTGCCAGTCGCGGACTGAGGCCATCGCTTCACGCCAGAAAGCGAGCAAGCCAAACTTGGGCAGCCGAGGTGTCGCGGTTGACAGCCGAGCTCGAGGCTGCCTCCTCTTCGAGTCAACTGCGAAGGCCTTTGCTTACCGAGTTAATTTGGAGAATCGTCTCCGCAAGAATGAGGCCTCATCGTCTGGCCAACGCAACCTTGTGCGCGCTTCCAAGAGGCGGGCGAGGCGGCTTCTTAGGAGGCACTCGTGGCGGAAGCATCGCATGGCCGCCCGACTAGAGAGGATCGGAGGCAATCGATCGTTACAAGAAGTCGGAGGGCTTTCTCCTCGGCGTTTGGGCTTCGAATGTTAAGGGGGGTATCCTCTCATCGGAATACAAGATACAAGGTGGCCCTAGCTCGATTCTCGCATGCCCTCAGGGTTCCAACTCGAGAAGATCCCTTCACCTCTCGTTGAGGATGCAAGGGCTCCGATGCCGAAGAAGAGATTCGTTTTGATGAAACTTCGTGTCAGGCCCGATTCTTAAGGGACGTCTTTGTTCTTTTGTTTTTACTTTTTGGGTTATGTCTTGCTTTTTCCTTTTCAAGGATTTTATACTTTAAAACTTTGGTAATCAATTCCCATTTTCGTAAGTTACCTTTTGTACTCTGAATCAATGTTGGCATTCAGCTTGGTCTTTGCACTCATTATAAAACTCTAAACAAAATACTTTTTGAGGTGACGGATGTTCCAGGACCTCGGCACTTGTTGTCCACATTGTATGCGAGTCGGAGCGTGCCGATCGGCTGATCGATTTTGTGACGCGATAGGGGCCTTCCCACTTGGGTGCAAGTTTGCCTCTCGTGAGGGAAGGCAAGGCGGTCACTCACCTCCGCTTCGCATGCGTCTACCAGATCCCCATCCGGAGAGGCCGGCGTTGCCACCCCTCGTTGTAGTTTCAGCGATCTGCCTTTAGGCTAAGTGATTTTTAGGTGTGCGTCGGCCTGCGTTCTTGAGTAGTCGGTTCCGGCCCGAACTCCCTGGTTTGACGTTGGTTCCTCATAGGTTTCTACAGAGGGGAGGTCGGAATGACCAACTTTCGGCCGTGAATCGCTCGTCGTTCACGAGCGTCGGACTATATGGTGACTCGCCGGCCGCTTGGGTGGTTCGTAAAGACCATAGGATACTCCAGGTAGCTCGTCGACCCAACTTGATCGGGCTCTCAAAGTCCTTTTCTTAAGCCCATCAAGAATAGATCGCTCTACTTGGTCCTCGCGAGACCCGTTTAGTGTCCGGCGGCGCCCCGCAGCTAAACCTCAATCAACTGATCCGATAATTCACCAAAATTCCCTAAACCACTTGAGCGGCCAAGCTGCAAATGTCGAGTTCCATTATCGGTGGCGATGGCGTTGGGAAGGCGAATCGGGTCACAATATTTCCCTATCTGGCTTTCGACCGCCCGACCATGATTGATGCAGTGCCTAACGCTTCGCTTCCACCCACTTGGTGAAATAATCAACTCCCACGATAATGTATCTTCGCCGGCCGTTTCGCCGGAAGGGCAACACCCAGGAGGTCCATTCCCAAGTGTCAGCGCGAAGGGCCAGGCGCAATCCATGCAGTGGCGGGCCGCGGGGTCCAGGGTTTCGGGCACAGCATTCGCATGCATCGCACCGGCCGTGTTGCGTTGGCCTTGGCGTCGGCCGTTTGCAACGTGGGCGATGAATAGCTCTCGACACACCGTAAGTATCTTGAAGGCAAAACCCGGCCCATTCCACCATATGCTGCCCCTGGTCATGTCGCCCGTGGACTGCGCATCGACCACTTCCGCCTCATCGGGATCGCAAACATTGTAACAGGCGAAGAATGACCTTCTCAGAGCATTGATTGTCGATTTAGCAAGCGACGCGCCTGGGTTCGGCGGAGGCGCGGAGCTGATGTCATCCGTAGGAAGGATACTCCTCGCTTGTATCTCAAGATCTCCACCTTATCCATGTGGCCGAGAGTGCCCGGATCTCGGGCTACCATGTAGCCACTCACCAACCAATTCCGTGTGTGACCGCTCCTCCACTTGAGATGCTTCCCAAGTTCGGCCGAGGCTAACTTTTTGCATGAGCTAGTCGCGCTCGCTTCCGGGACTCGGGATTCTAGATAGAGTGAGCGAGAGAAATTAGTGGTCAGGCTTTACCTCCATTAGGTATTTACGCTTATAGTCGGGTCTCGGGCCCGATATTCTCCGATAACTTGTTCGCCTCCAAAATTGCCGTTGGGAGTCGAGTGAGCGTGGATTGCTCCCATGCATCTCGATCGCGAGGCGAAATCGCCCGGCTAAGAGGGCCGATTCCACCTCAGAGCCTCGGCCTGAGGCGGAGAGGAGCGCCAAAGAATGTCCCCGAGGGTCTTCAAGCAATTCCTTCCGGCACTGCCCTTGAGCCGGATGACCCGTTCTCAGCGCAAGACCCGATCTTGGTGAGCTTGCTCTCACGCACCATTTTCGTTGAGACCGATCTCTCCGGTTGAGTTAACTCAAAGATGAAATCGGCCAGGTGCACGTGCTTTGATCGCCTTCCTTGGTTTGAGTGGAGATCAAATTGGATAGCTCCCCCTGCCATACGAGGCGCTCTTGCCCACGTCAAATTTAGAAAGAACTTGGCGTAGTGGTTGGACTCATTATCTCGATTTTGAAGCACTGGAAGTAGGGGCTCACCGAGCTGCCAAGAAGCTCCCTGAGATGCCAACCATTTCATGATAGGACTTAGCCTCCACTCTACGCCCTCGCAGGACATGGGATGTAATAAATCAACGGTATCTGTTCTTGGTGGCCGCTTTTGCAGACCAACCGCCCCTGAGACTACAGACATGCATGTTGAGGCTCATCCGCCGCTAGGTAGAGGCAAAGTTTCTAGATTAGCTGAACAAGGTCACCAGGCGTGGGAGAGTTGCCCAGACAGCTTTTGGCGGGCGCCTGCAAGGCGCGAGTTTCACCAAAAGTTCTTGGATCTTTCCAAGCTTGGAAGGTGGGAGACACTTGTCTCTTGATCGGAGACAGGAATCGAGCTAGAGCTGCACCCTCCCATTGAGACATTGGAGCTCCTTCAGTTCCTGGGAGCTCATGTTGATAAGCCTTGCTTGCCGATCTTTCGGATTAGCATCGATTCCCCTCTTGTGTATGATGAATCCAAGGAACTTTCTGCCGATCATTACAAAACGCATTTAACCGGATTAAGGCGCTAAGTATCCTGTAGCGAAGGTCTCCTTCAGCATCGTCAAGGTGGGAGGCTCAATGCACGAGCTCTTCGACGATCATGTCGTCAAGCCATAGACTTCACGGTATCGCAATTTTTCTTAGCTTATCTTTGGTGGCGAATATCCTCACACTGGCGATGCTTTGGTAAGTGGCCCGGCATTCTTTGTCGAACAGCATGACCTTGTAAAAATAAGCTCCTGGGTTTTGGGTGTGGAAGGCTGTGTGTTCTTGATCCGAAAGGTGCCATCGGAACCGATTTAGACCCGACGGACAGAAAGCATGACAGGGGAAGCGCAAACACTTTATATGACAATGCACCATTCCATACCGAGTTGGTCGACCGTTGGTCGATTACAAACAGCTCGCAATCGCCGCACAAACAAGCACGATTATGATGGTGCAGTCGACACACATCATCCAACTTCCATTAGGCTTCAAAACGAGCCAATACATGGATAGCCATTGGGGCGTAGCTCGCAAGCCCTTTCCAAGTAATAACAAACCAAAAGGGACACAGCTGTGCAAGAGCAAGCACCACCTCCTAACATCCGGAAAAGCATTCAATTTTGTCCTGCGCCAACCCGGGGTTCTGTGGTGCCGAGATGGTCGACGTTTTCGCCGCACACGGGCGCCGCAAAGACGCGAAATGGTGTTGAAAAATAGCTCCAAACGGGCCAAAACGGTTATTTGCATCCAAGCAAAGCGACGAGCGGCGAGCGACGAGCGGAAGGGCAGCACCGCCCTCGCTATCCGAAGCCCGCATCCAGCCGGTACACCGGGGTTCCAGGGTGCCGAGATGGTGACGCTTTCGCCCGGCCGCGGGCTCGCCGCAAAGATTCGCGGTTGAAATCAGCCCAAAACAGGCCTTCAAAACGGGCCAAACAGCCATTTTTGGTCGCTTCGAAGCGAAGGGAGATCGCGAAGTAGCACGACAAATGAGCGGCGCGGCAGCATCCCTCGCCATCCGAAGTTCCCATCCAGCCCTGGTATGAAACCCGGGGTTCAGATGGTGCCGAGATGGCTCTTAGCCGCCCGCCGATGTCGCAAAGACGCGAAAACAGCCTAAAACAGCCGCAAACGGGCCAAAAACAGCGCATTTTTGGCTGCGCAAGGTCGACGAGCGGAGTCAGGAGAGCGCGATGAGCGGGCGGGGTGCACTGCCTCGCTATCCCGAAGATCAGTCCAGCCCTGTGCCACCCGGGGGTTCTGTGGTGTGAGATGGCGTTGACGCCGCCTCCGGCGCATGAGTCGCCGCAAAGACGCGAAAACAGCCTAAAAACAGCCCAAACGGGCCAAAAAGTTATTTTTTGACCCGCGAAGCGAGATTGGCTTTCCGCGCCGATGAGCAAGCGGCGGCAGCAGCTCGGGCGCTATCCGGAAGTCCAATGTATCTCAAAGCGATCACCTCCAGGCTGTGACCGGGGTTCTGCGGTGCCGAGATGGCTGACGCTTCGCTCGCCGCGCCGCACCGCAAAGACGCGAAAAAGCCAAAAACAGCGCCAAAACGGGCCAAAACAGCTATTTTTGGTCGCGCGAAGCGAGCGACTTAGCATGGCCAATGAGCGGTTGGGAGGCGGGCAGCGATGCCCCTCGCTATCCGAAGCCCCATCCAGCCTCGATGCACACCCGGGGTTCTGTGGTGCGAGCCGATGCTCGACGCTTGTCCGCGGGCCGAATCGCCCTCGCAAAGACGCTGAAACAGCTTTCAAAAAATTGCTTCAAACGCCCAAAACAGCCATTTTTGGCTCGCACGAAGCGAGCGATAGTGGCGACGATGGCTAAGCGGCAAGACCGCTCTCGTTATCCAAAGCCCTTCATCCAGCTCTCCTTTACCCGGGGTTCTTGGTGCCGAGATGGCCGACGTTAAGGGAGGCGGGCAGCCGAAGAAGTGGTCGGGCGCCCAAACGCCCCATCCTAGCCACGCTGAAACCTCCTTGCGTCGGTTCGGCTTGGTGCAGCACGTGCCCCCCTTTGTCGATTCTTCCCTTCATCACTTCGTACACCTCGGCGGACATGTGTCGAGATGCGCGAGTCAAACCGCTTTGCGTAAGTTATCTTGTGCCGAAGTCAATCCAAGCGGTTGCCAACAAAACTGGCCTTGATGGTCGAAGCCATCAAGCGCGGCCGTAGCGATCAAGAAAGAAAGCGCAAACGGGCGAGCTAAGCATTCTCCATGGGTAAAGCGGCGGCGAAAGTGGGGCAAAGACTCGTTATCCGAAGTTCCCATCCAGCCCTATCGCCATACCCGTGGGGGTTCCATGGTGCCGAGACTGATCGACGCAAGCGCGCCATACCGCCGCCGTACGGCCGCAAAGACGCGTAGAAAAAACAGCCTAAAACAGCCTAAAACGGGCCAAAACAGTTATTTTTGGTCGCGGAGCGAAGCGACGAAGCGGACAGCAAAAAGGCGGGCAGCACCGCCTCGTTATCCGGAAGTTCCCATCCCTCCCATGCCACCCGGGGTTCCAGGTGGGCCGATGGGCCGAGATTACGCCTTTCAAGCTGCCGGCCACGCGTTGAGCAAAGACGCGAAACAGCCCAAAACACCCAAAATGGGCCAAAAACAGCTATTTTTGGTCGCGAGCGAAGTAAGCGACGAAGCGGCGGATAACGTGAGCCGCGGGCAGCACTGCCCTCGTTATCCGCAAAGCCCCATCCAGCCCGTACACCCGGGGTTCTGTAGGCCGTGCCAAAGATGGCGACGCTTTCAAAGCAGAGGTCGCCGCAGCTTTCGCCGCAAAAAGTAAAATGTTACAGCCCAAAAACAGCGTAAACGGGCCAAATAAAGCCACTTTGGCTCATGCGAAGCGAGCGACATGCGCTCAATTCGAGCAATGCAGCCATGCCGTAGTTGAAGCGTTTTCGCAAGATCTGAGCATCTTACCGCTGCAAATGGTAGGTTTGTTGGTCAGCACGACGCTCCTGTTGAGTTTGCTTCAAGCATGCACGTTCGTGCTGCAAAGATGTTAGCTCAAAGAAGCACGGCAATTCGCTCAAGACGCTCATGGCTGCAAGCAGCATTGAAGCACGCTCGCTCAGACTTCCTGAGCAACGCGAGAAGCCGCTCGGATTCAAAGAGCGAAGGTGGCAAGCGCGCAGCAGTAGCCGCCAGCAGTGTGGAGTGGAGCAGAAAGACTTTGCGGGGAAAGGCGCTGCAGTTAGATGGCAGGTAACGCCAGATTTGCGCAGAGAAGCAGCAAATTTGCAAAGAGCGAATCGCAAAGGAGACGGAGAAGCGCTCGACCGCGCTGGCTGCATGAGCGGAGAGAGAGCATCGCTTTGAGCAGAGCTGGAGAAGACGAGATAGCCGGCGCATCCCGAAGCGGAGCAAGCAGCAAGGAGGAGAGCGCAGGCGCGAGCTCGCGCGCAGCAGGTGATAAACGCCGGGCGACCAAAAAGCATGCATGCTTCATCACATGGTGGAGTGAGCGAGAGAGAGTGCGGATTGGCTTTAGCTTCGATGGGGCAAGATGTCAAGACCGGGAGCATACGACGGCGCCATGGCTTGCTCAACCTCATCCCGGCCGCGCTTGATTTTTGGGGCGAACCGTATGCCGCAGTTTTGGTTTCCGATTCGCGAAGACTTTTGGCACAAGTGCCGCGGGGCACGCACTCTACCACTTACAAAGACTCCGAGAAAGCCGTGGCAAGCGATTCACCCGGCCGTCTGCGGTGGATTACTTTACTTCGATGGCCAGCGCGGGTCGTACCACCACTGGGGCTACAGGCTGCGCGAGTTCTCGGGGGCCAAAGGCCCCATGCCAGTGGCTGGGAGGCGAACGACGCGAGAGCGGTCGCTAGCTAGGATTCTCGACTTAGAGGCTGAGTCACCATAATCCGCACACCCAGAAGCCTTCGGCTTTTCAACGCTGGCTATGACCAATCTGTGTGAATCAAGCCTCTCAAGCATTAGGTTGAATTACCCGGATCGACAGGCCACGCCACTCGTTCAGAGTGCATCGGAAATCGAATCAAACGAGCTTTTGCACCCTTTTGTTCCACACGAGATTGAATTGCTCGTCTGAGCTCATCTTAGACACTCGGCGCATCTTTTAACAGATGTTGGCCGCAATTGTCACGCCAACTCCCCACCGACAATGCTGGCTTCGCGATCGGATCGGTCCAAAGGAGGCCGCCCCACCCCGACTCAACGTAAGCAAATGCTCCAAAATCATTTATCTTCTCAAAGACTCTGTCCAACACCGGTGGAGGGGCCTGGATGGGGCTCCGACTCACGGAATAACGTAAAATAACATTAAAAGTAGTGGCGTATTTTCGCCGCGCTTTAACCGCTCCCACTTATCCCACCGCTCAAGTCATTTCACAAAGTCGGACTAGAGTCAAAACATGGTCTTCTTTCCCGCTGATTTGCCAAGCCTTCCTTTGGCCGTGGTTTCGCTGGATAGTAGACAGTTGACAAGCGGGGAATCGCATCCATTCAGCATGGCCACTAATTAGATGAAGCAGGCATTTGGCTACCTTAAGAGAGTCATAGTTACTCCCGGCTTACCTCCGCTTTGGTTGAATTTCTTCACTTTGACATTCAAGCAGCATCGCGAAATCACATCGCGCTCGAAGCGCTGAGCATCCGCTGGGACCATCGCAATGCTTTGTTTTAATTAAACAAATGATTCCCGCGTCCGGCATCTACGCCAAAAAATTGCTCGACGCCGAAGGCCCCTCGAGGGGCTGCTCCTGGCCGCCCCTTCGGTTGGAAACGCGCGAATCCGCATCTCGACGTGAGGAAGCGGTTAGCTGGCACAGGCTGGTTCGGGGGACCTGTTGCCAGCCAGCCCTCGTTCGAACCAGTCCACTCCCGGCCTGTTTTGGTGCCGCTGTTACGGATCCGCTTTTGGCCGACTTCCTGCTTGTGTTCCATGGGCCGAAGGTCGCTTCACCTGAGCATTCATGAGTACGACTGGCCAGCGGTGGCAGCGCACTCGTCCTCCGATTTTCAAGGGCCACCGGGCGCTGAACCGACGATCTGCCGCACGTGTCTTTGACAAAATTGTAAACGGCTTGTTCGTGTAATGCTTATGCTTGTCCGTGTCCCTTTGGTTTGTTGTCACTATGTAAAGCTTGTAAAGGGCTTGCCAAAGGCTAAATGCCCTATTTGAGTGAGTTTGGCAGCTATTATAGGCTTGTACATAAAGTTTGTGTCATGGAATACTTGTACTAGAATTCGGTCCAGAGGGACCAAATTTATACCTTTGTTGTGCAACTGTTTCGAGCTTGTGATATCCATTGTTGGAATGTGCATTGGCTATAAAGTGTTTACTAAAAGAGTGGCTTGTGGATCCCGTGAAGCGCTTTCTCGTCTCCGCTTCTTTTGCAGGTCCTAAGGGATTGTAGGAGATTTCTGGGTAGGTCGACCTTTGCGGTGATACGCATTGGTGCCGCACGGCTTAGGCAAAACCAGCTAAGTCCGTGATGCTTGGTATCGAGCGGACAAGCTCATTTTAGAAACACTTAGCATGCAAACGTGGGGACCTAGCGAGGCACCACGAGGACAACAAGCTAAGAAGAATTATGGAGCGCACAAAGGTCGGGATGGCTGAGTTCGAGCAATGGCTCGACGTTAACACTCCAAACTTGATGGTGCTCAAAGCAAGCGGAGTGCTTGGCAAAGGATGAGACCCTGCAAGGTGGAGTGGGTTGTTCAATGATCGAAAGAGTTGTGCAAAGCTCACAGAGGTGAGGAATTGCAAACTCAAGGAATTGATACTCATGCAAGGGCTTGCATGCGACGATGGATTGTCTCGCGGGCCATCCCAAGGCGCATCAAGGTCGGCGCCATGGAGCATTGAAACTTTCTTCGACATGTGCAGGATGCTTTCGTAAGATGTGAAGTGTGCAAGAGGTTCAAAGATGTTGCTAGACCCAGAGGGGTGCAAAGGCGAGTCAGATTGGTGAAGTGTCACAATCCAGCAAGTGCATTTGCAATGGCAGAATTGGGTACGCTTTGTTCAGCAGAGGCGAAGTAGTCCAAGGATTGTGGTCTCCAAAACTTCCTAAGGGAAGGATGCGAAGAGAGAAGTTGCTCCAACGGGCAGATATCCGTGAGGGATAAGTCCCGTCTCGCAGAGGCAGAGTTATGCGCAATGAACCGCACTAGTTGAGGAGTACTCAAGACGAAGCTCGACGGATCGAGTGAGCGGTAAGGAGTCATGCATGATCTCGCTAGTGGTGATGCGCTGGTGGACGATAGCGAGATCAAGTGGGGAGCAACCTGTGCAACACAAAGTGAAGGCACACTTGGAGCCGATAGTGAGATCGGTCTCAATAGAGGGCTAACCCGTGGAATGGTTGGCGTGAGGGCCACCATCAACGCAATGCAAATCGAGAAGCAAAGCAACTTGGGGTAACTTGGTGAAGTACCCAGCCGCATGAAGGGAGTTGGTTTAGAAGATGGAATGTGGAGCGAGGCTTGGAGCTTTCCCTAGACGTAAGTCAAGGACATGGACTCTTGCAGAGGCAGAATCGGATCATGCCGCTCCATGGGTTTCATATTCAGATGGAGCCGACTCATCTTGCATAGTGCCAAAGACAAGGGAGCTTTGAGGCACATGCACTTTATCTCGATGAAGCATTTGGTGGAGATTCTAAGGCGACGCAGTTTGCTGAGGCAAAGTTGGTGTCAAAAGGCCTTGACACGGGGCAAGAGGATGCAGAGGCAGTTACTCTTGAAGAATATGCCACGGTGTTGCCATTCGTGTTGCCAGGATGAAAGCGGTGCGCAGCGGAGATTGTGCTGGTAGGGGCAGAGTCCCAGGATCCAGGCAATGGTGCATCTATTTCAGCGAAGTCAGGAGACTTCAGAGGAGCTGCTAGGCAATGGACTATCCTAGAGCTAGGCTTCGTCCGAGTGTGACCCGAGAGTGGGTGGACGAAGGTCGATTGCCAAAGAAGCGAACAGAATCGAAGCTGGCGAAGGCCCTGCGATGTGTTGGCGGAGTCCACACATGGAGATATCGCAGTTCGAGTTCATACCACAGGGATCAGAATGCAAGTCACCAGGAGGCGACATGATGCAGGGGATCGGGGTGGAATGGTTCGTGGCAAGACGACACACACAAAGTTTCCCGTGAGGGACATGGTCATCTGGAGATATGACCGGAGCGCGACAAGGAGCTCCAAGTTGGTGAACAACACGACGGTAAGAAGAGCTATGGATTCAAGCAGTTGAATGCCATGGTACCGCAGAGGCGGTCTTCCGTATGCGTGCACCGAATGTTGCATTGAATGGAAGCCTTGACATCGCCTTATGGGGTGGCACTCTCAAGGAAGAAGTTCAGATGCAAATACCAGGGAGTCCCATTTGGGGACTGGATCATACAGAGGTATGATCGGAGCGCTGAAGAGTGGAACTACTTCAGAGCTCACATTCGCTAAGGGAGCCCGGCAAGTCAGAGGACAAGGCCGAGTAAGTTTAACATTGCAGCCAATGAAGCTAAGGAGAACAGAAATGGTGCAAGTCCTGCAACATGTGTGGCGGTGGCCATACATGGGAGTTGTAGTCTGCCTTTCCATCGATCAAGTGGAATCGCCGAGAACACAGAGGTGTCGGGCTGTGGTCAAAAAGGGCGAGGAAGCAATGACGAGTCCAAGAGGGACTCAGCTACCCAATATCAGTCATCGGTTAGATTGAAGGTGAACTCAGAGGAGTGTCACAATGTCGCAGAGGCAGATCTACCGATCACGAAGAAGGGATGCAGATGCGAGACAACGGATAGTAGTGCCATTGGCGTCGCAATGCCATGGTACCGCTGAGGCGGGACTTCCGGGGAGTCATCAATCCCTTGCTCTCTTAGAGGGAGAGCACTTGGTCGTGATATGGGCCGTGGAGGAGGAGAATGCTTTGGCAAACTCCATGTACCAAGACAAGGTCAAGGGGTAAGGCCGAGAACTTCGTAAGACCAATGTCAATGCACTTTCCATCAAGATAGCCGTGAGTGAAGGACTTCGGGTCAATGCAAGAGTGCATGACCAAGGATCGGAGCAGCAAGACGCGGTGCTGTACCTTTACTACTCAGAGGAGTCATGTAGAAATGATGGAGAATGCGGTACAATCCCAAAGGCGACCAAATCTATCGGAGACTTACTCCAAGTTGGAGTGATAACTTCTTGCATTCCGAAGTTCAATGGCAATGAGAAGGTGAATCACAGAGCTGACTCTCAACAAGAAGGATTGCAAACACTTCAAGTGCTTCGAAGTGTGAGCTAAGAGCAAAGTAAGTCCAAGAACAAACTCGACGCACGAAGTACAAACTCGAGGAGGCGGGCGAAGACAAGTAACCTTTGCCTTCTCAACTCCCAAGAGAATGGGCGGAACTCCAAGATTCCCAGCTCTCTTAGTTATCCAAAGCAGAGGAGCTCTGCACAGATGTGAAGACCCTTCAAGACAACTAAGTGGAAGAAGATTCGATGGGCAAATTTTATGGAGGAAGGACCTGAAAACTTCAAAGGTTGAGGTGATGCTCGTTAAAGCTCCAACAAAGCATCTATCCAGTTCAAGAGACAAGAAGAATTTGAAGATCGGGCGATATCAAAGATGGTCTTTTTCCTTCATCGATGAATCCGCAAGAACCAGAAGGATCAAGACAACTTTGCAACCCCACACCAAAGTCGAGTCATTGGCGAAGTTGAAGCAAAGACGGGCGGATTAAAGTTCGACGACTCAACAACAAGCGGAGAACAAATGGGAGCCAAGGGGCGCACGCAGCAGGAGCGTAAGATCGAAGATCCAACAAAGAAAAGAAGTTGCGCAAAGAAAGGCTTCACGAGGACGCCGAAGGATTAAGTGGGGAGAATGTCACGGACAAAATTGGGCTTGTTCGGTGTAATGCTTATGCTTGTCCGTGTCCCTTTGGGTTGTCATATAATGTAAAGCTTGTAAAGGGCTTGCCAAAGGCAAAATGCCCATATTTGAGTGAGTTTGCAGCCATTGTAGGCTTGTCCATAAAGTATGCGTCGAGGATTACTTGTAATAGAATTCGGCCTCAGTAGTGGACCAAATCTATACCTTTGTTGTGCAAGCGTATTACGAGCTTGTGATATCCATTGTTGGAATGTGCATTGGCTATAAAGTGTTTACTAAAAGAGTGGCTTGTGGATCCCGTGTGGCGCTTTCTCGTCGCCTTCTCTTTCGCAGATCCTAAGGGATGGTAGGAGATTTGGGTAAAGTGACCTTTGCGGTGATACGCATTGGTGCCTTGCCGCCAGCTAAGTCGCGACCCGTGACGGGCGATCGTACTCCGGTCCGACGACAGTGCCGACGCGGACCGCCTTCTACCAAGCGATCGCTGGTATCTCCGTGTCGGTTGATACGAGATATATCGAAGGCGAATAGCCGAATTTCGATGGCTATCGCTTCGACCAATATTGTGATCGATTTCGATGATTCGCCCAACTGACTTCGGTAACGATCGATTTCGACTGCTATTCGATCGGTAAATACTCAACGATCAATTTGGGTTGGAGCCCTTTCTGGTACACCCGTAATGCTCGAGCGCGGCGCATCGCTTCGATGCCCGCATCTGCATCGTATCAAGCAACTCGCACACCTGCGACGTGCGGTATTGACCACGCTTGTAATTGTTTGTTATCAACACGAAAGGAGACATATTTTGGCCATCAATTCAGTTTAAGTTCTTTACATCATTTTGCCCTTACCTCAGAGAACAACCTTTTTTGATGTTTTCAATTATTTATTTGGACACAGATTATGATTTTCAATTTCAGTTATTACTTAAAGCATAGGTTATTGTAGTTGAGAGAACTCATTTGACATTTATAAGGAATTTTCTTCCAGAAAATTATTAGGAGTACATAAGTTCTTCAGGTTCTTACTCTGAAACCACAGCCAGAAATACAGGCACGGAAGCATTCCTGCATCAAATTTAAAACCTATAAGATCTTGATCAAAATAAGATATGGAAGACTTTGTGCTACAGGATGTTGCTCCTTGAAAAGCATAAACAATCTCCTATAGACACTCATCTTCAAGAAAGGGAAAGCAAATATGACACATAGAGACAAAAAGGGAACTATTAATTCCATAGCTTGAATTTTGCTAAATTCTCATCTCACATCAATAATTGGAGATTGGATATTCTTTTTACAAGAGCTCAAAAAAATGTCATAAAGGCAAAGAATAACGAATATGAGTACAACATTCTAAATTATTTAATGTCAACTAATATTGTTTCTGTTCAAGAATTATTTCAAACATTTTCTGAAGAAGACAAAGACAGTCTACATTGGCAAATGGGTCATCAGCAGGTCTTATTGTAACTCTTAAACAAAGCACAAGTCACGGGAGAATCTGTATGAAAATTGGATCATGAATTGATAGTTCCTTGATCATGAAACTCCTTTACACTCCTCTTCTTTCACCGTTTTTCTAATAAGCTTTCATAGAATAAGAAACAAGCTAGCAGAAGAATGTGCAATATCCCTCCAGTTTTCTAACCTTGATGTTTTTCTTTCCTACTGTTGTTTATCCTCTCTGAGACATAACCAGCAGCAAAATACAATATTATCTTGTCTACACTCACCATACAATTATCCCTTCATGTCAGCAAGTTCTAGTAATCCATGTGGCATGCAAGGTATGTGAGCTTTTGTTAAAAGATGAAGATAAAACTGAACTCTTCATTAATAGCATGCTTGCAGCAGAAAGCTTTAGAACTGCCGTGTAGTTTGCTAATGTGAATTAGTTAGCCAGTTTGCTATGATTCAAAATGCAGGCCAAATTGTGATTAGTCCAACAAGAAGCAAAGTTTTCTCCATGTATCAAACCATAGAAGAAGAGTAAAATATTTAATTAGATAAATTATGCAAATGCAACAATCATATTAAGCATATAAAGAAATTGTTTTTACCAAAATTTTCAGCCAATCAAATGATCACAATGAGAGTTTCATCATGAATTAACTACAACCGTATATGCAGAAGTTGGAGATCGAAGACACACCAAAGAGTAATCGTCATGTCCTGGAGATCTGTCAATGTAATAACTCCACTCATGATCCTTCAAAACTGGGTCCTTAAAACATATCTCATTGCACTCTTCCTGACCTGAAGATCCAAAGACAACCACCTTAATCATGAGCCAAGAGAAATGGAATGAATACCTCTTGGTTATAAAAATGAATTATCAATTCCAAACATTAAGTTAATAAATGTGACTTATCTATTGAAATTGAATATCTAAAAAGACTCAAATCACAGTACAGCAGTATCATTTTTCTTAACATGGCCAAAATTAGCAGTATACGTGCTTGCACAAAACTTGTTGCTAGACATTAATTTCAAGCAAGAAATGCCAATTTATAACACATCAATATAGAAGAGCTATAGAAACAGTTTCTGGAAGCTGATGTTATTAGTTATCAAAGTTCCAACTTTAAACCAAACTTTCACATCAAATCTTATGAGGACAGCATGCCCCATAATTTGTTCTAAACTGGTATACTTGAGCTTCCATGGTGTTCATTATTTAAGAAAAAACACAACCACATGTCGAACAGCAAAGATCTCTAACTAGGAACATCATGATGGATGACTGAAATCAGCTCAAATTAGGATGACGAAAAAAAAAAAAAAAAGCTTTGTGATGACAGGTGAGACAACGTTTCATATCCTGGTATTGCATCTAAACTTAGTTGGAGTGAATCAATCATGATAAAACTAAACAAACCTGCCAACTTCTCTGGCAAAAGTTCATGACCTAAAGACTCATTGGCCCAGCAATACTTACAGAAAGGCCCGATCCCTATTGAGATCAAAACTTATATTTCCTTATACCTGTGACTTTTCACAAGGGTTTTCTGTAAATCCCATAGTCTACGAATATGATCGTTGTATGAAATTGCTAAGAAATTAAAATCTTCAGTAAATTAGATGCCACACTTTATGCTTGAAGAAAAAGCATAAGCAAACTAGATAAAGAAAAGTAGAAGCTATTAGTTTAGCTAACATTTCATGAACTACAACTCTAATTAACAGCCTTGCTCATTAAACATTCTACCTATCAGGTGATTCAACTGGTTATTGTCTAAAAAAAAGAATTCTCATTCCATAAAAGATTATGTCCCATGAATTTAATGGAATTCAACTTCGACTATATTGTGAATGCTTATGAACGACAAATTAGATCGAAATCATTTAATACGGAACTAAATTCCATTAATAAAATTGAGACGTTTAAGAACAAGGACTGAGGACATGGGCGTGCTTACATTCTTCCCAGGTTTCCCCATCGGCATCGCATCCCTTCTTGCAGAAGATTCTCCCTGCATTGAGTCATAATACTTCAGATGCCCACCGCGTTCTCCCAAATCAAAAGACAAGACATCGACGCCAAGATCGTGTCTCTTTTCATCAAAACGACGAATTGAAATGGAAGAACACTTATCCTCCTCGAAATATGATAAATTTATACGGATATCAAGCCTTTCTTAGCGCATCGTACCGGAAAATCATCCAAGCAGAGAAGGAAACATGAATAGAAGAGCGGGGGATACGAACATGGGATCTGGACGAGATGGGCGTACTTCTTGGTGCAGCAGCTGCCGCAGGGCGGAGCCCATTCTTTGGGGAACATGTCGCCGCCGATGACCGGGCCTCAAACCGTGGCCTCTTCTCTCCGCCTGTGGAAAAGAAGAGCGAACCAGAAACAATCTCGGCGAGGAGGAAGGGCTGCCTTTTATCGGGTACGGATCCAGATATCCCGTCCCCTCCTAGTCGTGCGGTTCCTCTGTGTCGCTCCAGGCAGGGTTTAAGAAAGAAGAACCTCCAATTGGTCAAGGATTGTGGGCCCCACAGACGACAGTCGTGCGATCTTCGAGGTGCAGGCCACATATCGGGTTCGGACACAGACAGGGCATCCCATCCTCTAGGTTCTATTTCTCCTGTCTTGATCCACGCAGGGCCTAAGAAATAGAAATCTCCTATTGGCTGAAGGTTTGGTCCCACAATTGGCGGCGGGTCTCCTCGTCGCGGGTTCAGTGATTGATGGCGGATGCTATATACCGATGAGCGGTCAAAATCGTCCGCAGCTTTCTTATGTTTAGAATGATACGGGATCCAGTTCTCGGACACGTCACCCTGATTTGGCATGCCACAAGAATATGATTGGCTTCGCCATCTAATTAAAATGCTCTCTGATGCATCTTTTATTGCAATGACATATTATTGGCACAGCTTTTATGGTGTTACTTTTTTTTTTCCCGATACTTCTGATCGGCCACATTGTATTTAAAGCTTAAATCAGCAAATAAAATATGATCTCAATTTAAATTTTGGTATCATTTTAAATTCTTGAGCAAAGAATAAGATTAGTAGATGGGGAACGATTAAGAAGAGGGATGCACACCGGAGAACTCTAAAACCATTACATATGTAGAAAGAAATCCATGAGAATTATCTATGATGTAATGAGCGGAGTGCATCGTCTCCGGTTCATGAGCTATACACGCAGCTCCCGTAGCCTGCACAGGAACATCAGCGGATATCAGTTCTCGATCGCAATGGAAGAAAACCGGAATTGAGAGTTGGATGCATACTTGGATCGATGGCGGTGATCATGCCGGTCCGTCCGAAGTCGCAGTCGAATGCGTTTCTTCCGAAGGCTTGGTAGTACTCGTTCATGAGGAAAGCAGCGTGGGCTGGCACCGTGTCCGGAAAGGAGCAGACACCACCTGATTGAATCGGAGTGCAGTCGATGCCCTGCCCACAGACATACTCGACGTTCTGCTGCAACAACAGGACGTCGGTGTTCGGCTTCGGAATGCACCATCGCTTTGAATCGGAGGGTGTTGGGCTCAGTGTTTGCACTGGAGCAGTGCCCTGACCTCCCACCTGCAAGAAGAAGACGAGGAAGAGAAGAAGATCCACCTGCGTTGGTCTGAAGCTATTGGGAACGAGGCTCTCTCTCTATCTGTTCTTAGGACTCCGATGTCGTAGATGGGCAGCAGATCAGGGTGAAACAGGCCGAAGTTCCGCTGGGAGAGAGGCCCACTTCAGGTTCTCGTCGAAGAGCGAGAAGATGTACGCCTCGAAGGTGCGGTTGGGCATGAGCGGCGTGCCGGTGCCGGAAGAGACGTGCTGCACCAGGTTCTTATTGAAGTCCCGGGCGTTATCGACGTTGACGCCGAGCTCCCATGGTTCGCCGACCGACGGCCACCCTGTCTCAGATATCACGATGTCGACGTCGTCGAAGCCCAAGCGCTTCATGGCGGAGAAGACGGCGTCCAGTTGCCCGTCCAACATGTTGGAGTAGACCAGCCCCGTGTTCTGGTCCTCCACGCCGGGGTTCGGCCTGAACAGGGCGTAGTCGAGCGTGTCGCCGGCGAATCCGAAGAATGGGTACGCGTTCACCATGAAAGGAGAGCCGGTGGCTCTCAAGAAACTCAGCAACGGCCTCATCACCTCGGCGACACGCCCTTCCCTGAACTTTCCGGTGGACGGGGGGTTGGAGGTGGATAGGACGCCGACGGACTGCGGGGAAGCGACCTTGATGCGGTGCTGCAGCGACATTCTGGTGAGGACGGTGTGCAGGTTCTGCATGGCCGGCACGAGGCTGGAGACCAGCGACCTGTTGGCCGTGGAGATCACCTCGTTGCCGACGAGTATGCGGGCGATGTTGGTGTCGTCGACACGAGGGACGATGTTGGTTCGCACCCATCTGTGGGCGAATCTGAGGTCGGTGAGGTTGGCGACGAGGTCGTTCGGCACGGTGACGTCGACGGCGAGGTCGGTGTTGGCGAAGGCCTGCACGGTGGCGGGGTCGGCGTCGAAGAGTTTGACGCAGTCGAAGGTGGTGCTGTGGGCGAGGAACTGCGCGACTTGGACGGGTGGGGGGAGATTGCTTGCGGCTCTGCCGTAGCTGATGCCAATGCCGGCTCCATCAACAGCTGAATCAACGAACAGAACAGAGATCAGAAAGGAACCGACACATATCACCAACAGATACAAAGGATGGTGAGGTACCTTTGATCGTCCAAACCATGAGGAGGATGGAGAGAGTGGAAATGGCTGCAGCCATGGTTTCTTCCGCAACCAGCTGCACGAGAGACAAGAACAGACAAGGAGACAGCGGTGAAGGGACAAGTAGCTGAAGACATTGCCGCTGGATTCTTTGCTTTGGCTAAGGGGGATTCTCGACGATCAAATCTTGTGCATCGAGGTCCCAACTTTGGAGCCTTTAGCTTTTGCTTTCGCTTTGCTTTAGCCTTTCATTTCTTTCAGAGAGAAGCTGGCGACATCTAAAGCATATTACTAATCAGGTACTAACTTCACCAAGCATTGCTTAGATTAAGGCAAAATAACTATGAAGTAATTAATTCTGGCTTAATCAAATGGTTAGTAAGTATTTAATGATATCAAATAATGCAATGTTATCTTGATGAATATAATCGTCATCTAATTACGACAAACAAATGGTTTTAGCAAGCAGATCTTTTCTAGTGTAGTCTTTCTCTTCTCATAAGCATTATATATATATATATATATATATATATATATATATATATATATATATATATATATATATATATATATATATATATATATATATATATACCCAGTCAATTGTAGGTGTTGATCCGACCCAAGCGGTCCCTTCGGTTCGCTTTAGGTTTTGGCTTCTCTCCCGGACGTCGGTTGCTTTGCGCTCTCTAGTCTCTGCACATAGGTCGGGTCGGGATAACGCGACTCGACCCCTTCGATGGCAAAGTTAGTCCACGGTCGAAGAGGGTTTTTTCTTCTATTCATTTCCAGCATGATTTGGAGTTATATATCGAGGAGAGCTCGTCTCTCGAAACATGGCGTCCTGTCACCACCCATCCTTGGCGGGCTTCTTGGGACGATGCCATGAAGGCGTCATCCCGGATCCTCCGGGGTGTTGCCATTCCCAGGCGCTTGTGGCCTGCTCTCTGGGATCGCACAGGTGTCTTTTAAAGGTTTTTGAGAATTGCGTTGGCCTGCGGACGGTGCCTGCACCCGTACTAGGCGTGGCCTTGTCACTTGGCCGGCACCCTGACTCTGACACAGTTGATGGGTCGACGAACTAAGTGGAGATGATTTTCCATCTCAGCTTTTTTGTTGACGTTGCAAAGGAGGTGCCACGCATGAGCGGGTGGCCATGCGTGTATATATATATACATGGCCCGGGTGCATGTATATATAGGCAGATCTTTTCTAGTGGAGTCTTTCTCTTCTCATAAGAAAATTCATTGCTTGGCGCTCACTTCGAGCCTTCCGCAGATAAGAGCATTCAATTTTGCATTTATACACAATTAATATACAATGAACAGAGTGTTGACCGGAGAAGATTTAGAGGCATTATTTTGTGGATGTCAACATAAAGAGATGGCAAGCACTGCTGCCTTCGCACGCTACCATCAATCCTCGATCTTCCAACGTCACGATCCATCGTACCCAAAATGTGCCACTGTTGACGATGACTTTTCTCTTACGCTCCTCTCGTAGTTGGCCCTTCACGATTCCGAAGGACCACCGCCGTCGGCACTCGGCCGAAGCACCAAACCACGGCGCTCTCGCTTCTATATATATCCAGCACGACGCCGAAACCAAGGTCGAAAAAACACAAGCACCATGGCCACGAACGTGGTCAACCCCTGCGATGGCGAGACCGTCGAGGACAAGCAGGACCGCGGTGTCCCCGTGGCGGTCCTCGCTGCGGCCCGTGCCAACCTTCTCTTCCGGGCTAGGTGGGCGGAGGTCAACGGCGCCTTGGGTGACCTGGGCACCTACATCCCCATCATCATGGCCCTGGCCCTCGCCAAGGACCTCGACCTCGGCACGACCCTCGTCTTCACCGGCGTCTACAACATCATCACCGGCGTCATCTACGGCGTGCCCATGCCTGTCCAGCCCATGAAATCCATCGCGGCCGTGGCCATCTCCACCGCGAGCTTCGGCGTGCCGGAGATCATGGCCGCCGGAATATGCACCTCCGCGGTGGTGTTCTTGCTGGGTGCAACTCGTCTCATGGAGCTTGCGTACAAGTTCATCCCGCTCCCCGTCGTTCGCGGCATTCAGCTGGCTCAAGGCCTGTCCTTCGCGATGACCGCCGTCAAGTACGTGAGGTACGACCAGGATCTCGCCAAAGGCAAGGCTTCCGGCGACAGGCGTTGGATGGGCCTCGACGGCTTGGTCTTGGCCATAGCGGCCACCGTGTTCGTTGTGATCGTCAACGGTGCTGGTGAGGCAGCAGAACAGGGTCGGGAGGAGCAAGTCATCCATGAACAAGGCGGGGAACGAAGAAGAGTCAAGCCTTGGAGGAAAGTGATATTCTCTGTTCCATCAGCTGTGGTCGTCTTCGTGCTCGGCATAATCTTAGCTATAATAAGGGAACCCGGGGTGGTGAAAGAGTTGAAAGCAGGTCCATCGCACATCCACGTAGTGAAGATCTCCAAGCACGCATGGAAGGAAGGATTCATCAAGGGCGCAGTGCCGCAGCTGCCGCTGTCGGTGCTCAACTCCGTGATCGCGGTGTGCAAGCTGACGACCGATTTGTTCCCCGACAAGGTCGCGTCAGCGACGTCTGTGTCGATCACGGTAGGGCTGATGAACCTGGTGGGCTGCTGGTTCGGGGCGATGCCGTGCTGCCACGGCGCGGGGGGGCTGGCGGGTCAGTACAAGTTCGGCGGGCGGTCCGGCGCGTGCGTGGCTCTGCTGGGGGCGGCGAAGCTGACGGTGGGGCTGGTGCTGGGAGGGTCGCTGCTGAGGCTGCTGGTGGAGTTCCCGGTGGGGCTGCTGGGCGTACTGCTGCTGTTCGCCGGGGTGGAATTGGCCATGGCAGCGAGGGACATGTCGAGCAAGGCGGAGTCGTTCGTGATGCTCATCTGCGCCGCGGTGTCGCTGGTTGGCTCCAGCGCCGCGCTCGGGTTCGTGTGCGGCATAGTGGTGCACCTGCTGATCGTGCTGAGAAGACTGCTGACGACTGATCGTAACATGTGATGCAAAGTCGCTCTTATCAGCCAAAAATCCATAAAGCTAAATGTTGTCTTGTTGCTTGATATGTTTGTTTATGTGTTAATGCATCTTTGTCTTCCGGATTGCCAAATTATTATGTCCTGTTTGTTGCTTAATGTCAAAGCATATATACATATATATATATATATATGTATATATATATATTTGATGTTCAGGTCAACCCCTATATGTTATGTACAGACCGAATGTAGGTGTAGGATCGATATACATATCTTTATGCTGATAATGTTCTCTATGTAGTGTTGGCATGAGACTCGTACATAATTGCTGAAGGGATATACGGTTGATGCGTTTGTCTTCAACTCTTCTTCTCCAAGGAAACATCTCTAATCAAACTGCATCATCCTTTGTTTTGCTCCAAGCTGTTCATGTTCAGCACGCCCACTGCGCTGGCAAAAGCTTGCAGTAGTCCTGTAGATCATGCATGCATCGACTATCAGCTTCCTCTGGCGGCTGGACTGATAAAAGTAAAGTATGAAAAAAAATGATCAGTTTAATATGATAGTGATGGTGCCTATTTATACCTATTAGGATGAAGATTTTCTTAATAGACCTATGAGATTTTCTCATGTAGTTGGGAAAATCTTAACTTTTATCATGACCCTGCAAGATGGTATTTCTATCAAGGATGTCGATCTTGAACCGATCTGACGAAAATGTTTTACAGGCGAGTGGCTTCGTTAGTGAGTCTGCTAGTTGATCAGCTGTATATACGTGAGAAACATGTAGTTGATGTCTGACAACTCGTTCTCGCACAAAGTGAAAATCGATAGCGATGTGTTTCATGCGTGAGTGAAATACTGGATTGGCACATAGGTAAGTAGCTCCGACATCGTCACAATATATTATAGGAATAGAGGTAGAGTTGATGTTAAGTTCCCTGAGTAGATTCATGACTCAATTTAGCTCTATAGCAGCGGTTGCAATGGTACGGTATTCAGCTTCAGTTGTAGATCATGTAATTGTCATTTGTTTCTTAAAACACTAACTGATTGGATTAGCTCCAACGAAGATAATATACCCCAATGTGGATGTTCTGTCATCAAAATTTCCTAGCCAATCAGCATCAACAAAGGCATGGAGATGAATGGGGGAGTGTTTGCGGAGAAAGAGACCATGATTGAGGGTCGCGTGAAGATATCGCAAGATTCATTTAACTGCAGACCAATGTATAGTAAATGGCCGATGTATGAATTGTGATAATTTATTGACTGCAAATGAGATATCTGGACGAGTGAGAGATAAGTACTGTAAGGAGCCAAGTACTTAGCGGTATTGAGTTGGGTCTGTATCAGGACTTCTATCATATAGTTTGAGTGACTCGCTAGTAGACAAAGGAGTTGTAACTGCTTTAGCATCCTGCATATTCGTCTTTGATAACAGATCTTGAATATATTTTTTTTTGTGATAGGAAAAGTTCTGAAGATGTGTATGTTGCTTCCATTCCAAAAAAAGTAACTTAAAGTTTTTAGATTTTTGAAGGAAAAACGATCTGCCAAATACTTAGGAATACCTTGATTTCCAAATGATTATTGCCCGTAACAATAATATCATCTACATATAATAGAAGATATATTGTATTATCACTTTGATGACTAAGAATTTCAAGGTATTAGACTTGGAGTTGATGAAGCCAATGGATATCAGAAATGAGCCAAGTTCGATGTACAAAGCTCTTGGAGCTTAACGAAGTTCATAAATAACTTTTTATAGTTTACAAACATGCCTTAGATACTAAGGGTGGATAAAGCTAGGAGTTGCTATATAAAAACATCTTCAATTATAGTTCCCTGTAAAAAGGCATTGTTAACATCAAGTTATTGTAAATACCAGCCTTTTGAGATAACCAAACTTAGAATAAGTCTGATTGTAGTGGGTTTAACGACAGGACTAAATGTCTCTGTGAAGTTAACACCAGGACGTTGATGAAACCCTTTGGCCACTAGACGTGCTTTATATCTGGCAACAGATTCATCTAGGTTCTGTTTAATTCGAAAGACCTACTTACACCTGATGATATTTTGTGTAGGATAAGAGAATATAAGGGTCCATGTAGAATTATAGAGGGGGCATCATATTCTTCATGCATAGCTTTACGCTAGTGTAGAGATTTTTGGGCTTGGGTAATTGTTATAGGTTCATTGGTCTTTGACGAAGATTTTTTGATAGCATGTAGATCAAGGACTAAAAATCACTTTTGGAGCATGTTGTCATTGTATGTCTGGTAGTGGTCGTTGTGAGGATGGTGTGACTGGGGCGGCGCAACCGAGTGCTGGGTCGAAAAACAACGACGACCCTTCTCACACTGCAGCAGCCGGTGGGATGATCGCACAACCGAAGGCTACGATGGCAGTGTTGCTTGGCAGGGGGAAGGAAAGAGCAGCAGCAGCAATGGATGCCAAGGTCGGCGGCTGCATTCTTCTACTCAGTTTCATCACAAAACAACGACGACTGCGACTGTAGATCTCTACGACTTAGGCAGCGAGGGGGAAGAGATCGCTGGCCGGAACAGCAGAGAAAAAGCTTCCGCCCGTAGAAGCAGAGGAAGCAGGTGGCGGAGGGGAAAAGTCGATGGTGTTGGGTCCAGCCCATATGTGGGCTTGGACCAGATATTTGGGCCCAAGCCCAAATCAACTTATTAAATAGAAACCAAGGGTTTCCATTGAGATCACGGTGCAGGAAAGAAACAGAGCAGCGAGCGGCGTGCGAACGGCAGCCTGCGGCAGCGAGAGAAAGAAAGAGGAGAGAGAAAGATAAAAACTAGGCTTTCTGAGATTTCTGCTTGACGATCGGTGACCAAACTTCATCGGTTTTGGCCCAGATTTGACATGGAGAATCCTTGCAGTAAACTCTACAATCCTAACGGTACTGATCTACAGTTTATCCTCTCTAAAGTGCTTTCCTGCTAAATTTACTTGGTGAGATCTAAATCTTTCTTAGAAGAGGTTTATCTCTAAGATAATGATGCACTATTGTTCAGCCAAGATATATGATCTTGATGTCATTGTGATCCTCTTATTATTTTAGAGAGAACATATTGTAATTCTGTTATCGTTATTGGTGATAGTGGAAGTTAGAAGTGGACTACGGTCCCGTGGTTTTTCCCATATTGGGTTTTCCACATTAAAGTTCGGTCTCACCTGCGATTGATTAATTGTTCTGCTATTGATATTGTTCTGGTTGTTACTTGCTTATAATATCAAGTTGATATTTTGATGAGGAACCTATTTTGATACACAAAGAGGGAAAAGTATTATTCCGCATTTACAGGTTTTTTCCCAACAAGTGGTATCAGAGCAGCAGGTTGTTATTTGCTACTAGTGTTTTCTTGTATGATTGAAATGGAAGAATCAGATGGTATGATTAAATTGAACTCATCAAATTATTCCACTTGGAGGCGTATGATGGAAAATTTGCTCTATTGCAAAGATTTGTATAAGCCCATCAAAGTTAAAGAAAAACCCTCTACTATGGAAGAGGAGGAATGGGAGGTCCAGCACAGGAAAGCTATTGCTTATATTAGAAGATGGATAGATATAAATCTGCATGAGAATATTTACGATGAAACCGGAGGCGATATTGTTTGGCGGATGCTAGAAAATCTTTCATGGGCGAAGAAGACAGTGGGAAATAGAATTTCTCTCCTTAGAAGGCTTGTTAATTTGAAGTATAAAGATGGTGACAACATTGTTGAGCACATAAGCCTATTTCAGAGTCTTGCAAACAAGTTGGTTGCTATGAAAATGAATGTAGATCATGAAATGTAGGGATTGCTACTTCTCAGCTCTTTACCAGAAAGTTGGGAAACGTATGTGGTGACAGTTTGTAACTCCACGCCAGAGGAGACTCTAACTATAGACATGGTTAAAGACAGTTTACTGAATGAGAATGCCAGAAGGAAAGAACAGGGAGAATCTTCTTCTAGTGCACTTGTTACTGAAGAGCAGGAAAGACGTGGAAGAAGTCACAGTAGAAATCCACATGGTTACAGAGAAAGATCCAAGTCTAGAAGAGATATCAGTGTTTCCACCGCGCAGCAGGCAGTCATATGAAGAAAGAGTGTAGGTTTTGGAAGCGAGAACGAGAATGAAAGGAAGAAAAATGAGAAAGAGACCAATACGATTCTTTGTTGAAGGTGATATCATTCTTGTTTGTGATGATGGATATGTTAGTCTTGCAGCTCAGGACAGCAATTGGGTAATTGACTCTGGTGCTTCATTCCATGTTACTTCTCATGATGATTTATTCAGATCCTACACTGCTGGTGATTTTGGCAATGTTAGAATGGGAAACAATGGTACATCCAAGATTGTGGGTATTGGAGATATTTGCTTAGAGACCGATCGAAGCAAATTGATACTCGAGAGATGTCAGACATGTTCCAGATATTCGTCTGAATTTGATATCTACAAAGTGAGACTTGATGATGAGGATTTACACATTACTTTGGTGAAAGCAAATGGAAGCTCACTAAAGGTTCTCTAGTTGTGGCGAGAGGAAAGAAGTTGAACTCTTTTTATATTATGGAAGCTAAGCTACACAAAGGAGAGATTAATGCAATTCAAAAGGGTGAAAGCATAGATCTTTGGCATAAGAGGCTTGGTCATATCAGCGAGAAGGGACTTCAAACTCTTGCTAGAAAGCAGTTCTTACCAGAGTTGCAAGGTAGATCTCTTAAATCTTGTGATCATTGCTTAGTTGGAAAAACACATAGAGTTGCATTTCATACTTATCCGTCATCTAGAAGATCAAATATTATTGATTTAGTTCATAATGCGATGTCGATTTATATGCAAACTAGAACTCTTGGAGGTGCTCTTTATTTTGTTACTTTTATTGATGATCATTCTAGAAAAGTTTGGGCTTTTGCTTTGAAATCTAAAGACCAGGTACTCGATGTCTTCAAAGAATTTCATGTCAGTGTTGAAAGAGAAACTGGCAGAAAGCTGAAGAGTGTTCGAGAAGATAATGGTGGTGAGTACAGGGGTCCTTTTGAGAATTATTGTAGGTTTCATGGTATCAGGCTTGAGAAAACAGTTCCAAAAACTCCTCAGCAAAACGGTGTGGCAGAAAGGATGAACAGGACTATTGAAGAAAGGATTAGGTGTATGCTTTCTCACGCCAAGTTACCTAAGTCATTTTGGGGGGAGGCAATGAGAACTACGGTTGACCTGATAAATCTTTCTCCATCAGTTCCTCTGCAAGGTGATATTCCAGAGAGAGTATGGAAAGGGAAAGATGTATCTTATGATCATTTGAGAGTCTTTGGGTGCAAAGCATTTGTACATATTTCCAAAGATGAGAGATCAAAGCTTGATAATAAGGCAAAGGCATGTATTTTCTTGGGATATGATCATGAAGAGTTTGGGTATAGATTATGGGATCCAGTGAACAAGAAGATTGTTAGAAGCAGGGATGTTGTGTTTCTTGAAGACCAATTATTTGATAATGATGACACTGTTGAGAAGCCAGAAACCTCTGTTTATATTCCTTGGAGTTTGGGTCCAGATCCTCCACCTATAGTTCATGATGATCATGGGGGAGATGATGATGAAGATGAATGTGGTGAGAATGTTAGTGATGATACTCCCTACTGATTGATGAAGTTGAACAGCGAGCAAGAACCTCCACCACCAGTTGAGATTCCATTGAGAAGATCCACAAGAGAGCGACAACCATCTACAAGATATCCTCCACATGAGTATGTTATGCTTACTGATGGGGGAGAGCCAGAAACTTACCAGGAAGCTATTCTACATGAGCACAAGAATGAGTGGGTTAAAGTCATGCAAGAAGAGATGAGATCCTTGCTTGAGAACCACATCTATTGCTTGGTAAAGTCTTTGCCTAAGGAGAAGCTTGAAGCTTGTAGGCGGAAGAGCGGGCTCAGATAGCCCACCATATAGTGGAGGAGAATTGTTGGGTCCAGCCCATATGTGGGCTTGGACCAGATATTTGGGCCCAAGCCCAAATCAACTTATTAAATAGAAACCAAAGGTTTCCATTGAGATCACGGTGCAGGAAAGAAACAGAGCAGCGAGCGGCGTGCGAACGGCAGCCTGCGGCAGCGAGAGAAAGAAAGAGGAGAGAGAAAGATAAAAACTAGGCTTTCTGAGTTTTCTGCTTGACGATCGGTGACCAAACTTCATCGGTTTTGGCCCAGATTTGACGTGGAGAATCCTTGTAGTAAACTCTACAATCCTAATGCTGATCGATCTACGATTTATCCTCTCTAAAGTGCTTTCCTGCTAAATTTACTTGGTGAGATCTAAATCTTTCTTAGAAGAGGTTTATCTATAAGATAATGATGCACTATTGTTCAGCCAAGATATATGATCTTGATGTCATTGTGATCCTCTTATTGTTTTAGAGAGAACATATTGTAATCATGTTATCGTTATTAGTGATAGTGGAAGTTAGAAGTGGACTACGATCCCGTGGTTTTTCCCATATTAGGTTTTCCACATTAAAGTTTGGTCTCACCTGCGATTGATTAATTGTTCTGCTATTGATATTGTTCTGGTTGTTACTTGCTTATAATATCAAGTTGGTATTTTTGATGAGGAACCTATTTTGATACACAAAGAGGGAAAAGTATTATTCCGCATTTACAGGTTTTTTCCCAACAGATGGCAACAACAGTAGTTCAAGAAGAAGATAGCGAGGAGGAGGAATGGCAGGAGGGAAGAAGCTAAGGGCAGGGAAGACTAGAGAAAGAAGGGGAGAGGAACGCCTTTGAAGCAGCAGATGCAGCAGCACAGGACGACACCGACGATAACTCTGAGGAGGATAGCTCGACGATGACTCGGAGGAGGATAGCTCGGATCACAGGAGCAGGATGAAGATTAGGATAAAAAAATTTAAAATGTCATGTAGTTGAAAAAATCTTTTTAACTTGTACGAAGGACGAGGTAGTTTCATTCTCTAAGCTTGTACTAATATGATTCTATCTTTGAGACAGACTCGCTTCACATCGCATCGGAAACAGGTGGCTTCAAGTAAAGAAGGCGATGGATTCCACTAGGGATACGTCGGGTGGGGAGGGGCGGCCGTCCTACTCCGCGGAGGACGAGATAAGGATGGATGGAATCCGGCAAATCACGAGCCTCGAGGAAAAAGCATGGCTCTCTGACTGTTGCTGAATCCTGCGTTCCACCCACCCAAGGAAAAGGCGTGTGTGGTGGGGGTGGCCGCGTTACCCATTCGTCGCTCGCTCTCTCTCCCGTGGCCGTGGTTGTTTCCTTCCCAGTAGCACGTAGTAAGAACAGCGATCGTTGTGGTCGGCGTCGGTGGAACTCATCAACCCTATTTCATCCAATCAATTCGGCCAAGCCTTCTTCTCGGAAAAGAAAGGCGTCGGGGATTGATCGGAAGCGCTCACAACGCGAGACATAATGCCAAGGCAAAAGAAGGGCAGAGAGTGATGGAGTGAAAAAGGGAAGGGAAGGCACAGAGAGATGTCATCATTGTAACTTATAATTCTTAGAATTTCAAATCTCTCGGAGATCCTTCGCCTCTATCTTATCTCTCCTTCGTATCTTGTACTGTGCTGATACATGCGTTGTCTCGTCTGATTGCAAAGTAGTGGTACAGAAACCATGTCAGCATTGACGAAACAATTAATCTCTTCTGACGTTAGCGGTCGGATCGGCGGGCTTGCATGCCCATCGTGAGGATGAGACCATATGGGTTGTGAAGTATGCCGTATTGAGATGCTCTGTCACGTTCATCTCCGAGTGATCATTCTGATACAGTGCCGATGTGAGAGCACCGAAGCATCTGAGTGTAAACATGTGACAGGTGTTGCGTATCCTTGTCAACACCGAAAGGAATCAGAGGGAGGGTCAGATTTTGTTATGTTTGTGTTCATCCTGCCATTCAATAAATTCCATTTCGTATTCATCCAATTCTCTGAAATCTGAGTCATGGACACATTCATGATATATTTTGTCGGTCAGTTTGATGGGTAAAATTTTTAATGGTCTATTATAAGATCTTAAATCTTATTGTCATCATTTATCTTTTGAAAATAGATATTCTCTATGAAATTATGATCGCAAAATGAGACATGCATCAAATTATTGCTTAAACTTACTATCTCTAAAACAAAATCTTGAAAATTGAAAGAAAATTTACTCGTAACCAAAAAACATGTCAGCCCCATCCATCATGTGGTCATAATTGTTTGATGCAAAAAAGAAACCATCTCTTACGGTCCACACAAGAGGAGAAGTTGGCTCTCATGCCCGATGATTCCATTGCAATGGGGGTTGATGTCTCTCTCGAGCCTCCATGTCATGTCATATTTGTCGAAATAAAATTTGACAGTGAAAATGAGTCATGAGTAATGGGATAAAAGAGACAATAAACAAGGAATAACTTTTGTATATGAATAAATGCTAATATATCGTAACATATAGCGGAATTAAACGAAAATTACAATCAAATAGAACACTAAGATTTACATGGAAAACCCCTTCAATGTGAAGGGTAAAAACCATGGGACAAACTATAGAAAATCCACTATAAAAATAATGAATGCATAATTCTCAGAGTCTCTTGCCCAAACCTCAAGCAACGATCATAAGAGAATAACTAGGATACAAGGATCACGTCACTGTGCACAATATCCAAAACCTCCCTAAGTAATCACAGAAAAAATTCACTGTAGATCTGATCTAACCTGAGATGAGAAAACTATTTGGATGAATGAGAACAGTCTCTATGTGTTCCTTATCTTCTTCCCTTTCTTTTTCTCTTATTTTTCTGCCTTTTTCTCCTCTTTCTGAATCAACCTACTACTGTAAAAATCGCTGCCCTTTTATTGTAATATTTAATCTCTAATTTTTATAGCCACCATTAACTTTTATTTAAATTTAGGGTTTAGGATAAGATAGGGTTTAGAAAACAAAAGGTGGGCTGTGGGCTGATAAAGCCCATATGGGTTGAATTGGGCCATCAACCCAACATCCTCCCCCTTCAGCCCATAAGGGAGGTTGTCCCTTTTGCTTCTCAGTGTAAATCCATGCCGACTAACTATCGACACATCTCCTGCCTCTCTTTTGGTAAGGTCTTTGTCAACATGTTCGCTCCATTATCATATATATGAATTTTTTGAAGTTGCAACTGCTTCTCTTCAAGTACATTTCGAATCTAGTAGTATCTGATATCTATATGCTTTGACTTGGAATGAAAAGTTGGGTTCTTACATAAATGAATGACACTATGGCTGTCACAATGCACCACATAGTTTTCTTGTTTCAGCCCCAATTCTTGTAAGAATTCCTTCATCCATAATATTTCTTTGCAAACCTCTATAGCAGTAATATATTCTGTCTCTGTGGTGGAGATGGCAGTACACATTTGCAAACTGGATTGTCATGACACAGCTCTCCCTACAAAAGTAAGTACAAAACATGATGTGGATTTCCTTGTATCAATATTTCTGGCCATATCTGCATATGTGTAACCCGTTCGCACAGGTGATCCACCTCCAAAGCTTAAACAAACCTTAGAGCTTCCTCTAAGGTATCTCAAGATCCAGTTCACTACTACCCAATGCTCTTTGCCTGGATTTGTAAGAAATCTGCTAGTAACACCCACTGCATATGTGATATCTGGCCTCGTACATATCATTGCATACATTAAACTTTCAACTACTGAAGCATAAGGAACCTTTTGCATTTTTTCCTTCTCCTTATCACTTAACGGACTCTATTCTGAACACAACTTGAAGTGACCTAAAAGAGGAGAATCAATCAGTTATGCATTGCTCATACTAAACTTTTCTAATACCTTCTCAATATATTTCTCTTGTGACAACCAAATTTTCTTATTTTTCCTATCACGAGAAATCTGCATGCCTAGTATTTACTTTTCTGGCCCCATGTCCTTCGTTGTAAAGGACTCACTCAGTTCCTTCTTCAACTTGTCAATTGTATGCATATCTTTCCCAAGGATAAGTATATCATCAACATAAAATAAGAGAATAATAAAATCATCATCAAATCGTTTGATGTACACACAATGATCTGAAGACGTTCTTTTATATCCATTTTCAGTTATATATGAATCAAACTTTCTGTACCACTATCTTGGAGCTTGCTTCAACCTATACAAACTCTTTCTTAATTTACAGATAAATTTTTTTTTACCTATGACTTTGAAGCCTTATGATTGCTCCATATAAATTTCCTCCTTCAAATCACCATGAAGGAAAGCTGTCTTCACATCTAACTGCTTAATCTCCAAGTCCTGGTTAGTAGCAATTCCAAGAGCAATACGAATAGAAGACATTTTAACAATAGGAGAAAAAATCTGTTCAAAGTCAATATCTTTCTTTTGACCAAAGCTTTTCACAACCAATCTGACTTTATACTTTGGTTGAGAATAATATTCTTGAGTCTTCAACCTGAAAACCCACTTGTTCTTCAAGGCCTTCATTCCCTGTGGTAGTTGCACCAAATCATATATATGGTTCTTCTGTAGAGCATCCATCTCTTCTTGTATAGCAACTAGCCACTTCTTTTTCTACTTACTTTCAACTGCTTCCTGGTAACTCTCTCGTTTATTTGCATCACTAAGCATCACATACTTATCTGTAGAGTATCTTCTGGAAGGCTGACGTTATCTAAAAGATCTTCTCAATTGAGGTTCTGCGGAAAGCTGGTCCTCAACTTGTTCTTACTCAACATGTCCTGTAAGTAGATTAACGTCTGGTTCTATATCATCTTCCTGAACATCTCTCCCATCACCCTAATATACTGGAGGAATAACTGGGTTATAATCTGCTAATCCTTTTGCAGAAGTCTTAGCTGGTGCCTCCTTCTTTAAATCCTCAAGGGTTTGTCCTCAAAGAAGATCACATCTCTGCTTCTAAACACCTTCTGCTTTTCTGGATCCCAAAGCCTGTAACCAAATTGATCATGTGAGTAGTCAAGAAAATACATTCTTTTGTCTTACCATCAAACTTGGACTTCTCATTGTCTGGAATATAGACAAATGCACGACAACCAAAAACTCATAAATGACTATAGGAAACATCTTTCCCTGACCATACATGCTCTGCAATATCAGCATCTAGGGTTGTACAGAGAGATAAGTTGATCACATCAACTTCAGTCCTCAAAGCCTCATCTCAAACCCTTTTGGGTAGCTTTGCTTGTGAAAGCATAAATATGATCTTTTCCATGATGATGCGGTTCATCCTCTCTGCAATTGCATTATGCTGAGGTGTTCCAGGAACTTTCATCTCATGTTGAATGCCATGTGATCTGCAATAATCATCAAACAATCCTGTATACTCACCACCATTGTCTGATCTTATGCATTTCAGTCCTCAAAGCCTCATCACAAAACTTTTTGGGTAGCTTTGCTTGTAAAAGTATAAATATGATCTTTTCCATGATGATGCAGTTCATCCTCTCTGCAATTATATTATGCTGAGGTGTACCAGGAATTGTCATCTCATGTTGAATGCTATGTGATTTGCAATAATCATCAAACAATCCTGTATACTCATCACTATTATTTGATCTTATGCATTTCAGTTGTCTTTCTATCTCCCTTTTAACTCTAGCATGGAATTCTTTGAAGACATTAATAACCTGATCCTTGGTCTTCAAAGCATAAGCCCAAACTTTTCTAGAAAAGTCATATATAAAAGTGACAGAATAAAGTGCACCACTGATACCAGGAACATTAATAGAACCATTATAAGTTTTTATCCTCAAAGGACCATATATATCTGTATAAACACAGTCCAAGGCATGCATTTTTCTAGATAAAGCAGGACTAGCAAAAGAAATTCTGTGTTGTTTACCAGCTAAACAATCAATACAAGGATTTAGACATGTACCTTTGAGGTCAAGCAATACCTCTATCTTGGAAAGAGCTTGTAGTCCCTTCTCACTCATGTGTCCCAATCACCTATGCCACAACTCATGCTGAATCTTTTTCTGTAGCATTTAGTTGCTCACCACAAGCTTTAATATGAACAAATACTAGCAGACCATAACACATCAAAATTAAATGAAAATCACAATCAAATAGAACACCAAGATTTACGTGAAAAACCCCTTCAATGTGAAGGGTAAAAACCATGGGGCAAACCAGAAAAAATCCACTATAGAAATAATGAATGTACAATTCTCAAAGTCTCTTGTCCAAAACCCAAGCAACAATCACAAGAGAATAACTAGGATACAAGGATCACGTCACTATGCATAATATCCAAAACCTCCCCAAGCAATCACAAAAAAAATTCACTGAAGATTTGATCTAACCTGAGAAGAGAAAACTATTTGGATAGATGAGAACAGTCTTTGTGTGTTCCTTATCTTTTTCCATTTCTTTTTCTCTTATTTTTTTACCTTTTTCTCCTCTTTCTGAATCAACCTGCTGCTGCAAAAATCGCTGCCCTTTTGCTGTAGTTTTTAATATCTGATTTTTACAGTCACCATTAGTCCCTATTTAAATCTAGGGTTTAGGAAATAAAAGGTGAACTATAGGTTGATAAAACCCATATAGGCTAAATTGGGCCATCATCCCAACAATGAGGGCTCGGCCTTATTACATACAGGCAATTACATCGTAAAAGGATTTGTCATGGCAAAAACCAAGTTGTATGGACTTGAATACCAAGTTCTTTAGAGATAGAATTGTGTTTCATTCGCTTTCATCGTATGCTTGAACGAAAAATATTATAATTATGAAGAGACTATCTATTCGTAAGTATCAAAAGGTCTTATTGGGTGTACCCCTAATGTAATATCACATAAGAAAGAGGGAATCGATTGGATTTGAACCAATATCCATGTCGGATAATCATAATCAAATTTAATAAAAGAAAACGAGTAACTAAATCAAATAAAAGGCTGGTGCTAATGTTTTTTTTTACTATCAATACGAGGATACTAAAAATTATCAAAAATAAACTTTGATGCAAAATATAATTATATTCTATCCATGTAAATTTAAATAATAAATTATACAAAATAAAAGAGCAGAGATTAACGATCAACATTAATTGTCTTACAAAGTTGTTGTAAAAAATAACATACTAAAGTGAAAAAAAAATCAAATTCGAACTAATTATATAATTATCAAATAATTCTCCTCTCCTCATACCCCTAATGCCACCGCTCTCCTTAAAGAGGGTAATAGAATGCCACCACTCTCCTTAAAGAGGGAAATAGAATGAAGGCCCCAATAATTGAATTGTTGTGCAGTACAGCACTGCTGCAGACCAATAATTGAGTTCGGATAGTAATCTCCCACCCATTTTTGTGGCCACAAGTGGGAAGATAAGAAGCAGCCTCGCACAAGCACAAAAGATACAGGAAACATGCATCGATGACACAAAGAAGAAGATGATGTAAAATGCAGTAGCGAGCAACTCTATCTCTTGTTACTGTTAAGAACAGATCAGTCTCAATCCTACATAGTTGGAATTTCACTTCGCTTTGTCCCAAAAGTGCGTTGGATTCTTCGACCTCACTGCATGTGCTGGAGACAACGATGAGATACCAACTCCCAGACTGTCCTTTTGCTCAGTAATTTTGGTTGTCAATATTGATTTCCGAAGGTAAAATGGCACCATGAGATCTACCTTCTTCTTTATGTTATCCACAGAGATGATGGTCCTCAACACATCTCACAGGAAGGTTTGGTTCCACATCACCTCTGGCCTACTTTCTTGTACCCTTCTTCCCCTGCCGCGGAGGATGGTCATCCAGCATTGGTCTGACCAGGCGGTGAGGGGAAACAACTCTTCCATTATTTAAGGCCTCGGAGAGGCGGAGGGCGGCAACAAGCCCCCGCTTCTCTTCCCCCTTCCCTTCCCTTCCCTTCCCTTCCCTTCCCTTGGACCCCCCATGGATCCTTACAAGGTATGCAGTTCTTCTTCCCGCTGTTTCTTTCTTCGCTCGTGAGGCAATCTGAAGGCTTGTAGAACCCCTTCTTTCTTCTGCTACTGCATGGGAAACATGACTTGGTATCTAAGCAGCAGAAATGGAGATTTGGAGCACCAGTGTTCGTGTGAAATTACGGTACCTAAGCTCGGATGTGTTCGCTGGAACAGGATGTTGGTTGGATATCGTAGCTCATTGGTCCAAACAGGGGCCCCCCAATCAGATGGAAGACTTCTGCCCACGCGGATTGTGGGTCCCTCTTGTTTGGCCCAATGGCTGCAATTTTACTGTCACCGGTCGAGACGTTCGTTGCACGGGATGTGTTTTTGTTTGATATGTCAACTTGTGCAGTAATAATTACATACGTAGAAATATTAGAGAAAAAATGGTAACATCAAGTATTTGGATTTTTCGAACGGAAAAATCCAGCTGTCTAAAATATAATTCTTTTTTAATATATTTTTTTATTGTTTATAGTTCCGGCCTTCGAGCTCTTTCGACACCAACTTTACCACCACCAATGCCGGTGCACCTGTATGGAATGATGACCAAGCTCTCACCGTGGGATCCAGAGGTGCATTCCCCAGTCTCTCTCTTTTTTCTTTTTTTTTTTCCCTTTTTGAAGTGAATTTTAGTCATTATAATTCCCAGAAAAACATTATTATTTCTTTCTCTTTTCTTGTGATGGAAAATATTGTTCTGTCGGGAAGAAGAAGATGATAGCCTCTGTATGCTGTAACTCTACTTGTTCGCTTGGAATTTGGCAGGGCCAATCCTGCTGGAGGACTACCATTTGATCGAGAAGGTAGCGCACTTCGCTCGGGAGCGAATTCCGGAGCGCGTCGTCCATGCACGCGGCGCCAGTGCAAAGGGCTTCTTCGAGTGCACTCACGACGTCACCCACCTCAGCTGCGCCGACTTCCTCCGGGCGCCCGGCGTCCAGACTCCCGTCATCGTCCGCTTCTCCACCGTCATCCACGAGCGCGGTAGTCCCGAAACCATCAGAGACCCCCGAGGCTTCGCCGTCAAGTTCTACACCAGAGAGGTACCGTCCGCCTCCTCTGTGCGCTCGTCTTCTGACTCTTCGTCCTCATCGCTGCTCTAATGGCCTCAGGGCAACTGGGATCTCCTGGGGAACAACTTCCCCGTCTTCTTCATTCGCGACGGCATCAAGTTCCCGGACGTGATCCATGCCTTCAAGCCCAACCCCAAATCCCACATCCAAGAGTACTGGAGGGTGTTCGACTTCCTCTCGCACCACCCCGAGAGCCTGCACACCTTCTTCTTCCTGTTCGACGATGTCGGCGTCCCATCCGACTACCGCCACATGGAGGGCTTCGGCGTCAACACCTACACCTTCATCAACAAGGAAGGGAAGGTGAACTACGTGAAGTTCCACTGGAAGCCCACATGCGGCGTCAAGTGCCTGCTGGAGGACGAGGCGATCGTCGTCGGGGGCAAGAACCACAGCCATGCCACCCAGGATCTCTACGATTCCATCGCCGCCGGAAACCACCCGGAGTGGAAGCTCTTCGTCCAAGTCATGGATCCGGATCAGGAGGACCGGTACGACTTCGACCCGCTCGACGACACCAAGACGTGGCCGGAGGACCTCTTGCCGCTGCAGCCGGTCGGAAGGCTGGTCTTGAACCGGAACATCGACAACTTCTTCGCGGAGAACGAGCAGCTGGCTTTCGGCCCGGGCCTGGTCGTGCCCGGCATCTACTACTCCGACGACAAGATGCTTCAGTGCCGGGTCTTCGCCTACGCCGACACGCAGCGGTACCGCCTCGGCCCCAACTACCTGATGCTGCCGGTGAACGCCCCCAAGTGCGCTCTCCACAACAATCACTACGACGGAGCGATGAACTTCATGCAAAGGGACGAAGAAGTATGTATTCTCTGCAAGTTGGCCATGACTCCTTTTTCTGAATCCTGCTCTGATCTGCTACTAAAAAGCTGATTTGATCTGTTCTGAAGGTCGATTACTTCCCTTCAAGACATTCTACTCTTCGTCATGCGGAGAGATTTCCTATTCCAAACCGCGTCGTTACTGGCAGGCGTGAGAAGGTGAGGTTCTTGTGGAAATCCTTAATCTTCTCTTGTACTCTGTCTCAAAACTGTGCTAGAGTGAAATCCTCTGCTGTTCACGCACGAGGCATACGATTGCTGATAAGCTTCTTCTTCGTTATACCGATGCAGACCGTGATTCCTAAGCAAAATGATTTCAAGCAACCTGGAGAGCGTTACCGTTCCTGGGAATCTGACAGGTACTGCCATTGTTATTCTCCCTTCGATCTTGACATGCCGTTTACCTTTTTTGTTCATCTGTTTATCTCAGGCAAGAGCGGTTCGTCCGCCGTTGGGCCGAGGCATTAGGCCACCCAAAGGTCAGCTATGAGCTCCGAAGCATCTGGATATCGTACCTGTCACAGGTAAAGCTCCTCTTTTCTTCTACGTAGCTAGGTGGCTTTTCCCTTTGGAGCAGAGTAAGAACAGCTTTGTCTCTGCGGTGAATGGTTGCAGTGCGACGCAACGCTGGGACAGAGGGTGGCGAATCACCTCAACATGAGGCCAAACATGTGATGGGGACGACGACCACTGTGTTCTTCGTTGGACTTTGGTTGCTTATGCCACCCGAAATAAAGCCATGTCAAGTCTTGCTACATGTTACAGTCGCAGTTGTTTATTCATGCATTATCTGAACTGGAACAGATGACGACAATGTTCATCTTCTTATCCGTCGCGCGGTTTTTGTTTTAATTGGCATTGGATATGGACCAGAACGATAAGGAATTCTTTGGTCGATGTTGTCGAAGAAAAAAAAAAGAAGACCTTTAGTTTAGTCACAGATTGAAAGTAAGATGATATTTTATAAAGGTTTGATGAATCTCCTACAATTACGTAATATCAATGCACGCAGTTTTATTTACGAGCATACGAGTTTACTAATTTTGAGTAATTCGAAATTTAATAAAGAGTGTATATAAAACGTCAAAGAGGATTATATTAAAAATAGTAAATTAAGTTTGATAGGAAAAATATTTGTCATAATCGATGTTCGACACTTGGCACTCCAATCGGTATGGAGAGAAATTGAGACCAACGTTGAGAGTATATTCTTCTAATATCTCATAATATTGTCTTTGGATAAGCTGACTATAAAAGCCAACTAAGTTATAGTAATCGAGACCAAGTGATTGTTTACTAAAAACTTTCTCTTTATTTCTTGATTGATTAGAGTGTCGAAGGCAACATATCAAAAATCTCATATGACCTTGATTTTTTTATATAGGTCGATATTTGATCCAGCATTAAAAGCTTCCATCTGATCACTAACATTCAAATTCTTTTTGATCACATACTTTTTGTGCATGTGGGCTCGAATCATATCGGATTGATTCACCATTGAGCATATATGGATGCTCCTAAAATAGACTGTCGGTTGGCAACTCTGTTATGAATTAACTATTGTTTCCTCTATCACCCCATGTAGGCGCTTCAATGACACTTTAATGAGTTTGTCATGTCCACCCTTTGTTGCCTGAAGTAGATGGATCAATCAATTAGTTAAGATACTCGATCCCTCGATATAAGTTCCTTAACAAAAACTATAGCAATTTCAATTGATGTAGTGTCATCCACTTCTAAATATATTTATCCTAGATTAAGTATTGAAGATTGCTCGATGCATTCTTTTCAGATTAAGCATCGAAAGACATCAAATGAGCATATCTCGGGTTAAACATAAGGTTGGCCAATGTATCAAGACGGGCAAAAGTGTAAAAAAATTATAAGAAAATATTCGACACTCGCAATAATACAATGAACTTGAAAAAGATAAAGATAAAGAGACAAATGTTAAAAGATATTATGTTTATACCCCAAAATAGCCCCTTCAATATAATCTCTATTAGACTATAATAATTAAGATCAAGCGATTATTTATTAGAAACTTTCATAGCGTTCGATGATTAATTAAATCATCTTGGTATTTATATAGGTCGATGTTCGATCAAGTATTTGAGACATTAATCATTTCCTAGATTGATGATCGAGCAAGTATTCGAGTTCTCGTTCAGAGAAATTGTGCATGCGGGCTCGGACCAAACCAGGCCGATCCACTATCAGCTTGTTGGTATCCATAATTACTAAATCGCCCTTTATAATTTGCATGTGGTGTCCACGAATCGGTTATTAGGTTTGGACTCGATCCCGACTCGAGTCGTAGACCAAATTACTTTTCTGTCCTTTCGGCCCACTCTCTTCGTCCTAAAACCCTAAACCCAAACCCACTTTCCCCACCCCCTCCACCGCAGCCCCACGGCCATGGCGTCCCCTGCCGTCCTTCGAGAACGTTCAAGAACGCTCCCGAAGCTCCTTTCCCACCTCGCCCTCGTCCGATTCATGGGAGGCGGCCCGCGGACGTTCCCCGGCGGCCTCAACAAGTGGCAGTACAAGCGGATGCACGAGAAGATGGCGAGGGAGAAGGAGCGCCGCCTCCTCCAGCAGGAGAAGCAGCTTTACCAAGCTCGCCTCCGAACCGAGATTCGCGCCAAGAGCGCTGGGAGATCCTCCGGCGACTCCGCCGATCCCGCCTCCGACTCCGGTGGCGCCATGACCTCCAAAGAGCACATCAAGGCCCTTGCTGATCGGTTTATGAAGGCCGGGGCAGAGGACCTCTGGAACGATGATGACGGCCCCGTCCGCTCTGCACCTCGTCGGTCCCATGCTTCGGGCTCCGTGCCGCCGCTTGATTTGAGGAAGCTTGTGGCGGAGCGACGGAACGTGGTTGAAAGCACGGCCGGCCGGACTAGTTCGAGCGTGGGCTCTTTTAGTAAGAGAGAGTACTCGACGATGCCAGGGAGACGAAATGGGATGAGGTCGAAGATGAGGTGGAGGAATTCATCGAGCGATGAAGATTCCGAGTCAGATGCAAGGGTTCCTTCAAATGGAAATTCGATGAAGGAGCTTCGAGATGCAGACAGGGGTACTCCGAAGAATTCACGATTGTTTCCTAAGTTTAGCATCGAAAGTGACGGGGAGTCAGAGGAAGACTCAGGTTTGACGAGCAGGGCGACTGCAGGAAAGAAGATATTTAGCAAGGCTGCTCTGAGGAACTATGATATGAAAACCCAGAGGAGGGTGCCTGGGAGCATTGAAGGATGCAGTGATCTCTCTAATGAGATGCAGGAAATTCGTGATGAGTTGCGGGAGAAGCAGGCTTATGCATATGATACAACACGACGTGACGCAGAGGAAGATTCACTTCTGACGAAAAAGCGGTATCTCTTGAATCAAACATTTTATGTCAAAAAATATTATTATCTTTGAATCGTCAAGTATAAATCATGGAATATTATATTATCTGGACATGAATGAATTAATTCCTTTAATATCATGTATATTTCAACATAATGCATGTTAAGTTGTTGATTCAGAAATCTTAGGCAATTATTATTGGTGGCAGTTGTGGCAGGTTTGGTGGGGTTCAAGTTGGATCGTTGTGGATTGGCAGAAATTTGCTCATCCTACACATAAATCAATCATTATTTGGTTACAGATGCTTATCTTGTACCTAACTCTTTTGGGTTCGGTTAGCTTTCTATCAACATGAAAAATTGTTGTGTTAAATTATGGAATGTAAGATTGTATTATAAAAGTTAAGAATAAAAAATATGCAGCATGGTAACATTGGCATGGGACTTGTCATAACAATTATTGAATTTCTAGATGACCAGAAGAACCAGGCCTTGTGTTGTAGAGAGAGGTTAATATATGTTAGAGAAAGATTGTTCATTCATCCAGTATTTATTTACTGTCTCAAACCGAGGATTTATTGCTGCTAATGTGTCTATGCTCTTAGATTTGATGAGTGTGGCGTCTCTCCTCTGACAATTAAGGCACTCACTGATGCTGGATACATACAAATGACCGTTGTGCAAGAGGCGACACTTCCTGTCTGTCTTGATGGTATGCTGTATAAATGTTATCAGTTTTATTGTCTGTCTTGATAGTATGCTTCATAAATGTTTATCAGGTATATCTTTCTCCAATCCCAATGAACCTGCTGGTTCCCTTTTTTTAATCTCATTTTTTCCCTTATTTTTCATTGCTTGCTACATAAACCTGTAAACTTTTTCAGATCATCCTGAATATAAGTTGAGTTACTAGGCTTTCACAATTCATTATGTGCTGCTGTCCTTTGCTCTTTTAGATGATGAAATTAACATAATTTTTTTAGGCCTAGCTTTGTGGTCATAAGTAACCACATGAATTCAGCTTTTGGGTCTAGTTCCTGTTCTTCTGAAGAACATAAATATAGTCCATGATGCTACAATGCAAAAAGCTCGGTGAATATGTGATATACTGCAAAGTATAGAAATTGAATTTAGTCTATTACAATGCATACAATTCTGTCCTTAATGAATCAGGAAATCTGAGTAACCATGTACTCCATGATATGATAAGATTTCAATAACATTGATTTTGGCATGGCCTTTTAGTTTTTTGTTTGTTTCTTTCTGTTCCATGATAAAAATATGCCAATTATACTTTGCTTGTACATTGGTGATTTAAACAGGTAAGGATGCTCTAGTGAAAGCAAAAACAGGCACAGGCAAAAGTGCTGCTTTTCTGGTATACCATCTCTATTATGTGGTAGTTATTTACCAATTTTAAATTATTATTTTCACTCCTTGAATATTTTATTAAAGGCAAACAGCTTCCTGCAATTGAAACAGTCATCAAGGCAACACAAAGCAGCATAAACCAGCGGCTACCTCAAATTCATGTTCTTATTATTTGTCCCACAAGGGAGCTTGCCATTCAAGTTGCAGCTGAGGCAAATGTTCTGTTAAAACACCATGCTGGAATTGGTGTTCAAACACTTACTGGAGGGACAAGATTCAAGATGGATCAGAAACGTCTCGAATCAAATCCTTGCCAGGTTTTATCCTAATCCTTTCTCGCATCTGTTTACTTTGATGAACTAACTTGTATCTTGAAAACTTCAAAGCAGGCACTTGAAGGTATTTTTTCTTTTTTTGTTAATAATCCTGCTGGCTATGGTAATGTCTTTGGGTTTTTAAATTCCAGTCTTAGAGTTCACAACTGTTTACAGATTATAGTGGCAACACCTGGCAGATTATTGGATCACATAGAAAACAAGTCTGGGTTTTCTGTACGTTTGATGGGTTTGAAGATGCTTATACTTGATGAAGCGGACCACTTGTTAGATTTAGGATATAGAAAGGACACAGAGAAGATTGTTGATTCTGTGCCACGCCAGAGGCAGTCCTTATTGTTTTCTGCTACAATTCCTAGAGAGGTACTACAATATTTTTTTGCTGCCATTCTCAAATATCTTGGTTCTCATTTACTTCTGCAACATCTATTTTTCTGACATAAGGATCATTATGTAATAGGTACGCCGAATATCACAGCTTGTCTTGAAACGAGATCATGTCTTTGTCGATACAGTTGGCTTGGGATGCGTGGAAACTCATGCAAAGGTATAATGCATGACCTGTACATCATTAGCAACTATATAAAAGGCACCGTGCCTTTGTTGATATGGTTGGATTTGGGGGGCATAATTTAGTTTTATATTTTGATATTTTTGGTTGTGGAGTCTCAATTTGACAAAGTGGTTGTATATTATATGTTAAACTCTTTCACAAGTGGCTTGGATATTGTAATTGTCGAAGAGTGGGTATGTTTTGTATATGTCATTGTTGACCCAGCATTAAATATCATCTTTCCCATGCTGATAATTTTTAAATGCAGGTTCTGCAGTCATATCTTATTGCACCTCATCAACTGCATTTTCACTTGGTGTATAATCTTCTGAAGGAACACATGCAACAAGAGTTAGACTATAAGGTCATTTCTATTTCACACTCAAGCATCTCATAAATTATAGTATCTAAGATATTTTCTTGCATCAGGTAATTGTGTTTTGTACAACTGCTATGGTAGCAGCTTTTATGTACGTGCTTCTCCGAGACTTGAAAATGAATGTCAGGGAAATGCATTCTAGGAAGCCACAACTTTATCGAAGTCGTATATCTGATGAGTTCCGTGAATCAAAGTGCATAATTCTTGTAACCTCTGATGTTTCTGCTCGTGGGATGAATTATCCTGATGTCACTCTAGTCATTCAGGTAATTCTGCCTTCATTGTCTGCTTGAACTGCTGGAAATAGTCTTTTTTTTTTCTTTTCAAAACACTGGTTATTGCTGTTGTTATTCATCTGATGCAGCAAAGGTTGCTTGATTTCATCTTTATCTGTTATTCTGTTGCATGAACTGCCTCTGGAGTAAATTTGTTCATTCAGACTCCTGAGGTTTATATGTTTCATAAATAACAGTAGGCATGTCTATCTGCCATGATTTTATGTGTTCTTATGTGATTTTATGTTTTCTTGTTACTTCTCTGCAGTTTTTCATGAATAACTAAGTGATATTTTGTATGAGAAGAACTGCAATCCTTCCTTGGTGAAGTTTAGAGAAAAGATTTGCAGAACTGCATAAATTTATCTACTTAAAATGAGCTTAAATAGACAGACTTCTGGATTCGTGTTGCAATTTTGCACTTCATAATAACATGTGTACGCATTTATGAAAGATAATACATCAGTAATGATGTTTAGGTTGGCATTCCTCCTGATCGTGAACAATACATACATCGACTTGGAAGGACAGGACGGCAAGGCAAAGATGGAAAGGGCATTCTATTGCTTGCACCATGGGAAGAATATTTCATGGAGCAGATAAAAGATCTTCCCATCAAGAAGTATCAACTTCTGGATCTTGATTCAGACACAAAACAGAAGGTACCTATCAAGTCGTATCTAGTGCTGATGTCATTGCATGGTGACCTAATTTTCCTATTTTTAGTTGATATCCAATACAGGTGGGTGTCGGTGCTTTGACAGCAAAGTGAAAAAAATTTACCCACCTCAAGGGTTACTACTGGGCAAAAAGGAAATGGCTAGTAGGTGGAACTAATCACCCATGAGTTTTTCAGGGCCAATTTGGTTTCTCACAGACATGATGTGTGGGAGCCACACATTGTGAGCACCACATATCAGACAGGTGAGAGTCAGAGACCACATCACCCTGGAAAAAAAAAAAAATTCAGGATCGAGTTGGTCCGTCTGAATTGCAATATTTTGGGTGAAGAGAGAGCAGGAACCCTGTTCTTGCTATTGGGTTTCGGCAATTGATTTCACTATTGATCTGGTCTCATGATGCTTATGACTTTTTCTACATTTTAGGTGACAGTAAATGGCTCTTAGGTGCAACTAATCACTCCAGGGCCAGTTTGGTCTCGCACAGGTGTGATGTGGGAACCACACATGCATACCTTATTAGCACCACATCAGATACGTGAGGGGCCACATCACCCTAAAAAAAGTTCTGGATTGTCGGTCCACCTGAACTGCAATATTCTGAGTGAAGAGATTTACTGTTGGAGGATAAGCACCCTGTTTTAAGTTTTTGGGTTTTGGGCAATTGTTTTAAGGTTTCAGATGTAAGATATGATATCATATCCAAGTTCCTTTAGCATACAATATCTTTGGTTCATCCGGTTCTTGTTTCTCAGAACAAATTGGCCGTGTGGCCACGCACAACCTCCTTCTTCTTGCTGGAGGTATAGAAGATTGGGTTTCCATTTTTCTGTGACCTAACACATCGTTATTTGTATATACAGGTTGAGGATTCCATTGGAAGAGTTGACCCAAGCATTAAGGAAGCAGCATATCATGCCTGGCTTGGATATTATAACTCTATTAGGGAAGTAGGAAGAGATAAAACCATGCTGGCTGACCTGGCAAACCAGTTTTGTCATTCCATTGGTTTAGAGAAGCCTCCAGCACTCTTCAGGAGAACAGCTTTGAAGATGGGACTGAAGGGCATTCCTGGCATTCGAGTTCAGAAGTAAATCCAACAATTGTTCTAATCCATTTCGATACTCCAAATCCTTTCTTGTCCTTTCCTCACTTCCTAATCTCTTGCTGTGGTCCATGCTTTTTTAACACCTCATGCATTGGTGTTTCTAAATCTACTCCATGTCCAACTTAATTGCTTGAATGGTTGCTCTATGTTCTTGTGATTTCTTGTGTTTAACATGAAATTTCCTCTTCTCGTGGTGTCTTTGCAGGTAAATTACAGAGTGGTTTAGATTGGTGTCAGAAAGAGAGAAAAAAAAAAGACAACATAAGCTAGTGATGATGGCTCGTATTAGATTCAAAAGAGCCTGTCTTGTTCTGAGAGGCATCGACTTGTCCTATAGCATGGAGTGGGTGGAACATTCTGAAGCCATTTTCTTTTGTTGTGCAACTTCAAGCGATGGATGGACGAGGAGTCAGCATGGTTTGGTCTGAGGCGTGTATGCAAGATCGTCAAACGTAGCTTCTTTGCTGGAGTGAGTTGGTGTCTAATAGGATCATGGTGTGCTTTGCAGTGGTTCGTCCTTTCACGTCAAGCACTAGGTTCTTACACATAGGTCGAGGTCGAGAGTAGCATTGGCTTGGAGGTTGGGTTTTATACCCTCAATCGGTGGTCACCGTTCGTGATCGGTTAATGATCGTCGACGTCTCAGGCAATCGCCTTGTACGCTTGTTGACAAGCCTACTCGATTCTACGTTGTGCGATGTTGTTTCACGCTTTCCAAGCTACTCTATATCGTGCAATGTTGTCTCATACAATTTCGGGCAATGTGGGTGTAGTCGCCTCATACAACTTTGGGCAATGTGGGTGTAGTCGATGATGTTGGAGTGTGTCCTATCATCTTTCTAAATTACACATGACTTCAATTTTCAAATCATTCCCTTCTTTTAGCTGTCTCATGGACTACGTTGCTTGATAAAATTCAGAACCTTTTAGAGTATCCTAATGTATGGTACGGACAAGGTTGTTCATACCTCGTACTGTATTCACGAATCTGTGAGACTCGATGAACCCTATTAGGCGTGTCAGTACGAGCAATCATTGAATGAAGGTATGAGGTTGACATCCGTAATGTTGGTGCTCCTTTGTGCCTTGTGTGGATGAGCACACCCGAGCTTCTTCCTACATGCATTCTTCCGTCACTCTTTCAGCAAGAGTGAGAAGACAAACCCTCGAACTCTTCATCCATGTACAATTACGATGATGAATGAAGAATTCCAAAGAGAGTAGGCTTCCTCACTGAGCTAATCATTCTTTCTTCTACAGAAACAGCTCATTCTTCACACACTTCTGAGACATTGTTGGCTGTGTTGGTAACAAACAGGCAGACATTGATTGGAACACACATTCCCATTCAAAATCTATATGTATCTGGTGACGGCAAGTATAATCAAGCTTCTCAAAAGACACTCTTGGTATATAATAATTAGATGGTGATATCATTGACATGAAGGGTGCAAATGATGGTCTCCTTCACCAGCATGGAGATTTTGACATACCAACCTGGAAGGAGGCAAGAAAACGGTGGGTTGCATCACCATGTTCCCCAAATTTGTTTCGCTGCATGCGTGTGGGTACAGACCATAAACAAATCAATGGTGTGCTCGCAGCCCATTCAAGGCAAGGATGAACTGTAAGAAAGGGCTGTGGTCGCCTGATGAGGACCAAAGGCTCCGAGACTACGTGCTCAAGCATGGGCTCAGCTGCTGGAGTGCAGTTCCTGCCAAAGTTGGTAAACTCATTTATCATGTGGAGTTGGAGATGTAGTTGCTTTCCTTTTGCTTGCGTACTCCTCTGCGATCATCGCTTGGATTTGATAGGTCTGCCACGAAATGGGAAAAGCTGCAGACTGTGGTGGATCATTTACCCGAGGCCAGGCTTGAAGCTTCTCCAGAAGAGGAGGCAGTCATGCAGCTTCAGGCCAAGCCAGGGAACAAGTAAGCATTTGATGCATTTGCGATCCAGTTTTAAGGAATTCCTCAGATCAAACATCTTCATCTTCTTGTGTTCATCATTCTTTAGTTATGATGGATAATTTGGTGTAGTTTTCAGGGCAACAAAACGAAGTGCTTCCTGCTACTTTGATCTCTCACAAAGAGCAATGCATATCCCTGGAGGAACTGACAACGAAGAAAAGAACTACTGCAATTCATATCTCAAGAAGAAAGTTGGCACTTCGTCTGCCGACTGCACGTAGTCAAATATGAAGAACCAAATGAGCCGGTCGCTCCAACCACAAAGCATGTGGAGTTCGGCAAGTCCAATGCATGTTATACTGGAGATGTCTCCCCCAAGTTAACTGGCTTCCCTGAGGGTGAGATCACCGGCTCTCTTTGGACCATGCCAATGGTGATAGCTCGTTTCACTTGGACGAAGTAATGAGCAACACCGATGTAGATGAAGACTTCCGTGGGCAAGGATTCGAACAAGTTCAACGGGCCAGTGATGGCAACACCAATGTGTATAGTGGAGCATGCATGCATGGGAAGATGGAAGAACAACCTGACGCTATGGGGCAGATTCCAGTACATGGATTCTTGGATGTTGTATTCCCTGATGTGATCTATGATCAAATGGACTTTGCCACTAAGAAGCTTTCCAGCTGAAAATATTTACATACCGTGAATTCTGGCTTGAAATGTATTACTTGTGTAATAATACAATGACCAATTCGGATATCTCAGCATAAATATTTGTAATCTAAGCTCGTACTATTATTTTTATTAGATTTATTATAAAATTTTGAATGTATATTAATGATAGAGTTAATTTATTATTAGAATGAGCTCTCTGAGTCATGAGGAATATTTTGCTTGGACACAGTACTCATGCTCTGGAGCCTCGTAGGAAGGCCTATAAATAGTGCTCCCCCAAGTCACATTTCGCGCCCGCCGACGGCAGCGATGAAGCACTCCGTGCTCCAAACCCCAAGACGTGCTCCGAGCCCGGCGAGTCATGGAGGGCGACCCAAGGAAACCCCTCCTCCTTCGAAGCACCGCCCTAAGGTTCTCCCGTAAAACCCCGATCCTTCCCTTTCTCCATCCGATCCCATCTCATCGCGTTTCGTAATCCTCTCTCCGCAGATCGTCCCGAAGCGCTTGAGCTGCGATTTCTCCGCGGTTCCGGAGGATATCCTCACCGAATTCCACGATCTGCTCGAGTCCTCGCCGGAGGAGAGTATCACCGTGGTAGATCCACCGGAGGTGAGATTGGAACCCTAAGTTTTGTTCGAACATCTCATACCCCCTGATTTTTCTGCTTCCTCGACGCAGAGGAGTCCGATCTCGCTGCCTCTTCTGCTTTCATCACCTAAACCAGAGGAGCACGGATCACAAGAATCCGTGGAGATTGCCGTGAATAAGGCAGCGGAGGAGCAGGAGCAGGTGGTGGATCGGCTGCGAGGGGCTCTACTCGAGGTGAGGAAATCGGCGGACGTGACCGGCGGATCGAAGAGGCTTCTGGGCAGTTTGGTGGAGATGGCCATAACAGATGTGGGCGATGATCCGCGTCACGAGAATGGACTGAGGGATTCGGCAGTCTGCGCGAAGGTACGGATCGGGATAGTCTGTTTCCTAATTCTGCTGGCGGCGCTGATGAACCTCTTGGCTATCTCGACGGTGTTGATCGGCTGCGGAGGACGGGACCTCTCCGCCCTGCCCCCTCCCACTTGACGTTCAAGGTAGCTGCGTACGTAATCTCTACACGATGACGTATAAATATACTTTTTGGTCTCTCTTGTACGTCCTTTGAGTCCCAAACCCGTTTCCTTCGCATTATAACGAGATACCGTAACACGGCCTTCCAACTAGCCCAGTGATGCTGCGATGTTAATGGACCGGGCGTGGCCCGTTACATCGAGCAGACATATTTCCCCGGAACACATATTTCATCAAAAGCGTTACGCCAAGGCAATGGTGCGTAAATCTTCACGTACGGTGGTGCTGTTGCAATCCGAGTGTGCACAGGCCAAACAACATTTGCGGGCATTTGGAAAGCATCATGAAGCACAGTCCTAACCAATCCTGACCACCCAGCTACATCGATTCTCACATCTCGACCGTCCACGTTGCGGGGCCCAGTCTTCGAAGCGTACCAGTGGCACGAATCATGCAGCAAGTGGGGTAAAGACCGAACTTGTGGGTCCCGGGAAGCTCTGGAGCCCCGCCCGCGATCCTCTCCTCTCTTCGTGGCCATCGCCCGAACCCCCGTCCCGCCCGCCCGCTCGCTCGCTCGCTCGCTCGGTCTCTTCCCCTTCGTACCCATCGCCCAGACTACTCACCCGAGTTTTGTTTAATCGATGCCATCGTCTCCTCTCTCGAACAAGCCCTAGATCTCTGAGCCTTGAGTCCTCTTGCTCTTTGGATCGACAGTGACAAGTTGGTGGATCGAAAATGCCATTAAGTGTTTAAGTTTACGGATTTTTGACGAAGTTCTCTTTGTGCATGTTATGGGCATTAAATGTGACGCGACACCGGATCCTGAGTATTACATCTGGATGACGTCATTGCCCCTCCTGCGCTCAATTACGGCTAAGATTGACCGCCCGACGTCACTCCTCCTCTGCCTCGTCCTAGGTCCGTGCGGAAGTTGACCACGCAGTACCGACCCATGGCTGTGTCCGTATACCAACCTCGACGCCTGTAGAACGGCTAACCGCCTGAGCGTATTTAAGCTACCAAGGAGTAAGGTGAAAGGCAGGTGGTCTTCTCTGAACTTTTCTATGGTTTAACTGGTTAGTAGAGGAGCTCGGGAAGGTGGGAAGTAGGGAGGAGAAAGGCTGACTTGAGCGTCGGAGGGATTGGGCGGAGCATCTTCCGACCCGCCTTTGTGCAGGTACCATTCCCGGTGAACTCGGTGTGCACGACCGATCGGGACCACCCAGCTGGAGCAGGAGATATCGACCGGCCCGAACCTTACCGAGACGACCCCGGAACCTCGGAGTCCCGACCGCACACCCCTGGGTCACGGTATAAAGTTGTTTGAACTAACAGTGCATGAGAGTCGTTCTAAGTTTTTGCAATGTCGCCTATGGTTTCTCGCTTTGGCTTTGATTAGCGTAGCGAATTTGTGAGGAATGATAGATTTTGTTGATTTCTGGGCCGGAGACCTCACTCTTGGTGATTATATCATTTTTGTCGCTCGATCGGGCGCCTTGTACGAACGGCCGTCGCGACACTCGCAAAGAACCGTTCAACGTCCGCGTTCGTCGCTTGCCCATGCTTGTACATACCCTTGGCGACTGTTTTGCCATGTTTTGGTGTGTTTTTCCTTGTAAAACTATAGAAAAGCAAAGAAGCTGCAGTGCAGTGAAACGATCGCTCGATGCATCGCCGTGAAATCCAAAAACGACTCCGTTTTGTGTGCGCTGGCTGATTTCTGCAGCGCGCCATGGAAATTTTATCGACCATCTCACCCTTGGAACCACCCGGGTGGCACATGGTGGATGGGGCTTCAGTATGTTGTCGGGCGTTGAACATTTTCACAAGTTTGCACGTCACTTGGCGGAAACTTGCCTCGCGCCCGCACTTGGGGAGTAGTTGTTTGCGGACTTTGCTCATTCACCCCTCTAAAGTCCTTGTTTTCCTCCTCTCTTTCTCTACTTTCTTGCACACCAAGTGCTCGCTCAATTGCTTGTAAAGCTTCCTCTTCGCGAGCGTCGGGACTTGTCCGCCGCTTCGTTCCAACAACTAATCAACTTCTCTTTTACAGGTCCTCACGGGACACGACGAGGTGCGATTCGGTGACCCTTTTGACGCCAGATGTCGCATGGCGCCTCAAGACTTAGGCAATCAAGCTAAGTCCGATCGAAGTGGCGTATGGCGATTCTTGACTTAGGCAAATTTCAGCTAAGTCGGTGGCTTGCCGCGAGGGTGCCTCACCACTTAGGCAATTCTTGCTAAGTCGCGTGACATTGTGGTATCGAAGCAGGCAAGCAATTTGAGCAAGCGGCGAAGAAACTTCGCAATCTCACCATGGCGAAACAACGCGTGGTGAATCAAGCAAGATGGGGCAAGCGGAATGTTGCCCCAAGCACCCACAGAGGGCTGCATGTGCAAACTTCGCTCGCTCTGGCTGCAGAGCCGTTCGTGAGAACGAGGCGGTGAGCATGAGGAGCGAGAAGTGGGCTACTCTCCACGAGCAGCGAGGAGGCGCAATCTGAGCGCCAACCGGAAGAAAGACCCATAGAGAGAGGGTCACGGCGGTGGAAACCGCTTGGATGTTCTTGAAGCGAGCTTGGATGAACTCTACCAAGGCCAAAATAGGCTTCTTGGCGTAGAGAGCTCGCAAGAAGAAGTGAATCCGGGATCGACAAGGTTGAAGCCTTAGTCGACCGATGTCGGATGACACAAAGGACTCGTGCAACACTTGCAGGAAATGGTGACGAACTCACTTCCAAAGTGGCAATGCTCACAAGGGCGTTGAATGCGGCGGAGGCAACACGCGTTTGCGCCAACACAAAGCCAGGGCACCCGACCCCACCTTTGTTATGGGGTGCTAGGGATGCGAAGGAGCTTGAGAATTTCTGTTTGATATGGAGCAGTATTTTCGAGCTACGAGGCGGACTCGAGGACACCAAAGTTTCGATAGCGACAATGTATACGAGCGGTGATGCAAAGCTTTGGTGGAGAACCCGTTGGGAAGAGATTCACAAGGTCGGTGTCGAGTGGACACATGGGCGACTTGAAGCGGGAGTTGAGAACTCAATTCCTACCCGAGAACACGGAGTTCGCGTCGCAAGGAGGAAGTTGAGGCAACTCCATCAAACGACTTTAATTCGGGACTATGTGAAGCAATTTTCGCTCTAATGTTGGACATTCAAGATATGTCTCGAAAAGATAAAATTCGGCAAATTTTCTTGATGGCCTGAAGCCATGGGCTCAACAGAACTTCATCGACGGAATGTCAGCGATTTAGGCGGAGCAATTGCAGCGCAGAAAGGCTTACCGACTTTGCTTCTTTGAGGACCCGAGGAAGAAGAAGCGATCCACGGAAATCACCAACCAAGGCACCCTCCTAGGAACGAACCTAGGGGTGACCAAAAGAAGAAGGGTTTCCATAAGGGGCCGAACTCAACAAGCAGGACCTCAAAACCTTGGAAATGTTTCTTGTGTGGAGGACACACACGGTGTATGGGACTGCCCGCAAAAAAGCAGGCACTCAATGCCTTATGCGCTTCCATCAAAACTCCTAAGCCGAGACAAGGGCAAGGCAGCCGCCCTCGATTCGAGCAGCTCGAATCGGGCAGCGACGATGAAAAGTCGCAAGGACCCGAATGGGTGCGATCGCGTTCTTTGCTGAATGCCTTCGGGGTCAAGTGGGGGAGAACACGAAGCCAAAGCAACAAAAAGCAGGAGCGGTGAGTTGAGTTGATGTACGTAAACATTAGACTCAATGGCCAAACCACCCGAGCAATGGTGGACACAGGTGCTACCCACAACTTCATCGCCGACCAGTGAAGCAAAGCGGTTAATCTTAGAGAAGAACCTAAGTCGGATGAAGGCGGTTAACTCGGAGGCTAAGCGAATCTGGGTTAGCAAAGGAGTCTCCATCAAGATCGGATCATGGAGTGGGCACACAAACATGATGGCGGTGCCCTTGGATGACTTCCAAGTGATTCTTGGAATGGAGTTCATGTATGCAGCGAAGTTGGTGCCGATCGTTCCTAGACTCCATTTGTCTAATGGGAAGTGACAACCCTGTGTGGTTTCTGTCACTCGAAGAGGAACCCAGATCCCAGCACTATCGGCGTTAAGCGAAGAAGGGCATACGCAAAGGAGAGTTAACCTTTGTGGCTGCGATGAAGCTTGAAGCACTCGATGGGGAGGCCCGTAGAGAACTCGCTTTGTGGTGGCAAATGTCTGAAGGAGTTCGAAGATGTTATGCCACCCGAGTTGCGAAAATTCGCCTCCACGTGGCGTGGATCATCTTATTGGTGGAACCAGGAGTGAAGCCTCCATGAGACCACCATACCGCATGCCCCCTCCCGAGTTGGCAGAACTCGTAAAGCGATTAGATGAAGCGCTAAGCGGTGGTCTCATTCGTAGTTCCAAAGCACCATTCGAGCTCGAGTTCTCTTCGGAAGAAACAAGATGGAAGTCTCCGACTATGCGTCGATTATCGAGCCCGAACAAGGTGACTTTGTGAAGAACAAATATCCCATCCCTCTTATTGCGGACTTGTTCGATCAACTGGGCAAAGCAATGTATTTTCGAAACTCGACCTTGGTCGGGTATTGGCAGTGCGGATTTCTTTGAAGGTGACGGCGAAGACTACTGTGTGACCAGGTATGGAGCGTTTGAGTTCTTGGTGATGCCTTTCGGCAACCAATGCTCCAGCCACATTCTGTACTCTTATGAACCAACTATTCAAGGAGTATCTGGATAAGTTTGTGGTTGTCTACTTGGACGATATCGTCGTCTACAGCCGAACACTTGAGGAGCACATCGAACACCTCCGAACAATCTTCAAAGTTCTCAGGGAGAATTCATTGTTCGTAAAAAGAGAGAAGTGCTACTTTGCTCAGAAAGAGATCTTATTCTTGGGGCATCGGATCGGCGACGGTTCCATTCAGATGGATAAAGCAAAGGTGCAAGCAGTTGTGGACTGGCAAACTCCAAAGAAGGTGCCTGAACTGAGATCCTTCCTTGGGTTTGTGAACTACTATCGACGCTTCATACTGGGGTATTCGAAGCGTGCGACTCCACTAACAGATTCTTGAAGAAAGAGCAGCCTTGGAGATGGTCCGACAAATGAGGCGGCATTCCAAGACCTAAAGGCGCCATTCGGAAGAACCAAAGTGCTCAAATTGCGAGACTATGGGAAGCCCTCGAAGTCCATACAGATGCTTCAGACTTCGCTATCGGGGAGTACTTATGCAGGAGGGCCATCCGGTGGCCTATGAAAGCCGAAAACTCACGAGACCGAAGCGGCGGTATATCGCACGAGAAGGAGATGACGGCGGTGATCCACGCATGCGAGTGTGGCGACACTACCTTCTCGGATCGTGATTTGTACCGAGGACGAGACAACATCGCTTTGAGTTACTTTGACTCAAAAGAAACTCTCCCAAAGCAAGCACGATGGCGGGACTTCTGGCGGAATTTGACATGGCAATGGAGTACAAGCCCGGAAGAGCAAATGTCGTAGCTGATGCCTTGAGTCGAAAAGTGGAGGCCGTGAATGCGATGCAACTAGAGGGCAGAGGCCAAACAAGTCAGTTGCAATCCAACTTCCTTTCTCGAATCAAGGATGGACTGTGTAGTGATCCCCAAGCAGTAACCTTGATGCAATTAATCCAAGAAGGCAAGGCACGACGATTTTGGGTCCAGGAGGGACTCGTCTACACCAAAGGGAATAGAGTTTACGTTCCTCGGGCGGATAATCTGAGGCGTGAACTTTTGAAGGAGTGTCATGATTCCCTTTGGGGGGACATCCGGTATTCATCGAACATTGGCTCTCATGGAGAGGGCCTTCTATTGGCCAAAAATGGGGACAGATGTGGAGGAATATGTTGGACGTGCCTAACTTGTCAACAAGACAAAGTGGAGCAAGAAGCCGGTGGGACTTTTAGAGCCGTTGCTTCTGCACGGAAAGGCCGTGGGGAGCATTTCTCGGACTTCATATCTAGCTTGCCGACAAGAGGGGACTCGGATCGATACTTGTGGTAGTCGACCGATTTTCAAAGTATACAACCTTCATTGCCGCTCCCCTACACTGTTCAGCAGAGGAAGGCGAAGCTAATGATGAAGAATGTGGTGAAGTATTGGGGAGTCCCGCACAACATTATAAGTGATCGAGATGCTCGGTTTCTGGGACGATTCTGGACCGAGTTGTTCAAATTATTGGGATCGAAGCTATACTTCTCCACAAGCCTCCACCCCCAGACGGATGGTCAGACTGAAAGAATAAACTCGCTCCTCGAGCAATACCTTCGGCACTACGTGAGTGCCAACCAACGAGATTGGGTGAAGTTGTTGGACATAGCCCAATTCTCCTACAACCTGCAGCGGAGCTCTGCATCCAACAAGAGCCCCTTTGAGATCATCACTGGACAACAGCCATCAACTCCTCACACTTTGGCTATTGGATATACAGGGAGTAGTCCGTCGCGTATCACTTGGCCAAAGAATGGCATCGAAATGCAGATATTGCGCGGGCCTACTTGGAGAAGGCGGCCAGGAAGATGAAGAAGTGGGCAGACTTGGGAAGGCGACCCCAGGAATACAAAGTCGGTGATTTGGTGTTGGTGAAGCTCCAACCAGCATCACTCCAATTCTTTAGAAACAAGGTGCATAAAGGATTGGTGCGCAAGTATGATGGCCCCTTCCCAATCATCAGTAGGGTGGGCAATGTTTCCTACAAGTTTGGCGTGGCTCAAGATTCATAATGTTTTCCATGCCAGCAACTTGAAAGCCTACCACTCCGATCTGCAAGATGCTTCTCGAGGCGTTTCAACTCGTCAACCTCCCACCAGAGCTTCCTACGAGAAGCGAGTTGAAACAATTTTAGCAGATCGCAGGACAACGCTACCCAATGGAGCTGAGCAGATTGAATACTTGGTGAAGTGGTGGAAACTTCCCAAAACCGAAGCGTTGGGAGCCAGAAGACACCCTCCGACATGAAGAAACAGCTATCAAAGCCTACTAAAGAGTGTCAACGAGGGCGCCGATGACTTAAGTGGGGAGAATGTCACGAACGGTCGCCGACACCCGCGACAACTTCGTTCAACGTTCCGTTGGTCGCTTGCCCATGCTTGTACATACCCTTGGCAGCCTGTTTTGCCATGTTTTGGTGTGTTTTTCCTTGTAAAACTATAGAAAAGCAGCGCAAGTAAGCAGCGAAACGATCGCTCATTGCATCGCCGTAAATCCAAAAATAGCTCCGTTTTAGGTGTGCGCGGGCTGATTTCTGCAGCGCGGCCATGGAAATTTTGTCAGCCACCTCAGCCCTTGGAACCACCCGGGTGGCACATGGTGGATGGGGCTTGAGTATGTTGTCGGGCGTTGAACATTTTCACAAGTTTGCACGTCACTTCGGCTGAAACTTGCCTCGCCCCGCACTTGGGGAGTAGTTGTTTGCGGACTTGCAGCTGCTCATTCACCCCTCTAAAGTCCTTGTTTTCCTCCTCTCTTTCTCTACTTTCTTGCACACCAAGTCTCGCTCAATTGCTTGTAAAGCTTCCCTCTTCGCGAGCGTCGGGACTTGTCGCCGCTTCGTTCCAACAACTAATCAACTTCTCTTTTTACTGGTCCTACGGGACTGCGACGAGTTGCGATTCGGTGACCCTTTGCGGACGCTGCAGATGTCGCAAGGGCGCCTCAAGACTTAGGCAATCCAAGCTAAGTCCGATCGAAGTGGGCGCAAAGACGATTCTTGACTTAGGCAAATTTCAGCTAAGTCGGTGGCTTGCCGCGAGGGTGCCTCACCACTTAGGCAATTCTTGCTAAGTGCGTGACAGCCTGGTAGCTTACATTTTGTTACCAAGTTGGTGGGTTTTCACTGCAAGTTTATCCTTCTTCAAGAACGAATCTTGCATCATCAAACTTCCTGATTTCCTCGAAGTAGAAGTTATCTTTTTCTTTAAGAATTGATGTTAAGCAGAAGAGTGAATGCCTGCATTAATGTTCCGGTTTTGCTATTCATCAATGGGTGCAGTTCAACTAAAGGAATTCTTTTAAGGATTGTTAATGTCAACAACTTTGTACCGTGGCCTCGGGACGGGCTGCTTCGCGCCATGGCCTCGGGGCCGTCGCGGTGCGGTTCGGGCCGAATGTAGAGGGGTTCCCCTGAGACGGGTTCTGGAGGCCTGTGGCGAGGGAGAGGACTTGTCTGGCGGACGTCACCGGCTCCCGTTCGTGCACAAAGGTTGGGTCGGGTTGAACTTCGCCCGACCCCTCCAACGCTCAAGTCAGTCTCCAGATAGTAGTAAAAGTTCTTGCCCTCGTGAGGCAGTCCTCTTTTGAACATGGTTCCTCCGGGGTTTATATGGACCGGATTGCTGCTGCGTCTCTGATTGCGTCTGGGAGCACTGTACGGACCTGGCCCCGTAAGATGGTGACGTTCCTCGAGAGCCGCGGAGCCTGGGAAGACCAGGAGGGGTCACGTCTATTGGTCAACCCTGGTCGCAGTCGGTCGTTCGAGGGGCAGGGGCGTCATCCTGACGTAGGCGGCATGGGCTTGCGTCACGTCTCGTTTGTTACCCATATCAAGTATGATTTTCAATTTTAGCTGCTTTGATAAGACTTGATATAGGCATTTACTTCGCTTGGGACTTGGTGATATTTCTTTTTTGATCATGTGTGGGGATTCTAATTTCGTTGATGGTTTGATGGTGCAGGAACGTGGCATATGTGAATCTTTTTATCTTCAGCACGAAAAACTTGTCACTGCTTTGGTATATTAAGACTTTTGAGATGAACTCTTTATTCGTTTCACTGGCTGCAAAGTTAGTGGGAGATAATGACAGTTTCATATCTGGGTCACATATTTATTGAAGGAAGAATATGCTTGGTGCTGATATGCAGAGGAGCCCATTTAATGGAACGACTGGAGCTTGGTTGAAACGTTTGGAACAATCTACAGACATAAGTACGCGTAGGTTGTCTGTATTTGCAAAGATTAAGAAGGGTCAAAAGCATGAGTATCCCTGGCCCGAGGATATTGATTCAAATCTGGAAAGTGGACACTTGAGTTATTTGTCTCGCTTCAAGCCTCTCAATGAGAAACAGAAACCTGTTACCCTTGCTTTTGAGAAGCCTTTGGTTGAACTTAAAAAGCAGATTGTTGATGTGGGTTCCTTTTGAGCAGGTTAGATTTTTATTGATTTGTATGTTGGTCTGTTTATTTTGTGGGACAGTTAGATATCATTATTAATGGACATGAATCTCTGTGGCCTACAATAACAAAAGCTATTATGAACTTATTCCTCATATTGGATATGGCGTGCTGTTTCTAAAAAATGCTATGAAATATTGAGCAACCTAACTTTTTGTAAATGTTCTAATATTAGTCCTGGGTTGCAAATTTGAGTTAAATTATGAGGTGACTGCTGCAAGAAAAATCTCATTACTCTCATTTAGTGACCCTCATATTTACTCACATTACAATAACATTACCCTTTTATGAACTTATTCCTCATGTTGTCTATGGCATGTTACTTCTAAAAATTGCTATGAAATATCATGAACAACCTAACTTTTAGTAAATGTTCTAATGTTAATTAATTATGGTTATAAATTTGAGTTAAATTATGAGGTGACTGCTGCAAGAAGTCACATTACTTTCATTTACTGACCCTTCTTGTAAATGCTTTTAAATTAGCTCTATATTATACTTGGGTAGTCTTGCTCTGTGAATCACTAAATTCTGTTATCAATTCTTGTTCAAGTATAATACTTATTGCTTCTCTGCATGATGAACTTTGTCCTGCTACTCATTTATCTGAAAAGCAGCTGATAGTTACAGTTGTTTAATTCACAATGGATAATATCCATCCTATTGTCCTTTACTTAAAAGGGCCGTCCTTCCTAAATAATACTGCAAGCATTCTCTTATGAATGCTCGCATCATGCCTAATTATTATTCTTTTTGTTGCTATACAGGTGCGTAAAGTGGCCGATGAGACTAGTATGGCCTTCACTGATCAAATTAATCTATTGGAAAGCAAATACCAGAAGGTTAAATTTTGAGTACATTTTCAATACCAGATCCTCAATATGAAATAACAACCTGTTTGCATACAAAAAAAAAGGAGATTAATTAGGGTTTGAAATATTTATGTGCTACATTTAGTACAGAGTACCTGATCTGATGGTAGATTATCATGAGTTTTATAAATAATAATTGGATAATTGAAAGATGTGAAACCATAAGAGCTCGATAATTTAGCATCTCATGGGAGATATGTCATGATTAATATTGTTTACATATTCTGCCCATGTATCAAGGTCTTCTGCTACTTCATCTAGATTCTTAACAGATGTGTCTGAACTCTGAAGACTGTTAATCTTAAGTATAAACCTTTCTAGAGGATTACTTTATTGATGAACTTCACAAGTAAAATTTCCTGTGAAGTGTAGAACATGCTAATTTCTCTATCCATTTTACTCACATCTGTTTGATTTTAACACTTGAGTTTTTAAGTAGTACAGTTTGAATAGAAAGGCATCCTTGAAACAAGTTGAGGCCATTTCAGTCTGTTGTATATTCATGAGATTATTAATATTATGCATGCTTCCTGCATTGGTTGAGTGTGATTCTTCAATCTGCTGAAACTTTGTATTTCTCATGAATCACTACTTCATCTTGATCTTGGGGCCATGTATTTGTTCACCTGTGTCCCTTAGGTCAAGAAGCAATCTCAATATATATAACATACTTTACAGATAAAATCATTTATTTTATTTTATTTTTTCACACAGATTGGTGGCAGACTATATTCTGTGTGTTTGATGTGTTTCACTCTTTAATATTTATTAAGGGAATGTGATGTATCCTTATCTGACAAATTGCAGTAATTTGACAAGTTATATGCATCTGTGTTCTTTGAGAAATGATAAATAAAGAAAAAAATCTTTTTGCATCAATCAACTCAGACCTTTATTACCAAATACTGTGATTTGATGCCACAACCTGGAAGCCTCAAGGATTTCAATCATGAAAGAGTCTGCTTGTCACATTAACATTCATTTGCAATTTGTAATTACAACAAGCAGATGCCTGGTACTAATTAGATTACTGGTCGGCTCAAATGTGAATTCAGAGGAGAAAAATATGCTAGATCTGGCAAAATAAGTTGTTTCAGACTTTCAGTAGATTTCTTGAAGTCTTTAAATCTCTTGTGAAGTTAATTATCTCCATCCAGTTAGTTTGTTTTGGGTCAAGCACCAGGTCCTGGTTTCAAGTTTAAACTAGCAAAACATATGTGAAGCTCAATAATCTTTTTTACCCAAATGATATTTAGCATGCTGTCCTTGGTAATTTACAGTTGTGATGTTGATATTAATGAAAGTTATCCATTTTCACATGTCAAAAGTGCTATTCAGTCTATTGGCATTTTATTGGAATATGTATACTCTCTTGTATAGAATAAAACAAAGATTTTTAGTCAATTAGTTCCATTTCTTATATTGGAAACTTTCAGGCTGTGAAAGATCTATACACACAATTAACTCCAATTCAACTATTGCATCTTGTTCGCCATCCCAACAGACCAACATTCCTCGACTATGTTTTGAACATCACTGACAAGGTATTATGTTGCAATATATGCTCTAATCATTACTTTTTTCTGCCCTTGTTTGCACATCAACTTTGCCTCATGGGTACTGTTCATCTCTTGCAGTGGGTTGAGCTCCATGGAGGCCGTGCAGGTTATGATGATCCTGCTATTGTTATAGGTATAGAAAGTGTAGATGGAAAAAGCTATATGTTAATTGGTCACCAGAAAGGCAGGAACACTAAGGAACATATTCAGTGTAACTTTGGAATGCTGACTCCACCACATGGGCAATGAATAAATATGAATGTTCTTGATATTTTTTTTCTCTGAGAGTCTTGAATATTTGGTTATGCATGATTTTTGATATCTTGGACAATGCAGTGATTTCATAATGTTTATAGACCAGGAATTTAACACAAGAATACTGACTCTACATATGTGATTAGTAAATATAACTGTGGTTGATATGTTTTTTTGACAGGCTTGCAGTATGCTAACGTGTGTTTCTTTGTTTTCTTTGAAAATGTGGTGAATTATGAATGATTATATGTAGGCCAACAACTTAACACAGTGTATGTGTATTTACTATGATACTATGCACTCATTAGTTTCACAATGCATGGTTTTAAAAATCAGTACAAAATTGTATGGATCAGAATCATCGGATCAATGTGATTGGGATTGCCTGAGAAAATAACTCTATAAATAAAAAATTAGAATTCACAAACTAGCTAAAACAGGAAATATTTAAAATAAAATTGTAAACACAAAAATTATATGGTCAAAGTCAAACATTTCTTTACTTTTATATTTCATAAAATATTGAACTTAAACAAACATATAAAACTAAATTATAAAATATTAAAACATAATATAAAAGATAGCAATAAAAAGAAAAGACTAATTCATTTAAAAAATATATATTTATTTGAAGAAAATTTGAAAGTAGTACATAACTATTATATATGTCAGAAAAGCTCTAAAATTTATATACTTGTAGCTTTAAGAAAAGAAATTAGTCTTGCTGTTGTTACAGTGCTTAACAAATTACCATGGAGTTGTGTAAAGACAAATATATAAAAAACTTCATTTAAAAAGAGCATGATACATCCTTATCCGCTTTATGAATTTATGTACTATGTTTCCCTTTCCTTAACATTCTTTTCTCTCTATCTTATACAATATACATTGAACGCTGTAACAACAATAGTGGTAATTGGACAAATTTAATAATTGCAATAAATAGCAAACACAACAGTAACAACACCTCTTTTTCAGTCATAATCACATTTTTTTTTCTTCTGTTTTTCCTCCATTTCAATTTTCTTCTTCTCCTTTCCCACCCCTTCTCCTTCCTTCATCTTTTTTTTTCCTTTTTCTTGGTGTCATCGAAATCGAACAACTTCACTGGAGTTTAAGACAGTTTTCACATTATTTTGAAGGATAAGACCAAAAATTTGGTCAAAAGAGGGTTCCCCTTGGATGATATAGATATTTAGGGACGTCGTATCGGAATCAGCCATTACCACGAATTGCATGATATCATCTTATGATTTGAGATAAATTATAAAAAGAATTATGTCTAGAGTATATAGTTACTAATATTAAATATTCAATTGATAAAAAAAATATATATGGCTTCATTAGATCCATTATTGTGATGAAATTGATTAGCTCACAATCTTGTATGCGACTGTGTAGCTACTGGAAGGCCTTGCACATGATGAGGTATGCAGACCACCATGGATTTCCCATCATCACATTTATTGACACACCTGGGGCATTTGCTGATCTTAGATCTAAAGAACTTGGTCAGGTATCACTCTATTTTTCTTCTAAACTAGATTGCCGGGTATCCTGTTCATGTTCATAGCTAATATATATTTTGCATAACTTGTTTAATAATTTAGGGAGAAGCAATTGCCTTCAATTTAAGGGCCATGTTTGGCGTAAAGGTTCCAATTGTTACCGTTGTGATTGGTGAAGGTGGATCTGGTAGAGCTCTTGCTATTGGCTGTGCAAATAAGTTATACATGTTGGAGAATTCTGTCTTTTATGTTGCCGGGTGATCTTAAGTTTCTTTTTAATTGCATGAGAAGATTTATATACTAGCAGTTACACTTATTGTCTCCAGCACAATTGAAGAAGATACTGTTAAAATTAACTAGGTTTGGCTATTTGAGGATTCCACATGGTATGCAAAGCAAAAAAGAGTAAATAATCTAAGAAATGCACTAAATCCTGATTAATCCTACATCAAAAGTGGACTATAATTAAGATTAGCTTATAAAGGTTTGATGAATGTATTATTATCAATTTCAGCTTAAGCATTCTGATCAGTGGTTTGGTTCAACGAAGTTGACAGGCTAACTAGTCTATCAGGTTCGGATCGTGACAAATGATATCAAAACCAACCTAATATTGGGGCATGGTAAGGAGACTCGAGTAAGAAAAGACTACTCATGGATGGAGTCAGATAACTTGCTATCATTTAGCTACGTCTCATACCCATCATATTAGGGTTTAATATTGGGTTATGCTGGGTGTTGACAAGGACATCAAGCCCTTAAGTGGGAGAGTTTATAACATCCCGATTAGTTTTACATCGGAAGTGGGTTAAGATTAAAACTGGCTTATAAGAGATTTGATAGATGTGCTACTATTAATTTCATCTTGAGCATTTTGGCTAACGGTCTGGGTTCAACAAAGTTGACGGGTCAATTAGCCCATCAGGCCTAGGTAAAATGTTTGCAGTTGTATGGAATCGATATATAATTTAATTGTTAGATGTGACAAAATCTCCTTAATAGATATTTCTTACATAGTTATTGGCCTTTCAGCTGTTTGCCTATCTGATAGTGGCACTTTAGAGTTTCTGTTTTGTTTCTATTCTTTTGCTATCAAATACAATATAGAGTAAACATGATGTGACTGTCACTATGTATGCTATTAACAAGATTTGTTTTCTGTATCATGTAATGCCCATTATATATGGTCTATTTTGTGTAGCCCGGCAGCATGTGCTGCAAATTTGTGGAAGACCTCTCAAGAAGCTCCAAAAGTACTCACTCTGTGAGAGCTACATAACCTTTTTAAACAACAGATATTTCCTTCTGGTTTAATAATGCGTGTCACTTGTCAGGCAGCAGAGAAACTGAAAAACACAGCCACCAAACTGTGAATGAGTGTGCTTCTTTTTTTAGCATAAATAAACATAATCATCTCGGACACACGAAGAACCTGCAAAATATGTTACAGAGGATCTTTATGATATGCATTTTCTTATAGTTCCTCAGATTTTTTTTTTTTCCAGAACCACATGCATACTGACCATTTAAAGGTTATAACTCTTTGTTTCTGGAATTCTGTGCTTATGGGTTATACAAAATGTTCTATTCTACATGTATCCATTAGTTATGTGAATTAACTTCTCTTCTGGTGAACTTGGCCTTGTTTTTCTTTTTTGGTTTCTGCTATTGTTCTTTACTTGATATGCTATCCTTATTCAGTTAATCCATGTACCTTGTGCTAGCACTTGTCCGTACATCTCTATTTATGTGATGTCGTCATTTCTCTCAGGAACTACTTGGTGTTGCGCATACTGATCCAACTTGGACTTCAAAACAGAAAATTTGTAGTCATGAAAACCATGGAGGTATGTCTAGTTTGCATTTTTTGCATGTGTAATATGGTGTCAATAAACGACCTACTTGATGAAATAATTGGAAACACTATCTTCACTTTGTTCATCTTTTTCTTGATGATTAACTGTTCTTTATTCCCTTACTGTTTTTGTACAAAATTCTACTCTATGGCTGCAGTTATTCATTATTCCCTTACTTTTCTTGTACCAATTTCTCTTGCATGGCTGCAATTATTAATCTCATTTAATGTGATCTCCTGTAAATTCAAAAACTTTAAGATATGCAGAAATCTCATCTATAAGCTATTCTTAGTTGAGGATAGGACGTAATTATCATTAAAAAAAGCTCTTTTTTTCAAAAAAAAAAAGAAAAAATCAGTTACATTCTTTTTGTAGCACTTGATATATTCTTAATTATTATGTATGACCTTACATCATCATGTACAGAATCCACCAATATAAGCTTTATGAAATAGTTTACATTGTTCCATCAAATGTAATATGGACTTAAATGTAACAAATTTGTAGTGTACCTTGAAATCTTTAATTTGAAAAGTAGGGGCTACCATCTCCTGATCAGAAGACATCAGATTTTTGTAGAAAGTATAAAACCCTTTTTCCCCAATATGTTTTATAACATTCAGTTTCTTGAAAGAAAGTGTAGTTAATAATTATGTTAGCATCTTTTGATAACAGAAGAACCTTGGTGCTGCATTTTGGTCTCTTTTAAAATATTGTAAATTTTACAATTTAACTTTGTTGTTTCATTTATACTGTAAAGATGGTGAGTTTATTATGTAATTCAGGAGCTTGGTGGAATGGACAAGGATAGTTTACTTAACCAGCAACATATGAAGTTCCGACTACTTGGGGGATTTGTGGAAGGTGAACCTGTGGAACCAGAGATCAAACGTAACATGAAAAAGAAGGAAGCTGACGTTTCTCAAGTTACAGCTGACATGGAGATGGAAATTGAAAGCCTGAAGAAAGCTGCACGAGAAGCAAAAGGCAAGTCCCCAGTCTCAGCCATCTCTACTGAGACAATAGAGAAACTGAGGCAAGAAGTGGACAAGGAAATGATAAATGCTTCTGTTTCTATGGGTCTACAAGAGAATCTGGAAACTCTTAAATTGGGAGTATCCAAATCTCCTGATGCACCTGATGAAACAGTCAGTCCGGCTTTAAAGGATAGAATAGAGAGACTGGTTCAGGAATTTAAACATAATTTATACCGCCCAGGATCATTCACAGGACTAAAGCAGAAGCTTGATATGTTATGAGAGGTTAATAGGTTGCAGGAGAAAAGTGGGAAGGGCGAGAGACTGAAGAAAGTGATCAATGAGAAAACTCCAAGAGCAGCTGAAGGTGAAGATGGAGGTGGTGAGAAAAGCACGAGAGGTGGTGGCAAAGGGAGAGCAGTCGGATGAAGATCAGATTGAGGAAGCAGAGAAGGCCAAGAATGAGCCGAAGGAGATGCTAAAATCTGTGAATCTAGAGGTGGTGGCGATGAGTAACAAAAAAAGTGCCAGCAGCACCACCAGGGTTAGAGGTGGAGTTAACGAAAGCAAATGCGGTGTTAAAGGAAGGAAATCGAGTAGGCAGTAGAGAAAGCAGGTTTGGCATGGAAGCTAAGAGGAACTGAAGGCAGAGATCGCAAATGGTTCAGACGGAGAAAAGGTAGAGAAATTGGGAAGGGAGATGAGGGAGGAAAGTGCTGCTGTCATCCACTTGATGGACCTGAAAAGAAAGGCTGAAGATACTTTGGGATTTTGCCCATACCAGAAACAGTTGGTGCCGGTAACAGTTGAAGTCGAGGCAGTTATTCATGCTAGGCTTGTGAATAATGCCATCTAGCTCATGTTTCAGGTAATTCAAGACATTTATTCTTTCTTTCTTACTAGTTCATCAAAATAGTGGTGGGCATCTGTTTCTCTTGTTGGTGTCATCGGTATTCTTAATGTTTGATGCTCGAGGGATTGATAGAATAATTTTGCAGGAATAATAAAAATTCTGATTTTGGGCTTTTATTGTCATTTATTTTGTTTTTTTTTTATTTTCAAATTACATGCCTTTTGACAGCACCTTCGAAGCTCGGATGAAAAAGTGGAGATCACCGACAGTGAGTGCATATCATATCTCTTAATTAAACAAATGAATTTTTTTTATTACAGATTTTAATGATTATAAAATATTTATTTTATTGTTGTTGTTGTTGTATGTCTTTAGATGAGTGATTTGAGTTTTAATATGCCGTCAGCATAGAACCGGAACGATTACACTTGTCGGTTAACAGCTCATGCGGGGACTTCCATCTTCTCTAAACGAGGAGGGTTCTCATGCTTTGCATCTCATGTAGACGCGTTGCATAATTGGTCAGAAATGGGTTGCAAAAGTGCCTGACAACACGCATCTACTTGATTGCAATCAAAGCTAGCAGATGTTTCAAGAATACAAGTGGAGGGAACATTAAACTCGGTCACACAAACGCCGGGTCACAACACACCAGAATGCTTTCTCTGCGAAGCCAACACAAGCAAGAGAACACAGGAACAGGGAACAGATGCTTCTGATGGGGAGTCTTCTCCATCCTTCTCAAGCGCCGAAGCAGCCGAAGCCCTTCTTCTTCGGAGGCTTGCCCGTGGCACGATACTTGGCAGCGTCTTCTTCCACCTTGAGGAGCTCTTCCCGACGCTTCGCCTCCACCATCGCTCGTTTCTCTTGTGCTGCTTTGTGGACCATGGCGATCTTGTTCCATATTTTCTCCTTCGTTTCTGCCTTCTTGTTCTCAAGATTTTGCTGCTCACGTTTTGAATCAATTGTCACAGGCAAGTTACGCTTATCAGCATCGGTAAGAGGAAGAGTAACAGCGTTGCTCGAGTTGAAGCGACCCCGCGGTGGAGATGCAGGGCGAGTACCGAGTCAAAAACTCAAAACACCAAGGAAAGGAGATGTACCTCCATCTTTTGCAGCTGTGATTCCAGAGATGCCTTCTTCGAGTTCTCCCATGAAGTGATAGCTGACTTCTTCTTTTGAGCTCTGTTTCGACATTCCAATGATGCCGATTAACCAAAGATAGATAAGATGGAGAGACTTTCGAGGGGTCTATAATACCAGCAGGTGACCTTTGACTATGATGGAGAGACACCACCATCCCCACCAACAACGACAAGGGATCTATTTACATGTATGTGGTGTTTCAGAAACAAGCAAGCCAAGCCATAGAACGTGAGAATAGCCATCAGAAAACTTTAGATGGACTACAGAGCATTCATGTAGTTGAATATGTTCCAAGCTGTTGTTTAAAGCTAGATGATTGGCTCCATGTTTTACGTTGGACTTGCAGCACAAGTGCTGATCGGGTTTCAGTAAGCATCTCTCTCACGTAAGTGAAGGTCTAGAGAGTCAATACATGATGGATGCATGTCTGGGTTGGGGTAGACTGCCCATTTAATGTACTTTCTCAAACTAAACCCTACGACGAGGAAGCAAATCTCCAGATATGTGTAATAAGAAATAAGATATCCGATGAACATGTAGAAGAGGAAGGCATTCTGTGGAGGACCGGAATCTTACTTGTTATCAGCTTTGGTCTTTTCGCTGTCCTCCCATGCCCCGATGAGGGACAGATTCTTTTCAGTCTCAACCCGTGCCAGGTCAAGATCTCGAGATGCAACCACAAGAAGCTTCTTCTCATCATTCATCATTTGTAGACAAAAGGAACTGCATTTTAACGTGTTATTCGATTCTCACCTCTATCCGAAGGCTTCCTCGAGCTTTTCTGGTGTGAAGGAGACTCTGAACTCCGCCAAGCCACGAACAAAAGTGAAAGTCATAAGAAGAGGACCATTGAAAGCCCCAGTTACACAGACAAGAAGACCACAGCGACTGAAGCAGAGTTCTTACTCTCCACGAGGGCCACCTCCGTCGAACTCTCCACCTTCTCCGTCGCCGCCGGAGTCAACTGTACCTCGATTTTCATCTCTCTCTCTCGCTCTCTCTCTCTCTCTCTCTCTCTCTCGCACTCTGTGACTCGTGTCACAAGCTGCACGCGAGAAAGCAGAGGCAGGTGGTCGTATTATATGCAGCAGCTGTGGGAGCAAACGACGCGTCGATTCTTCCAGAGGAGTGTCCACAGAAGCTCATATGCAGGATCATATCCTGCCGTCCCTGCTCTCTTGACGCCCATCTGTCCGTTCTTTTGGTGGTGTCAGTCCTTGCTATTGTTCTCGGACGCCCAACTTACCTGCCTCGTTATTGGTGATGTACAAGGCATCATTCGTGGGTCCCGCTCTGATTTCCAATTACAAGACGGGTATTCGATTCCGCCATCAAAAGGGCACGACGACAGCTGCTCGAGGAATAAATCCAACAGCTGTAAGGTGTACTCGCGGGGGTTGTTGGCGTAATCCGATTCCTTCGTGGTGGATAACACATCACTGTGATGCACGTGCCGTACGTCAGCCACGATCGAAACTAATATCTCACCCGTCCAAAGAATCTATCACGGGTCACACCTCAACGATCGTGATGCAAGATGAGGATCAAGGAACGGTCGAGATGCGAGAGCCGAAGGAATCCAGTTCTCTACGAACTGGAGGATGATTCATTTGCTGCATTGTTTGCTGTCAGATACTACATTAGGGTTTATGGAGGTCGCTTTCAGGCTTATAAGAATAGGCAGAAGAAGAACAATAATAATAATAAGAAAAGAAAAGGTTCATATTGCCTCCTCCTTTGCCAAGAATATGATGCTTGGCTAACATCTCAGCCATTGCTGTCATTTGCTTTCGGAATGATATGATTTCGGATGGTTTCTAATCAATACATAAATCAAAGCTATGTTGCTCCTTTTGAAGGTTGAGTTAAAAGTACTGTTTATGATAACTTTGACCTACCATAAATGTTCCTCTTTTCTCTCTCTCTCTCTCTCTCTCTCTCTCTCCCTCTCTCTCTCTCTCTCTCTCTCTCAAAGATAATTGAAGAGAATAAGATTTTATTTACCATTAAAATTCAAGATTTTTATTATTTAAGATTGATGAAATCCTGAAAAAAAAGTTTCACAAATGAAATTTCGAACTCTCAACCTAAGGGGATATGGTATATCGGTCGCTAAACAAATATTTAAGACGTTTTATGTTTATTAGATGAGATTTCATTCTCTGGACCTAAAATAAATGAGTTTGATATACCATATCGTCAAATATCAAAAATTTATCGGATTAAATTTTAAGCTCCAACAAAGTTTCTAACTCTCCGGCCTTTATAATTGGTTTAATTTATCACCACCTTAATATAAATCTAATAATTTGTTGGATAAGGCATCTCAAGTATTCTTCCACAGAATGGATTTGAGATAATAAACTGCTCCTTTTAGTACATTAATTTTCTTTGATGGTACACATATTCATATTTTCATGGACCTAATCAGGGATTCAATTTGTTACAAAAAAAATTAATTTCTGAGCTATATAATAATGGATTCTCCTATAATTTAAATAATGACAATAGCATATTTTGTTCATTAACTTTCTTCCTTAACATTTTTTTTTGGTTTGAAATATGTAATAATTCAACTTGATGATTAGCATAATAGTGCTTAGTGATTAGTACACCACCACTTTAACTTTTTTGCTTTGTAATATTGATAAATCATATCTAAAAGTTAGTAGTGGGATCAGATTTCTTATTATCTTTATTCTTTGTTCCTTCCAAACTGGTCCACATTATTGTTAATAATTGATGCAGGCATCTCTTCACTCGTAATTGTGGGCCAATATTCTCCTAAAGCCGCGTTGCCATCGAAAGAGCGTACTATATTTTCTCCCCTTTTTTTTTGTTTCCATTTCACAATAATAATCTATCGAAAAACAAAAGTTTGAGATCTTACAATTATATAAAGATCATTCGAATGGCGGATACGATTTTTTTAGGAATGTAGAAACCAAGTATGTGTACTCGGCATTCGCCGAGCCAGATTTAACGTCCAAGTAAATGGGTTCAAGATTTCCCAACATAATCTATTTATCTGATGTGTTTTTAGATCATTTTGGGTTTAGATTTTATGAATTTGCTTGGATGATAACCATTATTTTAAATGTTATTGACTCTTAATTTGTCTAAATTTCTATTTGCTAATTATATTGTGTTGATTTCATAAAAAAATTGGTTTTCCTTGCAGTGACAAATGGATGCTTTCTTGACTTAATCTTTTCTCCATGCAAAAGAATTCTCTCTCTCTCGTGTTGGAAGATGCTTTTTCCTTTCCCACGTTTTGCTTGCAACCCAACATAGCTTGACACAACAATCAACATAATCTTGGCGTTTGCAAAGATTAGGTTTGGGTTCAGTTGACTCGCCATGTTTATTATTGATCAAAATGCTGAAGAGTTCATAAAGTGTTTTTTGGTTTCATGATTTTGCAAGCCAATTCACCTAAACCTCCCCATGTTTTACATCTATCGCATTAATCTTTATAAAACTAAAATTAAATATAATTTACTCCTAATACTTAAATCATGTTACTTTCACAATCTTTGTACTTAAAAAATTTATATTAAAACCTCTATAATTTTAAAAATAAAAAAAATAATCTCATATATCTTAAGGTCATCAACTGTATTGATGAAAAATATGGCACGTAACCCATATGCTGGATTGATACAACAGTAATCAATAAAAAGATAATTTTAATTTTTTTAATTATTTTATCATTAAAAAGGTAATTCCAATATCTCATGTGTCGAAAACAAAAAGAATATTGAAAAAAATTTTGCCTATCACTTTCGTGTTGATCCAATATATTGTATCATGTGTTGTGCTTTTTGTCAATACAATTGACGACGTTAGGTCAAATGAGATTATCTGTTTCACTTTTAGAGCTATAAATATCATAATATAAAATTTTTAAATATAAGAATTACAATACTAATATGATCCAAGTATAAAAAGTAATATATAATTAGTCAAGAAAAATATCACCTTGTTGTTCGTAGAAAACATAAAAAATTGATTTTATACTCATGTTACTTGGAATCCATGAGACACAGGATCCAACCACTGCATCAAATGAGATTTTAATTATGATGCTTATTACATTGTTGGAAGAAAATTGACTGTGCTACACGTTTTATAGTTAATAACCTAAGAAATGATGATGTTATAGATTGATCGCCCGCCGTGTTGAGGAGACTCGGAGCAAATTTTTGGATCCAACGTCGATTCCTGTCACAAATCGTAGTATCGGCGTATAGTTGACTCCAACAGATTTCACACCACACTGGATCACGGGTGTGCGCCTTCCATGCATTATTTGACTGCCTTCTGGTACGAGGATTGAAGGGATTGATTGACGAGGTGAGGTGAAATGACAACGCAGACTCGGGAGAATTAATCTCTTCACCCATCGTCTCTCTCTACTGAACTCTGCCTACAGCCAGCTGCTTCAGCACGTCGCCTCCCATGGCTTCAAGTGCTTCTTAAATTAGCACACCACACGATGATGACGAGAACAATGGTTTCATTTGTTACTTGTGTTAGCTGTATTCCTACCATCATTTACCCATCGACGACCGAGGAAGACGTCAGCACAGCAGCCGCGGTTGCCGACTGGTTACGGAGAGGCCTCCGATCCTTGCTCCCCGGAGGCGTCAGAGCCACCCTTCAGCAGCTCGCCTCGCTAGCTCTTGGATATTCCCGAGGACGTCAGGAGTGGCTTCCTGAAAGCTTACTTGCGCGGTGAGGAAGGAGCTCAACGATAATAAGATGCAATGTAATTATAAAATTATTTTGATTAGATGAAATATGAGTATAATTTATACGGATTAAGAGGAAGAATTTTTTTCAATAAAATATTAAGTTTTTCTATTATCATATCCCGGTAAGATGGTGCTCCTATCAAGGATGTCAACCTTATGTAATGAAAATAGTTTACAGGTAAGAGGTTTCGTGAGTGAATATGCTAGTTGATTAGTCATATGTATATGAGAGACACGTAGTTGATGTCTGACAACTTGATCTCGTACGAAGTGGAAGTCGATGGCAATGTATTTTACATGTGAGTGAAACACTGGATTGACACATAAATAGGTAGCTCCAACATTATCATAATATATTGTAAGAGTAAAGTTAGAGTTGATATTGAGTTCCTTAAGGAGATTTATGACCCAATTAAGTTCAGCAATAGTGGTAGCGATGGCACGGTATTCAGCTTCAATTGTAAACCATGTGACTGTCTTTTGCTTCTTAGAATTCTAACTGATAGGATTAGCTCCAAGAAAGATAATATACCCTGACGTAGAAGTTCTATCATCAAAATTTTTTGCCCAATCAGCATCAACAAAAGCATGAAGATTAAGTGGGGTGTGTTTACGGAGAAAGAGGTTATGATTAGGTTCCCTTTAAGATACCGTAAATTTTATTTGACCGCAGACCAATGCGTAGTAGATGGTTGGTGCATGAATTGAGATAATTTATTGATTGCAAATGAAATATCTAGACAGGTGAGAGCCAAGTACTTATCGGTATTGAGTAGCATCCGTAGTAGAGCTTTCATCACATAATTTGAGTGATTCATTAGTAGAGAAGGGAGATATCACCTCATTTGCATCCTGCATGTTTGTTTTGGATAATAGTCTTGAATATATTTTCTTTGTGATAGGAGGAAATCTAAATATGTAAATGTTGCTTCCACTCCCAAAAAGCAACTAAAGGGTTCAAGATTTTTAAGGAAAAATTGATCGGCCAATTGCTTTAGGAATGCCTTAATCTCCAAAGGATCATTACCTATAATAATAATATCGTCAACATACACGAGATATTTCTATTTTGTTGTCGTAAGAATAACGATGTATCAGACTTGGAGTTGATGAAACCAATTGATACCGGAAATGACCCAAGTTCAGTATACCAAGCTCTTGGAGCTTGACAAAGTCCATAAATAGCTTTTTGTAGTGTGCAAACATGTCTCGGATACTGATGATGAATGAAGCCAGAGGGTTGCTGCATAAAGATATCTTCAATTAAAGTCCCTTGTTAAAAGACATTGTTAATATCTAATTGTTGTAGCTGCCAACCTTTTGAGATGACTAAACTTAGAATAAGTCAAATTATTATGGGTTTAATAACAGGACTTAAAGTCTATGTGAAGTCAACTCCAGATCGTTGATAAAATCCTTTGGCTACAATACGTACTTTATATCTAGCAACGGATCCGTCTGGGTTCCGTTTAATTTGAAAAACTCATTTACACCCGATGATGTTTTGTGTAGGATGAGAGGGTCCAAGGGTCTTATATAGTTATGGAGGAGGGCATCATATTCTTCACACATAACTTTATGCCAGTGTGGAGATTTTTGGGCTTGAGTAATTGTGGTAGGTTCACTGAACTCATGAGAGAATTTTGTGATAGCATATAGGTCAAGGATTTGACGTGATATGAAGATACCACTTTTGGAGCGTGCTGTCATTGGATGTCCAGGGGTTGTAGGTTGTGTTGTTGGTATTGGCAGTGGAGAGGCATTAACATGAGTTGGAGTAGGCTAAGGTACTTCAATGTCACTTGGTCCAGAATAGGGTAAAGAAGGTGGTTGTGTTTCCGAGGGCATTTCTTCAATAGTAGGGGAAGCTTGTGAAGAAGAGAGAGGAGAAGCAATAAAGGGAGTGAGGAGCTATTGAACCGGGAGAACAAGAGAGTGCGAATTCTGAGGAAAGGAACTGGATGGTGTTGTGAGAGGCTCGTTTGAGAGGATCGACAGTATACTCCAGTGATGTATATTTGTTGGAGTATCTTGCATGACAGGAGACTCATGGTTTTGAAACGAAAAGGCAAACTCTACAAAAATAACATGACGTGATATAAAGATTTTTTTTAGTTTGGAGTTCATAGCATCGAAAAGCTGTTCATCCTAGGAAAATGCAAGGCCTAGATTTTGGTGTTATCTTGTGTGAGGTATAGGGACGTAGCCATGGATAACATAAATAGCCAAATACTTTAAGTTTTTTAAGGTTTGAGGATTTGTGAAATAATTTTTGAAATGATGATTGATATTGGAGGATTGGAGTAAGCATACAATTAATAAGGTAGACGACAGTTTGAAAGGCTACAAACCAAAAGATTGCTGGCATGGAGGCTTAAATAAAAGTATGAGATCAATTTCAACTATATGTTGATGTTTGCATTCAGGAGAGCCAAGCAGTTGAGGAGTATGTGGGGGTGACTAAAGGTGTTGAATACCATAAGCTGAGAGGAAGGATATGAAGGCTTGATATTCACCTCCGCCTTCAGAGTAGACTGTTTTAATTATAGATTGAAAGAAATTCTCGACCAACTTTTTAAAGTTGGCAAAGATTGTTGAAACTTCAGGTTTATGATGAAGAGGGTATATCTATGTGTACTTAGTGAAATAATATATGAAAATGACATAAAATCTGAACTTGTCAAAAGAAATGAGTGGGGCAGGGCCCCAAATATCAGTATAAATATTTTCAAACGATTTAGAGTAGGATATAGAGGATATTCAAAGGGAAGTTTATAACTTTTATTACTGAGACAAGCATCACAATGAATTATAATGCTACTATTTTTAAGAGTAGGAATAGAATAACGAGAAAGTAATTTCTGCTGAATAGAGGATGAGGGATGACCAAGACGACGATGCCACACATCAATTGGAGCTGCAACTGAGGAGTTAGCAGTGGGCTGGTTTATTTGTGGAACTGAAGGCCATTCATAAATATTGTCCTTACTCTGGCCTCGGACTAAGGATGCCTCTGTGCTCAAATTTTTGATAAGAAAAGAGTTAGGAAAAAAATCAATTGATATATTATTTTGTTTAAAGAATTGAGAAACTAAGATGAGATTTTGTTTCATGTGGGGTGCGCATAGAATATCACCGAGTATAAAACTTGCAGTATGTGAATTAAGCATTGTGAAACTAGTATGAGTAATAGAATTGCTTTATCGTCACCGATGATGACATCTTCATTGTCGTCATAGTTGTTGTGAATAGATAATTTCTGAAGATCAGAAGTGATGTGATGAGAGGAGCCAGAGTCCACAATCCAATTGGACTGATTTGTAGCTGATGTAGTCATGAGATTCGCTTGAAGCCACCGTGATGAAGCAGGGAATTTGGGTCGAGACCGACAGACTTTTGTGGAGTGAGTGACTTTATCACACAACTGGCAGACAACTCTTTGTTGGGGTGTGAGGTCAGGATGCCAGGGCTGATAATTAGTAGAGTTGCCACCTTGATAGAAATGTTGATGAGGTGGAGTAAAGGAGGTTTGTTTGGGACCCATAGGGTCAAGAAACATCTTGGCCAAACCTTTTTTGGTATTCTTCTTATATTAGTTGTCCTTCCTCTTAGACTTTTGACTGACTTGAGCTATGATGAATGGTTCGAGCAACTTGTTCTCGTGCTTCAAGTATATCTCGTAGTCAGTCAACTTATCATAGAGTTCTTCGAATGATATTGGTGTGTCGCATGCTCGAATTGTGACTGTCATTTCCTCGTACTCATCTTGTAGGCCATTGAAGTGGTATGGATTATGACTTCTTCGTCACAGAGGGAATGACCTATCAAAGCCAAGTCATCGATGATAACTTTGATATTTTATAGATAATCAGCAATAGTACTTCTCTCTTATTTTATTTTTATTAGATTGGATAGAAGACTGAGCATACGAGTACGCGATCGATTTGTCAATGTTGTTTGCAACTTATACCATGCTTCTGCAACAATCGCACATGAAGATATCAGTGGTGCGACGGATCCAGCAACTAAAGCTTGAATAGCTTTGAGGATGAGACGGTCTTGACGTAACTATAGTTTATAAGCTGGATTTAGTACTAGACTAGGTTCTCCGGGGATGTTCATCATTGCTGGTGGACAATTGAGCCATCAACGTAGCCTAGTAAGTCATATCCAAATAGGAGGTTAGAAAACTAGGCTCGCTAAGATACATAATTGTCATCTTTTGATAACTTAAAAGGGATTAACGTGGTAGTATTGATAGAGATAAGTCATGTATATGGAGAAGCACTATGATTCCCTACAGAAATAGTAATTTGAACATCAGAAGTAGACGATGAAGACATTCTAAGGATGTATATGCTAGTCATATGTGCCCTGCAAGGCAATCACGTGAGTGATGGCACGTGTGACTTGACATGTACTCCTTTTGCTTATTATTATTTGACATTTTATCACTTTATGTTGCGTGTTGCATATATTGTGATATCCATGGATCTGTGTAATGGGAGTCGGATCGTGATGAGATCACGATAATGAGACCGATTCACCTTTAAACATAGCTCCTAAATAATCTCAATCATAGGTTACTCAAGAAGGACATTGAGATAACCGAACAGACTGGTGTGCTTTATACTCGTCTATATGATGCAGACGGCTGGTCCCATAGTTACTTGTATGGGGACACTAAGGATACAGTACGAGTGCTTATTAGAGAATGAGTTCACTGATTAATTCGCCCATAGAATGCTGAATGGTTGATGATACTTTATTGTCAAACAGCAATTCCGTAGTTCTAGTAGTATATCTGGTCCTTAGACTTGAGACACCATGGATGTCATATATAAGTACTCCACTCTTTGATACCAGACTTATAGATTTGGAATCTCCAGATCTAGTACAGTCGGTCATTAGGAGTGATAGAAAACTTTACAAGAGCTATTAAGTGTCAATAGAGAATCATCTGCTCTTGGTATCATGAGAGAAATATCTCATGTATTCTTACTCAAACAAATCCTTAGCCAAGGTTGTTTGGATTGAGAGAGAAAGAGTTCTCCGGGAGAATTCGATTAGAGCGAGACTCGAGGAGAGATCATATGGGCCTGACAACACCATGCCCGGTATATGATCTCTAGAATATTAGATGAATGAGGGACTATAGGTACATAGTAACTGAGGACGGATAGGTCCAAAAGATTGAATTCCCCTGTATCGTTTGGGGACTGCGGCGTAGTGGCCTAGTACGTCCACAATCGATGAGTCAAGTGAATAATTATGGAGATAATAATTCATTGAGTCATAAGGAGTTCTAACAAGTATGACTCACGACCAGCTCGATATTATATCTAGTGGATCACACACATATGGTAGGTGTCGCGACAAGTAGAGATTTGGATATGAGATATCCGTCGGAGCCCCTATCTTATTGGATATCCATTAAGCCCATGAATTATTGGATCCTAAGATGAGATCCAATAAGTGCTAATAAGATATTGTTGGGTAGAGACCCATTAATCCAAGAAGCTTGGGTAATTAGATAGAGATCCAATACCCAATAGGGCAAAATCCGATTAAGTTGACAGGGGACCTTTATAAATAAGAGGGAACCAAAGGCCCATAGGCTAGTGTTTTTGGGTAGCTACCTCCTATTCTCCTCCCCCTCTCCTCCTTAGCCAGCAGCCCCAGTTTGAGGTGTATAGACAGCAAAAAGGGCCGGCCCCTTCTTGATCGCGTAGTGCACACTACAAGGAGATTTGGCCAACGATTTGAGGAGCGTCGTCGCAGCCCCTATCGTGTGGATTATCGTTAAAGAGGACATTTGAACTCCTTCATCCAGTCCTACAGATCTATAGGAATTCAGGGATATACGATCTCCCTAGGTAATTTTCTTAAATATAGTTTTTCGGTTTTACGGGTTTTTGCGCACCAACTTTTGCACGACGATAAAAACCTCTTTTTTGTAGAAAATCTATGATTTTTATTTTTGTTCTTCCGCTACGCATATGATGTCATCGCAGATTTCCCAACAGTATACTGATCTGAGGGCTTAGAGTTTGCGATAGAACAATATGGATCTTTGCTGGAGGAGTTCGGGTGAGCAGGTGTGGGGAGGAGAAGCAGCACTTGTGGACGTAACACTTGAGGTGCCACAGCGGTGCAACTAGTAGCGGAAGAAGGCAGATGTGTAATCTTGGGAGGAGCCTTTGGTAGTAGAAGTTATTTTTGACCGCAGTCCACCACAACGATTACTGCGACCTATGAGAGATTTGCAGTTCTTGTTGTAAATTTGGAAGAGATCTGTAGTTCTTGTTGTAGTTTGGGTACACTATCGTCGCGCTGCTTGAGCACTTCCAAAGGATGCTGTGCAAAGTGAAGCAGGAAACGGTGAAATAGAAAGAGACAAATCTGCACTCACCTCGGTACAACTTCGCCAAATGCCACGCCAGGTGCACTATTTCAGTGCAGATTGGGCCCAGCAAATGTTTGGCAAGGATGGCTGCTTCCTGGAAGCGCAGCAGTGATTGGGAATCAACGGTGATGAGTAAGAAGAAGAGAGCAGCCCAAGATAAAAAAATTCACTGTTGCCGATGGGAGAAGGTGCAATATGCTGGGAAGAGATTCTCGTTGATAAAGAAGAGGTGCAGTCATTCTGCAGATCAATGTTCGATAGAGAAGTGCCACAGTTCCACTACAGATCAAGGTTGCAATCAGTGCATATCGCTGGGCCGATTTACAGGAGCACTGAGGTTGTTGATAGGCCTTTCGACTCGTTCACATGGTAATGTTGATGATGTACTCCACGCAGAATGGCAGGTCGAAGGAGGCCTCCTCAAACACTAGGTAGCAAGCGTTGAACTGGTCGAGGATCGCTTCGAGTTCTGGGTCCGGAAGGATGACGACCCGGACGATGCCCGCGAAGGCCGGCATCATGAGCAACGAGTTGCCTTACTACGACAGCTGCAACGGCAAGTAAGAGTAGCAAAGGAAGAAGGGGGAGTGGTGCTGGTGAGCATAGCTGCTATTAGTCGTGATTAGAGGGGTGATGCAGCACCTGTGCTTCCTTCAGGAGCTTCATCCACAGGGAAGAGATGAAGAATGAGAGATGCAACACCACCAGAAAAGGAGAAGGGGTGTTGTACTGAAGGGAAGGAGTTGTCTTTGGAGCCGTAGAGGCAATAGCAGTAGGAGCGGTTGGTGGTCGACTTCAGAGTCATTACTCGGAAGAAAACAACGGCTGCAAGACGACTGTCATCTCAGAAAGGGAAGGAGAAGACGTCGAGGGAGTGAAGATGATCTAGGGAAGACATCAGCTTCATCACAATCTGTAGCCTGTAATGAATGAATGTAAGGAGGAAGCCGGCGACAAGGCCAGCACGACCTCAACAAGATCACCATCGGCTTCTACTCCAATGTCCAGGAGCGCTGCTTTCTTCACGTCACCTGGAAGTCACCCACAAGGCTTCCAGCAATTCGATCCATGAATCTGGATCTGTGCTCCCCTTGGCCGTAGGATTCCTTGACACCGTCAGATGGTAGCGTGACCTCAATCTGGAATGGCATTGTCCTGTGCAGTGATGTAGACAGCACGACCTCGTGACAATGGAGAAGCCGTGGTGGGAGCGTAGTGTAAATTGAGCCTAGCGATCGATTTTGACGAAGAGGTGGATGTAGATCTGTTGTCCTGTGTTGATGGCTACAGATCTATGAGCAGAGCAATCTGGTGGCCGACTTCAACAGTGGGGGAGCAGAGCAGTGACCAGCAAGGTGTGACGGTTGGTGAGGAAGAGATGCGGCGAGGGCGACGGAAGGGGCAGCAGAGGAGGCCGTCAGCTTCGCGATCCTGATGTCCACCTTCTAGTCGGTGCTACAATGGCCGGGAACTCCGTAGATGAAGTGGTGGCCCCTGCGCTTCAGCGTGATGGAGTTATTGCCGGAGGTGTAAGCGGCGATGGGTGACACCACATTGCATGCCTTGTAGTCCGCCTTGCTCACCTCCAGCACATTGTGGAAATTCTTGTTATACTTGAACACTAGGTGTTATCCTATGTGAGGAAGAACACTCTAGAGGTAGGGAGTGCTTTGCCAGAGTTCCACGATATCGATGAGAAGGATCGACAACGATAGAGAGGAGGAAGGGTGAGCACTCAATGTTGGTCATGTTTGTTGCCTTTGGGATGTCGTCCGATGGTTTTACTATCGTGGCGAAACTACAACGATGGGAGAAGGTAACATTTGTCGCTTCGGAGGGAAGGTTGATTGCTACAGTTAGTTGGTGAAACGAGTGAGAAGAAAAATGCAGCTTCCAAGAGAGGGAGATGAAGGAATTCCAAAGGCGACTACAATTGCTTGAGACTCAATGAAGAGCGATTACTGTCGTAAGACAACAAGAAAAAAACTTGCTCTAAGCAAGAGGCTCTGATACCAAGATAAGATGTAATGTAATTATAAAAGCACTCTAATTAGATAAAATATGAGTACAATAAGAGATCTATTTATACTAAATTAGAAGGAAAGATTTTTCACAACAAAACAATAAAATTTACTCATACAATTAATAAAATCTTATCTGCTATCACTCTCCAAGTCATCCATCCTCGAGAATCCTAGACTTGAGCCAACGACGCTTGACCCCATTTCTTATCGCCAGAATTCCGAGCCGAAAACTCATCATCAGACCCAAGCTTTAATAGAGAACGCTGCTCTCATGTCGAAGAATAATATAATATACATACATCACCCGCTAAAAGGCGACACAATTAGTCAACCTTCCCCGATTAACTAGCCCATGATCTGAGTTATCAATTATGTTGGAAGTAAACTTGGTTGACCTTGGCCAACCCTAGAAATCACTATGAAGATTTCATAGGTGGCACGGCACCCGCATACGGTCATTTACAAAACTGATCCATTCAAGGGAAGAAACTGCCGATATGACTTTTACCCTACGAACAAAAAAAAAAGCCAACTGCAGCGATACCGGAGTGCCTATAGTCACGGTTACCTGCAGAGGCAGAACCAACCATCTTCGGTCCTTGATCTCTGGGTTCCAAGAACGGGCACGTAAGCTGCAGTGACTTCTGAAAGAGACGGGTGGGCGGCTTCTCAGATTCTCGGAGGGCTCCAGGAGCGAGCAGCACCCACATTTCCAGTAACACTTGGGGCATCAATCCTCAGCCGTCGATCATCAGAGATGAGATGACATCTCGGGATGCATACCTTGTGTAACCGCAGGCAGTGCACTCCAGCTGATTCATTTTAAAATAGGGAGATTAAAGCAACAAAGGAATGGTGCTTTTGGATCTAATTACAGGTCCCCGGTGAAAAATAAACAAACCAAGACGATCTGAGTGATGTTACTCTTTTTTTTTTTCCCCTTCTAGTATGACACTATGGCTTCATCAAAAAATAAAAAAAAAATTTACATTTTTTAAATCGATAAAGAATACAGAAATCAACCGAAAATTGACCCTCAATTTGCATCTAAAAGCACATAATTCAAGAGTGTAAGCTTCATTTTAGATCAAAAAGATTGCCAATCCACTTTGTTTCATCCCGTCAGAAGCAAAAAAAAAAAGCATAGAGCAAAAGTATAGTAAAAACCAACGAATACTAGTATACGGTCACTGACCAGATATCGGTCCCGATGGCCACCAGCATGTATGATGTCAACAACACCTACTTTTTTCTCGGTGCACCGTGAACATCGAGCATCAGTCATCTGAGAGGCCAAACAAAGTAAAAACAGCTTAAAAGGTGAGACGATTAGTTCTTTACGAACTAATGGCCCGAGGATAATTTTTATACATGCAACTGTGCCTAAAACTTCACTTGAACTGGAAATCTTTTGTCACACTAGTTGTCTAATCTTTTAATATGGATTAATTTCATATCCGAATCTCTCTCTAATAATTTTGTATGCCAAAGAAGTAGTAAATTATAAGAAGTTTTACCTGCAAGTGCTTTGACTCTTCAGGTCTCGCTGGTGCCCTTATTTCTGCAGTCAAACCATCCTGAAATGCTCAAGCAGCATTCAATAAACAGACATTACGTATATGCACCACATTAACGACCAAAAGCAGTATGTATCACATGAAACATTTACAACAAAAATAATTTAGAAACAATTGTTTGGAAAAGACAAAAAAAAAAATAAACCTTTAGCTCGTTGGGAGACATGAACAAGATTTCCGTTGGGTCCAACTCTTTGTTCAGCAAACGTCTAGCTAAAACACAGCTATTCTGCAGAATTAGAAGAGCATGTATAAACTATATTTTAAGCACAAAAGTTACGCTTTCTGAAATCATACTAAAAAGAAGGATAGGAAATTGCATAGCAGAAAAAAGCCAATACCATGCAGGGTGGATAAATTTGTGGATCATTAACATGAAAGCAATACCAGCATAATGATAGGGACAAATCTGTCATTCAGTTTTTTGAGTGGCAGGGTGTGGCCCGTTTGAGCAAAAACCACTCTTGTCCTGCCTATCCATACATGTAAGTCCAGGCTCTGGAAGAACTTTCCAAGAACACTTGATGTTCAAAATAACGACATCAACTAGACAATACACGTCTGACAGATGATATATGCATCTAAAAGATAGATATTACTATGCTTAACCCAAGTAACTCTATAAGATGAATGTCTTCTCTTTTCTCCTCCAAGCTCCCATGAACAGAAACTGAAGCTCAAATAATTCTGCCTCTTGGCTGATTTTTAGCTGCAAACCTTAAAAAACATGATTTAGCAAGAGATACCAAGGAAAACAGATTCTGTAACACATCCGGCATTTTCTGAAAATCAACTTAGTGACCCTCTCTTTGTGAAGGCTAGTCAGAAAATTCATGAGAAAAAAAGGTATCGAAATCACACATTTATGGCTGAATCACAATAGCTCAAGTACAAGATGTGAATACACGTAGACACATATATGTATATATACAACTCTACATCACAAGGAACATAGAAAGAAGGCTTTAAAAATTGGCTAATTCAAATTGGAATTTACCAAGATACTGCACAGTATCTGGTGGATATGATCTGCTTCATAGGTTGAAGACTAATTGGCAGGCCAATTGGTATGATGATCCAAGTTCTATTCTTTTCCTTTTGGTGAGATGAGCCCTTGAGTGCCTCTCCAACAATGCAGATGTGGCAAGGAGTAATTCTCATTATTTTTATTTTTTTCTAAATTGTGCTTAAAATTGTTTCTTTCATCTCATTTGCAACTTAAACCTCAGATATGATTGCTCAAGCCAGTCGATCCCGGTCCAAACTTATGTGACAACGGAATAGCTTCAATAAAGTAGCAACATAAGCATGGTATTAGACAGTGCCACAACATATTTGAATAGGCGTTTCTAAAGTGGGCCAAAGGTGATAAAAAGCCTAAACAATGTTTATGCTATTATGCATAGCAATATCAGCCACATAACTGTTCTCTAGTGTTTGTGTAACATCGAGACCATGGTAAAAATTAAAGCAAAAAAAAGATGAAAATTTTCTATACCTTGAGATTAAAATCTAATTGTCTCATTTTCTGATTATATTTCTGGAAGTCAGAACAAAGGGCTTCATATGTGACTCTCTCGAGCGCAGTTATAGCCTGGACAGCTGAATCTGGCCAAGAAATGCTTTCTCTAGCCTATAGAACAATAAATGGATATGAGGAAAATTCCAAATCAGAAAATTTGAAATTTTAGGTTCATAGTTTGACAAATTTATGGTGGATAAACAAGTCTATGGTTAAAAAAAAAATCATTGATCCAGGCTACATTATAATGATAAAAGAATGCTGTGCTCCAAGCATTAATTAAAACAAAAGAAACATAAGATTATAATATCTGCTCATTATGGACAACTGAAGTCTCTCATGTTAGTGCATGTCACTACAAATAAGCACCATGTTTGTATCCAATCTTTGCAACCAACACCTAGTTTCTGTACCTACGATAAATTCATGAGTTGTTATACAAAACTAGCATAACAGATCCAACTGTTGATTAAAAATTTAAAATTAATCTAACTGTTTTCGTAGAGTATGACTCGCAAAATCTAATAACACTTACGTCGGAGCTGTTTTTGTTGGATCCCATAGTAGTTCCTGATCCACCATTACCATTCATGACAGCCAACACAGAATTTTTTGAAAAATACGCTACTTTAATTCCTTGTAGAAGTTTATCCAACCACTTGTCACGGTATGAATTACCAGTCAATGCTTTGCATTTTGCTAAAATGGTTTTGCACTCTGAATCATGACTTGTACAACTTCCCGGTGTTTCTGCTCTTATCTGATTCTCAGTTTTTGTTGCATCATCAGATCTTGAGACATCAATGGGGTCCATGCCCTTCCTTCTGAAAATCCGCCTAATTGCTAACTGATCAGAATGATCAAGGGGAACAGGTGGGGAAGCAGAAGTTTCTTCAAGCTCAACATCTGATAGCTCCCCTAGGCACACTCGTGTCTTCTGAACAAGGAGATCTATCTCATGTTGTTTAGTGCCCTCATAGTCTTTGGTAGTCAACTTCCAGAGCTTTTTCTCAACAGTGTCATAGACATTTTGCACTATAAAACCTGGAAATTGTTGACGAAGTGGCCACTTCTTGTTCAAAGGAACAAAATGAACGACACATTTGTGCATCACAGATTCTGCCGGCACCTCATCAAGATGGAAACTGTAAAAGAGTTCCCTGTGATCACGTGCTTCCCAATGTCCACCTCCTTTTTTCACTGCCTCTTCAGGACGGTAAAACCATTGGCCGGTAACCCACACGTTGCCATCTACATCTTGTGCAATGTCCTGTTTTTTTGTTTTTGAAAGAAAAGAAGCCCACTTTATTAGCTTCACATTACGGGAGGAGGGAGTTCATAATTAGCGAGTGACACAAAACTGGGAGCTTCAGCTTCCCATATGGAGATACACTGATATCCCCCACGATGGTTAGCAAGCTAACTGCTGAGAAATTTTCCTGTGTGATGTCCTCTTAATAAGACTGCAAGATAGAAGAAAGAATAAAGATTGCACAGGTGACATTCCATGACCTTGACCACGGATTTCTTGGGTTTACTGTGCCACAGAAACACAGATGCAAGCTGATGCTATTAGGAGGAAAACAGATGCATACATGTGTAACTATAATATATGGATTTATATACAACAAGAAAGAGTCATATTCAGATGGGTAGTATAATCAATCAGACATCACGATTATAGAAATATTAAATATAAATGACCTCAAGAAACAGTTCAGCAATACAACATTGGCCACAAGATAGAATATGACAGCAACTAAATGCCTTAAAACAAGTAACAAATAGCACAACACTTCCATAAAATCAAAATTACGTAAGTCATATTTCACAAATTAAAAAGTATTTTTTGGTATTCAAGCATCCATTTGACACTCCTTTTCAAGCATCAACATAATTACAATAAGGAACTGTAATATGATGATATTGGCATCCTTTATAATGTATCACCATGTGATCCTTATTAACATTTGTTCCATCTTTACAGAATTATATAAGATACACAAGCTGCAAATTGAGAATGTGATAGGCATACTGGTCTAATTAAGTTACACAACAATAATCCAGGAGTCGTGCTTATAAGAACAAAAATAATCAAGTTATGGCAATCTGTAACCACACAAGTTATCATTTCCCAATTGATAGGTTTATCACCTATTATCCAGTACCTTCTTTTTTTTCAAAGTAAATGGGTATCCTCTAGAGAAAGAGAGGAATGACGTAGGGGATGAAAGAGACAAAGTCAAGAGAAGAAAGAGACATAAAGCTACAATCATCATATTCATAGGCATCTAAAGCTAAAGTTCCATGTAATCCAACTACAATTTAAGGAAATAAAATATACCAACATAGTCCCCGCTGGGACTGCTAAACTACACCTACCTGGCCCTTATCAACGGGAGCTAGGGGCTGATCAAAAGGGGCAAGCAGCACACCTAAGGACTGAACTCCCCTTGCCATGGGCACCACAAGCTCACCATCTCCTTTTTGGAAAGGGAATCTTCAAAACCTTAACCTCGCCTTCCATCTCCTTCTAAGCTGATCAGAAGTCCTCCTTGGCGACTTTAGGTGAATTTCATAGCCCAATCTTAACCCAGGCTGGAGCCCATCAGTTGACTAGTCAAACGTTGATAAAGACTCATCAAATGAATACAAGCTGACAGGTGATAGAGGAGCTGATGTAGCATCTCAGACCCCTCCACTTGGTTGCCCAAGAAAAATAGGCTTCCCATAAGACAAACTATAAGGATGAACAAGTACTTGGCTTAACCAGCCATTGATCTCCCTTAGAGGCCATATGATGGCTAGCTTAAGGACTTGTATGTGTCGATGGCGATCTGACAACAGAGGATGAGCGCCTCCCATCATCAAGAAGTTGCATGATAACGATCCGTACACCACCCCCCACCCCCTCCCCTCCCCATCTTCTTCTTTCTCTCTCACCTTCATCTCCATGGAGGCGTTCACCATGGTATTCACTAACATGGTATCGAAGTCCCTCCTTGGCTGTCTGATTCTGTAGGTTGCGCCTTATGGAAGTAGTTGGATCCCTAACTTGGCCGACCATGGCTCCCCCTTGGCCAGCCCTCTAGTGACTAACAGCCTTTTCACAATGTTGAAAATGATCTAACAATTGAGGATGAGTTCTTCCATCATCAAAAATTTCACAGTATCACTAAAACGCTTAGCCTATTGTATCAGATACTAAGCAATTTACAAGCAAAACAACAAAGTACCCTTCTAAAAATTTATGCAGCTCGGTGCCCAACCTTTTTTTTTCACAAGTAATGGGTCTCAAGTTCAAGTCTATGTTTGAGCATCCGGAATGTTGTATAATGTGATGGTGCCCTACCAGTTCATTTTCCATGTTTGTACAAGGAAAAAGAAATAAGAGGTCAAGAAACCAGCTAACAAGAAGAAAAAGCAAAGCTCCAGATGTAGCACTTAGAAAAAAGATATTAAAAGCTCCTCATGCATTTACAGCAGTTGCAAATTATATCTTTTTGAATGCGTTATTAGTAAAGGAAGATACCAAACTTCTACAGGAAAAAAATTATAAATCATGCAAAAGCAACACACATAGATTTTTCATCAGAGCCCTTTATCGAGGAGACTGCATGAACCAAGTTCTCAATTTCTCATGTGTTGAGTTTGTGTTTCAGCATGTAACTCCACTTAAGTTCTTCATATATTTAGGAAAAAAGAAAATCGATGTTTGAAGTGTGTAAATCACCTTAATGATGGCGACATACGGCTTCGTCTTGTAATCCTCTGGCGTTAGCAAAACAGGATCCTCCTGCATCAATATCAAATAAAACCTAAAAATTGCAATTAGGAGCAACTAAACTATTGGAATACGGGTTTCGAATATCTTACGAGCTCGAAGACGTTTCCGTCGAACTCAAAAGATGAATAGTGCATCTTCTTGCTCCGCCCCTTCCCGGAAACCCTAACTACGTCGCCGATGGCCTTAGCGTCCCCCTGTGGCTCCATCGCCACCTCCTCCTCATCCTCCTCCTCCGGCTCTTCGACGCGGGCCTCCTCCTCTCCTCCTCCACGTCCTCCGCCCCCACCGTCAGCGCCCTTCTTGGCCTCGCAAACGATCTCCCCCTCCTCCACGCCCTCCTCGTCGACTCGAAGCTCCTTCTTCCACTTGTCCTTCCGGTCACCGTCGCCGTAGCGGTCGTTGTCCGCATCGTTTCGGCGCCTCGGATACTCGTCCTCGTCGTCGGAGACGTACGCGACCCGGCGCTTCCCCATCCCGATGACGACCACCGCACGGCAACGTGAAATCTGGGCGGGAAGTGTTCGGCGTATGGAAACAACTCTTTATGGAAAAGGAGTCTCTCGTTTCGAAAATAACAAAACTGCCATGAGTTCGTCTGCATCATACCCGAAGTCTTACTAGACAAGAGATTGCAACTCTCACATAGTAATGGTGGGTCTGAGACGATCTTATGAGGGTGCAAACGCGGGTCACGGATCCGTGTGTACCTGTAAACGTGGGCTCCGACGGTGCAGAGTCGGTGAAAGCGGTTTCACGCTATTGCCACTGCCACTACTATTTCAAAGAAGAATACTCCAGAAAGGAAATAAGGTCCATATAAGGAAGACAAATGCATACGAATATTGTTATTATTATCATCATCACTAAGATTATCTGATGCTTTGATCGTAAATTCCAGAATCATAGAAATGAAGATATCGAAATGTCACGGATATAAAACAATCGCAATCACTAAAGTTCCAACATCTTCTTCAGTTCAAAAGCAACGAAAAGAAGGCGTCAGGGAGAAGGATACGTATCTCCTTCCGTAGAATCATGCGTTCGAGATCGCGCGCGGTTGTTTTAAACTCGACTTCAAGTAGGAGAAGGCAAAGCGGAGGGTTCCCGTTCGCCGCCCATCAACCGCGCCGGAACCGCCAATATGATCATCAGCGCCACCAGCAGAATCAGGAAACGAATGATCCCGATCCGTCATCCTGCGTTCCATTTTTCTTGCGCGGATCACCGCCCATATCTCGACTTGGTCACCTTGAGCAGAGCCAAACGCGGCCGATCCACCATCGACCGCCTCCGCCTTCTCTTCATCCTCCTGCTCCACTGCCCTTCTTCACGGCGATCTCCATGGATTTTACCTCCGCTGCTTTAGGTAATGGGGGCAGAAGAGACGGCGAGATCGGGGCCTTCCGCGCGCGAAAAGCAGAGAGACGAGCGGGAACAAAATCTTCGAACGCATTAATGTATGGATCTCACCTCCGGTGAATCGTCGACGGCGCTACTCGAACTCTGACGGTGACTCGACAAGATCGTGGGAGTCGGTGGAGATCTCATCCGGAACAGCGGCGAGGTCGGAGCTCAAGCAATTCAGGACGATCTACGGAGAGAGAAAGAAAGGAGGGTGAAGAAAACGCGATGAGATGGGAATGGAGGGAGCAGGGAGAGGATCAGGGTTTGCGGGAGAACCTTCAGTTGATGCTTCGAAGGAGGAGCTTCCCTGGGCCGCGCCCCATGGCTCCCCGGGCTCCGAGCACAAAGCGGATTTCACGGGGCCTTCATCGCCGGCGCTGCGGCAGGCGGGAAAAAAGTGGAGAGAGTTCAAGCACGTTCGGGAAGCTACTAATATAACCCAATGTACTGACCTTGTGCTTCCAAAACCCAAAATTAAAAGGGTACAATTTTCAAAAAATAGCTTTTTTACCTATCATTTTCATTTATTCTCGTAAAATATTTATTATTTTCTAAAAAATAAAAAATATAATTGATCTTCGAATTGTCAATTGCCATTATGGTCGCCTTCGTACCATTCTCGCTTGCACCATCTTGCTCTTGTTATTATCCTCACCTGCACGTCTTTATTTATATGTTTTCACTATCATTCTCGCTTGTGTGCCCTCTCACTAATCATCATTTTTGCTTATGTGCCCTTACCCTCATTGTCATTATCACGGGAATGTCCTCTCTCTTATCATTATCATTGTTTATGTATCGTCATCCTCATTAATACCAAAGTGCAATGGTTGTAAGAGTAATTATGTAGCAGTTGTGTTTGTGTTTAAGACAATTGACTATAATGGATTTGAGAGGGGGACCATGTTGCTTGACAAGGTCAATCATTTATTGACCATTGGGTGGTCGGTTGCTTTTATGATAGATAATAATATGGGCAAGAGGCTTAATGTCGATAAAGACGAGGTAAGATGAAGGTTCATTAAGATTTTATAGATGTCGGTGGAGGTTGCGGCAATGAAGATTTAGAAGATGCTAATATTTAGATTCTCCTTATTTCTCGATTATATAATTATTGAGGGTGCACGAGCAAAGATAACAATGAGAGCATACTTAAAAAGGTAACAATGAGAGCGTGCAAGTGAGGCAAGATGAGACGAGAACGATTAGGCGAAGACCAAAGGCAATTTTATCTTTTAGGGAATAAGAGGCTCTTTGCATGAATAAATAAAAAGAGAGTACTAATTAGAAAAAAGTAAAAAAAAAAGAAGAGATTTTTCTTGAAAAAAATCCAAATAAATTAAGTTTACTATTTAGAATCCCTTTTTTACTATTGATAATCTTTTTAAAAATAATAAAAATATTTATTTTATAATTTATAATATTAATTTTATTAATTTTATTTTTAATTTATAAAAAATATTATTCATCATCGCCATCAATACTTGTCGTCATCGTTGGCTTTACTCACTGTTGCCACCGATATCGCTCATCACTATCTAACCTTGCTCATTATCCTCTTGCCATCCTCCTCGAAAGAGGAAGAAGAAGAAGTAGAAAGAGAGGAAGAAGAAGAGGAGAAGAGAAAGTTATTTATATATATTTACAAAAGGGATAGTTTGGAGATATAAAAAATTTTAAAATAAAATTATAAATAGTAATTTTAATAAAAAAATTATTTATTTTCTTGTCAGACAATTGAACGTGATATGCATGGACAAGTTCTATTAATGTGTGGTTGGTTGTGTAATCACGCAGGCTCGATTGGATTTATATCGTTTTTGCTACTTTTACGGTATACCAAACAGTTTTTTCTATTGGTGCGATTTTGTTGTAGAACTATCAAATGAATTCAAATTACGAGTCGAAAGTAATAAATTTTCATAGTATATATTAGTATTAGAATTGATCATCCATCCATGTCATTGAGTCATAAGTTTTCACATTATTTATTCTCTAAAGCTTATCAAGTTTTAAGAATCGAATCTTCGATGGACTAAATATCGAGAAAACGATTACGTTGAGTCTCTCACGTCATGAGCATTATCTAAAAACGGGTTTGCCTATCATCCTCCCATTACTATTATCTATCATCCCGCTGATACACTCGAAACTGAGTTTGAAGTATGTGTGTCACCATTCCAAAAGGCATTACGATCGAAACACCTGAACTATATGCTCTATTTGCAGTGAGTTTTCGGTATCAATTATTGGTGATTTTGACATATATTGTCAGCTCCATCTGAATTGCAAGCTTGGAATCTGCCATTGTGAAGACACATGCATGCTGATGAATGGCGGTCATCGCAGCCAAAGCTGACACGCTATGAAGTCGCCGTGGAGGAGGCCGATAAGGTCAGCTCGCAGGTGCGCCTCGAGCCGCCTCCAAGATCCTCTGGTTCTCATGCTTGTTGGAGCGCAGACAAGGGTTGCTGAACTATGCAATGACGCCAGAGGATCTCGTGCGTCTGGGAACACGCAGCCAAGGGTTGCTGAACTGTGCAATGACGCGAGCTCAATGAATCTGGTGGAAGAGCGTGTGTTCTGGTGGCCATGATTCGAGCACGGACGCCGAAGTGAGACCATCAGCTGAATCTGGCGACCAAAGCAGGCCAAGAAGAGGGTGTGTTCCCCAGACGCGGGTACTCACTCTTCTTGTCTTCCTGCGGATATGACACAGATTTGAGACTGGTCTGAACCAATACATCAATTCCTCTATTGAAAACCATTATCAATGAACAGAAAATTAAATAAATATATATATATATATGTTTTACTTGATACTAATTTATTAGATTGAATTATTTGGTTTTATTTCGGAGTCTTTTTGTATGAATGATGGGGAGAACACCGCAGACTGGCAAAAGCCGCTGCGCCACAGGTTAATAAGATAGGGAAGCCGCTTTCAACTCTCCTCTCAGGACGCGTGTCGGTCTGATTTAGCCGACGCGACCGACGCAGCCGGTGGCCTCTGCGACGCGGGCGGCAGGCGAATAATAACCGGCGCGGTGGACGCCAGGGAAACCCCAATCCCTGCTTCTGTTCGTCTCTTCTCCACGGTGATCTCCCAACGCTCGTGACCGTCAGATTCTTCGTTCACGGCCCCCCCCCCCGCCCGATCCATCAGAATCAATTTATTCGATCGGAGCAATCGAGGTTCTTTCTCGCCGTTTGATGTTTGTGGGGGTGATCCCTCGTTTGTTTTCGTGTTTCCTGTTCTTGTTGTCCCAAATTGATTTTTGATGGTTTCTCGAGAAAAGAAAGAGAGCCAGATTAGGAATTTAACGAGGATCGAAGGATTTGAAGCATAAAGCAATGTTCTTGCAGGTTGGATTTGGATTAGGATTGGCTTTAGCCCCAAATTGGTTGGCTTCTGTGGATTGTTTGGGGGGGGAAAAGAGAGATTTTTTTTCTCAGATTTGCTGAATTCAATTTGCCACAATGGTCGATACCATTGGCGCAGGCACGTCCCTCGTCGGTCACCACCTGCTCTACCAAAGGCCCTCTTGTAAAGATGACAACTTTAAGCGGCGAACTGGCTCCTGCCGGCTGCTTGTCACGGAGTTTATGGGGCAGCGGTTGCCGATTTGCCCTTCGACTTCCGCTGTGACCCCCAGGCAGAGATACAATGGTCTCGTGGATTCGACCGTCAAGTCGCTGGCGATGGAGCTGACAAAGGAAAAGAACCCCTCGAAAGAGGACTGGCGGAGGATCGCTCGTGATCTCGGCTACACGAGCGATACAGCAGGCGTGAGTCCTGGTAGATTGTGGCCTCCTGCGAACAGGGCCGATGATCCCATGATTCACAACCCACTGCTCCGTCAAGAAAGAATGGGTTGCGGGTGGTTTGCGGTGATCTTTGAAATGGAAGGGGTGATCGTTGAAGATGACTCCGAGTTGCAAAGGCAGGCCTGGCTGGTGTTATCTCGAGAAGAGGGACGTTCGCCACCGTTGGCCTTCGTTCTGAAGAGAATCGAGGGAATGAAGAATGAGCAAGCAATCTCTGAGGTGCTCTGCTGGTCGCGAGACCCGACGGAGCTCAGACGATTGGCCTCTCGGAAGGAGGAAATATATCGGAGCCTCAAAAATGGTGGGTACCATCAGCTTCGATGTGGATCTCAGGAGCTTATGACGACTCTTGCAAACCACAAGATTCCACTTGCTGTGGCATCCACGCGACCGCGGAAGGTCCTCCAAGAGGCAGTCGAGGGTGCTGGCGTCCAGAGCTTCTTCGATGTGATGGTGGCAGCAGAAGACGTGTTCAGAGGAAAACCTGATCCCGAGATGTTTCTGTATGCCGCACAGCTCCTCGATTTTATACCGCAGCGGTGCATCGTGTTCGGGAATTCGAATTCGACCGTGGAGGCGGCACATGATGCCCGAATGAAGTGCGTGGCGGTGGCAAGCAAGCACCCGGTGTATGAACTGCGTGCAGCTGACCTCGTGGTGCGGCAGCTGGATGAGCTATCGGTGGTCGACTTGAAGAACCTCGCCGATATTGATTCTCCCGAGTTTGAATCAGGAGAAGCAGAGGTGGAAATGGAAGAGGAGGATGACCCATCTCCGCCGTCCACGGTGGGTGTTGATGATCCGTTCTGGTAAGATGTATTCCGATGCACAGCTTATTGTTTTCCCATCCCTGCAGTCAACATATAATTCATGATTTAAGCAGGAAATTTGGGTTCTTAGCTCTTGGCTTTGTAAAAAAAGTTATCGTCATGTAACGCTGTACAAACTAAAAGCAAATAAGGAGGATAAATCAGTTGCTGGGTGGTCTTCACAGGGCTGAAATATGTAGCATAACTCGCAATACGAGTTTCTTGCGAAACGATGTATCGGCTGTTTCGCGAGACTGTTGGATGCTAAATCTTTCGGTGGCATTATTGAGAACAGGTGTGCACCCACCCTTTGATAGCATTTGCTCATGTTGATACCATACTTGTCGATTCTGTCTATGTTTGACACCACAAGTCGTAGTTGCTGCGAGCAACGAGTATCCATCGTCATCCTTTAAATTTACAGGCAACTGATCATTTCAAGAGTGTCATTTCCCCCTTCTTCTGCCTGTTCATTGCTTCCAAGTTACAAGTTGCTGCCTTTGGAAGATTCTTCTGGCTGGAAATCGATTTTTTTTTTTTTTTTTCCCCACAAGGCGTGGTTGTTCTTCTTCCAAATTCGGGTTGATGTCATACTAATATTAATATAGTATTTTTACGTTGTTTTTGGATGATTCATAGAGTGTGATATTTATTTTTCTGGGCAAGGCGGAAGGCAGAATCGGATTGACCGAGCACACAAGGAACACAGAGATGGCCATGGAGAATAACAAGGACCACCTCATTTTTCTTATGATTCTGACCTCGTCTATGTCAAAAGACACCACCCACCTGAATCATTTGATATCACAAGGGTGTAGTGCATTTTGTATTTGCCATCGTATCTTGTTTTGCTGCCAGAGGTAGGTTCGACGAAATGTGGATCGTGTCATTTCTGTGACAAAACATAGCTATCAAATAGGTGCACTGAACTTGGAAGATCGCTTCTTGAATTGATGGAAATTGTTTATAAAGGTCAAAATGCTCGGTAAAATGGTTGAATCAAAGAACTCGGATAATTTTGGTGCAGAGGCGATGAGTTTTCCGTGGAGTCGATGCCATGAATAGGGTGGAATGGGAGTGTCAATAGATAGCGCAATGCCTTTCAAACTCGGACGCAAAAACGAGAACATATCATACAGGCAGAGATGATACCAAAACACCACTTCAGGTCAAGCAATTTTATAAAACGATCAGCCATTTGTTTGCCTTTTCGAGTTCTGTTTTCATAACTTGATACATAAGTAAATATATGGAATCATATGGCCTGGGCCTTCCTCACGGCCGGACCTAGAGAATCATGAAGATAATTTGATCAGGGCCAGTCCTCATAAACAGCAATGTATTTTGTGCTCTAGCAAGCTGCCAAATCAACATATTTATTCCCATTCCACGGTCGCTGGAGGTTTTGATGTAATATCCTGACAGACCCGGTTCACGCCACGGACATTATTGCAGATCTTGCGGACCACATCGACGAGGAACTTGTGGTCAAAATAGTACCTGAAGAGATTTGCATGCAGGGAGAAGGGAGATTTGCACGCAAGGAGAAGGGGTTAGGAAATTCATAGTGCAATGAAGGTAATTCATGAACCGAAAAAACCATCCATCCAAGTCTAGAATCTGATGTGAATGTAAGCAAGAAAATAAAAGAGGATGAGTATAACATAGAAAAATTCAGCCCGTGGATTCTTAGTATTATCCACTTTAAATTGCATATTTCTACCAAGAAGTTTATCATCTTGATTATGGAACTGCAATCATATAACGTAATCACATATAGCTTTCTGAACACCAATACTGAGTGAAGAACCATAATAACTAATTGCCTTTTTCCTGCAGATTTTTTGTTTGAAATACTCAAGGACATACAATCAGCAGTTGCTGCATTTTGAATTCTGATGATCATACCATTACCTAATCCAAATAAAGATTTCAGCAAACGGAAGCTAGAGATTAGAGATATCTTTTCTGTCATGAACATGGAGATAAAGCATATTTTCTTTGGATGTCAAATTACAGGTAGGATCTGGAGAATGGTTTTGATGTTTTGAAAGAAGTGCCAGTTAGAACGTCTGTGATCTAGAATAGGAAGTACTCCGGCTCTTCTTTAGTCCAAAATTCAAGGAAAGGGTTGTTTGCAGGCACTGCATACTGCATCTAGTCAGAGATAAATTTCAGATTTATTTCAGGAGCAGAATTCTACTGCAGAAACAGTTGTACAGAAGATCAAAGAAGTAGTGTGACTTAATTTTTTAATTGGAAAGGAGATTAAGGATACTACGGATGATCAGAAGTTATTGAAATCTCAGGGATTGCCTGTCTAGTTTAAACAACACTAGTTAAGAAGTTAGTGTGTTGTAGTGTTTCATTTGGTAGTTGTTGTCCAAAAGTTAGCAGTTAAGCAGCTATCGTGTCGAGTGTTGAGTGTTTTGTATGGTAGTGATTGGTTGGAAGTTAGTTGGTACATGGTGTTAGCAGCTTTTGGTAGTTAGTGCGAATCACCATATGGAGGTTGGATGTATATATTTGCACAGTTCTCGTTGCAAGTTTCAGTAGGTAAGTTGAGTTCAAGGGCATATAACTGGAAGCATACAGTTAGCAACAGTGCACTTTTTGGACGAGGTCGCCATTGGGCCAACCACACTTCAATGGCTAAACTTGATTTATTACCAGTCTATTCCTTTGTGTTACACTGTAATTAAAGGCGTCATTTTATATTTGATGAATGAATGCGAAACTAAAAAAGGGTGTAAAACTCTGACAAGGGGAATGTCACTGACCAGTCTGCCGTCATTCCATCTTCACTGGTAATTGCTCTAAGAACAACCACATGAGAATGGGTTCGTTGGTCACCCTGGACACCAACTGATTGCACTGGCAGAAAAACAGCAAAAGCTTGCCAGATGGAATCATAAAGACCAGCCTCTTTGATGGACTGAATGAAAATCTCATCCACCTAATAATAAAAATAATGTCCAAAGTGAAAGCAATGTTGCCAGCACGATGATTAGATAAAGAACTAAAATAGAATAACAAGCAAACCTGACGAAGAATCTCCAAGGCATTTCCTTCTGTTACATCTCCTAGTACCCGAACAGCAAGTCCAGGTCCAGGGAATGGGTGTCTCTTCAAAAATGATTCAGGAACATTCAAAATGCTCCCCATTTTTCGTACCTTTCGAGCAAAAGTGTCAAATTATTAAAAGCAGCGCAGCATAATTGACGATAAATGATAAGCTAGAAAAGAATCACACAAGTCTACAATGAACATATGATGATGCTCAAAGCTATACCTCATCTTTAAACAAGAGTTTAAGTGGTTCAATAAGCTTTAGCTTCATTTCCTTTGGAAGTCCTCCAACATTATGATGGCTCTTGATTGTATGAGAGTGAGTCATTCCACTTCCAGGAGGTGGACACGATTCAATAACATCAGGATAGAGAGTTCCCTGGACCAAGAATGTTGGCCTTTTTCCCAGCTTCTCCTCTAGTTCTTGAGCAAAATCATCAAAAATGCATATGAACTCTCGTCCAATAATTTTTCTTTTCATCTCAGGATCTTTTACACCTTTTAGCTTTCTAAGAAACTGCTCGGATGCATCTATACAGGTAACTGGTAAATGCAGATCACTTTGAAAGGTTGACATGACTCGCTCTCTTTCCTTATACCTAGAGCATGGAAAGTTCATAATATTCAGTCAGATGAATGTTATCGAATATATATTTTCTATAATGTCCTAATCCTAAGAAAGACAGGCAACCTCAATAAGCCATTGTCAACAAATACGCAGTGAAGCCTATCTCCAATTGCCTTGTGAACAAGAGTGGCCGCAACAGTGGAATCAACTCCTCCAGATAGTGCACAAATCACATGCTCATCAGGCGCTACCATGCCTTTGATGACCTTAATTTCTTCTTCAAGTACATCTTGCATCTTCCAGTCAGCGGTCACCCCGCAAACATCCAAAAGAAAATGTTGCAGTGTCTCCATTCCTTGTGTTGAATGAGTTACCTATTGACGGATTGGAAGAGTAAATCAAGCGATGTAGCTACAGGCTGCACCACGATCAACTTTGTGTGGTACTAAAGTTGTACACATGATTCTTGACCAATTGCAGAGTGCACACTAAGCATTCGAAAAATCATTAGGAAGACCAAAAATTACACAAAAGAATACTAGAAATAAATAAGCAAACACATATTCAACATATATATGTGTCTTTAAAGACATGTTTGCCTTGTGAATCAACACGATTAATCATTTTTGTATCGACCAGTTCTAGGACAGACTCTAGCTTTCAAAATTAGGATATAGGATAACTTGCAAAAGATGCCGTGCGTAGTAATATAAGAAAAGAAAGATATTGTTTACATGTAACAGGATGCAGTTTGCTCCTAACAAAATTTAGTATTTTTATTGAAGACACTAAGATTCTCAAGTGAAACATGAAAAGCCATATCAGCTTGATACAGAACCGACGATTCACATGGTCTCTGCTAAAAATTACACCTGACAAGACATAGGAAGTTGCACCGAACAGCCAGGAGGGGAGCAACTACACAGTGAAAAGGTTAATATTTCAGTTCTTAGAATTGACAACACGAACAAATGCTCATTTTTCTTGCCTCATTTTGTTTGTTTCTGTACTTCAATTCAATCAAAATAACTCTTCAAACTGATGAGAGGAGATGCATCATACTATCCCAAAAGGCCAAAACAATGAGTTCTTTAAGGAAGGGGAGCTTTGCTACTAACAACACATTACACAACTCAGATAACAGTAGTACGATTTCCTCATGCGTAATTGCACAAAGAGGAAACAATTAAAACCATATGCAAATTATAGTTCTTGTGGTGCCTATCGACAGCAACATCTACCAAAATTATGATGACTCGCCCAGACTTGCCATGAGGAGACAGATCTTATTAGATGCCAGACCATGCTGAAATGCAGAGGAATCGATATACATCAAAACATGCATAACTCGACTTACACTACACGTTGCTGAGGTACGAACTCAAAAGCAAATCATAATGTTATTCTAATTGTTCCGCAACATGAATAAATTTTTGAAGACAAGTATCTGTTAATGATCATAGCAAATTCTTCACAACAAAAGCTTCTCAGTAACAAGTTCTTCTAAATTTCAAGTACAAAGGCATTGTGTACTATAAGAAGACACAATTCCTTCTCCTCGTTATGCTGAAGTAAAAATAACTCACTGATACCATGAAAAGACATTGACGATCAACACGAGATATGTACAGACTGAAGGAAACCAGAGAAAGGATTCCAAAATCACCTCGGGATGGTACTGAAGACCGTAAAACCTTCTTGAGCGATTCTCAATTGCCGCCACCGATCCTTGCAGGCTCCTCGCCACCACCGTGAATCCCTCCGGCAACTTCAGTGCCTCGTCTCCATGGCTCATCCACACGGTCTGATGCCCACCGATGGCCTCCGGCCCGTAAAGTCCCCACTCGCCCTCAGGCACCGCTATCTCCATCTTCCCGTACTCCTGTTTCTCCCCGACAGCGACCACGCCCCCGAGCTTCTGGACGATCAACTGCATCCCGTAGCATATTCCGAGCACGAACACGCCGTGCTCCTCGGCGTACTCGATGAAGCCGTCCGGGAACGACGGCGCGCCCGCGGCGTGGACGGAGTGGGGGCCGCCGGAGAGGATGACGACGCGGGGCTTCAGCTTGACGATGGCGTCGAGGGTGGAGGTGCCGGAGATACACAGGGAGAGGACGGAGAGCTGCCGGATTCGGCGGGTGATCAGGTGCGTGTACTGCGAGCCATAGTCGAGGATGAGGACGAGGTTGCCTGCGCCGCCGGTGGCGACCCCGTTGGCGGTCCTCGAGTTGACGGCGGTTTCCATCTCTCCGGCGGCGAAAGTTAGCGATTATGGTGGGCGGCCGAGAAGGGAGGCCTCGGTTTAGGGTTTTTCAGGACCGTTTGGCGGGAACACCGTTGATCGTGACGGTAGATTGTGTGATACATTGGATCAGAGCCGTTGATCTGATCGACCATAAGGAACCATCAGATGGACGGCTCATGCGCACCTGTCGCCCAAGCACGCTCCGGGGATCGTCGCACGCTTATAGTCGGTCCACCAGTCCACGATACACTTCTTGGGCTAACCTTTTTCTCTGAGTATTTTGTTTTTGTTTTGTTTTTTCTGTTATGTGAATTGATGAAATATGTTGAAAATTATCAAGATTTTAGGGCTTTTTTAAAAAATATATTCATATTCTTAGTATTTTCTAATGGTTATGCCGTTTTTATTTAGCTTGTTTATAGTATTTTTCATTGACATTTTCAGTATTTTTATTGAGGCAATAAAAATACTATAGATGCTATTAAAAAAAATACTATAAGTGATGTTTTATTATCTGCTCATAGACTATTACAATATAATAATTTCTAAATTTATAATTTGTTTAATTGAGATTATGAATTTATTTAAATCCTTTTTGACGTTTTTATTGTGGTAGTCAAGACACTATAACAAACTAATTCTTGATTTTTATTTAGGTGATGTTGTTTATAAAATATTGTAAATACCTATGTGAATCATAATATTATGTATCAAATAATATTTAGTATATTTAGATTCGTTTGACTCATTTATAGTAATTTTATCGTAGTAATCAAAACACTACATTAATCTAAAACACGGTAACAGTTTTTGAATGACGATTTGATTATTTTTAAAATTAGAGATATTATTTGAAAAAAAAATAAAAAGAAAAGTTATCGATTAACAAATACTTCAATATTTTCTAGGGAAATTGCCCAAGAATTTATGAAAAACTTGAGAAGAATTATTTACGCAATGACAGAGTGTTATATCTTATTATTTTTAATTTCTATCTCCTCTATATTTGAAATTCTTATTTCTACCCTCGAGGAAATTATTTTATTAGTGTAAAACCGAACTTTTTGTGAACTAAAAAGTGGTGTTTGATTCTTGTGAATGCACCACTTGCAAGGCACATGTACTGCAAGTATATTTATGAATTATGTGGCAAAATAATCCATCTACAAGTGAATAGTTATGGATGATTTCTTCTCTGCCGTCATCTTCTCTACTATCTTGCAGCTGTAACTCACAACAAGAACCCAGCATTACCTTAATGCCTCTGTTGCTGGATAACTCAATCAAGAATATAGAATGAATGATTCAGCAACTCGAATGATTAATTTGGCAGATATATACTGGAATTTCATAAATATCTCTCAAGTAGAAGCATCACATTCGTGTTGCCATAAATCAAATTACAAAAGATTGGCAATGCAGTGAGGACCTAACAGGATTTAGACCTCCATCGAGTGAGCCTTTTCACTGGAGACTGGGCAAGCTCCATCCCACAACTCCCTCAGCTCATTTCTTCTCCAAGAAAGGAAAATCACAGGCCCCAGAGTAGATGGTACCTACAGTAACATAACTTTGTGAGAAAGTAATTTACAATTTCTTTTGCTTGATCAAAATTTAGAAAGCTTAAAGTGAGATGTGATTGAGTGAGATGTGGTATGTTGCTTGATCTTACCAGATAAAGGAGAGCAGGTTGCGGAGACTGGGTTAATATCCCAGCAGATAAGGCACAAACCAACCCAATTGCATATCCAGAGAGTGAACACCATAAGTATTTGTTCCCTCTTGAAGGAGATTTTTCTAATGGAGTAGCCATATCCCTAGTCTTCCTGTGGTCAAAACAGAGAACCAAAGCTAGAAGCATACCAGGGATAGCCTACAGAATCAGCAAACACACAGTGATTTGTTTTGTAATGGGCATCATAATCATCAGTTTTCACAGATATGGTTCACTAGCACATTTTCGAGGAGCTGTGGAATGGCTCACTGTCTCACAGTGCTCAACAGTCTTATGTAAGTTATGCCAATTCAACTGTCATTTCTCAAGCAAATGAAAATTAGAGGGTCTCCAGCTAAATATTGTAATGCCATCGGCAAAAATGAAATCCTGAAACCCTATAATTTAAGACACTCATGCATGCAGATATTGGTGATAAAATGAAAAACAATCTTCAATTTCCTAAGGATAACATGATCCCAAAACAAGGTGCCATCTTATTAAAGCCAAATATAAGTTATCTTATTCAACATGAAGAACTGCAAGATCTAAATAATACAAGGTTAGCAATGTGACAATTATTTTATAAGCATACAAATGTTCCACAGATGGTAATGATTATGACCTGCACAGTACTTGAACAGCAAAGTGATTGGACATGTTTATCTGTTTTAGACAAAAGAAAACAGTACTTTTGGTTCTTCATAAGCTATGAACGTAAGGCATTACAAACTTGAGTTTAAACTTTAAACAAATATGATCTTTTCTTATAGCAAGAGAAAGACTGGCTATCAGCTCATTGTTGGAGTTAAATGAAGAATTTTAAAAACAGAATCCCTCTTATCAAAACCCAATAGTTCCTCTTCGTGCATCCTGTGTTCCTACATGATGGAGCTATGTAAAATTTCTCAAAAGGCAAGTCGTACACAGTAAAGAAAGACCAACAAAGTGATCTTCCCTGTGGCATTTGTCTCATTTAGAATACTGGTAGAGCTACATGTCTGTCTTAAAAAAAAGGATTGTATGGGATCTGAACCAAAGTGGGTGCTACACCAACGGAAAAACAGAATCAAGATCAGGCCACATATAGAGTGTGCTGGAAGAAAATCTCCATCTCTATGAATATAGAGCAGCAATTTAGTGATCAAGGCCAATTTTTGTGTCCAAACTTTAAAAAATAAAAACAATCAAAAACATGCCCAGAAATTTTAACTGGAAGTCAAAGCAGAAAGGGAGTAGAATGCATAAATACATTTACCATGTGGGACTGAAAGCAACAAGAACCATGCACATAACAGAAACCCACTAGAATTGCACAGTGATCATATAACGACCACCACCACTCTCTAGCTAAGGCAGATTAGAAGAAAAGTATGGCTCGAGTTATACACGACAACATAGAAAAGGATCAACTAGGAAATGCATGCTTCATTATAAGACTCATATTAGTATGGTAGAAAACAGAAGTCTGTAAATTTGTCATTAGGAATAAAATAATAAGTCAATGTCATCAAAATCCAAGTATAGAGTAGGCAAATGAAAATAGATTGAAAATATCAAAGAGGATTATAATGTCTGCAGCAGAGAGAAAATAGATTAGGAAAAAGAATATAGGAGATGGAGAAAGAAGATTCAACATCAATTAGTATACCTTCTTTAATCGAAAAGGTACATACAAGAACTATCTTCATTGCTGAAGTATCATACAAGACCATGAGTCTAAAAATAAATCTAAACAAAGACTCTTTTATATCACTGCCTAACCAACAATAACTGAAGGAAAGAATTGAGAGAAATTTTTTTATATCTAGCCTACAATAAAATTTATGACAGACTTTTTCTAGTCCAACCAAATGCCTATTCTGATGCAGTAATTAGCTAATCTTGTGCACCCAAAGTAGGACTTGTGGTCCAACTATAAATGGACTCTAAATTGAATATAAATCCAAACCAAAACTAGGCATAAGTCAAGATGAGTTTGACTCTAGAATGTCTCAAGCTGAATTTGTAACAACTAATAGAAACCAACTCAAAAGAAAACTATGGAATATAAAATGAGAACACGACTAACACCAAGTCCTAGACCTTCAACTGAACCAATTAGGTGCAATCTGATACCTTTTGCACTCAAGTGTTTTCATATCAAATCCTTTAGTTCAAGCATTTGATTCTCAATCCACAGTCATCAGTACCATTTTCTTAAAAGAAGATATCAATGTATCATAGTTCTCATCCCAAGGAAGTTGAGCCATAATTTTCACTTCCAATTATTACAAGACTGGAGATGGTCCAGTCTGTTATCTCGAGTATTCTGCTACTTCATCTACCAATCCCCAAATGCTAAACATTGCTGTCCAGTGCAACAGCTCTCCAATACCTCCAATACCTGATTTTGAAGCCAAACAACTCTAATGGAAGATTAAATCTATTCTAATATGACATTAGATCGTCTCAACATTCAGCATTATCAAACTCTTTCTAGTTTCAAATTCATAAGAACAGTGTCAAAGATCATCACATTTGGTATACATTATGAAAAGTGTGACGATCATGACCACAAAAATGTTTATGATGTCTAGAATATCATTTCAAAAATAGAAAGATGATAAAGTGACTACTTGGCTACCATTACTGAAAATATTTGAATTACACAGGGCACTCTAAACACTTACCATTCATAACAAAATAAGGTAACTTATAAATGTCATAACAATGTCAAGTGCAAAATGTAACATACCATGTCGCCTAGTCCGAGCATCATGTACTCTCCATGACCGCTCCCAGTAATTACCTGCCCACCGATAAAATTTCTTGGGAACACAAGCTTAACAGGAAGCTCCAGCTTCTTTGTGATTAGTTGTAATCCTGGAAGGCTCAAGCTGGATGCCACTTTGTGAACAGGGTTAGATGCCTTTTGTGTTGCGACTGAGACCATAACATTTGCTCCAAAAACCCTCTCCGAGAAGAAGACCCAGAAAATATCATACAAAAACAAGCAAACAAGAAGCAGTGCACATATCTTGATATTAGGTAGTCGCACATGGCTGACAAAAGCTATACATATGCAAATCCCCAGGATATTGTTCAGAATCCAATTTCCAGTAACTAGCCAAGCTATCACAGTTCCTGTACAAAGCAGCAATAAAATTCCTTGGCTGCGTGTGAGCGGCTTGGGACAGCACCTAGAAACAAGAGGGTCCATTAAACCAAACCACGATCTGAGGCAGGCTATGTACGGGGAGAGACAGAAATAGAGAGCAGATGCCGAAGCAACAGCCGTAAAGGCAGCTATAAACTGGGATACTGATGAAAAGAGATAGAACATTAATAAGAGGCTACAAGAGCTAGCAAGGGGGATCATAAGTGCTTGAGATCGGTCTAATGTGATCGACGCCTCCGAAAAATCCAGGTTCCTTGCCATTTCCTTGCCATGATCCAGAGCTCTGGAAGCTGATGCAAAAGTCACAAAGATCGCAGTTGCAATGAGAGTGAGGGATGCCGGTTCAAGTAAGTAAGCAAGCTTCCATAGGGACTCCATTTTAGTAATAGTAACACAAGATCCCGTCTTTATCTGCTGTCACACTGTAGACACATCAATGGGACTTCCGTGAATCAGTAATCAGGAGTAGAGAACTTTGTCTCGTGTTTTCCAATATGAATACTCCAAAATTTCTTGGTGGATACAGCTGAAATGCCCTGGATAGATCAAAAGGTTATCGCTCCTAAGTTACATACATCGTTACATCAAACTGAAAAGTTATTACATATTCGGCCTCTAAATTACGTGAGAATCGAAGAAGCGACGGAGATTAAGACGGTCTCAAACTAATGTTCGATATGAAGTCCGAGATGAGAAATCATATCAAAAGAATAGAAGAAACAAGACACCGAGCGCATGTTTTAGATGGACAAGAAGAGGGATCCACGGATATTTACCTGTGCAAGAAGCAATCCGTTGCCTCTGCCACGAGGAGAAGACGAACCAAGAGGTGTCGCGGAGAAGAGGGCCAGAGATCAGATTTTGGATTAGGGTTTGTGAATACGAGGGAATTTTAGGGCATCGAGTGAGTTTTCGAGAGAACCTGATCAGGCCTTCCGATCGATCAGGTTTTGGAGGCTTTCCACCACGGAAGAGGACGCGTGAGGCGGAGACTCCCGAAACTGTTCCCACGACCACGTACTGCAATGGGGTTGACTTGGGTTCCGACGCGATGGGCTGCCCATATCACCACCCGCCGCAGCCTCTTTAATCCGCCGTTTCCTTTTGTAGAAAATATAAAATTAAAATGATCTCTTAAAAAATATTGTACGATTTTTTAAGAAAATATTCCTGTCTTAGATATTTTCCTATCGGTACCTCCTATTTTATTTTTCAAATAATATTTTTAATTTAAAAATACTCGTCTCTCAATTTTTTTGTTTATTATAGTATTTTGATCATGACAATAAAAATATTATAAAACCTATTTAAAAATATTATAAATGATCTAAATAGACTTCTAACCTCAATTGAACTAACTATAAGCATAAAAATATGACATTATAATTATCTATGAGTAACGATAATCAAAATATCATTTATAATATTTTAATAACGTCTATAATGTTTTCAATGCATCAATAAAACACCATAAATGTTATTGAGAAACACTATAAATGAGTGAAATTATTATAACAGTTCAAGATTGATTTTAAAAATATGTAAAAAAAATTTTAGGGTTGTTTTGAATATTTTTAAATTAAGACTATTGTTTGAAAAAAACAATAGGATTATCTTTTCAGAAATATCCAAAACAATAGATATTTTCTTATAAATTCGCCCAAAAATGTTTCTCTCAGAATTTTAGTTTCACGTCTTGATTTTTAATGACGAATAAATATAGTTTGACTTCCCTTAGAAGTAACGGAAGAAATAGCAAACGTGCATATATTATAAGTTTATAATCCATATGAGAGAAAATATATTTTTAATTATTAGTACATCAGAGATCATCATCTATCTTTTATAAATATGACGACACAGATTAATCAGATCATTCATGCATATTTTGATGTGATTTATCAATATATTAGATTAGAAAATGGGTCGAAAGAAAATTAGGTAAGAAAGAGAAAGAAAAGCGGAATTTAAGTGAGAGAATGAATTTGGAATTATATATATTAACAAATCTTAATTGTGTTGTTTACCCCGAAGAAAGATTGTTATTCATAATATTATTTTAACTTCCTTCATGCAACCACTTAAAAACTAGTAAGATATATTTTTACTAAATACAATCCCTTCGATTATCATTATTTCATGCAGCTCATTTTATGTGTCGATCAATCATTCTCACAAGCATCGATGTCAAAACACTAGTCATGTCCTCTCTGATTATCTTCAGAATCCTAATTATGTCAACGTTATTTCAACCATCCACCGAGAAGGAAAAGAACGAAAGAAAAAAGGGATATCAACAAAGTAAAAAGATTTTTGTTGAAAGTAAGTGATGAGTTAAAAACATTAACGTACATTTACAAAGAGATATCTTAATAATATTAAAATTTTAAAACAATATATTAAATAGTAAAAAAAAGGTGCCATTAATTTTTTTAAAAAAAATCATAATGATATTTTATCGGATGACACCCTTATATTTGTTTTCACCGGGAATGCCTCTTTTTCTAGTTTTTCTATTTAAATATAAATATGGTTATCTTTCATATTAAATGTATTGAATCTTGGATTTTGATGATGCAATCAATTGATAGACTATTTGATCTAAGCTATATTATTGAGATAAGTACGTAGGATTAATTATGATAGCATGAAGATATAAAGCAAATTATCGGAGTCAAATACGTTGGAAGTTCGAGAGTCCATCGGAAGTTCGAAGGATCATCGGAAGTGCTGTCGGAACCAGCCGAGAATAAATCTGGGACTTACCGAAGGTTTCGGAAGTTCGCCGAAAGATTGTCGGAGGTTCGCGGAGCTCACCGAGAAGATTCGGAAGCTTGCCAAAGATTCGGAAGCTTGCCAAAGATTCGTCGAACTCGTCATAAAGTCTGAGAGCCTGTCGGGAGTCCATCGGAAGAAATCCGAGGGTGTGTCGGAAGTCCGTCGGAAGTTTGTCGGAAAGCTCGTCGGAAGAAGACTCGACATTGCCGATTGTTAATTTATTTAGAATTATATTTCAATTTCATAGTTAGCACATAATTAGAATAAGGATTAGGTGACAATCTTGATTAACCCTAGTAGGGGCTAATTGGGCCTTATATGGATTGAATTGGATCGAATTCAAGGCCCATTCAGTAGTGCTGGATCAGGTTTGGTGGTGGCACCACCAGATTGGGGCGTTGGCACTGTCCCAAGAACTGTTCCCTAGGTGGTCTCGACGGTGGTACCGTCTTAGGTCAACAGTGGTACTACTTGACAAGCGATGGTACCACTAGTCCACAGAGCTCGAGGACTCAATCATACAATACTACAAACTGGGCGGTGGTACTGCCCAGTACATTGATAGAATAGGGTCAACTGGCGGTGGTACCACTAGTGCCAGGCGATGGTACTATCAGTACCCGAAAATTCGGGATGAGACTCTTTTTGGCTCCATTTTTGAAGCCAATTGAGTGTATAAATACCTCCCTCTTCTCAGCTGGTAAAGCACCTTTTGAGAAGTAAAAAAACTGAGTCAAAGCTTTAGAAAAATTATGTTCGATAGCTTGAATGTTCACCTCCCACTTTTTCTTTGTTAAAATTATGTAAAAGTGTAAATCACTTGTAAAAGTTATAAGATAGGTGCTTGGTCCTTCCTCTTCAAAAAAATTTGATAGTGGAAGTTGGGAGCCTTATCGGAGGAGATTTCGGAAGTGGACGTAGGTCATTTGACCGAACCACTATACATCGCTGCGTACTACTTTGGATGTGTGAGTTTTAATTTCTGCATCTTACTTTTACTTAGCTGCAAATCTTTTGATCTCCTTCTCACTACTATCAATCGCATTCACTTGAATCATTTTGCTCAAGTCTCTTTCATTGGATCGAAATTTATGAACGAACAACTATTTTCGAAATCATTTTAAATTTATGGATTTTATCGGTTGCACTAATTCACCCCCCCCCCCACTTAGTACCGCTCAGATCCTAACAATTGGTATCAGAGCTTGGTCACTCTCATTTGATTTAAAACCTAAGAGAGATAACTTATTCTGGCATGCAAGAGGGTCATTCCATTACACGTTCGCCTATGTTTAATGGGTCGGATTACACTTAATTGAAAGAGTCATATGAAGATTTTTTCTATCTCCATGGATTTCGAACTTTGGAATAAAGTTGAAAATGGATTTCAAAAATATTCTCTTCCGATAAATGAATGGAATGAATCGAAGAATAAGGTTTTTATACTTAATGCAAAGGCTATGAATATCTTGTTTTGCACACTTGATAAAAATGAGTTTAATCATGTTTCAATTTATGAATCGACTTTTGATATTTGGCGTACTCTTGAAATCACTCATGAAGGCATTAGCCTAGTGAAAGAGTCCAAAATCAATCTCTTGATGCATTCTTACGAATTATTTCGGATGAAACCAAGTGAGTCTATCGGAGACATGTACACTTGTTTCACGGATATCGTCAATGGACTCAAAGCACTTGGTAAAAGTTTTTCTAATTTCGAACTTGTAACTAAAATTTTAAGATCCCTTTCAAAAAGTTGGGATCTAGAAGTTACGGTCATTCAATAGGCCAACGATCTTAAAACTTTTCCTCTTGAAGAACTCATTGAGTCTTTAATGACTTACGAAATGACATGTCAAGCTCATGATGAGCTAGAGAACCCCCTTCCAAAGAACAGGAAAGATATGACAATGAGAACACAAGAAGACCACTTGAAGGAATCTTCAAGTGATGAGGACCTTAATGATGAACTTGCACTCTTAACTCAGAAATTTAAAAAATTTATAAGAAAGAACAAATTTAAAAACGACACTAAAAATAAACTTGAACCCAAAAAGGACCAAGTTATATGTTACGAATGCAAGAAGCTGAGGCACTTCAAAAGTGAATGCCCCCAAGCCAAGAAGAAGCAACTAAAGAGGAAGAAAGCTCTAAAGGTGACATGAGATGACTCAAGTGGTTCCGAAGATGATGAAGCAAGCAACAAAAAGGAGGCCAACTTCACACTAATGGCTTTAGGAGAAGAGACACATTCACCCATACAAGCTAGGAGAAAGAGATGGTACCTTGATAGTGGATGCTCAAGGCACATGACCAGATATCCATCTCAATTCTTTAAGCTCACTAGCCAAGACGAAGGGTATGTTACCTTCGGAGACAACAAGGGTAAAATCAAGGGAACAATATGTAACAAATCAAGTTTTTCAATCGATAATGTGTTATTGGTAGATGGTTTAAAGCACAATCTCTTGAGGATTAGTTAATTATGTGATAAGGGATATATTGTGAAATTTGAATCTAATGTTTATATCATTGAAAAATTACACAACACCACATCTATGATTGCACTAAAACAAAATAATATCTACACCATAAACATTGATGATCTTAGTAATGAAATGTGTTTTTCAGTTTTAAATGATGATACTTAGCTTTGGCATAGGAGATTAGGTCATGCGAGCATGAAACTAATCACTCAAATCACATCTAAATGACTTGTAAGAGGTATTCTCAATGTTAAGTTTATTAAAGATAAAGTATGTGATGCATGACAACTAGGAAAATAAATAAAAACTAGCTTCAAACCAAAGAATCAAATAAACACTTCTAGACCATTACAATTGACCTATATGGATTTATTTGGACCAATTGAACGTGTCTAGGAGGTAGCAAATATGCATTTGTCATTGTAAATGACTATAGTAGATACACTTTGACCTATTTCTTGGCTCACAAAAGTGATTGTTTTAAATATTTTTCTAAATTTTGTAAATTTGTTCAAAATGAAAAGGGTTTCATGATTTCATCGATTCGGAGTGGTCATGGTGATGAATTCCAAAACCATAACTTTTAAAATTTTTATGCGTTTAATGGATATAACCACAACTTATCTATTCCTAGGAATCCTCAACAAAATAGAGTAGTAGTAAGAAAGAATAGAAATTTATAAGAAATGACGAAAACCATGTTAAATAAACATAGTTTACCCAAATACTTTTGGGCCGAAATCGTTAATACGGCTTGATATGTCATGAATAGGGTTCTAGTGAAACCATCTCTATCCAAAACCCCTTATGAATTGTAGAATAATAAAAAACCAAATGTTTCTTATTTTAAAGTCTTCGATTGTAAATATTTTATCTTGAATGAAAAGGATGCCTTAGAAAAATTCGATGCTAAATCCGATGAAGGCATCTTTCTTGGTTACTCTTCCGTTTCTAAAGCCTTTTAAGTTTTTAACAAAAGAACTTTAGTTATAGAAGAATCTATTCATATAGTTTTTAATGAAGTTTTCGAATTTAAGAAAAATAATTTTGATGATAATCTTGATTTTGATGATTTGAATTTGAATGAATACTCTCGTCAAAATAGCAACTTAGATGCATCTTCTTCCCAAATTTTCTTACCTAAGGAATGAAAGTATGTAGATGCCCATCTAAAGGAGCTAATTATAAGAGACACATCAAAAGAGGTTCAAACTCGTTCCTCTTTTATGAATTTTTGTGCCAACGCTGCTTTCCTTTCTCAAATTGAACTTAAGTGCATTGACGAAGCCTTGAAAGATGATTCTTGGGTTATCACAATGCAAGAGGAATCGAACCAATTTGAGAGGAATGAGATGTGGAAGTTTGTTCCTAGACAAGTGACCATTTAGTTATAGGTACTAAATAGGTATTTAGAAACAAGCAAGATGAATTGGTATCGTGGTTAGAAACAAGGCTAGATTAGTGGCCAAAGGTTTCAACCAAGAAGAATGTATCGATTACGAAGAGACCTTCGCTCCTATGGTAAGATTAGAAGCCATTAGGATGCTTCTTGCCTATGCTAGTAGTAATAATTTAAAGTTGATTCAAATGGATGTCAAAAGTACTTTCTTAAATGGTTTTATTTCCGAGAAAGTGTTTGTTGAAGAATCACCCGGTTTTGAAAACTCTCTTTTTCCTAATCATGTGTTTAAATTGACTAAGGCTCTCTATGAGTTAAAATAAGCCCCAAGGGCTTGCTACGAGAGACTTAGCTCATTTCTAATTTCAAATAATTTTACTAAAGGCAAGGTTAATACTATATTGTTTGTTAAACATTCTGAAAATAATTTTTTTATTGTTCAAGTTTATGTTGATGGCATAATCTTTGGTTCTACTAATGAATCACTATGTAAATCATTTGTCAAGTGTATGAGTCATAAATTTGAAACAAGTCTAATGGGTATACTAACATTCTTTCTAGGATTACAAATTAAACAACTTAGTGATGATATATTTCTTAATCAATCTAAATATATATTAGAATTATTAAAATGATTTAACATGGATGGTTCAAAAGCTATAAACACTCCTATGAGTACTTCCACTAAGTTAGACTTGGATGAAAGTGGAGAAAATTTTGATCAAAAAACATATAGGGGAATGATAGGTAGCTTACTTTACCTCACCGTAAATAGACTGAATATCATATTTAATGGATGACTTTATGTAAGATTTCAAGCTAACCCTAAGTTATCTCACCTTAAAGCCGTTAAAAGAATCCTTAGATCCCTTAAAAGAACTCCTAACCTAAGATTATGATATCTAAAATCCAATGACTTTGATTTAAAAGCCTATGCGGATGCGAATTTTAACGGATGTGGAATAGATAAAAAAAATACATTCAGAATATGCCAATTTTTAGGACACACTTGTTTCTTGGACTTCTAAGAAACAAAACTCGGTTGCACTATCTACGACCAAAGCCAAATACATAGCCATAAGTGTATGTTGTGCACAAGTTGTTTGGATGAAAAATACTTTAGAAGACTATGAAATTCATTTAAAAAATATTCCCATAAAATGTGATAACACAAGTGCTATTTGCCTAATAAAAAATCTCATTCAACAGTGTAGAACTAAGCATATTGACATTAGGCATCACTTTATACGAGATCATGTCAATAATAATGATGTCATTCTAGAATTTATTGATACAAAATATCAATTAGTGGATATCTTTACAGAACTCCTAAATGAAGAATAATTTGACTTTATTAGAAGAGAATTAGGTATGCTAAATTATCCTAATACATGAAGATATTGTATGTTCCTTTTCTGAAAATTTTCAACTTTGGTTTTTATAGTCTCAACTTATTTTTGGATTTTGGATGACATCTTTATATTATATTTTGAACAGAGCTCTCATTTTCATCCTTTGATCGTAATACTTTGATACTCCTTTTTCGACTGATGAGTTTTAAGTAACATCATGCCATTCGATGATGTAGTGAAATCAATTTTTTACTCTCTCTACCTTTATTGGGATAATTAAATAGTTTTCATGATTTTCATATCATTTGAAACTTGACATATGCATAGATAAATTTCATGAAGATTAAGCTCTTAAGTATTTATAAGACTCTCTTTGGACGTTATCCTTGTGCTAATCTCTAAGTCACGAGTTTTTACAATTTGATTATTTATCTCATGAATTCTTATAAGAATGCTAAGTTGAATCTTTCTCTATGAAACTTTTGATGTTGATGTGTTCCACTTTATGAATTCATAAATGCCAAGTTCAATTTTTATAAATTTTGACATCTCTCTCATGAATTTTACCTTGAATAAATGACCTGAGATCTTGTTAATATGATTGACGAATGATGAAATGTTTGATGAATGACTTTAATGATCTATCCTTCCACTTTATAATTTTATGCTTGAATTTTTAAAATTGCATCTTGAACCTTTCATCCTCTTTCATATATGAATCTTTCATAACTTGATAAATGATCATTTTTTGGATTTTATAAATATGAATAAGAATGAACAAATTACTTTTTGGGTTTATCATTCTTATGTGTTAGATGACTATCTTTACAATTTTGATATGGTTGATAAATAAATAGCATCATCATAAAACCTTATGAGGACTATCTTTACCATTGTTTTTAATCACACTTCACTTCCTTTTTATTGATGACAAAGGGGGAGAAGAAATTGGCAAAATAAATTGATGACTTATTAAATGCCTTGCATGTGTATCATATCGTAATGTATCTTATCATATTACAATGACTCGATGGAATAATAAAAGTCTTATATGTTTTATATTATAATATAACTGCTTTTGCCATGCTTTGTAATCGAAAATTGGTTGCTATCTTTGAAAGCATCGTAATAAAATTTATATCGTATCACAATATATCACATGTATCGCAAAATGCTTAACATGTAAATTTTTGAAAGATTGTTATCATATCATATTTAAAATTTAGTATCTTTCATTGATATGATAAGATATTATCTCATTTGATGATGTATAAAAAATAATATCATGCCTTGCATTTGTGTGATCTTTGTTATATTTCAAGTTATAATTGGTATCATTTGTCGAAGTGATAAACATCTATCATCATTCAACTTGAAAATTAGTGTCATGCATTGACATTGTGAAAAATATAAAGTTTCGTATTTATGGATGAAAAATCATGCTTGTCAAGTATGATGATAAGTTCAACGGATGAAACTTATCGGTTTCGGCTTGAATTCAAGAAGATTGAATTCAAGTGTTTTTCCCTCTCATAATATGGCATATAGATAGGGGGAGTTAAGATTAACTCGGTCATCAATTGATTATCATCATAAAAAAAAGGAGAGATTATTGAATCTCGAATTTTGATGATGAAGTCAATTGATAGGCTATTTGATCTAATTCATATTATTAAGATAAGTATGCAAGATTAACTACTATAGTATGAAGACATAAAGCAAATTACCGGAGTCAAGTACGTTGGAAGTTCGAGTCTGTCGAAAGTTCGAAGGATCATCAGAAGTGTTGCCGGAACCAATCGAGAATAAATCGGGGACTTACCGAAGGTTTCGAAAGTTTATCGAAAGATCGTCGGAGGTTCGTGGAGCTCACCGAGAAGGTTTGGAAGCTTACCAAAGATTCGTCAAATTCGCCATAAAGTCTGGAAGTATGCTGGGAGTCCGTCGGAAGAAATCCGAGGGTGTGTCGGAAGTCCACCGGAAGTTCGTCGAAAAGCTCGTCAGAAGAAGACTCGACATTGCTGGTTGTTAATTTGCTTAGAATTATATTTCAATTTCGTAGTTAGTACATAATTAGGATAAGGATTAGGTAATAATCCTAATTAACCCTAGTAGGGACAAATTGGGCCTTATGTGGACTGAATTGGGCTGGATTCAGGGCTCATTCAGTAGGGTTGGACTAGGTCTGGTGGTGACACCACCTTGGGAACTGTTTCTCAGGTGGTCTGGGTGGTGGTACTACCCCGGGTCAGCGGTGGTGCCGCCTTACAAGCAATGGTACTGTCAGTCCACAAAGCTCGAGAACTTTGTCAAGCGGTAGTACCGTCAGACTGGGTAGTAGTACCGCCCAATACACTGATAGAACAAGGTCAACTACTAGTGATACCGTTAGTGCTAAGCAGTAGTATCTCGAGTACCCAAAAATTCAGGATGTGACTCTTTTTTGCTTTATTTTTGAAACCAACTGAGTCTATAAATACCCATCTTTTCTCAAATGGTAAAGTACCTTTTGAGAAATAAAAAAATTGAGTTAAAGCTTTAGAAAAATTGTGTTCGATAGCTTGAGTGTTCACCTCTCTTTTTTTTTTGTCAAAATTCTGTAAGAGTATGAACCACTTGTAAAAGTTGTAAGAGGGGTGTTTGGTCCTTCCCCTTCAAGAAGTTTTGATAGTAGAAGTTGGGAGCCTCATCGGAGAAGGTTTCGGAAGTGGACGTAGGTCATTTAACCAAACCACTATACATCGTTGCGTACTACTTTGGATGTGTGAGTTTTAATTTCTATATCTTGCATTTACTTAGCTGCAAATCTTTCAATCTCCTTCTCACTACTCTCAATCGCATTCACTTGAATTACTTTACTTAAGTCATTTTCGTCGGAACAAAATTTCTGAACGAACAACCCTTTCTGAAATCGTTTTAAATTTATAGGTTTTATCACTACTTCAACCACCAACTGGCATTTAGATCAACTTAAAAGATCTATGGAGTATTTTGGTGGGGAAAAAAAAAGGGTTGAAGCTTGGAAAACATTTTCAGCTCGTTGACAACAAACAATCTACTTATTACTTATTCAACCACATGCAGTAAGGTTCTCAAAAATCTCTAGTCATCTGTCTTTAGGTTCTCAAAAATCTCTAGTCATCTGCCTTTACCAAGAGATAGTTGCACAGATCAATGCCTAAGCATCACCAATGGAATAGTCAGGGATGCAAAACCTCCTTGTAAAGCAAATCCAAGTGACAAGTTGATACGAAACATAGCACTATCTTTTGGTCCTTCAGAGTTCAAATGGTTGAGTTGGTGGCTTTCATACTAGGATTAAATACTCCATAGATCTTTTAAGCTGATCTAACTGCCAGTGTTGGTGTGAGAAAGGTCACACGTCCCTTCAACCACAAAATTTGCTAGTTTAATCAGTGCATGAACATGACCTTTTTTTATTACAAAAAAAATATAATTAAAAAATCATTACAATTCATATTTTTCATTTTTTGCTAAAAGATTTTAGCTGTATTTCTGGCTAATATTTTTTCGCCTCTAAATACCTCTCTGTTAATACCGATACATCAGATTTTGTCCAACACAGAGATGATCCAGTGAATGTGACATTTGCCCCCACCTGTAAACCCCGGATCTGAAGCCCACGAGGACAAACTCAAATCTTAGCTCTTTTTTCATCTTGTTGTCCCTTTCCTTGATCTCCAGTGACATACTATATTAGCTGGAGTTTAGTGACAGATTTGACTGATTCTTTGTATATCACAAAGAAATGCGTGCAACTTGTCATGGGGATGCAGACCTTTGGAGCATGTACCATGGCATATCCTGAGTTTCCAAGTTTATATACCATCACAAGTGTCTATATGAATGTCACAATGAATTAGATATTAACATGTTCGACGCCACCTACCTCTCTATCGTAGTTGGAGAATACCGCCAAGGGTAGCTGACTTTCTGGGTCTGGTGACCATTGATGAGGTGATTGGGTGGGCCCATTCACCATCCTTTCCGAATGAGAACGAAACAAAATCTTCCAAGAACACATCCTTTCATTGTCTGCACAGCTCGAGCTGCAGAAGCAAGCAAACAATAATATGCTGATCTCTTTTTCCAGACCACATTTCCATGCTTCCTTGAACCAAAACCTGCTCTTAGGTTGGCCAAAAGCATCAATACATGCAATGAATCTACACTAACGTATGCAACGCAGCGTATCAGATTGACCTTGACAAAAGAAAGCCGAATTATGCAATACAAGGAGACATGATAGTCCCAAAATTAAGGTTTCTTGAGGGGAAAAAGAAGTGTTTTTATTTCCCTTTTACGTATTTGTTTGGATCAAATGCTCGAGTACGTTACCACATTCACTTGGTTGAATGCTGATCCAGAAACTTTTTCTTCATGGATGAAGTGCAGCTGGCTGATGGAGGGAGAAGTGACATATCATGCTTCCTCACTCACGCAGCAGCACGAAGTTAATGCATGACATGTTCCAAGTGTGATGCGTTTTGGTTTCCTCGAGGAAAAGACGATTGTTTCGTTGTGCTGATGCTGCTGCAAAGAGGCAGCTTCATCGAATGGCCGTTTGTACCATTTGGCTACTTTCTCAACAAAGAGGGCGTGACTTGCCGCGCATATTGCGTGGTTTCAATCTTGATTTGACAAACTTGGCCAACCACGGTACAATGCATAATGGGAGCGATGGGGACGACGCCACTGAAGTCTCTACAGCGACGACACATCGTTCTTCTTTCGACTCCTTGTGTTCTCATCCGTCGTCCGTAGCCCTCCAAGACACGGCAATGGGAGATCTACCGCAGACGATGATATGCCTTTCTGTCCACGTTTCACTCGCCTGTTCCCAATGGGAGATCTACAGGAGGCAATGGAAGCAGTAAAGAGAAGCAGAGGGTGACGATTCCCAGTTGTCACACATTTGCACGTTCAGATGTTAGCACTGACTGTGCTGCCATCGTGAGGAGCAGTTCCTGAAGGTGTTCCAAGAGGGTAGATGTATCTATCTAAATTCAACTGTGATGCAATCTTGCTTGAAATGAGTTAGCATGGAAGAGTTATTGTAAGAGAGAGAGAGAGAGAGAGGACAGAGAGAAGATGGCAAGAGCAGGTAAAGTTGACGGAATAAGTGGATATGCTGTCAGTACACATCACTTCCCACGGAGGCCTGACGAAGTCGAGGCTCGCATCGGGGGTCCCCGCCACCGTCCAATCTCCAATTTGAGACAGCTTGGTTGCCAGCCGACGCAGAGGCCAACCGAGGATAGGTGGCTGAAGGGGAAGTTCGGAGGCCGTTGCTTGCCTTTTGCCCTCACATCCGTTCCTCAACTTTTCTCCGCACGTTATGTATAAAGGGCGCCCGTTTCTGCTCCCCAAAAGGTAGCTAATAGGCGTTCGAGCAGCCTCTTGGAGCTCCTCCGTGTTACGACTCTGGCGAGCCGTGGAAGGGAACGACGACGACGCTGGCTGGCTCCGAGCAAAGCGGAGCGCACGGTCGTCGCGGGGTAGCTTGAGGGAGATCGTGGAGGAGCCGATGGAGTCGTCCGCGTCGCCGCACGGGGAGATGAAGGATGAGGACAGGGTGTTCGTGGCGGTGGAGAAGGACGTGAGGGAGGGGAGGGCCAACTTCGTATGGGTGCTGCAGAACACCGCCGAGGAGCGGAAGATCACCGTCGTTCACGTTCACCGCCCGGCCCAGAAGTTCCCTACTGGTATGCTCGCTTCCTTCCTCTCCAAGAATGCTGAACCCAAAGATCGATCTTTCTGGCTTGTACGACTAATTTGATGTCTCACAACTGTAACGCAATTCAGTAAAATAACATGATGATTTCTTTGTTGTTTGTTTAAGAAGATGGTTTAGAATTCTTGTTAGGGCATTTCCCCATTGCCATTGGAGAGAGACACGGAGGGAAGAAGAAGAGGGGTGGGGGGTCATTCACTTTCACATTGAACCTATCTGTGAACTTTCTTGTGAAAGGAAGAGCATTCTTATTTCATTCAATAGAACATTGCATTTGAACTCAACTTCTGTCTTCCAATCTCAATTGCAGCACTGGGTTGGTTCCCTGCAAACCAGCTAGAGGAGCAGGAGGTTGCTGCATACAGAAACATTGAAAGAGAGAAGATGCATAAATGTGTAGATGAGTATCTAAACATGTGCGCGAGTGTAAAGGTATGTTTGCTGCTCCCCAACTATCTTCTGTTCTTCCATTTTTCACTAGGAATAGTGATCATCAATTGTTTTATTCTTAACTTATAATCAATTATTCATCCAAACATTTCATGTTGACTTGTTACCGAAATTTGGTTCCTGATCATCTTATCTCTCTGATTATTTCAAAAAACAAAGGTAAATTGTGAGATTAACAGAATAATCTCTGTTACAAATGAGAGTGGATCATGGTTAATTTCGTCGAGCAACCTTTTCAATTTTATAGGTTCAGAAGGCTGAGAAACTGGTGATCGAGAGGGATGATGTCGGAAAAGGATTGGTAGAGCTCATAGCTTTACATGGTATCACCAAGCTTGTAATGGGAGCAGCACCAGACAGATGCTACTCAAGGTATGGCCGGCAAATGCAAATTCTCCATTGATATTATAAGATTCTTAAATGTTCGGCCGGAAGAGAAGAAAAATCTTAAGCATTAATTGCTTTTTAGTAAAGGATCATGTGGCTTCAATAATTAGGACGCTAAATAGGGGAATATTCCCAAAGCTTTCTACCAAAAAAGAGATTACATCTTCAAGTGAATTCTTTGAGATATTTATGCTCAGACAACCACTTGGATTAGAAATCTTACGGATGACAAGGTGTATATCTGCACCTCTGTCAATTCAATTGATAAAAAGCTGATTTCTGCTACCAAATCTATGTCTGATGCATGATTTGATCGGGAACGGTGTGATCTGGAACTGATTAAGACTTCATATCACTGGTGCTACTTATATGCAGTACTCAGAACCCAAGTTCAGTTCATCTGACCAAGTGACACAAAATGGAAACCACTCTTTAAGTTGTATTTTCTTTATTTTATTGTTCTTCTTGCTTAAGAATAGTGGTGGAAGAACCACTTTTAAAATTCTAATGTCAAACAAGGGAAACACATCCCCCAAGATTCAAATGAGCAGCTCCTTTGCAACAAAGAAGACTGCGGGTCACTAAGCTGTTGTCTTGTTGACTTCTTTATTTTTAATGACAAGCTTGTGCTATTGTCAACTTCTGGACTAATCTAAAGCTTTACAATCACAGGAGAATGAAGGCTCCAAAGTCAAAGACAGCTCTTGCTGTGCAAGAGCACTCTGATCCGTCATGCAAGATCTGGTTTATCTGCAAAGGAAATCTAATCTGTACAAGGTAAATCCAAACTTTCTGATTTGAATTTGGCCTATTTTTATCCTTGCAAACCATTTTTCCAGGTTTATCTATATGGTCGGACTCATATATGGTCTCTTTTAATCAGCAAATGAACTGATCAGCTACACCGTTTAGAATGTATAAACCAAAATTTGCAAGTTTCTACCATCCCAATTCATGACAAATTTAAACATGTAAACTGATTTTTCGGTTTGCTGTTAGTTTCCAGTATTGTACTCAATGCATGTGTTGAGTTCAACCAATGATATTGCCTTCATCACATTGCCAATTGCAGCCTTTCTTTCCCCTAATAACAAAGTCCTTGTTTTGATCATCCACATCCTCATTGTTACATTATCTTTTAGAGCAAACAACGAATTGGCTTATCCCCCTTCTGATGAAAATATAGGAATTCATCATAACCGGTGGCATCTATAACTCACACATTCATGATTCTGCTTATTATTTTCTTTCTTTCAGTAACAGCCTCTTAGAAAGATAGTTATATTTCCAATAATATATAGTCTTTGTTGTAATAACAAACATTCATAAGATGCATCATTTTCCTTGACCAAGTTCCTTCCTTTTCTTTTCTTGAGGTGAATTTCCTCACAGAATTAAAAGGAAAGAATCATCTACTGGACCAACTATTTTAAAAATTACTGCCACTGAAGAGCCATGAATTTCTTAATTTTATATTAAAACTGATTAATGCTTGTCTTATACTGCTCCGGTTTCCTGCTTCGTAAGCAGAAATCATGATATAGGGAATGTAATCCGAGTTACTAAGAGAGGATTAATGTGGTTTTCCTTGCACTATCATTAGAAAATGTCCTAATGTCATACATTTGGATCTTATTCATAGGGATGCTTCTCTTGATGGGCCTATTATAGCCCAATCACCAACAGGAAGCCCGAATTCCATCTCAAGCCAATCTGAAATGCAGAGATCAAGATTGTTACATGAAACAAAGGGGAAGCCAGCGAATGTTTCAAGTCTTACACCTATGATGCAAGATCTATTTTCACAAAGGTTAAGATCTGCAAATTTCACACTGTGCCCAGAGTTGACAATGTCAGCTTTGCCTGATGAAGGACTTGCCGAATCATCAATTTCTGGGAGCATAGAAGGTAGTGTTATTGATCCGTGGGATGATATTTCAAGGGGTTCAGAGTTTGCTGAAGCGTCTGGAAGAATGGCTTCGTTGCCAGTGAAAACCCAGGATTTGGATAAAGAAGATGAGTCGCTCATTTTGCCTTCAGTGCGCAAACCTGAAGGGGAACATCTGTTTCGGTTTCCACAACATGACTTGGTATAGTTTATTGTTTTTTTCTTATTACCTTCTCTGAAGAAATAATTAAATGATTAACAATTTTTTTTGCCATATGCCTACCTGGCCTTAGCCGACTTGGTTCCTCTATTCATTTTGAAGGGGATCTTTGTGGAAATGGAGCCCAAGCAACTGATCTTTATCTCCTCTCCCCTTAAAAAGGGAACCAAACAGAGTTCTCAGTTGGAGTTCAGATAAATTTTTGTTTAGGGTCTGCATCCAGAGCTCATACTAGGTCAAGAGGCAATGTCCAATAAATTGCCATATAGGAATAGTTTTGATGGATGAACAAGCAAAATCAACATTGTTCTAAAATAACACCCTAGCACAATATTTTTTAGTAAATAAGGCAATGAAGTTTATGTAAAATTTTCTGTCTTTAGGAGGAAAAATTTCATAAAATTTATTATATATTGCAGCAAGATCTCGGTGTCGACGAGGTCATGTATAAAAGGTTGCGAGCTGCCCTTAGTGAAGCTAAAGACTCTAAGCGTGAAGCATATGAAGAGGTTTTCAAACGGCAGAAAGCTGAAAAAAGTTTAAACGACTCTATGCAGAAGGTAAGATCTTCAATTACTAAAGAGGCTTTCATCTAGATTTCGTCCGCCAACTCTATGAATTACATCTGTTGTCTGTCTAACAAACATATAGGGTTCCAAGCTGCAGATTGGACTATAATTAATTTTTTATCTATATGCCTTATAATTGGAGCCCACTAACAAAGTCTTGCTTCTTTCAGAAATGATTTTCAAAGGCATCTAGAATTTAAATTAAAGAGATCAAATGAAACAAAAATGATAGTCCTGTCATCTCACACATGATTATGCAGGTCAGAGTAATTGAGATTTTGTACACCAAAGAGGTCAAACTAAGGAAAGAAATTGAGGAGACCCTAGAAAAAGAAAAGGTGGAACTATTAACACTGAAACAACAGCGAGATCAAATCCATGAAGAACTCCAAAAAGCACATCAAAAGATGGAAAAACTACAACTACAGATTTCTGATTGTGAGCAAACTCTCAAGGATGCTAGAGGAAAATTGTCTGAGGCATATAATCACCTTAATTCGATCCGACAAGAGCATGAGGCTATCTGTCAGGAGCGAGACAATGCAGTTAGAGAAAATGAAAAGCTGCGTCAGAAGAAAGGAGATGCAACAATCTGCACTCAGAGAGCAGAAACCTTCTCGGATTTTTCCCGTTTAGAGTTGGTGCAAGCGACTGAGAACTTTCATGAATCATCAAAGATTGGTGAAGGTGGATATGGATGTGTATATAAAGGTTTCCTTCGCCACACAACGGTAGCAATAAAGAGGCTGGATCCTCAAGGCATGCAAGGAAAAACAGAATTTCAGCGGGAGGTAAATACTGTCCTATATTTTTTCATACATTTAATACTACAAAGTGTTGTTTCCTAAATAGACATGACTTTGTTTCTGTAGATGGATATTTTGTGTAATATAAGACATCCGAACCTTGTCACTCTCATAGGAGCATGCCCAGAAGCATTGGCTCTCGTTTATGAGTTTCTTCCTAATGGAAACTTGGAAGACCGACTTACTTGCATGGACAACGCTCCGCCACTCACCTGGCAAGCCCGCATTCGCATTGCTGTGGAGATATGCTCTGCTCTTGTCTTCCTCCACTCCTGTAAACCTGCCAATATAGTCCATGGTGATCTTAAGCCTGCAAATATACTACTTGATGAGAACTATGTGAGCAAGCTTGGTGACTTTGGCATTTGGCGTTTGCTTATCCAGTCAATTAACAGCATCATCCTCTATCATTGCACACGACAGCCTAAGGGGACATTTGCTTATATGGACCCTGAATTACTGACATGTAGAGAAATCACAGCAAAGTCCGATGTCTACTCCTTTGGAGTCATACTACTGCGACTTCTGACAGGAAGGCCTGCACTTGGAATCAGCAGAGTAGTACAGGAGGCATTGGATATGAAATGTTTGGATAAGGTATTTGATGCTTCGGCGGGAGATTGGCCTTACGTGCAGGCCGAGAAGTTGGCAAAACTGGGTCTAAAGTGCTGTGAGATGAATACGAAGAACCGTCCAGATGCAAAAGAGGCATGGAGAATACTCGAGCCCTTGATGAAGTCTGTATCATTTGTGAGGTTATCAACTTCATCAATTGGATTAGTCCCAGAAGACAGCAGCAGCATTCCATCTTACTTCATCTGTCCAATATTTAAGGTATGCTATTTCACATTATGTGCGTGTATCTTAAGTTGTAGGCACTCTGATAATATAATATTGTGCTTCTGTAGAAGCCTTTCACAGATAAGAATTTTGACTATCATGGATCAAATATGCTATTATGGTTTGAATCACATCAGTTTTTACTCCAATATTCTTTAAACTTTGTACTCAAATCTATGTTCTCCTGAATGTTACCTGTCTCTTCTACTCTAAATGTTCTCTGCCCCATCTTAATTATAGTATAGATTCATATCTTCTTAATTTGGTTTATTTTTTTGACGTTGACACTTGACACATACCTGTCTTAATGCAACTCTTCCCTCTTCACAGCCGAGTTTTCGTAAGATAATTCATTCAAGTCATAAGCATTACTACCCAAGTGCCGAGCAGCACCTTCAACTATGCGCATTACATCCTGTGTATCTACTGATTACTAAAAGTTGTAGAAGCATCTCTTGTGGTTACCATTTCAATTTGACTTCCTACTTATGAATGACAATGCAGGAGATTATGAGGGATCCACAAATTGCAGCAGATGGCTTCACATATGAAGCCGAGGCTATTGAAGGATGGCTTCATGGCGGCCGAGACACATCACCGATGACGAACCTCAGGCTTTCTCATCACGAGCTAATCCCCAATTATGGCCTTCGTTCTGCAATTCAAGCATGGGTTCAACAGCAAAACTGATACAGTTCCAGGAAAAAAAGAAAAAACAACTGAAGGCATCAATTAGCTCTTTTAACCATATAATTTCTCTGGCATCATCAAAGTCAGAGGAAAAATGTTCATTGCTGGTACATAAAATGAGATCTGATGTTTGTACATTTGTACCTTTCCAAACGTTGGCGTTTGAACTGAAGCAAAGATAGCAACAACAAACCTTTTTGTTTCTAATTTGTTCTAATATGAATGCTGTCCTCCTCTCATAGTTCAAGCAAATCTCCTTTTCTTCTGCTTGTTAAGTCGAGCTACTTTTGGTCAATACAATGTACATGGTATCCTTTTTCTTCTTGAATGTCTATCGCTTGATGGTACTTTGCCTGCTTATTTCATGAAGTTTATCTTTCCGTAAACCTAAAATGTCTTTTTTAGGTCCGGGGAGGCTGTATAAAAGTTTGTGAAAGAGATCTACACCAGGAAATGTTCTCTGCCTCTGACCCATGAGGAACAGAGTATGATACAGAGGAATGCAGAAAAAAAAGATCACAAAGTATGCTAAAACCACTCGACTCGGAATTAAACGTGGCCTTTGGAGAAACTCCATGCACAGGGATCAGGTGATCGGCATTCCAAAGGCCGATGGCCATGGCCTGCGAGCTCGCAGCGGGACGACGGGGAATGCGCCGCAAGTGACTCGTTTAACATTGGTCCGAATGGATCCAATCAGCGTCCCGTTAGTTCCTGTCTTATTGGGCACGGATCAGGTATTGGGTCCCCGTTTAAACCACAGGCTTTAAAACCCAATCAGATCGTTCCATCTTTTCGTTAGGTGATTCTGACGGTGGAGATAGACCCGTCAAATCTTGCGGACGGCCAGTGTTTGTCCACGAATACAGCAAATGATTCGTTCCCCAATTATATCTTTTCCGGTTTCGCGGTGAGCCTGTTTGCCTCTCGCAAGAGCGAATCCGAGAGAGAGAGAGAGAGAGAGGGAGACGAATAGAGAGCTCTTTCGCCGAGGAGGTTCTTAGAGCACTCCGTCCGCGATCGATCTCCTGGTATTGATCTATATCACCTGATCTTGCTGTTCCTTCTTTCAATCTAAAAGAGCACAATCTCCTCGAATTTCGCCCGTTTGTTCCTTCGTTTATCTTTCATTTTGGATGCAACGATGATCCGTGGTTACGTGGAATCTTAATTACGCAATTCTTCATGATGTACCTTCAACGAAACCCTAATGCTAAAAGCGGAATCCCTTGCAGAAGCCAGACTCTTGATCCTCTGCAAGAAACCCTAACCCTACTCCCTTGGAAGAAGCCTAGGCAATAAGGGAAGGATGTCCGGCCAAGGACAGAGATTGACTGTGGTCCCGACGGTGACGATGCTCGGGGTGATGAAGGCCCGGCTCGTCGGCGCTACCCGAGGCCACGCCCTTCTCAAGAAGAAGAGTGACGCCCTAACGGTGCAATTCCGCTCGATCTTGAAGAAAATTGTCTCCACCAAGGAATCCATGGGTGAGATCATGCGCAACTCCTCCTTCGCCCTCACCGAGGTCAAGTACGTTGCAGGAGACAATATCAAGCATGTGGTGCTTGAGTCCGTTAAATCTGCATCCCTTCGAGTTCGGTCCCGCCAGGAAAATGTTGCTGGCGTCAAGCTACCGCGCTTTGAGCACTTTGTCGACCATGGCGCTGGGGATGCCAAGTCGGACCTCACTGGTCTGGCACGTGGTGGCCAACAGATTCAGGCTTGTCGTGTGGCCTATGTCAAGGCAATAGAGGTCCTTGTCGAGCTTGCTTCTCTTCAGACCTCATTCCTTACCCTCGATGAGGCCATTAAAACTACCAACAGAAGGGTCAATGCACTTGAGAATGTTGTCAAGCCACGGCTTGAAAATACCATTAGCTACATCAAGGGGGAGCTTGATGAACTTGAACGAGAAGATTTCTTCCGTCTTAAAAAGATCCAAGGGTACAAGAAACGTGAGATCGAACGACAGCAACAGGCTGCAAAGAATTTTGCCGAGGAACAGTATGCAGAGAAGATCTCGCTGAAGAAGGGAATCTCACTAGATTCAGCTCACAACTTGCTCACTGTTGGTGCTGAGAAGGATGAAGATATAATCTTTTGATGCCGTCTAAATCTTTAGTATCCTGTGGTTGGTATCGCTAACTGTTATTTTAGATAATGCTTTTAATTTTCTCTTTTGGTTAGTGATTGATCTTTTGCATAACAAATCTGTTTTGAAATATTTCTTTGGTTAGCTTCTAATAATATTGGTTTTGTGTCTTTAACAATTCACATATGTGCTAGACTACAACATACCATTATCTTCGTATATATAGAACTGAACAATTTTAATTGCAATCAGAATCTCCATCGGTTTGGCTTTTAGATTTTTCTAGTCTTTGTTGCATATGATGAGATGAAACTAAGCTAAATAAGACATTTATAATTGCTAAAATTGGAAAATTATTGAACCTATGCAACGTAGAGAGCTTGGAGAAGTTGACAGGTCTTCCAATATAAAGTTATTGAACTCATGATTAATGTTTTAGTTTAGGTTAGTAGGTTGCCAATATATTTGGCCAGTATTGTAAACTACAGTCCAAGAAAAAATGTGATCATATAACCACATTGAAATGGCTTATGTGCTCAATGGTTGCATGGAATATCAGAGTTCACACATGGACATGCAGCTGCATATTCTGGTTGCAAATGGAAGATGTAGCTGCATGTGGATTTTGTAGTCTCAAATGTTACATCCTTCTTCCTCATTTTTCAAAATTGGTTTTACTATTACATCATTGTTATCATGCTATAACACATGGCTCATAGTAAAATCACCTGTAGGTTTTTTGAAATGTGCTCCATTCCTTTTTGTTATCACTCAAATAGGTTATTAAGTGCTTATGATAAAATTTCAGGCTTGAATAGATTAATAGTTTGACAATAGATTATTATTACCTATCTACTATATAAAGTAGGTCCTACATGTAGATTTGGTATTAAGTTACATGCTTCTGATTTATGATGTTTGGGTAACTAGAAAGGTAGTATAAGAAGTTCTATTTGTTGACAATTAAGGTGTTTCTGATTGAGTATGAAATTAGGTAACGTGGCTTGATATGATATGAATATGTCCAAAGGAGGCTCAGACACACATAGGAGGGATGTGGTTTCAGATGATATGAATATGACCAAAGGAGACTTAGAGATACATCATGGGTGAATCAGAGAGGAAGATTTATTGCTGTATAAACAATATAATGTGGCATCATGGCTTTACTATTCATTTCTATGGTGGAAGAAGATCCATGTAGATTACCCTAAATAACTGGGACTTTACTGTTTGTTTTTATGGCTGTACTTCCTTACAATAAATTTCTTTTTTTCAGAAATCTGCGCAACTGTATATACTACTGCATGCACATATAATCTTTTGACAGTTGGTTTCTATATGGAGAAGCTTTGAAAAATGCAGGATATGACCAAATTTTGTGTTTATAGAGATTTAGTAAATAGCTAGGAATAAACATGGCATGTATCTTTTTTTGTATCTTTGGAGGGTATAAATTTAATTGCTAGGTGATTGATGTGTATGGACTAATGTTAGTATAAGCAATTATCTTGTCATAGCACTAAAGTTTATTAAGGATGATTTTTAATTAGAGCCTAAAAGTTTTAAATGAAATTCATGACTATAAGTTCAGCTTGAATGGAGTAGTAACAACCAATTGAATTTGATATCAAGAAATTTGTGCATTAACTTTGGAAGGAAATAGCAATCGAAACCTTAATCGTAACAAATATTATTTTAGTTTTGGAACTAAAGGATGTAAGTGCTCATTAAAGAATATAAGTGCCCACCACTGACACGAATTATGATAAAAATAATAAAATTAAGGAAACTCAACTTGTTTTCAGATAAATAAAACTTTTGCTTCTTGTTTTTAGTGGTTAATCAAGCCATCTCCTCAACGGAATTGGATAAAGGATAACAATTCATGATGTCTTTTTGGGTGGCAAAGGGGTGTCTGTTCGGTTACCTGGGTCCATGGAGGTGGATGTTCTGTGATGCAGCCCAAGAGTTCAAACCTTGGTTAAGTAGGTTTGAACTAGGTCCTTCTTATTTTCTAGGGACTTTTGGCCTTTTTTGCAATATGATGGTGACTGGACTAATTTGAATATTGGAAACAATGTAAATGTTCTCATCAAATAAAGTTAGAAACAGGTGGTAGTAAACATGTTTTATGTCTGTTTTCATGCATTTGTTTTTAGAAATCAGAATAAAGAGCAAAATCAACAAAGAGGAACTTAAATTGTGTTGTCTTGTTGTGTACCTATCTTCTGGTGCCAGACTACATCTATCGAGTTCTTTATTGAAATTTTGTGCTTCATTGCCTATTGACCCCATAAGGTGGGAATTCGATGAGAGTTATCTTTGACATGCTTATCAAGGTATTTTGTTGAAAATATCTATAACATCTTGAGCTAATGCAATCTGGAACATGTCGTGTGAAGTTGCCATTACTATGATATTTAATAAATCACCATCAAATATTGACCAGAACTATGGTAATGAATTTGCTTGATCATGTTAGTTAAGAGTTGGGCACTGTCTTCTGGTATTGGTACGTGAACTATGATCGGCCTGACTCAATCTTTTGGGCATATTACGAGTCCAATTGCAGGACATAGCAGAAACACTCTTTTGGGCAAAGCTGTTGCTAATCAACCCAGGAGGTCAACTGGTCCAGAAACATTCTCTTGCCACCCTAATTTGATGTCCTCACCTTCCATAAGTGAGAGTTTGATAAGTTTGTGCTCTTTCAGTAGGAATCAGGGTCTTTTCTACTTTTGGAATTATATACCATGATATCCATGGAACTGAAAGGTCTAATGTTATATACTTTTGGTTCATCAAGCAATAAAAAAATATCTTAATGGGAAACTTCTAGAGTTCGTATTAATGATTGATATGGAATTTGAATATCTGGACACTGAAGCAAGGACAACTATGCATTGGCCCTTGCTGCTGCAAGCTGCAAAGCCTGCTGAAACAACCTCATATCAGATATATTTAGACTCTAGACCTTGAAGGATATCTATTAGAGATTTTTAACATATCTGCTATAAGTATTACTGTCTAATATCATCTCAGTTAATGTCTTTCTCAGCTTATTGGGTTGATCTAAGTGAGCACCAATTCATCAGTCTGGTTGTGGACCATGAAGGATGGATTGGTCTCATGCAATTATGGATTCCTCTGATTTAAGAAGTGCCAGTGGGACAATGTAAGTCCTAATTTCATATGTGTAGATGAACATGTAGTTGCTGGTATAATCTGCATTTTATTTTTAATCTTGACTGAAAAATGTTCCGTACAGCATTAACCATGGTGCTGGATTATTAGCCATGGATAGCTGCAGTGAGCTACCCACTGTTTTTTAGGTTGTCCCAACAGGCATACTCTTCGAAAGTTGGTATGAGTGATGCTAGGATTCAGGGCATTGATAGGCTCTCCCACCAATTTCATTGGGTCATCTTAGGCTCTCCTACCAATGATCACTTATCATGAGATTTAAATTTAATAACCATTTGCATCTAGATGCGTGTGGATGTCATATAGTTATTGTGCAAATCAGAGTTTCTAGTTGACTTTTCTTTTTATATTGATAGTATTTGTTGTTGTTTTTCAATCTTTTGAGTTTAGCAGTACTTTTGATCTTCAGTTTCAATGGAGATTTAGAATAAACCTATTTGCAGATCTAACTTCTAGGAGTTTCATTTTAGTTGAATGTTGCTTATCTATTGGCTTCTGTCTACTTATTATGTTCCTTTTTTTTTCTTTCGCTTTGTCATACTTCTTATGCAAGTAAAATAAGGCATAATATTACTTTCTAAAGAATTAAGGCAACGTCAACTGCATCTCTCTCTCTCTCTCTCTCTCTCTCTCTCTCTCTCAGCTGCATCTATTATTTTCACTAGAATCAAAACTTCTTGCCATAGTACCAAGCGTCTCCCTCCTTTGCCATTATTGGATCATCATCAGCTAAGCTTCCAAAGCAAGCATGGCTTTTGAAATTTGGGGAATGTCTATTTTTTGGGTTTGCAATGTATAGTTTCTACCGTCTAGAGTTTTGCTAAGGATGAAGTGAAAGATAAATTTTAATTACTAATAATTCCCATGAGACATGACTTGGCAGCTGGACTGTTTTTACAATGATCATGTACATATAAGCATTATGGATTTTCAGAGTGAAGTTGGTTTACACAAACAGGGAAAGTTACATAATTGCACCTGCTTTTTTTCTTTTGTTCCACATTTGAGCTTAGACTTCAACTGATTTCATTCTACTTTTTAGTTTTGCAATGTTATCAGTGCTTCGATGCTTATTCTCTTAATCTGGAATTTCAGAGTTTGTTGTTTGATGAGTTATTGTTTTAGTTCATTGTGTTATTAATTTTAGCTATGGTGTATAGAATGACACTGCAATGTTCACCATTCTATTTGGCCAACTAATGCAACTTTTGCATTTTTGTACAGTGACTGGATGTCACACTACGTGAGGACGCTCACAGCAGCTGTATCCGTGGAGATTTTCCCCTACTATTTGTGGCGTACGGTTCAATTACAATGGGTGTGTGAATTTATTACAAAACCTACGTTTGAGGAATCTTATCAGATATTATGGAATAGATGTAATAAATCACTGTACTTTCTTGAGTAGTGTATGATGTAGCATGCTTCTATGTTATAGATTTTACACTCTGCACAGTTCATATCCATCAATTTGAAGCTGAAAGTGTTCCTTTTTTCTTTAGTTACAACCATCTTTGTTGCTTAGATTGCATTTTCGTCGGTAACGAAAGAAATCCAAGTCATGTGAAGAAGCTTATATTACTCAACCCCCATTCTTACATAATGTTGCTCTGGTCATGCAAGTAAGTTCTGCGATTTTAAATCTTCCATCACGTTTGTGATGCAAGTTTTGCTTGCTAAAATTCTTTTTATAACCATTGTTTGGAGGCTATCAGCAGTGGTGGGAACTAATATTTCATGTGTGAGAGAAAACTCAGCCTGCAACTTTGGGCTACTGCGTGATGCATTTATGATCAATGAGATAGCATTGATTTATTAAGTAGGACATCGAGCCATATACATATCATGTGCCAAACTTAATGTGTCTACCTGTTGCTAGTTTCTCTTATCGCTAACAGATCTTGGATGTCGATCCCATTATGATTTAGATGACACTGATCTCAACAATTTCATAAATCCAGATATCGATCACCTGCATTTGGATGAATAGTTGTGAGATGTGTTGATGCTAGTTCTTCTCGTTCTTGCTCATCCGATAAACTATTGAGAAACCTCATCTAAAAACGTTCAACTACTATAACAGGTCCGAACTCTCTAAGCTCACGTCCACGGATATCAATGACCAAGACTTCTCGACACCTATACTCATCATCTGCCCCATCGTGCCTTTGTTTATACCATAGATAATACAATATACATACATGTATATTATATATATACACATATGTATATGTATACGTACACTATATGTATATGTATGTATATATATAGATATATATATATACATATACATGTATATATACATATCTATATATATGTATATGTATATATATATAATCCCGCCCGTCTCTCCCAGTTCGTACCCTTCGAGAATTCTCCATCGACAACCGCGTTTCTAGGGTTTCCACCGCCCTCCTCTGCCCCGCGACGCCTCCTTCCGATCTCCCCGATTCCCCGTTGGCCGAGCCCTCCTCTTACCGGTGCCGATCTCTTGAATTCGCATCGAAGTCTCGCCCTCTGCTCGCTTTGTTTCACATTGATCGTTCCTGCGGCGATCCGAGATCTCGCGGTTCGGAGGCGTTGCGGCTTCTCTCCCAAGTCGGATCGTTATTGATCTCCTGCAACTATCGTCTTTAGTTTCTGACCTTGGTGAGTTTGTCCTTGGTTTCGTCGCTTTGGTTTCATTTACATTGGAGCTGAACTCCGAATGGTTAGCCTGGTGTCGAACGTTAAGACGTTTGATTTGTTATTATGACATGATATGTAATATTGGGTTCGTGTGTTGGTACCAGATCAGGGCCCTAATTTGTGATTTGTGCACCAGTTGGTGTCTTTTTGCATGCATATCCGATGTTAGCTTGGTTTCAGTTTGTGTCAATGATTACTTTCGTTAATTATGTATAAAATGTCGTGTAATTGGCAATAAATTTCGGAATCTAAGTGCTTTTGGAGGTTGATATTTAGGTAATTATTTGGGAAGCAGGTTTTTCTTTGGAGATTCTAGATTTGATTGCATTGACACATGTAATGCAACAGTTCCACAATCATGATTGTTATCCCTGTTACACTCCTTGCTAATTGAAATAATTAACAATTTTCTAATTAACCTTATAACATTTTCATGGCTGCATAATTGGTTAAAGTCTTCAGCTAACTTTTCATTGATAAAAGTATGTCTTATCAAATGACAACTTATGTAGTATTTTTAGATTAGATTTTGAAGCAAATTTGACAGTGCTTCAATAAAGTTGACAAGTCTGTCAGTTAAGAATATTGAGCGACTTATTTATTATATAGCTTACATTCAAGTAACTTGTTATTTACTCAGATAACATGTACGGTATGCAAACTGTGAAGTGCATACATTTTCATTCTGTATGGGAGACAGGATGCGTCATTATGGCATTTAGTGGAGATTGGGCACAAGGTAAGAAGAGAAATAACACTCATGACAAATTAAGAAAGTGGTAGAGGACATTATTATGATCTGGAATTAAGTAAATAATCCATTTGTTGTTCTCTTACATCTTTTTCTTGCTACTTCATTTGGATATTAGATAGTAACAAGATTACCTACCTAGAACTTTATTATCTAAGTTGTAGATTGTGTTTTGAGCCTAAATCTGGAAAGATATTTTAGGTTGGGAAGAAGATGAGAAATGCAGAGATCCCCATGTCACAGTACTTTTGCTTTTTTCTTTTTTTTTTTGTTTCTTGTTCCTTCTTTCTCCATGTGAACTTATTTCAGCACACTCATCTGAGATCCTTTCTCAGCATTACCTAGCAGTTGTAAGGCAACAACTACTGCTTCTGTTGGTTTAACTAAAGCCACTGCAACTGATGTGGGCATTGGTTGTATGCGACCATTTAGTTGGCTAGTTACCTAGATTGAGATAGCAGTATATGGTCCTTTAGCTGTCTGTCTAGTACCTGTGCCTGTGTTATCTAAAATATTGTCGACGATATCAACAATCAGAAATTGTTGATTCATATATTCGTTTGTTGTATATTATGCTATTTCCTTTTGTCTAAAACATCTGATCATTCTTGACAGTCGTGTCTAGTTCAATGAATAGATGCTTGATACTTTAGCAGGGTTTATCTGGTAATGCTTATTGTGACAACAAGTACTTATTAGACGAAAAAAGAATTTACATGTTCTTTCGATACTTTTGTGATCTTGGAACTCTGCTTGTGTATGTCAATGTACTATTATATTCTGTTTGCAACATAGCTACTGCAAGTTTTAGAACCATTTCATTGTTAATTATACTTGGTCTTGTAGCTCCTTTCTTGTGGTTAGCCATTGCAACTCGCCAACTAGTTTGGATCAAAGCACTGACAGCAGTACCTCTTTGTCGAGTAAGCAATAGTTTAATTAGATTTCTTTCTGATTTTCTCAGGGGCTGATCATTCTTTTATTCATCTGGCATGCCTCGTGTTTTCTGATATAGTTCTTGGATTTCACATTGATTTATGTATGTGTATTCTTTGCAAACAGAAACCAAGCATAAATCTTGCAAAGGTTGAACTTCGTTTTGCTAAATCAAGAGCTTGTGGCGGATTTGGGGAGATGAAACCAGGCAAGGAGGGGCAGGACTCCCTCAACAACATCATTAGACAAGCAATTGAAAAAGAAACACTTCTTTCAGTCTGTAGAACTGGTGATAATGCTGTTCACTGGGTTCATTTACTCCAATGCTCTAGGCCAGTAGGAAAGCAGCAATTTTTCTAAAGATTAATTGTTGGACGATTTTGTAGGAGGAAAGGATAGCATTCTTGAACTTTTCAAAGGTGAGACTGTGGGCATGAGTGAGGCTAAGGAAGATAGTTGTTCTTCGAAGGATAGTGGCAGCACTATCAAGGGGACTAAAACCTCATCTGAACAGATGCAAGCACTCAAAATTCCTGAAGCTGTTCTAGCCTTTGCTCAAGCTGCTGCAAGGGCAAACGGTGAGCCTGAAAAATGTATGTCAAGTCTCTAAAGAAGGTATTTGGATATAACTAGTGATAGGTTATAATTCTTGATAAATCAAAGTGGGTTTGTTCATGGAGTTAATAGATGAACCCTATCATAATTTGCCAGATCTTCCAGGATGGCCTTTGTTCTCACCAGCTAAGGTGCAATTGCAGAAATGTGAAAAGTGTTATCGAGAGTTTTGCTCTATGATAAATTATAGAAGACACATACTTGTGCATAGGCGTACCCTAAAGATTGATAAGGTCTTATTCTCCACCCTATCTCCCTTTCGCAACATGGCCTTCATTAACAAAATCTCCTTTTAAAGCATTATTATTGTCTTTAACCTGAACATGGATGCCTGTAATAATAATTGATCGTTTGTTCTTTTGGAATTAAACTACTTGTAAATTTCCAAAAAAGAAATCAGTAGGTCTTTCTGTTTTTGTTCTTCAAGCATTTGTGGAAGTTATGATTAAATTAAGATGTCATCTGCAAATAGTTCACAATTCCATTTTCTCCTATTCTTTGTTCATTTGCATTATTGCCTGGAGTCCTATACTATATATCTATACGTCCACAGGTTTTCTATCAAAAGAATCTAGCTAAAAGGTATTGCATGAATCATTTGTTTATCTATCATTATTCTTTGCTGACTGAGTTTTATGAACATGCCAGAATTGAGCATGTAATTGATCATATGAACTACCTGGGAACAATTTGTTCTTTCACAGTATCATAATAAGATATCATTTCTTTTATTTCATTTTAAAAACTTTTACCTTTTGCATATGGTTTTTCTTGTTTATGGGTGGTTACAATTTTGTAGGATTTTCCAAGGAACAGGGAGTATTTGGGTGCCTTCTGGGATAAGGTAATACTTTGCTTGAATTTGGAATATAAACTGTAAATATGGCTAAGCAAGTTGAAGCATAATAAGTCAAACTTTCACTGAAGACACCTATTCATACGAGCAGTTGGACTTGGATTTGGTCTTGGATCATGCTCAGTTACCAGCCATATGCAACTCTTGTTTAGTTTGCTCCTTTTTACTCTCAGATGCTAATTCTTCTTTGCATGTTGTAATTTCAGCTATCATTGGATAAGGCCGAAGAAATTCTTTCTTTCACAAACATGTCCATAGAGGTGATGTTTTCTCTTCAATCTTTAGAAAAGAACAAAAATTAATTCAAATGTTTTTCTTGTTTTTTGTCTACATAAACCTTTAGCAGAGGTGCATAGATGTGTAAGTCCAACAGAGTTTTCACTTGGACACTGTCATCCAAAAAAATGAATGTCAGACCATCTAGACTTGTACTCTCTGCAGGTTAAGTAATAATTTAAAGGCCCTTTTTATGGAATCTTTTAATGATAAATAAATGGATATATCAATCTAAATTGTGAAAGATGTGATTGCATTAGTTGTAATCTTATTCTTTATAAAAGTGACTATATCAAAATCATCCTTTTCAAATTTCCACTGTGAGAATTTAGCAGCAGGGTTTGACAAGCAAACCCTATCACTTTCCACAACAAAAAAGGAAATAAAAGTTAAATAAATAAAATCAATTACATAACAAAAAAAATTTCATTCTCCCCTTCTGCACCTACTGAGATGCACATTAGTTTATTCCATAGTCACTTTAAATGAATTCTATTGGGCATCATCATCTGTATCATTTTGGAAAATTGAGAAGATGTATGCTGATGATGCACTGACTTTCTCGAGAGGACTCTGATAAACAGCACATTTTCAGGAGGTTAGTGGTGCTTCAATCATAAGGGTATTGTCATTATGGATTGGAAAGCCATTCTTTCATTCTCTACCGCAAACATATGCAAAGGCTGGATCTGCTTTATTGGTAATGGGCATAATCTACTTATAGCAGGCTCTCTATGCATTTTTTTCTGCATGTCACAAGTACCATTATTGAACTATGATGATTTTGTAGGATGTGATCCAAGCAAGGCCTGCCAGCTCACCGATATGCGCCAAGGAACTCTTTAGTATCCTTGATGATGCAAGTGAAAATACTTTTTTGTGCACTGGCACAGCTGTGTCCTTGCAGAAGTTTGTGTTTGACGGTGAAGTATCAAAGATTGCACTGGAAATGAAAAACCTAATTGCTTGTATTAGTTTCTTGCTTGAGCAGAAACTGGTATGGTGAATTCCTCCATATTTTCATGTTTTATTATTGTTTTACTTGTTGCGGGGAAGAAGAAGAATCTTGACCAAATTGATCCAATTTACAGGTCAAATCATGGGTTGCTGACAAGGATGCTGAAGCTTTAAGATGCCACAAGTTGCTCATGGAGGAAGAGGAAGCTGCTCAGAGAAGGTAATCGGGTGATTTAACACGTGACTGAAGCAACATTGTTATAGTGATCTTATAATATAAGACTTATATATCTGATTAAACAAAAAAAATGTTGGGTAGATTTTTTTGATCTGATTTGACTTTCTTATTTTGTTAATTATCAATTTTTGTGTCCATTCGTGAAGATGCCTTTTTAGGTTATAATGCATTTTCTAACAGACCATTACCAAAGATTTGCATTAATGATTATTTTTGAAGTTTATGGTGAAAGGGTGACAATTTAGTCACCTTTTCTAAAGATTGGAGCCCTACCTTCATTTCTTGTTTTATTAATCAGTTAATCAGCAATTTTGTGGTTCAGATAACATGTAGTTCTTGCCTGTGGCAGCTTCACTACAAATGAACTCTTTGTGCACATGCCAGGTTGAGAGGTTAAAGAAAAAAGGACAAAAAAATGCATATGCTTGCTTCCTGTCTGATCTTTGTAAAAAAAAATTAATAATTCTGCAAAAAAGAGTTTCAAGGATTTCATTGACATATGAAGTTATGTAGTACCTCAGAGTCTTTGATCATTAGTTTTCTTATAAAATATTTATGGGTGAAAATTTGTGCTACGAGGCCCTGCTTTAGATAACTCGCTTAGCATTTCTACAATTAACTCAACACATCAAATCAAGCTATTACTAGATGTAGAATAACTTGGAATTATTACTGAGAAGAGTTTGTAAAATTGGAGTTTTGTAAATCAACTTTGCTTTCTGTCAGCCTTGAAGTGCTGCATATACCTTGGTCGACCCTCTAACGTTCCTGAATGATTGCACCCTAGTAAAATGGTCATATGAAATGTGATAATTTGAGTTTAAGTAGTCATTCAAATTATTCTGTTTGTAGAAACAGCTAATTGGATTTGAATATCTTTCACAATTTAATTTAACAATCATATTTGCACTTCAAGGTCATGCCTTCAGCTGTTGCGGAATTGAGTATTCCTGTAATTCAATCTGGAAGTAATCATGGTTGCATTATAAAGGCGTTTTGTATAGTCCCTGACTATCTGTGCGGACCATGTTAATTATGTAACTAATGCAGGCAATTTAGATTCAAATTAACATTGTTACTTTCTTACTATCACTGGTATCAAATGCTGTTTTTCATGCCAGCCAGTAGACCAACCTTTGCCTGGTAGATGGCATATCATATCCTGACTCATAAATGCTGATTCACTTATGGCATATATCAGTGATGTAATGAAAACTATAAACTTTGTGTTGATAACACTTCCAGTTAGCTCACGATTTTAGAGTACTAGGAAGCAACCATGTTGTGAATTTAAGTGTGTTCTGTATGTACCCTTTGGTTAAGTTTATTGTAAAATCACATGCTAATAGTGATATTAGTTTTTTTTGTTTTTAAAATTTTTCTGTATATATATATATATTTTTTTTCTGTGGCTATCTAATAATCATGAGAAAGGATATCATTCATGGTTGCAGAGTACCTAGGTTTTATCTTGTCTTTTTCTTGATGAAAAATTGACTTGTTGATTACAGGCAAGCTGAACTTCTGGAAAGGAAAAGATTGAAGAATAGTGATATTAGTTTTTTTTGTTTTTAAAATTTTTCTGTATATATATTTGTTTTTTTTTTTCTGTGGCTATCTAATAATCATGAGAAAGGATATCATTCATGGTTGCAGAGTACCTAGGTTTGATCTTGTCTTTTTCTTGATGAAAAATTGACTTGTTGATTACAGGCAAACCGAACTTCTGGAAAGGAAAAGATTGAAGAAGCTTAGGCAGAAAGAACAGAAAACAAAGGACTTAATTGGTGTAGAAAATAGGATCGGTTCAATTAGAAGTACAGAAGGCAAAACTGAATTCCCTGGGAGATCAAGTCCAAGGACTTCATCTCATTCGGATTCATATACCCCAGCAATATCAGAAAAGCAAGTCCATCATTTTACTCCATTGGACCCTGTTACGGCTATCGACTTCAGGATGCATGTGGATACCGAGGTTGCTGTCCAGCATATTGATCAAAATCAGATGAACGACAAACAACATCCTATTTCCATTCAGCATTTACTCTCCAAACCAAAAAAAACCATTAAAAATGGTTTTGGTACATTTCAGGTCCCTGCTGCAAAATTTTCAGGTCCAAAAAAAAAAGGTCTCTACAAGGACACAAAGGTCGCTTCATCAACCACTGGTTATAAGATTTGGACCCAGAAAAATAAGCGAGAGGAGGTGCCATATGACAGAATGGACAAGATTCATCCAGATCATTCGGTTTATGTTGATGGTTCCAAGGTTATAATTGGTTCAATATGTGTAGCACTTGGAAGCAGTGATAGATCTAAATCTTCTCAAGGGAAGCTGGTCAAGCCTTGTACTAAACACAACAATGTCAAATCTTCAACAGGAATGCTGTGGAAACCTGTGGGATGCCATGAAAGTGGGTATGAATTGACAACTATATCTGATATGAAGGATTATAACTTGGATGTGTCTTTGGCCAAAAATTCTGATGAAGTTTCTCCCAGCGAGATGTATCTTGCTTTAGTTGAGAAGAGAGACAGCGTTCCTGGGGCACAGCAGGACTCTTTGGCAGCCCAAACAAGTGCAGGGCCATTGTTGTTCTCAAGCAAAATTGCAGAGGCTTTTCTCACAGAGAGTAAGAATTTTCTCTCATTAGTGTCCCTCCTTTCTTAAGTATGTGATCCCTACCCTCTTTAACTTAATCTCTTGTGAACAAGTGAACTGAACCATATCTGTCGTACAGCAATGTCGAGTGAAAAAAATAGGGAGTCTTTTTTTATGCATGGTGATCAACTAGGTGTGCATTGTTTGGTATTGATCATAGTGTACGAATCTGATAAGCTTATAAATATCATGCAGGATGGAAGGAGGCCATTGCTGCGGATCATGTGAAGCTAGTTCTACCATCTGAAACTGAAGCATATGATAGCTGCGATAATCCCCAATATGATTGCTCCGAGGAAAGGCCACATTCTTATGACTGCCTTGGACATGGCAAATTTGGTAGCGGAGAAAAAGGGCGGGTGCCTGGAGTGGATTCGATCGAATCTTCATCCAAGCCTAAATTTAGAACAAAGCCCGACAAAAATTACAAACTAAAATATGTTGCGAAGCAACGGAGTACTGCTTTAGGTGAGTAGATTGAGGTGGAATAATGGGTACAGTTTCAGTGTAAGATGCAGTCTATACACAGAGGCACCAGTTTTAGCAGAGGTCTTCTGTTATTTTATGTCCCGTGGGTAGAAGTAATTGGAAATGTTTGTCTAAACTTTCAAGGCTTCTCTCCTTTGTTTGTGGCACTGTAGTCTGTAGGCGCAGTTTTATGTTGTAATAATCTGCTCCCATTGTTCTCCTGTTCAGTTTGTTCCAAATGTCAATTTCTAGATTCTCTCAGCTTTCCCATCATAGTGCCAATGGTCGAATTAGTTTGTACCTTTTTCTCCTCTTTTTCTTTTTCTTTTTTTTACATTGGCATGATTTATCAATGCTGCCACATGGCAGAGCATCTTGTTGTCGTTCGGCAACCATCTATGTTATGTATTATATAAATTGGTCAGATTGTTAGAGGCCGAAGGTTTACCTTTGCAAAAGGTCCCTCACCTGCCCCTCAAACCCAACCTCGGGAGGCAGATTCGTATTAACGTTCGTTGGGAGGTTACCTCCTCCTCGTTAGGCGTTTGTAATAATTCTTCTTCCTCGAAACATCTCTGTAACCGTGCGTGCAACCGCGAATCGTGCTTGCTGGGGCCCTTATCTTCGACACGTGGCACGACCGCACAACTCCTATTAGGGCAACACGTGGAAGAAACGCGGTGTGGCAATGGTTGTTTTAATCGTAGAGTGGTGGTTGTGTACGTGGTTTTGTTTTGCGGCCAGCGGGGAAGCCTTGGCTGTTTCTTCAATCCGTAGGAGGAGGAATACCTGCGTCGGCAATATGCTGACATTTCAATGCCGTCTCCACCTTTTCTTAGTCTGCAAGTGAATGGTCCAAAGAATCTGTTGAGAACAAATAATTTACTTGATCTAAATCATCGGCCTGCAATAATTGTTTGTACCATTTGTTTATCATTATAACAACAACTATTATTATTATTATTATTATTATTATTATTATTAAAGAGCAGGTCATCTCCTGGTACTAAGCAATCCTTTACGACGTGACGCAGGTTAATCAACGCGAGATGAAGAATCAAACATGCCGATCATGGTAGCATTTGTCTGATATCAATCGAACGTTCTTATTGATCGAATCAACCATCAATTCCACGCGGAAGACACGACACGACTCTTTATCATCTACACCGCCTCCACTAACAAAAGCCACACACTAGCGTCTTTGACGACGGCCAAACATTGCTATCGGTGGCCACCGTGTCATGTGGGGCGGTTGATTGTGACGTGCAGAAGCGGTCGGAATCCTATTTCATGTCCAAAAATAAATATATATATATTATATACGAATTCTTTTTAAAAAATTTCAAAATATTTTTTAAAATAAATTCTTATAAAATATTTTTATAAATATCCTCGATCTGACTACCTCTATTCTCGTGCAGCGAGTAATGATAGTGATCTCATGGAAAACCCTTTTTTATATGTAAGGATCATGGGTGAGAATGATAAACACTATCATCGTTATAACTTTTTTTCTCGCATGAGAATTAGTCTCACTGAACCATTCCCTATGTATTAATTATGTCTGATAAGAGTAATAAAAATTATTATTATTTTTTTTTTCTCGTATGAGGGTGAGATAGATGTGACATGATATGTATAGACAATAATAAATCTAATAAGCTAAGTGATGATAGATCCAACGAAGATAAAAATAAATTAATTTTTTAATTTTTTTTAAAAAAAATTAAAATACTATACGAGAAATTATTAAAATAGATTTTTTAAAAAAAAAATTCACCTATATACATGATTAAGCCGGTAATTTGAATTAAAATTTGGAATTTAAAACGTAAACCATTTATGGCTACAGCCAACGTGGAATCCGCAGCCGTTGTCTGCGAATCCCAACTTCAAAAAGCGTTGCCTCGCTGATCTCCGCTACACCGCAACGGTCGTCTCTCACTGAGAAGCGCTTCCGACGCAGAGGAAGCTTCACTCATCATCGCTGCTTTTGTGGTGCCCTCCCTCCGCCTCGGCTCACCCACGGGACGACGAAGAAGCGGTAAAGAGGAAGGCAAACCCGCTTCGCCTCGAGCCCAGCGTCGGGAAAAGTTTCTGCCATTCTTAACCTCGACGTAGCCGAGGCTGCTTTACAGAGCAGGTCAAAAAGCAAAAGCAGACAAGACGGTAAAGAAAGAAGCCTCGAAGCCACAATCGCACGCCATGTTGCCATCAGGAAATCATCACCATCTACATTATTAGCACTGTACTCCATCTCCGATTAGTCTCGTGGTGAGACAGCACAACCCATCTGCTATCACACCACCCCGCCACTACCTCTATAAAGCCGCACCAAGGCCCTGATTCCTCCACTCGAGGAGTCTCTCGTGCTTGCCTTTACCACAAGCAAACAGGAAAGATGGAGGGGAAAGAGGAAGATGTGAGGCTGGGAGCAAACAAGTTCTCGGAGAGGCAGCCGATAGGAACGGCAGCCCAGAGCGACAAGGACTACAAGGAGCCGCCACCGGCTCCCTTGTTCGAGCCCGGGGAGCTCACCTCTTGGTCCTTCTACAGGGCTGGGATAGCGGAGTTCATGGCTACCTTCCTCTTCCTCTACATCACCATCCTCACGGTCATGGGCGTGGTCAAGTCCAACAGCAAGTGCTCCACGGTGGGCATCCAAGGGATTGCCTGGGCCTTCGGTGGCATGATCTTTGCCTTGGTCTACTGCACCGCCGGGATCTCTGGTAAGGGATCTGCTTTCCCTTCCATTTGGGCCTCTGAAACCTTTTGGTCGACTCACTTCTGCTAAATCGTCAGGTGGCCACATCAACCCCGCGGTGACCTTCGGGCTGTTCCTGGCGAGGAAGCTGTCGCTGACCAGGGCTCTGTTCTACATGGTGATGCAGTGCCTGGGCGCCATCTGCGGTGCCGGTGTGGTCAAGGGGTACCAGAAGGGGCTCTATGAGAGCAACGGTGGCGGAGCTAACGTCGTGGCTCCTGGCTACACCAAGGGTGATGGCCTGGGTGCTGAGATCGTCGGCACCTTCATCCTCGTCTACACTGTTTTCTCTGCTACTGACGCCAAAAGAAACGCCAGGGACTCTCATGTTCCCGTGAGTACATCTCCAAGTTCTTGATGTTGACCATGGTTGATCTGATCTAACATGCGTTACGGATCTGTGCAGATTTTGGCTCCCCTCCCCATTGGGTTTGCCGTGTTCCTTGTCCACCTGGCTACCATCCCCATCACCGGCACCGGCATCAACCCTGCCAGAAGCCTTGGCGCTGCCATCATCTACAACAAGAAGCATGCCTGGGACGATCATGTAAGTGTGTCCGTGGAACCCTCGCAAGCTTCAGATGGCACTACTTACAAACTGTCCTGTTTTCTTGTCTCAGTGGATATTTTGGGTTGGACCCTTCATCGGAGCTGCGCTTGCTGCCATCTACCACCAGATAGTCATCAGGGCGATCCCATTCAAGAGCAGGCCCTGAGAGTGGCTTCATCTCCTCTCACAATCACCTGTCTCATGATCCTGTGTGCCTTTCTTTCATCATGGCTTGTTTCTGGCTTGGAGTGTGTTCCAGACCTGTGATTTGCACAGCACTGTGGTTGTCGATCAAGTGTGTAAATGAAGTACTGATGCGTGTCGTTGTCTCTCTCAATCCAAGTATGTGGTGTTTTGCCAGCTTCCGAAGCATCTTCTCTTGTTGGGAACCTTATCTCTTTGCATACATTCATTAACATCTTCATCTCATCTCACCAAAGTTGGAGTGAAATAAAGTAATGAAAAGCAAGGGAAGGACAGAGGCAAAAGAAGGATCCAGCGAGAGGTATCCTCTCAATGCAATGATGATGGCCGGTGGTGGCACAGATGGACGATGATGGTGCGTGACGGGGAGAACCTTTTAAGTGGGGAGCGGTGTGGTTGGCAAACCGCTTCCATGGGGGGGGGTGTTGTGCCCTTTTTGCCTTGGTAAAGGTGGTTTTGCCAATGCGTCGAAAGCAGTGCCTCCCATGGTGCTTTGGCAAAAGCAGACGGGTTTTGGTGGGATGAGGCCATGCACGAAGACGATGCTTCTGCCTTGCAACCGAAAAGCTTTGGGACTTGGGATTCTTCAGGGCACGGTCTTTGGTGACGAGGATGACCTGCTGCACCTGTGTTCCGTGCCTCTTCGCCTGCTCTTTGAGACACCCCCACTGTTCTTCACGTTCTTCTCCACAGGACAAGACACCTGCAATTTTTTCTACATTAAAGTTTTCAAAAAAAAAAAGCATTCATTTACATGTAGACCAAAGAATATTTATATAAAAAACATTTTTATGTAAGATAAATTTAAGTGTTTATTACATATTATGCTATGTAGGTAGATCTCTTTAATCGCTTGGTTTCTAAATTTAATAAAATTATAATAAATTTTTTACAGTTATTAAAAATAAAATATTTAGTTTTATTTATCTTAATATCATAGGTTTTATCATAAAAAATAATAATTAAAAAATAATTTTAATATTTTAATTATATTTTTAATGATGATAAATGATAACGTCATTAGATCACAAGTGATTGTTCTAGATGAGAATAGAGATGTAAGATGACGATACAAATATCGACACTTTATATCTGTATTATTATCAATATAGTTGTCGAACGATCCTTTGCATCAATGTCGATGCAAATACTAAGTAATCCTTTTGTTGCTTTGCATTTGTGTCAGCAATATAGTTATCAAGTGATGTCGACTCAAATACAGAATATTAGTATTTGTTACTCTTCGTTTTTATCCATAATAATCACATATGACCCTTAACGATATTGTCGTCCATCACCATTGAAAACATAATTGTAACGTTGAAATTATCTTTTTATTCATCATTTTCATGATTTCATCGATAAAAATCGATGATATTAGAATAAATGAAATTGTATATTTTATTTCATAATCATATTGATTGTAATATAAAATTTGTAAGCCTAAGAACTAGGATACTACAAATATCTAATTATAAGGGATAATATGTAATTAACCCCTTATTTAGAATTAAAATTTTCTTATGTTAAATAATTAATATAAGAGGATTTGATACTTAGAGAATCAAATATTGCATCATCATTAGTATTATGCCAACTCAAATGTCCATTAGATTAGTTTAGTTTGATCCACTATATTAATATGATACATGATTGCACTAACTGTAATGTTTGACGTTTTGTCCTTCTCAATAATTTTTTTCTTACGATAATTATAAAAGTCATAGGTTCACCATTTTGTCTTTTTCTTTAAAATTTTATATAATATTCTGTGCAATCTTTCGAACCCACTATAAAAAATAAAATAAAAACTATATTTTTTGTGAGAAGAATATATTATGTTTGTGGATGTGCTTCGCCAAATTGGAATTTCTTGACGCACTTAAATCATATTCTTGTATTCTTAATCCAAATCTAAAACTAGATTGGATGAAGCAAAAAAAAAAAAAAAACCAAGGCAGGATCGAGTTAGGGTAATAAAATGAAATTTATATGTATCATTTTCGTTTCCATTCTGACTATTAAATGTCAATCTATATTCACCCAATTAAATTGGATTCATTTCCTTTAGATTTGAATTATGTTTGGATAGAAAAATGGACAATCAAGTTAGGATTAATTGCTAAGCTTCAAGCTGCTTCAAATTAATAGCAATCGTCGAACAATTGGGTATTTCCTAAGAAGTCCAAACCTAACATCATCTCCAATAATATTATTTCATCATTACAATACCATTGTTCGTAAGTCTATCATCCAATTCTATTCAAATCAATCATTCAAAAATAATAACAAATCGTTTAAAATTTTTGACCTAAAATGATCTGAGATTATAGATATTAGATTTTTTTAAAAAAAAATAAAAATTCATTTTTTTAGATTTTCTTCAAACACTTACAAACATCGATTCGACGACATCGCCGTGTTTGAAGGCAGTATTCTCCGCAGGATGGCGTAATCATGACGACATCGCCGTGTTCCGCTACAACAGCTGGAAGCACCGATATAATCCCCAAAACCTTGTCGGCAAGATCGTGGACCGAGAGACCAAAAGGGGTGAAGGGCGAGAGAGACGGAGAGGGAGATGTGGCCGTTCAGCCGGAAGGGGGCGTCGGGATTCTCCTGGTCATCCACCGCGGAGGAGGTCACCGAAGGATTAGATGGGGGCGGCCTCATCGCCGTCGTCACAGGTCTGCCAGATCTCCCTTTCTTTTGTTGTTGATTCGGAAGTTGTTTAGCTTCGCTACTTCTCTCGGGTTCTCTCTCTCTCTCTCTCTCTCTCTCTCTCTCTCTCTCTCTCTCTCTCTCTCTCGATGCTTTTGTATCAGATTATCTCGTAGGATGAAGTAATTATGGAGCGCCATCATAGAGGAAAAACAATCAAAGCTATGATGACATCGAGAATCGTTATACGGACCTCGGTGTTTTGGACCTAATGCTCAATTGTTCGGGATGAGTGTCATAGGACGAGGAAAGAATGCCTCATATGCCGTAATAGAGTTCATGGTCTTCAATTAAGCGGCTGTTATTGTTGGGTCTGCTTTCTAATTAAGCTGCAAATTGATTTGGGGGTGCTGAGAATTTTGATTTTGATATCTGCTATATCCTGTGAAACACGCTATCATATAGCATACAACAGTTCCTCTTGTGTGATTTAAAATATTTTTAAAGTAGTTCTATAGCTAATTGCGGACCTTTTCCTTGATATATTTACTTGTACAAGGTAGTGAACTAGTGATCCTTGTGTGATATTTGCTTGAATGCTTATGGTTGCAGGAGCATCGAGTGGAATTGGTGCTGAAACAGCCCGGGTTCTTGCACTTCGAGGTGTTCGTGTAGTTATGGCGGTTAGGAATTTGTCGTCCGGTGCCACAGTAAAGGACTCGATTTTAAAGGAAATTCCATCTGCTGAGGTTGATGTCATGGAGTTGGATCTTACTTCGATGGCATCAGTGAGAAAGTTTGCCTCTGAATTCAATTCCTTAAATCTTCCTCTGAACATCCTTATGTAAGAAACCCAACTACGAGTTTTTTTTTTTTTTGCTTGAAATACACAAAATTCTGTTTGTAACATCTACTAAACTCTTTTGCTTATTTGTCTTCATATTTTTTATTGTCAATGGAAGCAACAATGCAGGGGTAATGGCAACTCCATTCTCACTCTCTCAAGATGGTATTGAGCTGCAATTTGCAACTAATCATGTTGGTATGAGCTCCGATACCTTGGCCATTCTGAGATTTTTGTATACACTAGCAGAAGTGTTTAAATATTTTTTTTTTATGACAACAAAATATATGGGAATCTTCTATTCTCTTAAAAAAAAAAAACAAAAAACTATTCAGCATTTTATATTTCTTTTTTTGAAAAGGAAGCACTAGGTGACTAATGATTAGGAAAAACTTATCCAAAGAATTGAAGAGATAAGGATATTTAGATGTATGCACGAATGCATGCTGTTAATATGGAATATAGAATAACAAGATTTGCATGTATCCATGGAATGTCATCTAACATGGTTTTGTCATGCCCAAGGAAGAATCAGGAATATATTCACAAGGTAGTCTGGAAAAGTTAATATAACCAGGATGGTCGCAGAAGACCGTAGATTATTTTATCGGAGATAATAAGAACTGATTTGATGGCTCATTGAATAATTCAGTTGGGAACAGCAAATTTTTACTGCTGCTGCTTGTATGGACATTTTAATTTTGGACATTTTCAACCTTTTATGTTTTACACATTAATTATGTTCTCCAATTTGGTGTTTAATAGCCAATGTTATGTCTGAAGTTCAGTCTAATGTTTTGCAGGCCATTTTCTTCTGACTTACCTTCTATTGGACAATATGAAGAATGCATCCCGTACATCCAGAATAGAAGGCAGGATTGTTAATGTTTCATCAGAGGGGCATAGATTTGCATACAGTGAAGGAATTCGTTTTGATAAAATAAATGATCAGTCAGGGTACGACGGAATCCTGAATATATTAACTTGAGATTTCTTGTGATTAGTGGGCCAAAATTTTCTGATCTTTCGTACGCTGTCCTATTATTTTCTTTTTGGTCTAAATTCAGGTTATATTAGACAAGATGTAACCGGGAAGAAGTTCTTTATTGGTTTATAATTTTTTCCTTGCAGATACAACGGCATTGGTGCCTATGGGCAGTCAAAGCTTGCGAATATATTGCATGCTAATGAACTTGCAAAATGCTTCAAGGTTCATTCTGCTAGAGACTGTGACTATTATTATATCACAATTTTCATTTTTCACAATCTAGTGTGAATATCTCAGTTATTTCTTGGAACATATCCTGCATCAGTTGTAAAACTTGATTTTCTGCATTCGTATGATAGATGTCATCAAATAGGCATTACAATTTTCTAATTGTTAAGAACCTTATGCATCAATTGGTCCTTTTGCTTGGCACTCAACTGTTACCAAATCAGGGAACAAGCTATTGGGTGCTATTTGGCTTCATTTGGCACTCATGAAGGTTCCTAGGTGCTAACTGTTTTTTTAATTCTGATAAGTTGCTCAAAATTTGAAAATAAAATTTTGGAGGCAATAGTCGTTGTTACATATTACATTGATATGGACATAGATGGTCTTAACAATTTGTTGACTGTCATTATGTAATAGTTATTTCTGTGTCATCAGTTAACAAAACGTTGCACAATAACTATATCACAAAAAAATAGCTTAAGTAGTTTTCTAACATGGAAGAGGAAGGACTGTGACGTTGAGATCCTGGTCCCAATATTCCATGGTCTAAAGATAAACGGAGGCATACATTCCTTACGATTCCATAATCTGTAATGACAATAGGATCCTTGTTTTCTGCATAATGAAAATCATAAATAATGAAAAGAAGCATCTCAATTTACACTTGATAATGTAAATATAAATGCTGAGACTGAAGTAAGCTTATCAGGAGTATAAATTTCACAGAAGCTATTTGAATCTTAGCTTAATGGATATTTATAACCATCAATAGTGGGCCAAAAGTGAACTGAATTTTGCTCGTGGTCATGTAATACTTGTTAACTGACAAGAAGCTTTTTGGAGTTTTTCCTTGTATCATGCTATTATTCCTATTGATTTTGATATGCATGTATGAGGAACATTATCAGCTGGCTTCTTTATTTGTCTCAACAGGAGGAGAAAGTGGAGATAATTGCCAATTCTCTTCATCCTGGATCGATTATAACAAATCTTCTTCGTTACCACAGTTTCATCGATGGTAAACAAATAGATCTCCATGTGTTTTTCTTGCAATATTTGATTTATTGTACATCAGAATGCTTGTACTTGATTCATGGTTCTGGACATGAGTATTTAACAATGTTATAGCATATAGATGAAAGCTATTTTGTTGATATACAAGACAGCCTCAAGTGAGAAAGGACATTAATCTCGTCTGTGACCAATCATGGACATTCAACTTTTCTGATAAGACTTCTGGCCTTATGGAGGATATGTTTGTCATGTATATTGATTATTTTAATTCACAATGATGAAAATCTTGCATGGTGGGTTCGTCACCATTCCAATGTTGATCTTTATTGTTTTGTCAATAAGTGTATTATCGGATGATTTATGCATCAGTAGTTACCAAATGAAGACTAAGTTGACTTGTGTAACATCTGGTTGAGCATGCTTGATTGAACTCATGGTCACAGGCAAATTTCTGACATTACTCATGCTTTAATCTAGTTCACAATCCAAAACCAAATATGTGCATTTAAGTTCATCTAAGGAGTTTTCAGTTTTGATATGTAAGCTTGAGTCTTTGATGTTTCATCTAACACAGTGCATCTTCTTTTGATCTAATGCAGTCATTGCTCGTACACTTGGGAAGCTAGTGTTGAAAAATGTGCAGCAGGTATTTTTTATGTTTGTGTTGTTTATATTTTTAGTGAGTCGAGTCCTTACAAACAACAAACAAAAGCTGCCTAGAAGCTGAGTCATCTTCACACGTTAATGCATGTTTGACTTAATTAAACTAAACCAAAAGATAGTATTCTTCTTGGCAATTATTAAGCAAGTAGGACCCTGGCGGAATGGTGGTGAAGGTGATCCTCTGTTGTTACCATATTTATGGACCATACCATGTCTTTTGGTGCCGGCGTTTCAAGTAATCTTTTAACATTTTTTAATTGATATGGGCATACGAGGCCATACTGACTGGTACACACAAACCAATTATGGGCACACAAACCTTGTGGGTACCAATGCTGGTATCAAAATTTTGGTTCCGCCACTTTGACTACGTAGGCAGCTCACCCGATTCTGGAATTACTGGATCAACATCTATTTTTGTAGAACCATAATATAAGTCAATAAAATCACCTCGTGTTCGCCTGGCATAATATTAAACCATGACTTGAGTTTATTATGCTATTTCATAGAATTTATTTAACATGAAGCTTGAGGTTTCATGTTATCAGTGCATAAAATGTGATTATCAATTAGAATTTGATTTTCTAGATTATTTATTATCTACTTTGACTAATCAAGGAGCTTAATATGCATCCATTTCTTATCTTGAACACAGTCAAATTGAAAAAAGAAAAACTCAAATCACTACAATAGTTATTTAGTTATCTAAGTTTTTAGCTTTTTTATTTTTTTTAATCTGATAAGAAATTTTTACAATCATTTTAATCAAGAGTACTGTTAAATTTTTGTATCACACACCAATATGCATGTATGGTTCAAGAAAGATTGCCATAGTTTACAGTGTCATTTTACTTGAAATCTATGTACGTCGTGAGTCACATGATGTGCATTTCTATTTGCAAGTGTTTGCTATACGGCAAACAGTCCAATAGACAAGGATCTTTCTTGACCTTGCAATTGTCTTATTCATATAAATTCTCACTTAGGAATACAGTCCTGTGTTTTCTTTTGTTTCAAAATATAAATTATTAGTAATGCCTACTCTGTTCTATATAAATCCTTCTGTGAGATGAATAATTTTGAAGTGATTTAAGATGATCAAATCCATTCCTGATCACTATCTGGTTCATTCCAAGGACCCGAGTCTCATTAACCATGTTCCTTACACTCAACAAAGCTGGAAAAGAAATAAAAATATCTAAAAAGGGAAAACAAGCACATCCACGGATTTAGTTTTGCAGTTTCATGGATACTCCGTTGTGATATATGAAGTGATCAGTCACCACTATCTCATGTTGTCCATTTGATAGAAAGTGAAGCATAAAAAAATCACTCGGTTGATTTATTAATTTGGATTATCTGGTGATTTTTCAATCAATTTCTTGACAGGGGGCAGCAACCACATGCTACGTAGCGCTGCATCCTCAGGTCAAGGAGGTGAGTGGCAGGTACTTTTGCGACAGCAATTTAGCTGAGCCAAGTTCAAAAGCCAAGGATGTGGACTTGGCCAAGAAACTGTGGGACTTCAGTGTAGATTTAGTTAGCTGATATGTTCGAAACCTGTGGTTGATAGTATAGAAAATATTGCTTGTGAGAACAAATAAATACTTCCAAGGATGTTATTGTGGTTTGTTCTGGATTTAATCTATCGATAAAGGACATGACACCATTTATGTTTATGTACGAGTTCTAAGCAGCCGAGTGTTCTTGGAAAAGATTTCGAGTTGCGAATGGAGTGCTTGTGAGATGCAAATAGTACCACATCGGCTATATTAGATGCAGTACGGGGGCGAGAGGCGTATAAAAGAGGGAGCCCCTGCAACGAGAAACCATACTTACCTGGACAGGGTCGACGGGCGATCAAGAAGGCTCGTGGCCTAAGCCAGCGGCCTCCATTGCACGAGGGACGATCGCTGGCCTACCATCTCCCCAAGTGGGAGAGTGGATGTCGTAATTTGTGGTAGAGGGGGATTCGCGTTCGCGCGGCCCCTACCTAAATCTAATATCAAATGTCTCTCGTTGAGTTATTCATTTAGTGGTGTGAGGAGAGATCGAGAGAGGCCGAGGAAGGAAGGCTTTTAACATAAGCAGTAATTAACTGTACGGTTTAAGTAGATGGACACAAATTGCAAGCATATTAGTAGCCGTCATCCAGGTGGCGACTCATTAAAGTCATGAGATGGACTCGTCAATGACTAAGGAAACATTGGCGGGCAACTTGGATCAGACTAATTTTCGTCGGTGTTGAACGTCAGCAATGAATGCTCGACACATTTAAAGTTCTTATTATCGACAGTTGTTAACTAGAATTGCGGTGGTGGGATATGTTTACATAATGCACCTGGATCTTGATCTTTCGAACAAGTTGCAGTACGTTTTGGAACCTGAAACCCCTCATGGAACGCTCGCTCACGACGAACGATATCCGGGACCATCTGGAATGCGTCGTGATCGATATCCTCGATATCATGGACTGCCACTGGATCACCCAACAGTTCTTACCGGAGTTTCGATGCTATCCCTTTCAATCCCCAAGCAGAACAAATTCGTGGGAAGCCTCCTCCGTAACCTCTAATCCCACACTACACGTACGATCTATTAGACAGAAGAGAGAAAAGAGGCTCCACTAGTGACCTTCCTGCATTTCTACCCCATGATCGTCCCATCAAGCACTGTGAGCCCAGAGTGATCCCAACTCCGAAGCACTCACATTAGTCTCGGCTTCTGATGCGAGAAGACAGCATCCTGGGACGAAAGCCAAAGTGATCTGTGATTGACTTCTCGGCTACCTGGTACTGTCAGCTCTTCTTCTTCCATCTCCCTTTGGTTTCAGATCACAGATGGATTAATAGCGCACCGTTATACGAATATATTACATACTCGTTTGCCGGTAAGAAGCTCGGAGTCTGAGTCAGGGTTTCTTTCGTCCTCCTTCCTTCCTTTGCGCCAAATAATTGATTGAGGAGTCGGACAAACCTTCACCTTCACCTACACCTTCAACTTCACCTTCACCTTCCTCTCTCTTGTACTTGTCTCCTTTGGATGATTCCAGGACGTTGGACTCCCATCGGTCCCAAAGCCCACGCGACGATGACCGCCTCACCCACCCAATTTTCTTCTTTGAGTATCCATCGTTGGCTTCATACCATTCACCGTCAGATCGGCGCCATCTGGACTCCGATGCTTTCTTCCTGGGGTAATCTCGTGATTCCGTTGTCAAATACTAGAGACGGAGGGATCCTACCTATTTGGAGGAGGAGAAACCTAGAACTCCACGTGGCTTCCCGCCGCGTCCTCATCCGAATCGGTGACGTGACATCCAAGGCACCACTCCCACCGACTTTTTCGGCTCAGACGCCCACCTTCGGTTGACTGAACCGAGTCGCCGACACGTGAAGGAATGGTGCGCGAATTGTAAGGTCATCGAAACCAATAAGGTGCACAAATATCCAATTGCGGTCACCTCTTTTTCTTTCCACTGAGCTTACGTTTCGTGGCGAATGATCTCAGCCCCTTTCTCTTAGGATCCGCTACAACAGTCTTAATTTATTGTTTGTCCTTAATAAAGCTACAGAGATGATAATAATATCATTGTTAAATAATTATTTATAGGGTTTTCTTCGCCATCTTCGTCCTGTTATTCCCCTCTCTCTCTCTCTCTCTCTCTCTCTCTCTCTCTCCCACGCCACCAGAAATCCTCATGGCTCATATTCAATGATCTCTGTCTAGGGTTCGATCTTTGTAATTTTCTTCCTTTCTTGATTGAGGGGGAGTCGTTTCACAGCTTGTTGGCAATGGCGGAATTGGATTCCAACCTCCTGGAGGAGCTTGTCCGCGGCCACCTCGACGGATGTATGACCGCCGCTGCCCTCGCTTCTTCTTCTTCCTCCTTCTGCGTCGGCGACGACGACGGCCAGCTAGCCCGGCGGCGTCGCCGCTCCGTCCTCGAGGGCGACGAGCTCGCCGAGTCCTCCGCGGCGGCGCGCCGGCACTCCAGGATCCTCAGCCGCTGGGCCGCCCGCCAGGCCGAGGAGATGATCACCACCATCGAGCGGCGGAACCGGGAGACCGAGTTGATGGCGCTCGCCGGCCTCCACACCGTCTCCATGCTCGACTCGTCCTTCCTCCGGGAGCCAGGGCGGTCCCCCTCCTCGTCTCCGGTGGAGCGTCCGGCGGCAGCCCGCGCGTCGTCCATCCTCCAGATGTGGCGCGAACTGGAGCACGTGACGGCTTCTGCGAGGGGGCGGAGGGATACCGCGGCGGACTCTGTGGACGGCGATCGGAGCCGCGGCGACGGCCGGCAGCTAGGCGGCAGCTCGGCGGCCGCGAGCGAGAGCGAGTATAACGGTTACGACCGGTGGACTCATGGGGGCATTGATTTATCGCGACGGCCGGGTGAGGAGGAGGACGATCAGAGATCGAGCAGGGAGCAATCACCTGAGCTCGGGGATGGCGAGAGGGAGCGAGTGAGGCAGATCGTTCGTGGATGGATGACGGAGAGCGGGATGTCGGACACCGAATCAAGAATCTCACCGAGAAACGACACCCAGAGGGCTGAGTGGCTTGGGGAGATTGAAAGGGAGAGGGTGAGGTTGGTGAGGGAGTGGGTGCAGATGGCCAGCCAGCAGCAGAGAGATGCTCGGACTAGCAGGAGAGAGAGCGAGAGGGAGAGGAATCACGATGGATCAGTCACGGATCATGAGGACGGCCAGCCAGAGCATGTCCAAAGAGAGTTGCTGAGGCTGCGAGGGCGGCAGGCTCGACTTGAGCTGATCATGAGGATGATGACAGAGAGGCAGAGGGAGCTTCAGAGCTTGTCGGAGCATCATGCAGTTTCTGAATTTGCTCATCGTAGTCGCATTCAAGTAAGCGGCCGAAATTGCTGGGTACCATAGTAGATCTTCTGTAGTTTAACAAATATATCAATCTAAATCAATCTGCCTTTTACTGGAAATTGGAAATATGGTGTTGGGATCCTAGGTTAGACAGTTGGATTTCACGCATTCATTCACTTATCATTAAACAGCAGAAATTGGCACACGTGTTTTGTTTTATCTTCTTCCAAAAGAATTTAAGTCCATCTTAGTGTATTCTGTTAAGAAAGGGATGTGAACTTAATAAATGACTATAGCACCAATTTTTCTTGAAATTGTTCTTTTAGATTAAGTTGAGATGTCGATTGACCTGGTTTAGGTGGACTCCTGTAACAATTTTATGTTATACTTGCATACTTCAAGTTTGGAGTTTGAAGGCCGTAATGGGCTTCAATTCTTTCCTTCTTCTTTTTTTTAAACTTTTGAGTTGAGTTTATAAATGCCATGGGTTTCGCCTGATTCATTTCACCTCTGTTGGTATTTCATCTGAGTTCACTTGCATAATATTAATTAGTCTTAATTCAGTATATCTAATGAAGGCTAAGTAGTTAATAATAACAAAAATATCTTGCAGTTGCTGTTATGTGCCACCCTCATTTAATGTCCCCAGGTAAAACAAGTTCTATTTCTGATTTATCTTAGTTTTAATTTTTTTTTTTTGTGTAGTTTTAAGGCAAGTACAAAATATGCTTGAGATCAATGGTGCAAGAGAAAAATAAGAATAAGAAAGTATTACTGCATTTAGATTTGTGAATATTCAAGTTGTGTGTTGTGTAAACATTCAGAGACTCCTTCGTTCCTTTTGTCACTCAAATTCAAGTGATGCACGTAAGTCTTGCAGTTGCCTGTATTCCCTGAATGCAGATGGTCTTCTGCAGAGAAACCCTGTTCTAGTTTGGCAAAAATGTCTTCAATTTCCAAGATTTTAATATTTTTCAGTACCGCTTAACAGGAAACATCGAACTTCTAGACCATAGAGACTTCAATGAAAGCTATACTAACCAACTTTACGTATATCTCCATCTGGGATTTACTGCAAAGTTAGACATGTTCCCTACAATGGTAGCATCTTTCTTTATGCATTTTCTGCCCTATAATGGTAACTGAGTTTGTAAACATTATCTGATGAATCACAAGAAATATTATTTTTATGACAATGTTGCAGAAGTCTGATTATTTTTACTTCTTCCAGTCGCTACTCAGAGGTCGATTCTTAAGAAATGAAAGGCCAAGTGAGGATGATGAAGAGAGACAGCCTTCAGTAGCAGCAAGAGAAATAGGTCAGCTCAGACAACGTCATCGTGTATCTGGTCTAAGGTATGTGCTCTTCTACCATTTTAATTACAATTATTCTGTTACCATGGTGAATTAAGGTCCGTTTGCTAGTCCAATTGGTTTTAGCTTTCTGTATTGATAGCTTAGAATATTACTTAGGAGAGAAAAATAATAGTAGATATGTTGATGGCAACATGCTGAAGGAAAAAGGTGGAGTAAGCTAAGCAAGAACAAGTAACAATCACCTTATCTAAAGCACAGAAGTATGCTACACATAGAAGAGTTATGATTGAAGGTGTGACTCTCTTAGTCATTTCTTATTAATAATATGTGGCATATATAGCTTACATGAGAGAAATTATTGGACTGAGTAGTTGACGTCAGTAAAAATTGTATCTTTAATTCATTGTTTGAAATCTTATTTAATATCTTTTGTCCCTGTGAATGTGGGACCATCATCACAATATGGGGTATATATCATTTGCGCAACGAACATACTTGGAGCAAGGTGTCGGATATTTTGCCTTGCAATATGAGTCAAGAATACATGTTGGTGTTTGTAAGTACCAAAGGTGGATCTTACATCTGCTCAGGTTTTGTTATGTTCAATTGATCTGCGTCATAAACTGGGGTGTTGGACTAGCCTCCTGGCAGGTGGAAGAAGGACTATATAGGATTTTCTGCAAATTCTGGGGAAAATATATGAAGGACCAATTAACCCATAGGGTCTGCAATACTTGCAATCATTAGTTGTAACATATTTATTTATTAGGCATGATGTAACAATTAACTTCTGCCGAAGTTTATCAATGTGAGTAGAGATTTCCACATCTTGAAACAAAAACTTAATCTTTGCCTTTAAGACTTTGGTTCCAAGAAGGCGGCAATGTTCAGAACTAGATATCTAATGGGAGCATGTACAGATAGAGAAAGACTTGTATCAATGACAAATTCTGCATTGGGCTGCCCTTTTGGAAGAAACTTTGGTTTCTTTTATCTCAGTATGATGCATGATGAAGTTAAAATGTTTGCTTTCCCTCGCAAATTTCTTATTGCTCCCAAGCAATTTTGCTTTCCCTAGCTGTTTGTCTACTTAATTTGTATTTTTATATTAATTTCTAATTTTGCTTTAATTTGGTTGTGAATGAATGCAGTAATCTCCAAATCGATTAAGTGGAACATCAATCTTTGGGCACTGGTTTCTGCAGATCTGGAATTTTATAAATCATGTTCATCTGGCAAAGAAAACATGACACCATGCATTATTTTCTTATTTGATTGTCATAGGTTATTTGAATCTTGTCAAGATCCGGACACTTGAACTTCGTATTATTAGAATGGGCCAGATGTTCTAGTATCCACATTTGAATCAGAAAACAATAACAATTAAAGCTATGAGGTTGCAAATCTAACATGTTCTTATTGCTGATTGCTCAATTATTCATTTTTCAAAGAAGAATTCTTTTATGAATGTCATGTTTTGCTTTTGTTATGAAGATCTATTCTGAATTGTGTAAATAGTAAGAGCTAAAAAATTTTCTATCTAGAGAGGGTTTTCGCTTCAGATTAGAGAACATTGTTCGTGTTCAAGCAAACAGCCATAATGATGCTTTGGCAAGTCAGAACTTTGCTACTGCTAGAACTGATCATTCTCAAGAAGGCACTACCCTGGAGCTACCTAATGATAATCAGGGCCAGAACCAATCTAGAACTGAGGACATTAATTCCCATCAACTGATCCAAACACATGCAACAACTGAATTGGAGACTAGCCTTACCAATAATACTATCAACGTGGAGGAATCTGGTACTCAGCTTGCTGGTCTACTAGAAGCAGCAGCACAGGAGACGAGAGATTCAGAAGCAAGTACAGAGGTTGGTTTCAGTGAGTGGCATGCAGAGGCTGGAGAAGAATTTGATGGAAACAGGCAGGAAAATGTAGTCCAAGACTGGCCACATGACACATCAGAGAGCAGAGATGAAGAGGACAGCCATCTTCCAGAAGTGCACGAGGAATGGCATGAAGATGAATCTCATGATACTGAAGAGACCTGGCATGATGAACAGTCTGATGATTTAAGAGATCCAAGATCAAGTCCAACTAGAAGAGTCAGTAGATTTATTCCACCTGATGATGAAAATGTGTATAGCATGGAACTCAGGGAACTCCTAAGCAGGTAGTTTTGGTTATCTTAAAGATTTGAGCTTGATTTCATGCTAATTTCAATTTTTTTCTTATTCGGTTATGATTTGCTGAATCAGTTGTTCTACCTTGCAGGAGAAGTGTTTCTAATCTTCTTCATAGTGGTTTTCGTGAAAGCCTAGACCAATTGATACAGTCCTACATTGAACGGCAAGGCAGAGCTCCTGTTGATTGGGATCTGCAAAGAACCTTGCCTTCTCCAAATTCACCAGAAGATGAGGACAACCAAGAGGATGATCTAAATCAGGAAATTCAGGATGTTGTAGACAGACCTCAAAGTGTGTTTCCACCTCCACCACTGCCGCCCCGACAACCTATATGGCGCACAGGCCTACATCACAACAATTGGTCCAGACAAAACATGCATCGATCAGAAATTGTGCGCTATCTTGCTCATAACATGTGGATTCATCACCTAAAGCCTGCTATCAATCAAATTCCTTTTATTTTAAAAGATGAATCTCGATGCATAGGCCGGTTCAAAACTAACTTAAGAAGTCATTGTGCTTTTTACTATGTATAGTTTCCTCATTCTTAATTTAAGTACAAAATCTCTTGAGATGCTACCAAAATGTTACCACCATGTAAATTTATTAATTTTATTACTTAATTACCACATTTCACTTATCTGTGTAGCTATTGAAGTTGGACTGTTTAGCTAAGTAATTTCTAACTGTACCTCACCTGAGAGTAACACATTGATGCATTTTGATCTATATTTCATGTCTAATATTGTCCTATTTTTACTCATAGTTGTTCTATATTTTATGGTATTGTTTCCTACCTGAAGTTGCTTTATTGATGCAGGAGTGGGATGCTATTGGTGATTTAAGGGCTGACATGGCTAGACTACAACAAGGGATGAGCAATATGCAGAGAATGTTGGAGGCTTGCATGGACATGCAACTAGAGTTGCAGCGTTCTGTTAGACAGGAAGTTTCTGCTGCTTTGAATCGTGCTGTTGGAAGACAAGGTCAATGTCACTTCTTCATTGAAATCATCATTTGCATTTCTAATGAAATATCTATGGTGCTTAAATCCAAATGTCATCTCGTCGATACATCCACTTTCGGAATCAGTTGCATTTTTTCCTTCTAATCAATGTCTCTGAATGTCTCACATATACATCCACCTTCTTAATCCATGTCTGCCCGTGGCCACATAGCTAACTGTCGAATCACAGCCACTCCCATTTAGTTGACGATCAAATCAGTGCCATTCTTTTCTGCTTCATATAAAAGCATGCTCAATTCTCTCCAACGCTGTACCATGAATGACTGTACGACTGGAAATAGCCTAGGTTATCATAATGTGGAAGCATCAAAATGCCCTCGATCAACCATCTGACCACTTTGTCATTATGCCCTCTTCAGTACTGATGTTTTCTGTTATGCTCGTCTTTATTTTTTTGTCAAAACCGATTAGAAGTTTTTGTCACATCCAAACAGTGCACCAGCTTTGTTTGTTGTCCCTCTTTTTCATAATCTTCTTTACGTGTCCGGTTGGAACATTTCTCATGAAGAATATATTAGCCTCTTTCGAGGAACCCATCTTGCTGATCTGAGTTTGGCACTCATGCTCAAGTTCAAGTTCAAGCACTTATGTTGCAACTTGGGTTGTTTGCTTGATCGAGAAATCTGTTGTCCAGCTGAGTTGTTGAATTATTTAAATTTGCAAAGTGAGCATGTTCATATTACTTGGCTACTTTATAAGCTGAATCTCTGATGTGGCTTTTATCTTGGCCTGTTGATTAAGTGAATCAGAATTAATTATTGAGCTGGGTCTAAATGTTCATAGTTGGCTTTGTTTGTTCGTTGCCCCATCTTAACCTCAGGTTAAGATGGTTTCTGCTAGTGAACATAGTGGGTTCATGTACGAGGTTGTTCTCAGGGAGGACATAACTGCCAAGTCTTGAGCATTTCTGCAAAGAAGTGGCACAGAGAGAAACTCTCATGTTTCTTTTAGGATCAACTTGAGGCCTTCATCATGGGCAGAATATGTTCTTTTGGACCAAAAAAATTTCTTACTAGCATATTTGCAGATTGATTTGTTTTAAGAGTGTTTTTTTTTTTTCCTTGAGAATATTCAGATTGAGTCGAGCATGTTCTGGCTGGAAATAGAGAACTTTTTGGTGCTTTTCTGATAAATTGTTGACTGAAATGAGTCTGTTTTCAGGTGTGTGTGAGGTGTCATCCGATGATGGATCCAAATGGAGTCAAGTTAGGAAGGGCACCTGCTGTATCTGCTGTGATAGCCAGATAGATTCCCTTCTGTACAGGTTCGCGAACATCCTTTCGGTATATGCATCTTGGTTGCAACTTACTGTTAATTTTTTCCCCCCTTCTGCTTCATCAGATGTGGGCACATGTGCACTTGTTCGAAATGTGCCAATGAATTAATTCAAAGTGGTGGCAAGTGTCCGTTGTGTCGTGCGCCCATCGTTGAGGTGGTCCGAGCCTATTCGATACTGTGAAGCGAAGGACACTCATCACGAGAGAAGAAGAAAGGGAATATGAGTTGCCGACCGCCGAGTATTGCCAGTGTCGGACTGACCGGGGAGTCCAGCAATCTGAAGCTGTGCATTATTATTTTTGTGCGTCTGTTGTTCATGTGGTTTTTGGAGCAGGCAAAATGTTTCAAGCGGAATGGCGAAATGGCGCCTTTTGTAATGTGCAATGTCACGTTGGTATGATTCTTCGTGTAATCTACATTTAGCAAGCTTTCCATGCAAATGTTCTGCGTGGAAAGGTCTGCTTGTGAATAGTTGAATAAATGTGGCACGACAAATCGTGATGGTTAAGATGATCGAGCGAATAATTGATGTGCGCTCACGGATTGGGGACGACAGTCCCGTGGCTAATTATATGTAGGGACAATTGGGATCAACATCAACTGAAAACCAAGCTTCTTCGAATCGGTAACTTGGAGAAGGTCAGCTTCACTTTTCTTTTTAAACCAATATAAAAATGAAGAGAGAGAGAGAGAGAGAGAGAGAAAGTTATGGGTCGTGCTATAGGCCACAATGACCGCCTTCATTGCCTTCTAAGAATCAATCCCACAACCATATTATCGTTGCGTTGACTTTCAATCCACTTCGTCACGACGATGGATCATGATACCTTCGTCCCTCGGCTTGTTCTCATTTATGTTATCTCTGTCATCTCCCGACATGTTGTCGATGGCCCCACGTCGATGTTATCACTACGTTAATCTTCATCCTAGCTTGTTTAAAGAATGATATGAGAAGGAATCGATGGGGTTGAAATAGAGGGATGGAAGTGATAGGACCTCACGACGGAGCGGTGGCATCTCAGTCGGCACAACAACAAAATTGTTATGAGGGTCATCAATAGATAGCATGACAAGAGAATCGTGGGGAGAGAGATGATATAGGCATCACGAATAAAAATAAACTAAGAGAGTCGGGGTGAGAGGTCTCGGGAGTCATCATCATGGGGGCTATCAAAATGAGGACCCCATCACCATGGTGCAATAGAGCAAAGGTCGATGTAGTGACAACATTATCATGAGAGTGATTCCCGAGAGATGGTGAAGACGGTCCTTGCAACACGATACGATAAAGATAGTCACGATGAGATGGAGATGACCACAACAGGACATGGGGAGCGGAGGAGACAATGGCAAGGTGGTAATCGACGATTCCTATCCGGAGTTGGAAGTGGCGAGCGACATATAGGGCATCAATTAAAAAACTGATGACAAATAATAAAGAAAATATATTAACTAGTTTATATGATAAAACTTGTATCGAATCATGGTAAGACAAATCAAATCTCATCTTCATTATTTATCTTTTAAAAATTAAACACATAAAAGAATCGGCTGAATCTGCCGTCATCAATGCTTGTCCATTTGCCGCCCCGTGACAGCGGGTTCCGAGAAAACTAATAAAAAAGAAATCACCTGGCTTCAACGCTGCTGTCGGTGCGGCGACTGCCAGCCGCACGATACGAGCATGAGAGAGGACGAAAAGCCAGGCGTAAAATATTGGGGTGGGAGTGGCGTTATTCGGGAGCGTGACGTTCTTCGCCACGATGCATCGAACCAAGAAGAAGGGAGTGATTTGAACTGTTGCGTGCTCTTCGATCCCAACCGAAGAAGTTTTGAGGATGATCGAATGCGATGTCGACTCTATTTCTAGTACTAAACGAAGAAAAAACCAACCCAGTACGTTCGTCCTCATCTCGTGTCCGTGTCAGGTTCATTGCACCCATCCGGGATCCTCGAAATCATATCACAAACACATCTCATGATAGCGATTTTTCTTTCTTCGCACACGGCATTTGGATGCGTCAAACTCATCGGAACATGATTAATTGTCCTTGAGTTTTTCTTCCTTCACACGCGGCATTTGGATGCGTCAACCTCATCGGAACATGATTAATTATCCTTTGAGTTTTTCTTCCTTCACACGCGGCATTTGGATGCGTCAAACTCATCGGAACATGATTAATTATCCTTGAGTTTTTCTTCCTTCACACGCGGCATTTGGATGTGTCAACCTCATCGGAACATGATTAATTATCTTTTCTTCCCTCACACGCGGCATTTGGATGCGTCAACCTCATCGGAACATGATTAATTATCCTTGAGTTTTTCTTCCTTCACACCCGGCATTTGGATGTGTCAACCTCATCGGAACATGATTAATTATCCTTGAGTTTTTCTTCCCTCACACGCGGCATTTGGACGTGTCAAACTCATCAGAATATGATACAAAGTCATGAAGGATAACTGGTGAACCGATAGATTAAAAAATATATATATATGTTATTCACTTGTAGTGAATCTCTGGTGATGAAGTAAAGTGGTTATTAATGTGAGACTCAAATACGATCATTATTTTATCATAGATAAATTTGTCGAATCATTGGATGTTATGATAAGCACAATTTTGATAAATGAGGTGAGGAGCCCGAGTGATGCGTGGGAATGACTCGGTACCAACATGGCACAATTTATATAACGACAACACAGCCTTTTCTTCATCATCTTTCTACAAGAACAGAACGGCGCATGAGAAGCGCTTCACCGAAGATCTCGTCCTCGACGGGAAACCAAATAGAATTTGCCGGTTCCCGAACGTAATGATGCACGCGACAATCCTCGTCTCATCGTATACCATATATCAAACAGTTAGTGTTTGCCTTCTTCTTGTCATTGGCTTCATGAAATCCCAAGTGTCTTCTTGTTTACAACTAATCGAGTCTCTATCGGTCTTAGCACGCAACAGCCTGAAAGTGATGGTCGCTTCCTCTTACTTGCACACGATGTCATCTTCCCTCCACAAAAATTTCTTTGCATGCTTCCAATCAGTGACAAACAAGGCATTAATGATTTCGGAAACCGCAGTGAGTTATCTAAACATCTGCAAACCAACAGCATACATACATATATATACATACGTAAAAGAAGCAGCACTTAATTTGCAGGTTCTGCGAAGGAGATCAAATGAGAATTGACACGTTCAACGTTGACACCCGCATGGAGATTCGAGGAGGAGAGGATCTCGGAACGATGTGAGCCACAGGAAATCATTAATGCCTTGTTTGATGAATCAATATTATGTCATAATATTGATTCATCAATAATAGTAATAGTTAATGTATAATAGTAATAGTTAATGTATGTAATAAAAAAAAATATTTTATTTGTTCTCATCCTCATAGTTGCTATCATTTTTTATTTTTTATATCATAAATTAAATATTTATATTATTAGAAATATCATAATATTATTCTCATCAATTGTTGTACACTAATTAGATTTTATTTTAAACTAGGAATAAAGATCACATCATCAATAAGTTCTTTATTAGATTTGGTATTTGTAGCAATTATTCCTTTTCTTTCCACTTTAATCTTACTATCATTTTTTTATGTGCACTATAGATCTAATCGAATCATTAAACTTTTGAAATAAGTTTTTTTTCTTTGTCATATGATTACTTCATTCATTTTTCAAAAATAAATAGGTCTAAAATATTCTTCATTAGATGTCAAAAAGAAACTTTTTTCTTCATTCTTTTTCTTCACCATTATGTTTTATGGTAATTTAATTGATTTTTATTATAATAATCTTTTTCAAGATGATCATATTTTTTACAATAAAAGTAGAGAGAAATATTTAAATTTTTTTATATCAACAATCTTTTTTAATGTTTATTTTTAAATAAAACTATTGAGGGTTTCTTTGTTATTATCATTGGAGTTCCTTTGGCTTTTATTTGATTAGACTCATCCTCTGCATCGAGTGTTAGATCCTTCACAACCATTATATCATTTTGACCTCTAGATTTGATTTTTGATTTTTTTTTTGGGTCTTTCTTCTAATTAATATTCATTTAAAGAGCATGTTTTGATGTTTCATCTAAAAATCTAGGCTCTTTTTATTTGTGAACTAAAAAGCAAGCTTATTAATTTATTAATAGATAATATACTTATATCTTTAGTTTTTTTATAATATTAAAAATTATATCAAAATTTGAAGATAAACTCTATAAAAAAATTGTTATTACTATTTGACCTTCTAGGTTTTTACCATAAGACTTCGTTTGGTTCATAATAGAAGAGACTTTTGAAAGAAAAAAAAATCATAAATAGATTCAGAATCATTCATCATAAAAGCTTCAAATTGATGTCAAAAAATTTAAAGCTTTAAAGTTTTTGCATCTAAATATATTTTTAATACTTTATAAACTTTTTATTCATGTTGATATCAATGTGATTTGAGAAAATAGAAACTTATCTATTGTTTATTGTAGCAGCATATAAAGAGCACTTACATCTTTCTATATATTCTCATTTATTTAATTTTTTAATCTTCAATAATATTAGGATCTTATATATGATATTTAATAAAATTATTTTCTACTAAAATCTATAATTCTTATGAAATAAATAGAGTTTTCATTTTACCGATCCAAAACTGATAATTTTTACCTTTGAAGATAGGAGGAAGTTGATTAATAATATTTACTCAAATACATATCATCTTATTCCTTTCATCTTCTAGATATGATTTTCCTTTTTTTTTAATCGACGTACTTTCGTTGATCTTCTTGGAACAAGAGTTTGGTATCATAGTTGTTTGCTTTATGTAGAACTTTAAATAAAAGGAACAAAGAGTACTTATGATCTACAATACCTTAAACTTATCAAAAATATATATTTATATTAGTCAAAAGCTAAAGTACAAGGTTTTCAAATAAAAAAAATCAACATAAGTCCAACAAACCGCCTCGTTGTTATCCATACACACCCAAAAAAAAAAAAAATCAACAACTCATCGATTTATCTTAATTTTAAATCCTAATTATTTAAATTAATTTTATCAATTGTCATATTTCAATACCCAGATTACGAGTACCACCATCTGGGATACGTCCAATGAACGGAGAAGAAGCATGCAGCATAGAATATTCTTGCCAGAGAAGACTCGTAAGAAGATCTAGTCACTCGATCGCCACCAAATCTTTCTTACACTGTGTTCAATATCTTCATCTTCACCTCTAAGGTTCAGTGTCTTAGGGATACGGTGTCGCCGGTTTGGCTAACAGGTGGGAGCAATCTCCGAGCAAAAAGAAAGATAAAGGCACCAAATCTTTTCCCAGAGAGATTTTGTTCCACTTTGTTGATTTGATATTAGAGACTGGGTTCTTCCCCTCGAGAGATCCAATCTCGTTAGGCTGACAGATATATTATAAGCTATACAAATTCGATGCTTCTCGTAAGATTTGATCCGGAAAAGTGGATTCTTACTCTGGGATCCAACCCACACTGCATCATGCATGCAGATATCCACTAGAGTAACAACAGATGTATCATACACACGATTGGGCGCTTAAGCACACACTGTTGCTCTCGGAGATATAAAAGGAATTGTGCATCAACATAGCTTTTTTTTCATCTATTACTATTTTAATTCATGCACTGTAGCTTGTGGAGGTCACTGTTGACTGGTGCATCTTCTCGTGGGTAAGATGGTAAATGACTCGTCCGATGCCCCTTTCGGTGCGTTACTACACGTATTGTGATCCAGCAGTCGTCCATTCATTCTGGGGTGGTCTAATCATGCTCATCTTGCTCGACAGCGATGAATAATTATATACATTATTTGATGATATAGCAATGATGGGATGAAGAGCGCAGTGTCCAAAATTTTAGATAGGCTTTTAAATTGAGAGCCAGGGGTGCAGTGCTAATAATGCTGTGCATGTTGCCACCAACGGGTGCAGCGTACGTGAGCGCCACGCAACCCCTATAACGTAGGAGCCGACACCAATCTCATACGATACACCAACTTCTAGGAAGTCATCATCGTATTATTAGCTCCCAGCTGCACAACGCCAGCCATGTATTCTTGCATCACCGGCCATCAGGTCGGAGCAGTTGTCATCCGGCTTGACTTCCTTGCTTCACATAATTTATCACTCTCTCTCTCTCTCTCTCTTCTCGGACGACTTTGCCTTTCAAAATGTGTGGAAGCATGGTGCGCTACAGTTCCTATTTCCTTTGTTCTGGCACAATCTCTGATGAAATTGTTCCTAAATATTCTTTATCTGGAGCTGCAGAATACTCGAAGATGATAAAAATCTTCGATTAATTTGTGGTGCCTTCGAAGAGGTAGAGGGCAACCAACCTCTGTGCAGCGTTAGTTGATTCCGGAATTATTTATTGTGTTGACTTGATCATTATTTTATGCAAGAAAATTTCATGTCACCGTCGGAGTGCTCTCTGACTTCATCCTTTTATGGTAGTTCGGCAGCCAAGTAGATGGACAATTCTGCGTTCTTGATGAAACCAGCGGCATCAATCTCTCCCCCAGTTTTGTTTAATGGAGAAGGGACTTGTTCGCATCCGCCGCAAGTCAAACACCCGACCACACAGCATCCGGCGTTAGATCTGCAATCTCCGGTCTCATCCACTCCATTCTTATTTCCGAGCTGAAGCCTCCCCTTTCCCCACTCCAAACCACCTCTCCTTCCCTTCCCCACATCAAAACGTGACGCTCAAACGCGACGTCACGTCTTTTTCTTATTGCTAAGCTCCAAAAGGTCAACCTCCCTCTTGCCTTCCGAGCCTGCTTGCTTCGAGTGATCCGACGACTCGCTCCTCCTCGATCTTTTATTATCAGTATTATGGGGTGGAATCGGGTGGAGGCCAAACCACCGAGTCAGCTCGCACCCCAATTGACTGCCGGTTTGACCAGGTCTCGGGCCGGGGTTGGGGTCGCTGGTGAATAGAGTTTGATGATCCAATTGATGGACTCCGTTCGGCGCCATCGATGTGGGTGGATCGTCGCCACCACATCTGGATGGTTGGGATGAAGTGCGTCGAGCCACGCAAATGACCGAAGCGAAGCTTTCGAGTGAGATTTGTGCGAGCCGCCTATCATGTGAACCGTGGTCCGGATTACGGAGCTCCGAAAGAAAGACCGCCGTTTCGGAATAGTTCCTTCTAGTGTTGCCATGGCCATACATTACCCCCACTGTCTCAAATATATATATATATATATATATGTACCTCTACCCCTTCATCGCATTCCATCCATCTTCTTCCAGCATACTTGATTGTCTTCATTCTCTCTCTCACACACACACCCTGTCCAGGTTTTTCTCAAGCAGAAGAACCAAGGAAATGGTGGCAATGGACATGGCGGTGGGGGCTGGCGGAAGGGAAGAAGAGACAGCAGACGAAAACAACGTGAAGGGGGTGAGGCACCTGTGCGAGAGTGGCATTTCGAGGGTCCCTGCCAAGTACATCCTCCCTGTCCCGGACCGGCCTCAAGTTGCTCCACATGAGAGGAAGGATAACACTGGTTCCAATCTAAGGCTGCCCGTGATTGATGTGGCTCGACTGCGTACGCCGGATCGCGGACGAGTTTTGGAGTGCTTGGATAGAGCCTGCAGGGAATATGGCTTCTTCCAGGTGTCTGCTTTCGTGGTTCGTTGAGTTCATATGATCGGTGGACGTTATGGAACATGGCTGTGATCGCTGTGTGTTGCGTGTAGGTGGTTAACCACAGCATGAGCGGCGAAACTCTACGGAGAATGATGGATGTCGGGAGGAGATTCTTCGGGCTCCCACTGGAGGAGAGATCCAAGTACATGACGAGCGACACCAGGCGGCCGGTGAGGTACGGCACCAGCTACAACCAGATACAGGACAGCGTGTTCTGTTGGAGGGACTTCTTGAAGCTGAGCTGCCATCCACTGGAGGAGGTCCTCCCGTTCTGGCCCTCCGCGCCAATGGATTTGAGGTGAGGCTCCCTCCCACGTGGTGTGCTATCCATCAGAATGCATTCGCTTGATTCACGCACAGTGTTGCCCATGCTGTGAACGTTTATCCCACAGTAATCCGGCCACAAAATCTTGGAAACACCGAGATGCCAACCCCCTGTTGAGTAATCAAATCCTATGCAGCAGATAAATATATAGCCGTCATAGCAGTAGACTTGGAAGCAGTGATCTGTTCAATAAAAGATTTGGAAACAATGGGGACGAGCCTACTAACATGCACCGTGGTGCACAGTGCATAGCTGCTCCGAGATTACCTGGTTTTGGTGCTGTCGGTACTGCATTAGTGTGAGCCAGCACATCCGGCAGCCACCCCGATTAAAGAATATATGGTAGTAGCACTTCGGTCATATAGATAACTAATGTACGTTTCGCATGTCTTTGTCACTCTTAGATGCTTCTAGGAACCTTCTCTGCAGCCACAACCTTAGCTCTCTGTAGATCAAACGTTATCTATGTGGTTGGTCGCCAGGGTGATTTTTTTTCTTTGTCACTCTTACTGGCCAGAAATGCTTTCATGTGACAAAAGAAGAAAAATGCTATTATTGAGGATATGCAACAGGAAGCCAGTGAAAGAAAAGCAAATCTTTAATCATGGCTTCTGTGTCACTGTCCAGAATATATCCGACTAGATAATCATGGAATGTTGTAGGAGTAAGTAGTTGTTGTATCTGATGTTATGGTTGATGCAGGGATGAGGCGGTTCCATATGCTAAGCAAATCAAATCCTTGTTCTGTGATATCATGGCAGCGGTCCTTGAGATCCTGGGAGTGAACAGTGGCTACCTCGAGGAATTCGATGATGGAACGCACCTCGTGGTCATAAACTACTATCCACCCTGCCCTGAACCCGATCTGACACTGGGAATGCCGCCCCATTCCGACTACGGCTTCCTCACTCTCCTGTTGCAGGACGATATCACGGGGCTCCAGGTTCAACATCGCGGCAAGTGGATCACCGTCGAGCCCATTCCTAACTCTTTCGTGGTCAACATCGGCGATCATCTAGAGGTCAGTGTACGATGTCTGTTGCGTCGAAGCAGCACGAGTGGCTTTCTGGACGCCTTCTGCTTCACAAGCTACGACGACGCAGATTTTTTTGGCGTCATGGAAGCAGCACGGGTGGCTTCCTTCGTGCCTCCAACTAATGGCTCTCGTTGGATTTGCCGACGCAGATATTTAGCAACGGGAGGTACAAGAGCGTGCTGCACCGCGTGGTCGTCAACTCGACGAAGCCCCGGATGTCGGTCGCGTCCCTCCACAGCCTCCCCTTCGCGAGCGTGGTCAGTCCTTCGCCGGAGCTGGTCGACCGGGAGAACCCGAGGCTGTACAAGGACACCGACTTCGCCGCCTTCCTGGATTACATATCCTCCCACGAGCCGCAGCGCAAGAGCTTCCTGGAGTCGAGGAAGTTGCCTCCCCATGAGGTGCGGTCCAAAAGTCAATGAGGTGCAAGCATCTTCGGTGGCGTGAGATGTCCGTAAGAGTCCATGCATTGTAACCTAAATATTTGTCGGGCAGTATGTGTGTAACTCGACTCGTCGTCCTCTTGCACTGTACCTCAGCGTTATAAGAAGACCAAGAAGGCCCCCCCCTCCCCACGGAGAGGGCAGAGATGAGAGCATTCATTTCTGCGTGTAAAAACCTCCTGATCAAAGTGCACCAGAAAGCTTTAGTAGGTTGAACTCCTACAGCTCCGTGATCTGTTGAACTTCCGTTGGTCTTGTGGAAGAAGAGCGTAACCTAAGGCTTGGAGCCCGGCCCGATTTTAGAGATCATTCACGAAATCGAGCCTTGATTCACAGAATACATGTCGGAGGTTCTTTAATTTTAGCGAAACCTACAATCCTGATGGTTGATGCTGGCCCATCTGTATGCAGTTTTAATTTCAGCGAACCATGAATCACGAGCCTCCAGCGTGTCTATTTCTTTGACTCGAGTCAAAATTCTCCTATCAATACAAACAGAAACGGAAAGAAACGAAAACCAAAAAACAGAATATGTATCCGCGCATTTAATGCCTCCAGCGGCATCCAATGCGGGGAGAGTTAGTGCAGGGCCCCGCACCGTTACCCATCGTTACGCACCATAACCAGGGAAGTTGGATGCCTTCTTGCTTTCCCGGGAAGGTATCCTATGTGGGGGAGAATAAAGGGTTAATTAGTGCCCTGGGGGTTGCCAGTCACCATGTTTTAGGTTTTTGACCGACCACTGCTATTAATCCTTGCTTGTTGAGCGCTTGCAGATGGTACAGAACAAGCGATAAAGATGTAAGCATGGAAACACATCACGTTGTCTCTATCCTAGAACGGACAGAAGAAGAAGAACAAGAAGATAAGATAGCTTCCAAAGGGCCCCATGCAGCAAAAGTAAAAAGCGAAGGAGATCATCTTGGAAGAAGGCACTAGAGCGCTGCGGAAGAGAGTGAGGATGGAAAAGAAGAGAATATTGTTGCGCAACACCTACCGGCAGAGCAATAACTCTTCCCCAAACCCTACCTTCCGTGTTAAGCCTTGCAGCCCTCCCTCCCGTCCTTTCCCCTCCCCCGTATATATATGTTATCCCTGTCCCGTTTAACAGGGGAAGTGTTATCTCTCTTATAGTATGTCAGACTCCCCCAAGCTATCCTGTGGCTGTGCGGCTACAGAGCCAGTGTTGCGGCCCATCGTGACTGTGAGGTCAGAAGAAGACGACGGCAGAACCACCTCGCCATTAAGGGATGGTGATGGCAATGAAGGGTGCCACACTCCGACGTCAGAAGAGAGCAAGCTGCCATCTACTCCCTTGAACTGCCCACCTGCGCCGCGGAAGCGCAGGAGGATCGCCGTTAGCAGGAGGCGGCCACGGCCGGACCAGGTGGAGTTCATCGTGGTTGGGGCCAAAGAGATGGAGCAGCTGTTCTCGAGGATAGATCAGCCACCGCGACATGCCAAGAGGCAAAGGCGTGATAGTCCGGACGACAAGTAAGATCGACGGCAGCATTCAGCTTATTCTTGCCGTTCCTCATGGATGTGCACTCAGATCTGATTGGATTTGGTTCATAATCTTCTATGTTTCTTCTTGTTAGAAGCTTTTATATGTGAGGTTACAGTTCATATGGTTCCTTAGACCTTGTGATCCAAGGTGATATTGTCTTTGTATTTCTTTTTTTACATATTTTTTCCTTGTTTTTTCGCCTTTGTGACGTATGTACAAGGTTGAATGATGCGAGTGATGCATCGGCCACATTTAGTTATTGCGGCTGCAGCAGCGTAATTGAAGATTGTGATGCTCACATCAGCTATAAGAATTTCGGTATTCTCTCCTCGATAATTATAGCTACTAAGAGATGGGAAGGTGGGACGTTTCGGCTTTTACGCATTCGTCGCTTAGCGAATCGATTAAATATTAGGTGAGATCGATCTGAAATAAATTATGAACTAAAGTATACATCTTTATACAATGATAAATGTTTCTTGTCATATTCACGTGCATCGTATGGTATTATGGGCTGTAGATGCACGCGTTAAGCAAATTAAGTTTGCCTTGGATTCTTGAGCTTTCCTGGTTGGAGCAACACGTTAGGATAGAGATAGAGATCAGACTGATGTGTCTCTCACACGGTCAAAGTGATATGTAATCTCCATGTACTGTAACCTTGACTTAGAAGGAGTGCCATAAGGAATTTTGTGAATTTTTGTTCGAAGAAAAAAAGGAATTTTAGGCCAGCGTGAAGCAATCAACGGGTAAAACTCACGGGGATCGCGCCGTGGTTGAAGTCCTGCTCCCCTGTGGGGCGGCCGAGGGTACACGTGTGGTGGGTGCAAATTCTAAACGACATGGGTCGGCGTCCATTTCAGGGAATCCTATGCTGGGAAGGAGCGGAAACAATTTTCCACCCACCTCGTTAAGAATCAATCACATTACAGTCGTTGATTACGACCGGATATAGACCGCATTATCACTGGGTGATTCCGAGACGTGAAGGCAGGAGAGGCCAGTCTCTGCAGCGAACCGATCAACAGTTAAAAGAACGAATGATGCATGCTCGCAGACTAGAGTTTACGTAAGGCTTCAGCGTGACGAAAGCCACATGTGGGCATCTGCGAACGCAAAGCAAGGGAGGGTGACCGTTGGAAGCAAAGCGATAGGGGCATAAAGGGGAGTAGGAGGCAAAGCGGTCGGTCTACGGCGGAATCCGGTGGCTTTAAAGGGAGGAGTTAAGTTTGGAGGGTGGGCTGTTTGCTTTGCACTTTGGACACCTCGCCTCGCATTCTATTCATGCGGTGAGTAGACAGCAGCCGAAAGGTCCCATGCAACCCGAAAGAGGGAAAAAAAGCTGTGAGACGAGTTTATAGAAGAACAGTGGGTGTATGCATGTCACAATGCTTTTGGCGCATTCAGGCTCTCAACGTGAGAGCCCATTGACCGCCCACCCAAGTTTGAAGAACAGGCCTCGCCCGCTCTCGCCCAGCCACAGAGATTCGGGAGCCCAACAAAAGCCGAGAAACCCTTAGAGACAGCCTTGTCCCACTCCCGAATTCCACAACCACACTACCAGGAATCATCTCGCTATGTAACCGTGTCAGCATCGGTCATACAGCATATTGTCCGGCGGCCTCTCGAACATGTCGCACACCATGCGGTCGACCGCCGCCATCGCCCGCGACGATTTCGCAGCCCCGGGTGCATCTGCTTCAGTCCCTCCGCATCTGGTTCGCGGACCAGGCTGTTCCACTTTCCTGGGAGTTTGAGGCTCTCCTTTCCTGTCCTCGATTCGCCTCCTCTTAACTCCTCTTCCTGCGTTCCTCCCCGGTGATGGACTCTGCTTCCTTTCCTTCCTTTCGTCTGCAGCCTGGGTGCTTCCGCTACCTTCTCTTTGCTTCGGTAGGTGGTGGTGACCAGGCGACGGCAACTTGAGCTTCCACGATGTAAATGTCTACATTGTCCACGATGTAATTGTAACTAACACGAGTGGCATTTACAACCAAGAAAAGAACAAAGGATCTGCATTGGGCCGGTGAAGCGAAGAAGGTGAAGCATCGCCATCAAAAAAACGATGTTATTGTCCAGTAACTCTCGCAACCTTGTCTGGACGAAAACGATTCCAGGCCGGCGGGTCGCGCTGTAGCAAGAGTTCGATCTGACACCGCGAGAAGACACATCGGAAGCTTCAGCGAGGGATCGATGGGATGGGATGTCTTCACACCACCACCGAAACGGAGGGCATCTGTTTCAAGTACTACCGCTACGTCCCATCAACGATTTATAGTGCTCATCCGCTGGCTCACGGAGCAGCTTTAAGGCTCACGAGTGATGTTGTAACAACTCCCGCAGGAAGAAAGAAGCTTACGTTCCTCAGATCTACCCGCCATGTGCACGTAATTCGATGCAGCCAAGGAAAAGAGAAAGTACATCGATTACTGCGGCCGCAAAGAGAACAATCGAAGTGAGGGTTAAAATGACATCACCCGTGGGACCCAGATTATTCCTGTCAACTATCATCTCAATGACGGGCGTACAACGCCGCAGTGCACTTTATAGTTCAGAACTCACCACGGCACGGCTGGAAAAAGGATGCGATACCATGTACCGGTGGAGAGCTTGCTATACCAGCACACGAGTGGTGGCTTTGGACTCGTTCATGGCGTGAAACATAGGGTGCTACCCTGCGCGCAGGAAAGCAAGCACAGGGGCGGTGGAGGCGAATCATTATGAGGGGAATCTTGAACCTAATTTGTGAAAGGAGTGACACATGCCGGAGAAGGCTTGTGACAGCAACCTACAGCTCAACAGCAGACCTAACCGACTAAACTACCACACCGGGAAGACCAGGGCCGACCATTTACCATTAGTTTAGCCCTTAAGAAATCTTCCTAGAACGCCCCACCCGCCTCGCCCTCATCATGGTCCTCACGCAGCGAAAGGGGAGGAGGAGAGAGAGCCCAAAGTGGTCCTGCCGAGGGCGTACTAGCAGGCCTTCAAGAAGCCAGTTCATATGGAACTCAAATCCCCGTCTCATGAGGCTGTCAACAAAATTCGCCAAGAAAAAGCAGCCAAGGAGGACGCCCCACGTATACTGGTCCTCGACCTCGGTCGATCTTTCTTCTTCGTCTTCTTCGTTCATGGGTGTAAAGCCATGAGAAAGACTCGCTAGGTCTATGCCCCGCCTATTCCCGGGCCCAGTCGTCGTCATCAACCATGCGCTGGGTTCGGCCAACCTGGACCTGCTCCTGCTCCTATTTAATGCAAATGGACGCCCTCCCTCCGCATACTTCAAGTTCGCACTTGTGTCATTCCTGGTGACATCAACTAATTCACTGACGCCATTCACCGGAGTGGGGGAGGGGGAAGTACATGTTTGATCTATAGGGCCTACTACTTCCTTGATGCTATTATTTGTTACTGTGCTTCAGCTTACTTCTCTACAATACGAAGAAAGTGATCCGCCACCCACAGAATTGTCTAGATCAGATGCCCCAACTAGCACGAACCTGAAAGCCTTTTGTCTCCACCAATAAAGCTTCGATACGATTCATAAAATTCTACCATTTCATTGCACGCACAGGTAGAATTCAATTCTATATTCGCACAGAGACGATAAAGACCAACGATGCTACCGCTGCAACATGTAGTGGCATCTGGTTTGAAGTGACAGGAAGCAACATTTGGAGTAAAGAAGTTTCACATCGGGCAACTATTCCTTCCGTATGCCTTCCGATGTGCGCACAGCTCACAGAGAACATTAATATTGTGACAATGCATGCGAGATCAATAATGTACAACATAATGTGACAATGAATGCGGCTAATAATTTGAGGAACTCTAGTGGAGGCTCTATGCAAAAGCAAGCAAGTGAGAAGAAGACCTACATTTCTTTTGGGGAGAGAAAAGAAGATGGATTGCCTCGTTATAAAGGCATTGCATAAGAATAGACAGCGAATAACCATAACTGTAATATCAATGATTCACTTATTACACTCGCACTGTGAATGGAATAGAATTTGCACCTGTTTCGGTTTGGCCCTCTCTCTCTCTCTCTCTCTCTCTCTCTCTCTCTCTCTCTCTCTCTCTCTCTCTCTCTCTCTCTCTCTCTCTCTCTCTTGTTGCCGTGTGCTATTACCGAGAGGAGTAGTTTTCCTGGGATGGGAAGCGTTGAATCTAAATGGCTTGTCTTGTTTTAATAGTAATATATGTTTCTGCTTCTTCTTCTTCTTCTTCTTCTTCTTCTTCTTCTTCTTCTTAGTAATTTACATGCTGCTGCAGGTCAGGAGGCGAAGGGGGCGCGGTGGGGGATCCCCTTTCGCCTTCTCGAGTTGGGCGGGGGCGGAGGACGCGCAGGGGCTCGGGCGTCGTGGCCCACTCCCTCGCGGGATCCCCCACCCCATCTTCCCCTCCGCCCACCCTTGCTCTCCTCTGCGGCTGCTGTCGACGATGATTCCCCGACACCGCTGGCGTCCTCGTCGCCTGGGTGCAGCACAAAAGTCGCGTCGCCGTTGCGCTTTATCCCAGCCAACTACATTTTTTGGTTTGTGTGCGTGCGCACCGTCAGATGTTGGATTAATTAGGATCGCTTGGGTCGGGCGCGCGAATTATGATGCGATCGGAGGAGGGGAAGAATGTGTCCTGACCTTGCAGCCAAGGGAGCAGAAGCGGAAGGGGTCGAGGAGGGAGCGGGCACAGATCTCGCAGGTGTGGGGTGATGATGAGGAGGGTGGGCCGGCAGCCGCGGAACCGGAGGCGCCGCCACGACCGGTACCGCGCGGCTGCGGCCGCTCGTTGAGAAAGAGGACGCGCGCGCTGTTGATGACGTAGGTCTGGACGCCGCTGATGTCGAGCACCTTCTGGATCTCCGCCACCCGCACGACGTCGTGGTACGACGACCGCCGTATCTGCCACAGCCGCCGCCGCCGCCGC